>CM067072.1:34677232-35877232 GCA_033980235.1 Diadema setosum
ACCTACATGCTCATGCATCAATCGAACATCTTATAAAATCACTTCTCCCAACGGTAAACGGTATACCTTTAGATTCTAAATCGTATTGTGTGTGTGTGTGTGTGTGCGTGTGACAGAGAGAGAGTGTGTTTTTTGTTTTGTGTGTGTGTGTGTGTGTGTGTGTGTGTGTGTGTGTGTGCGGGCGCGCGCTAGAGAATTCTGCATGTCGTCTGGAAAAAAAAAATGACTTTCTCTCTTTTTGATGATGGAATAAGAGCAGCCTTCCAGTGCTGGTTATCCTGGGTATACACAGAGAATATTTTCATAAAAATTTCACTAGATGTATATAATAGGGTTAGTTGATCCGAATATTGGTGGCGCTATTCCGAAGGTTCGTCAGTCCGAAAAGAAAAAAGAAATGAAAAAAGTGTGTTGTGTGTGTGATCGTAATTCAAAATTCCGAACCTTATCTTTTTTTCGGATTAACAAGCCTTCGAAATACTTCATTTTCGGAATTACGAGCCTTCGGCATAACGAACTGTAACCTGTATAACAATCTCGGGTTCGAATCCCGATGGAATCACATTTTCTTTGCTCATTTGTCCACTGTATTGTATATAGTTACAGTGATATAAAAAAAAAAAAAAAAAAACTTGCAGCACACTGTTGTGCTGACATCGTTTTTTATAAACGCACATTCAAAATAAACCTGACCTACATAATTATGACAGTGTGTCAACTGAGCACCAACTGCATCATCACATCATATAATTTCCCCATTCTTGATTGTGATGGATACTAACATCATTTTGTATATGAAAAAAAAATGATATTTCAAGATTCCATCACAAATTTGATATTTCGATAGGACCGATTTCAGTGAAAGTCATATCATTCTCTTCGATTATATCCAAGTGTGGAAATCTCACTTCGCATAATACCAGATGCGTGCTATACTTATTATGATAATATTATGCGGAATCACACATTCTATTTTACGTGATCCGAGTATCCTCTCGGATCACCTTCTGTATCTGTACGGATTCTTTCTTTCTTCTTCTTCTTCTTCTTATTTCTTTGTTTATTTCTTTATTTCTCCTCAAATGTTGTGCAGAGGTTAACTCTAAAAGCTCTTTGCCTATCATTCTTTTGTTATTGTTTTTGTGGTTTTGTTTGGGTTTTTGTGAAAAATTCATCATTGACATGGTGTCTTAGATATTCTGAGGATATGATTGTATGGAGTATTTCATGAATTGTTGTCAATTATAACTGAAGTAAATCATATGTTCATTTAGAAAAAAAAAAACTAAAAAAAACCCCTTGGTTTATCTGTTTAGAATAACAAGCAGATACATACGTATTTTATAATTATACACACATTAGATAATGGATGCATAATCATTTTGTTCTTTTATCGCTACTAAATTTTTAAAACTCATTAATTTTTAAGCCCTGTTACAAATTACCTTGACTAGTGACCATGCAACTGCCAGCAACAGTGATATTTTTGAAAGCAAACGAGCTGATGGTGCGCGGGCGGCATGGCAACCACAATACAGTAAACAATATTTTGGTTGGTCCCTGAACAGCAGCCGTGTACACCGTGTAACATTGGAGGGCAAAGCACTCACTGTGCACAGTGGCAGTGACAGTGGCAATGATGAGAGAGAGAGAGAGAGGGAGAGATAGAGCGGGTGGGAGGGAGGTGAAAGTGTAGATTGTGTGCTGGTCGTAACCAGGACAACTTTATGTTGTTGGGATGTGCGAATGCACTACATGATTCCGCGCATGCATTATTCCTCACTTGCCGATGGGCCTATATAGTATTATTGTCGTATTTCATGATTAGAACTAAATGCAAAATATCATCGAAAACAGTGTCCAAGAATGGTAAGAGATTATTTTGTCAGTGATATTGATGTTGTGCCTGCTTGGTGGGATATTGTGCAAAATGGCGGGTGTATCATAACAGTCCTCAATCCCTTCATATTCCACCTCGTGTTAAGTTGACTTTTACAAAAATAGGAAAATCAAACAGATAGAACGATAGAAGTTTCATATCAATATCAGAGAGATTATCAGCATTATGAGGTTAAGAAATTGTATTTTCTCACGTTCATTTAACAACTTAATTTCTTGTCTTACATCCAAATTAATTGATTCATCTGCTTACACTCTCATACCTATTCTTCTTTTATTATAATTAATTTATATTCAATTAGCGTGACACTCTAAATGAAACAACCGCCTGTGTAGACATCAAGTTCATCCCTAGCACGGACTGGCACGCATGGTATTGAAAAAAAAAATTGCTGATCCGTTACATTGTTACAGGTAACTTCCGGAGGATACCAAAGTTCCCTTCCTAGTAATTTGTTGTTTAATTATTGTTGCTCCGTCGTTGTTTCTGTTTTCGCGGGCTTTATTCATTGTGTAGAAAGCACGCAGGTATATACACTAACGCCGTGGCTAGTTTATCGCGGACGTGTTTACTCCGTGGAGCGAAAGCTAATGGGACAATCAGCCTCTTGCATCGTTATGGGACAATGAGCAGTACGCGTCTGTGCAGTCGTATGGAACAAAATCACCTAAAAAGGCAAGCCTTGCGTCACGAAGGTCTATTATTGGTTCTGAGAATTTGCAGCAAGATTATGGGGCTATGACCTCTCTAGAAAAGAGAAACCAAAGCCGAAAGAATCGTTTGTCGACGTATTGTCTGTCACCGCGTGAGACATTACATGTATTATTGTCATTTAGCACTGTCCACATGTATCGATTTCTCTATCCTAAATATATCGTTATGCGATTGTTCCATCTCCGCAATCGTATCTTCTGGGCGCCCTCTCCAAGGTCTATAGCCCTAGTCTGTCATCGTCAGACTTGAATTGAATACAGATAATATGTAAAATCTTCTCGGAAACATTATTGCTTTGTAGATCCACTTGATTTTAAAGAATTATCTCTCTTATATATGCAAAGGGAAATTAGGCTTATTCCTAGTTTACATCACTTCTGGGCTTTTGTTGTCACTAATATTATTATACAGAATGTTGCCAACGGTAAAATTCATCGCGGGGTTGTTCATTTTGCTCAGTGATTTAGTCTGTTTTTGTGTATATGTGGCGTATTTTGTTTCGCCGATTCTTTAATTTCATATGAAAGAGAGAGAGAACGAGAGTGGAAGTAAAGTCACTGTTATAGGGGGAAAAAAAGCCATGCTGCACTAAGCGGGATAGGGTTAAAAATACATCAAAATTAATTACTGAATGTGGTGATAGAGTGGTGAACGTGGAGGTACTAAAAAATGGGGGAGAAAGAGCTGAATTTAGGGCTCTCGTGCCATTTTACTTTAGCAACGAGCTGTCTTTTTACCTGCAAATTTACCTGCTATTACCAGTCATTACTTTATCAGTCATTTTGCCAGTCATTTTACCTGCCATTTTACCTGTCGGTTGCCGCTTAGTATATGACTGCGGGGTTATAGTGCCGCTCCCGCGATGAGACGGAACCGGTCCGCGAACAACCAGGATTGACCGGAAGTGCTACTACACGGCATGGCGGAGAATCTTTCCTGTTCTTTCAATAAAAAGTAGTTGATTGACCCTTCTCCTTTGTTGTCCTCCTTATGTCCTTCCGTTTTTTTCTGTTGTTGCAAACTGTTCATTATTCTATAAGAGAAAGGACCAGTGTTCAAGTTCCTCATGACTGAAGTGCAGTTTTCATTTCGTGAACAGAAAAAAAAAAAAGACCCGAAAGCAATACATCTCGTATCGAATTTTTTTAAAAAAAGAGTGATTTTTAAGTTTTTCCTCTCTGATATTATATTCCTCTTTTTTTTCAGCCTGGTCAATTTTCTAACTTCTTTACGATTGGGGGAGCAGAACCTTTTCTATAAAGGATGAGACCATTAGAGGTGTACTTATATGATAAAGTATTATCATTCTGCACGGCTGGAGTATGCATGTATATACAAGTGTAATTATATATTCTCATTTTGATTGGGGTGGGGGGCAAAATGCTCACATCTCCAATCTACCTCAGTGGGTGACAATTTGAACATGATGCCATTGAAGAATATGCCACGTATAGAATCTGTCCATGAATCATCTTTAACTGCTAAGGAAGTATTATAAACATGCAATTGTTATTCTTCTTTAATCCATTACTGTACATTTGGCTTTATAATTGAGACTGGGATATCAAGACTAAGTTTCTTCCTATAACCCGGCAAACAAGTGATGGCGCCATGCCAATTTCTGCGAAATGTATTGATCTTTGACTCTCATTCAGGTCATCATATTGCGGTACAAATCAAAAAGGGATAATGCTTTCGGCAGGTGTAAATTTCAAAACTACGTCATCCATCGGTTTCTGAGTATTGCGAGGCTGCGTGATTCTGCAATATTTTATATCATATTAATTAACTCTCGGATTGCCGGTTAGTATTTACATTGCGAAGGACGGCAGGGGGTGAAATAATCACCCCGCCCCTAAAATGTTAGGTTTGGAATGAGGGTGCATGGTTAAATCAGGGAGGTGAGACGATTACCTCCCTGGTTAGATCGTAGACGTGTATCACATCTATTGTAATATTTTGCCCAGGTGTTGAAGAGGAATACATCGTCAGATAGAAGCATAGAGAATCCCAAATCAGCTCCTTGTCGTTTGACTTGCATATTTAGGACTTCTTTGTTTTGCATTTGATTTTGTATACGCCACTGCCGTGAAACTTGGCATGTATAATGTAAAGTAAGTGCCCTGTGAATAATCATTTCGACGTAGGACATAAAGATCGCAACAAGCTATATTTTCCCTGCTTTATTCAACAAAGTGATAAACACGAAAGACTAAAACTCGTCGTATATATATCTCTGTCCCTTAGTTTTTGCTAATGATGCATTTAGGAAAATTGTTACCAGTTGGACTTTTTCGTCTAAAGGAAAGATATTTTAACATTGCTTTTCTCGCAGAAAAAAAGAGAAAGATCATTTAATTAATAGAAAGGTACAAAATCGGGGTGAGATGTTATTGGTGAGATGGATGACCAGTAATCTATATGGAGCCTGCGGTAGGAATAGATACGTGTCTGGTATAGAGGGAGTGTACATTGTTTTTCCTCATCTTCTCAGCAGGGTTACAAAAAGGGAAAACACATCGGACGTGATATTCACGGTTCCGTCCAGGAACAAGTCGTGCGTATCTCATAAACATATCATATATGTGTCTAATGTGTATGTATGTGGGGGTGTATAGTAATGCGAGTGTCTGTGCGTATGTGTGTCATAATATGGGAAGGAAGGTGGAGGGTGGAGGAACCGCCACATCCCCCCCCCCCCTCTCTCTCTCTCTCTCTCTCTCTCTCTCTTTCTCTCTCTCTCTCAAAAACAAACAAAAAAGCCTCGTCGGAAAGACAAATGATGACTCGTAAAAACATCAAAATGCACAATGTCTCAATGTTCATGTCATTGTAGATGTCATTTTACAGAATTTCAAGGATTTTATTTTTCCATCAAAAGACCGTATCTCTCCAATTCGGTATCAGATTCCAAGTCATGCCGTATGGTTGATTCTGGAAACTGATTCATGGCCTATTTCATCAGTAATCGTCATTTTTGGTTGGCAATTTCCATGACAGTGCAACTTGTTGAACGGTGGCATTGTCGCTATCGGTGTCGTGACCGCACGCAAAGGGCATAAGGTACCCGGATGTACCCAAAACGTACTTTCAATGAGCAGGAAAACGCACTCGCCTCCGACAAGTTCGTCTCATAAGACCGCAGCGGATCTGGCCGGAAGTCCGCCAAAATTGTATTGTGATTTTACAGGAAAATCGATGCGTACGTGACAGAATGAGGGTTAAGAGGTTATCATTGAATGGAATGAAAAAGGCAATATCTCCGTGACAGGATGACAGGGAATGAATATTGATATGTTGCTGAAACTTTGTCATTGCCTGTAGTGTATACACTTCTCACAGCACGTATACCTGACAGTTGTAAAGGCATAAACGACAGGAGAAAATATTGGTTAATCCCGAGAAAAAGTTATTTTGTTTTTATATCATCAAAGACACAAAAACATTTGCGATTAAAACCTGTTTCAAATTGACGCCTGAGAATAACGAAAAAAAAAATTGTCCCCATTTACGGGCGACATTATTTTGTTTATTACCATGTCAATACACTGCAGGGAAACATGATGTATAGTCTTAATGGTCTGGAGGTCTCCAAAGGCGTAGGGCGGTTATACAGGATATGAAAGTGACAACGTGAACGAAATTATACTACTACATTAACACATAAGTATAACATGATAATGTCAACCATGCGTCATGCACTTCTTTGCTCCGGAGCTGCCATAATTTGAATTCAACCGTCTTGGTCATGCTGTGCCCATGGCTTTATATTTTGTATTCTTCGTGTGAATTCAAAACAAAAAGGCCAAAAACGTTCTCCATATATAGGTTTTGCTCTTTGTGCCATATTAAACACTGCGACGATTAGTCATACGAGTATAAATATGTATATAGGGCCTACTACATACAAATCAAACAGAACCAATTCAGAAAATAATATTATGCATTATAGTGTGTATTAAAATGCCATGTTGAAGAAATTAGACTTGAGACGAACGATACTCATTTCAATTATTAAGCTTTCAGCCTGTCTATATTTAGCCTTTATCAGGACCTTTATCATACCAAGAGAACATAATGTGGCATGAAGTGCCTTGATAGAATAGCCATATCATACAATGCGATATTAAATGATTCTGTCAAATAAATTGAGATGATACCGAGTAACATTATCTCTCACACTCTAATTAAGTTATATCGTATGTCCCCCAAAAATTACACCAGGACCCTCGTCTGCAACGATAACTTTAACGATACGGTAAATCAATCGAAATACAATTTCAGGGTATGAAACTATAACTTATTACCTACATCTTACAGAAAACTTCAGTGGCCAAAGAGAAATAAGGATCTTTGTAGAGCATGGCAGAATCCCTTCCCTCCAAGTTCTGTCCATTGTTTACACAGTAATATACAGTTCCAGGAGCATTGAAGGGCTAATTTGGAAGAAGAAACAGACCCATGACATACTTTACAACGATCCACATTTCTCTGTGACCACCTAACCAAATTGAATTGGATTTTCTGCAAAATATAGGGAAGATATTTTATTTTTAGACCCTGAAACATCATCTGGACAGTTTAATCATTTTGAAAGTTATCAATGCAGAAATCTGATAATAATTTTTTTTGGAACTTATTATGTATGTCATACGAATCTGAACTGAGCGAGAGATAGAGTTAACTTGTCAAACGGATAATCAAGATGTATAGGATTATGAATATAAGATTAGTGCAACGTGGACAGATTTTCATAAACCTGCTTTAACCTTTGTGTTTAACTGAAGGGACAGGGTGCAGCGGCTAATGTTTGACCTACCCACCTGGATACAAATCCCCGGGGGTTTTGTGATCAACCAGGCAATCATCGCAACGATGTTATTCAGCCTTTGTTTGACTCCACAACCTCGCGTTGCCTCCGGTAACCCGCCAAATAGGAGCAAGGAAATACATCCGAAATTGCCCAGTTTCCAGATCTCCCGAAAGGTCCGCTGCAAGGCTTTTCCTGTTTTTGTGCTTGTACAGGTTAGTTTCCATTTCCTTTGTTGACATCAAAACGGAGCAAGGCTACAAACTGCATGGCAGGTACCGGCAACTGACATGCTGAAATTTCACAATGTCAAACTCGTACACTTTATAGTACGTGCGCGACGATTGTTGTGATTGTTGTTGTTGTTGTTGTTGTGGTTTTTCTAATCTATAAAGGCGTTCGAATCAAGGTGTATAACTAAGCGGTTAATGACACCATGGCGAAATTAAACTCGGCAAATTTCCATAATGGCAGAAATTGGCTGATGTTAGATCAAAGCTGAGAAGTCCTTCATATGGGGTCAAAGTCATTCTGAAGATAATATCACAATACGATGTAAAAATATCATACCTGTTGATGGGGCTCGTCAAGGATTTAAACACATCCATACAATTATACTCCATGACCCATCCAGTGAATTGCCATTGACTGTTTTTGAATAAATAAAGTAAAAAGGTCAAAGAAAGAATACCTTTGTCTCTTTATCCTTTAATCTAAGTTGTCCGGTAATCTTCGTCGTCAAGGCTTCAAAGTTGAACTTACTATTCGTGCGTCAGTTATTGGCGAATGACAATTCGGTACCAATCAATTAACGTGAAAGATTCAAATACACGGAAGTTATATATCTGAGGACAAAATATCACTGTATGGAAATCTAATCGAAGCTTTGCATTGTCACGATTCCTGATCGTATCCGGGCAATTACCCCCAGAGGGCAATTACCCCCGGCTAAATACTGGTTAGTGGTAAGGTTAGAGTAAAGATTAGGGTTAGGGTTGGGTTTAGTGTTAGGAGTTTGGGTTATGGTTAGGATTAGTTTCAGGATTAGGATTAGGATTAGGGACAGGGGAAGGGTCCGGGGTAATTGCCCAGGGGGTAATTGCCCTAGACCCTTCCTGATTTATACCATTCTTTATAGTGATGATTAATACATACAGTCTCATGTACGTGCATGTACAACGATAATAGTTTAACCAATAAATCAAATCAATTCAAATCGAACCAAATCGGATCAAATAATAAATATTGTGCATAGGCCTAATACAAATATGGAATTTCAGTGATGTAAAATTAAGAGGTAAACATGAAACTGACGTGCTGATCTATTCCTTCAGGTGATATTAAAGATAATAAAAAGTTTTGGTACCTCAAAAGTGTCCTTGAATTTCCTTGTCTTAGTTTGTGTTTCAGGTTAAAGTACCTTTCATATAACTAACACTGTGAGACTTACTCGCCCCAAAGTGCTCTCATGTCTTAGTAATCATGCAATTAACTGCGACCAGCAGCCCCATACGCATAGCGACCAGCAGTCCCATACGCACAGCGTAATCGGGCTTCGCATTGTAGCATTCAGGATCATGACAGATTTAGTATCGCAGGGTAAATGTCAACTTAAAATCCCATAAATTCTTCAATTTGAAGACTTACCAATTAAGTTGAAGTATTGAAAATAGGCTTCGGGCAACGTTTGGTTCTGCCTATAGTCCCTTTCTGTTCGAATTGATGACTGAATGTGACTCGGTCGACAGGACCTTAGGAGAGCTACATACAGTACACTGAATACTACAGCCAGTGCATGCGAACACATCACATGCACACAAATTTCAAATCCATGAACGGATAAGATGTTTGTGTGCGCATGCGCTGGCCATGGTATCCAGTGTATGTAGCTCTCCCAAGGTCCTCTCGACCGAGTCACATTCAGTCATCAATTCGAACAGAAAGGGACTATTAGCAGAACCAAACGTTGTTCGAAGCCTGTTTTCAATACTTCAACTTAATTGGTAAGTCTTCAAATCAAAGAAATTTTTGGATTTTAAGTTGACATTTACCCGCGATACTAATTCTGTCATGATCCTGAATGCTGCAATGCGAAGCCCCTTTACGCTATGCGTATGGGGCTGCTGGTCGCAGTTAGCTATGCGTACAATGGGCTGCACGCTGCTGGTCGCAGTCAGTGGTTTCGTACAATATTTATCGACGCTGTAGAGCGTCGGCTCTGGTACAAAACCATTATTGCATGATTACTAAGACACGAGAGCACTTTGGGGCGAGTAATTCTCACAGACAACGTACTTTAACCTGAAACACAAACCAAGACAAGGAAATTCAGGGAAGCTTTTGAGGTACCAAAACTTTTTATTATCTTTAAGGGAACAGTATGTTTTTATCAATTATCAAATATTTGTGAATTCCATTCTATTTATCCCTCTGTCACAATATGATAATGACATGCCTGACAACCAGTGAACATACTCTAGGGATGGTGGACATAGCAACAGCTATGGACACAGGGCATCAACTTTATTCCCCGAACAGAAATACATTCATTTAGATGGATATGATGATTGTTCTCTGACTGAGAAATTTTATAGTCCATAATACACTCTGTATGGTGAAGAAAAAAAAATGAATAAATTGGTTACCCGGACCATGAAGGTTGAGTGGTAGGTTTAACCTTTGTCAAAGACCCTTTTCTGTATATTCATAGTACTTGCAAGAGAATAGAGGGGAGTATTAAGGGTCATACTATTATGAGAAACTGGGGTTATATGCCATCCGCGAGATGCAGGCAGGCCAAAGCGAGTCTAATCCCCGTACTGGGCTCGGCTTCGTTCGTGATTGGCGACACCATCAACACTGCGAAGGTCTGTGGGGTGCAAAGAGTCTGAAAACCTGGCTTGCGTTGCCATCTCTTCCTGTATATTTGACGAAAGTGTTGCTATGCATTATTTCTTTGCCGCACGCTTCCCTGTCCAACTGTCATTTCACCCCCCCCCCCCCCAGCTAACCCCATTATGAAAGGTGACCTATGGTTTATTGATCTTTTTTTTTTTTAAATGTGTTGATCCAACTACATGCAGTAACTAAGTCATGCCTGAAATATCCTTCATAAACGGATGCTGAAATGGGGTGATAGATAAATTGATAGATAAACAGACAGAGAGAAAGAGAGAGAGAGAGAGAGAGAGAGAGAGATGGTTTGTGATGTATGCGTTTGATAACTGTTTGGAACCTGAAAACAATCGTATTTAGCTGTATAGGTCAATGTCCGTAGAAATAGATCAGCCTTACGGTTTTCAAAGGGCATTATGCAAACATGCAACATGCTGAAAGATTTAACAACAAAATAATAGTATAAAGCAAAGAATATCTCATTCTCACGCTGCTAACCCAGGAGCGTTTCATGGTAATACTTCAACCATTTTGACCAACCAACCAACCAACCAACCAACCAACCAACCAACCAACCAACCAACCAAACAAACAAACACAAACTAAACAAGCATAACATTTTGTTCATATTTATGATCATTAAAAACTGCAAGTTGATTTCCAAACGAAAGAGGCATGTTGATTTGTCATTAAACAACAACATTAAAGTTTGTCATTAAACAAGAAAAAAGATGGAAAATACCCATTGATGAAGATGTTGCGCAAAAGCAAACAGACAAACAAAGACAGAGCAACCATAACAAATAGCACAAAAGACTTACCAATTACAAGATCATTAGCCCCAAACCTATATAGAGATCGAATATTCGAGATTTCGTTTTTGCACTGTATGCATGCATGCCACGCGAGTGTCACCGGGCAATTCAGTGCGACATCCCTGGATTCGAGGAGGCGGAAAAAACAGCTCTTCCCTTTCTTTCTGGTTTCCGTCTCGGTTTGGGGCTGTAAAGTCAAGTTTCCATGCTTATTCCGTCGTATTATTCTCTCCCTCTTTGTTATCAGCATTAATCCGGCATTTGCCCTGATCGAAACTGTACAATCTCTACAAGAAATGAGCTAAAAGTCTCGACAGGTCAGAAAGATAAGCTTGCTGGTTACTAGTACAGCAGTGTCGTGATGAAGATTCTCATTTTTGTGTTTTCTCACGGTGTAATGGTTCAACAGAAGGCATAATTCACACACCTAATTGAAGGCTATAGAGACATGTCTTTACAACGTTATCACCCCCCCCCCCCCCCCCCGTCTTATAGACCTTGACCTGTGTGCAGCGGTCACCTTGTGCAGGGTAGTAAAATAGATTCCTTGTTATCATCTTAATTACATGGATACTTTCCTCTGTGGACCTATTAGTCAATAAGCTATTTGTCTCTATCGATACTTCAAATCCAGTCTATAAATTCTCAACTGACTCGCTGTCGGTTGCTACCATGCTTTCCAATTAGTTCTCTTGTTCTTTGCAGCATTTGCAGCATTATGCAATGTAAATATGGACTCCCTATACTGTATGCAATCAAAGGGAACCGTAAAATTTCTCTTCCAGTTTATTGCCAATCGTTCGATATTCCATGTGGCACATTGATTGGATGTGGTCTACGTGTCTATGGCAGGAACTCTCTTCCGATCTCCTATATAAGGAGAATTGACGTATACAACCCAAGGAAATTGAGATAAGTGCGGTTCAAGGAATTTGTTCGGCCGGACTGAATTTCTGTGCAATAGTATAGATGTAACCAATTTCCATCTCACTCAAAACTGCACAATGTTGACAAGGATCCAAGCTACACGAATCATCTCTAAAGAATTTGAATGATCATTCCCCCTCCCCCATTATACCTCTACCTTCATCTCCCCCCAATGATAATCAGATAATGCTCCAGAGTCGAAACACCATTCGTGTTGATTTCATTATTTATTTTGTGCAAAAATAACCCGTGGGAACATTTCCGCATCACAACTTTTACATCATGACGTATTACAACACGGCTCAAATTCTAAAAATCCACTGCCTATATTTCACTTTTTTTTTTTCCACAAGAATGTTTCGTATCTATTTTTCGCGGAGTGTATTAGTTTAACCCATTCATTTTTAATGTAAAGGAGGTCTATTACTAATAAGATTTGAAGGTCCAGTTGTGAATCCATAGTTCCTGTTCATTGCCGTTAGATGTAACATTATATGCTACATGACAAGTTATGGCTTGTCATGATAGTTGGTTATTTTTGACTATTTTGAGAGAGAGAGAGACAGACAGACATAATACAAAACAGACTGGGAGGAAGATGGAACCCTGAATGATCAGTGCATTATTCAGGGTAATCTCGTAAAGCATGTTTTAGTCTTTAAATGGAAGAAGATTCTGTTTTTAATAGAACTACCCGGTTGATAAATTCTTTACTCAGATTGGTATGGGCTAGAACGAAACTACAACTTTCTTACATCTTCATCCATTGAAAAAAAAAACCCACGCCCTTTTCAATGTGAATTTCGATTTAAGTTATAACAGCATGAAATATTTCCTTTTTACTTTTATTTTTATTTAAATACCTTGATACCTTGATGTAGTAATCCCTTGAAGCAGCTTGTACATGAAGCTATACTGGGATGAACTCGAACTGTGTGTCATGAGGGGTGTCATTCAGTTTATGTACAGATGTCTCACTATCATACAATAAAATGTGAGTATAGGTGCTCAGTGCGAGTAAAAACAGCGTCGATCCTCTTACACAGTGGCAGATCCAGCAGGAGGCTGCATTGCCCTGAGGATGGGCAAAGCAGCTCCTTGGAATAATGTTGGGTTGGCGGTGCTTACTACGGGTCCCGGCAGGCGGTTCCATAGTCAAATATATTACAAAATATGAATATATTAAAAAAATAAAAGTACAAGATTTAAAAAAAACTACTGCTACAACACAAAGTTCAAACTAACTGTTGAAAATAAACCAAAGTATAAAATCTGAGTTATAAGTAAAAATTAGCAAACTGATTAGTGCCAAGGAAATGCTATGTATGGGAGCCAATGATGATTATACCTCTGAAACAACTCTGAAACAAAATTGAATTTATTTGATTTGAATCACGGCTTTAGTAGTCTCCAATTAGCATATATATATATATATATATATATATATATATATATATATATATATATATATATATATATATATATATGTGTGTGTGTGTCTGTGTGTATGTGTGTGCATATACACACACATACACATGGCATAACACAACTCACATGAATCTTCTCTGGATTAGCCTGTTTCGAATGTACCAATGCGAAAATGAAACCCATCGGCATCAATTTGTGTTTGTTGCAATAACATTTGAAATGATGACTTTTATTGGGGAGTGATCGTATGAGGACTACAATGAATCATCACTGGAAACATTTTCTATCTTTAAAAAAAAAATAACATTTTTGGGAGAATTATGAGTTGATGTTATCTGCACCTCAGCTCATTGGATGCGAATAAAATTCGTTATGTGGTGGAAGCATTCAAAATTGTAACTGGTTCTATGACTTTCCTATTGAATGGCTGATTTCTATATGAAATTTCCATTTGTCTGTTTCCCTGACTTTAACCCAACTTGTCTGCAGTGCGACACATCATTTAAACCTGATGTGTGTTAATTTCCTGTCCATGTGAAATTTGTGCAAATCTGTCCCATTGGCACAGAAAGGGTTAAAGGGATTGTACAGTTTTGGTTGAGACCTAATTTCGGGTTTTTAACATTTTTTGGTGAGATAATGAGAAACCTCTTGATATGAAATATGAAAAAGCATGCAATTCTATGAGGAATTTAACATTTATTTGATGAAAATTGGTTTTGAAATGGCTGAGGTATCCAAAAAGAGCGATTCTGATAAAGTATGGGTCCCACACTTTATAACGATCGCTTAGTTTTACTTTGTTTTGGGATGTCTCAGTCATTCCAAACCCGATTTTCATCAAATAAACTTTGAATTCCTCTTAAAATGGTATACTCTGTAATTTATCATGAGTGTTTTCTTGGTATCTCGCAAAAAGTTAAAAGCCCAATTCTCATCTCCACCAATACTGTACCATCCCTTTAAGAACAAAGAACAGGAAAGTGGAAGGTTGCAGAGAGGGGTGCTGTTCGTTATTCCGAAGGTTCGTTAATCTGAAACAAACAAATTCCCTATACCTAGAGGTTCGTTAATCCGAAAATGAAAAAGGGTTCGTTAATCCGAACATTTGTGGCGTTATTCCGAAGGTTCGCTATTCGGAAGGCTCGTTTGTCCGAAAATGAAATAGGGTTCGTTATTCCAAAGTTTCGTTAATCCGAAAATGAAATAGGGTTCGTTATTCCGAAGGTTCGTTGATCCGTGATGAAATAGGGCCCGTAACGAACCTTCGGAATAACGAACTTGTTTCATTTTCGGATTAACGAACCTTCGAAATAACGAACCTTATTTCATTTTCGGATTAATGAACCTTCGGAATAACAAACCTTATCACACTTTCGGATTAACGAACCTTCGGAATAACGAATCTTCGGAATAACGAACCTTCGGAATAACAAAACTTCGGACTAAAGAACCTTCGGAATAACGAGCCGTCGGAATAACGAGCTGCAACCGCAGAGAGACACGACATGGAAACGAGGTATACTATATGCATGTCCCCCCCCCCCCCCAAAAAAAAAAAAAAATATATATATATATATATATATATATGTATATATATATATACAATCAGATTTTCGCATTGATAACACCCAATATGATTAAACTGTCTAAATGCTACTTCAGGGTCTTAAAATATAACATCTTAGCTCTATTTTGCAGAAAACCCCATTCCATTTGGTTAAGCGGTCACAAAGAAATGAGGATTGTTGTAAAGCATGTCATGAGTCTGATTCTTCCAAGTGTAGCACTTGGATGCTCTTGAGTGTGAACACAATTAATAGACATAACTAGGAGGGAAGAGATTCCTGACATGCTCTACAAAATTCCTCATTTCTCTTTGACCACTGAAGCAAATCGAATGGGGTTTTCTGTAAGATGTGGGCAATGAGTTACAGTTTTGTAGCCTGAAATTGTATTTGGATTGATTCACTATGTTTAAAGTTATCATTGCGGAGGGTCCCGTTGTAATTTTTTTTTTTGAGGACAATACGGTATAGCGTTTTTAAGAACGCACGTTATTTCCCTGAATGTCACCATTTTGCCGTTCATTGAGCGTTCTTGAAATCGAGCAGACGGTGTTTTCCAATACTCGGGAGTTCCGCGAAAAAAATGATTTGCCATCTGATATGCGGATGATTGCTAGCTGCACTGTGATATACATGTAACTGTACAAATTATATATAGGGCCTATCCACATAAGTAGATATTTATCTGTGGTTGGCAATTCACACGAGTATTCGCATTCCAATCTGATCTGATGTAACAAGAATTCTTTGACGTTAAGCCGGAAGTTCGTCATGTGAATTTCGTTCTGATAGATTTCTCTGCTGACCAATTAAGGAGCATGCTTTCTGAACTAGACAGCAGAATCAGTTCTTTATTCCATATCTTTAAATTCATGACATGAAATGGCGTGCATATAGTGATATGAATTGACATTAGATTTCAACACATTCACCCATTTTCTTTTATCTCATGATGCACATAGAATCACATACCCACTAAAAAAAAATCTACAAAGAATATTCATAGTATTGAATAGTTTTGACGTCAAGATTCTTTGAATGCCGTCCCAATGCCAAAGTTCCTTCTATTCCTCCGAATTATACGCAAATATATGAAATTGTGCGTGTGTGTTTTTATTATTATTTTTTTTTTGTCGTGCTGAAAGACAACATCCTCGATCACAACTTACAGACAGTTCTCTGATTTAGACAAGTTTATCTGGTATGAAGTCAAATGGAAGACCGTCTCTGCTTGGGGGGGGGGGGGGGGCGAGGATAGTGGATGGGTGGGTTTAAAACTTTGCACTGTAGCATTACTGTAAGTAGGGAGGTGGCACTCCCTGCAGGTGACGAAACCGCGAGTATTTTCGTCGGTTATGATCACCTTTTGTGTGTTTTTCCATAGTCATTATTATGGATTCCATATTCAATTCAAATGTATGAAAAATCAAAATACACACACACACACATAATAACAATATATGTATATATATATATATATATATATATATATATATATATATATATATATATATATTATATACATACACACCAAAATCAACACGAATCAGCCTTACATAATCATAATCGATGAAATCAAATCCAGCTTTACTTTCAGCGAACAAAACATTCAATTAAGAAAAAAAATACAGTTACATCATAGATAAAGCACTTAAGTGGAACCTATTTCCCTTTTGTTGCTCCCACCCAAATGGAAATAAAAAACCCAATGCCCCCATCATTCTCTTTACCCCTCCCCTCCCCTCCCGTCCCCACCCCTCTCATCATTTTCTCTACCAGTCTCCCACCCCGCCCTCCCTAACTCCCTGTGGACATCTGGCTCCGGATTCTTCCATACTAATTTTTATACTCTAAAATGTTCCCATTTGCTAAAATGAATAATTAAAGTTCCCCTCATTGACCCTCAACGATTTCCTTTCCTCTAATCTATCTTTATATTATTTTTGATTTCATTATGTCGGCTTTTTATGTTCTCTCCTTCTGAAAATCAAATATTACAGAGGAATTAAAATAATTTACGATTTTAACAATTGATGTTTTCCTATAGATTGCACCTGGGATTGCACTCCTTCTCCCCGAACAAGATTTCTTTCCTTAGCATAGTTTTGTTTATCAACATTAGCTAACATTCTCCCACATAAGATTATTTTCATATACTCGCAAAATAGAATTTAATGTTTATATGTATTTTTTTCCACAAAAAGAACATTAGTTACTTGAAACCAATCCAAACCGAAAGAGATTGTGATTTATATACAATACCATCAGTATAACTTGAAACTCTCGTAATCGGCTATTTAATGTACATTGTCTTGGCCTTAAAAATAATTTTTCTCTTTGACGGATAAACATAATTTCGTGTATATCTATCAAAAACCGGTGCTACAGTTTCTTTTTCTTTAAGGAATTGCAACAATATTTGTCTTAATCTTGAATTATTTATGTTAACTGTTTTCCCCTGTAATGAAATCAGTTTCCGAAATATTCCTTTTTTCTCTCATGTTTTTTCTCCAAACAATGTGTATATTTTCATAAAAATGCTTGAACACTAAAATGTCTTTCACTCCTAAACCCATTTGTTTTCTTTAAACAATTAATGTTTATCACATTTCAATTCACCGGTATTTCCAAGTTATATGTTTCAATCTCTAAACTCCTTTTTACGCATCTTCTCATCCTTCTATACGATTTCTATTCTATTGAATACTCTTATTATTGATTACTATTGCATTACCAGTGTACAGACTTACTTGTAATGCTTCTTATTTGTCTTGTTTTTACCCAAAACTTCTAATAAATCCCTATAAAATTGAGGCGCCTTCACTTTCGGCAGCAGTGGCAAATTTAGTCACACAAAAATATAAATTCTCCTCCAGTGTCTTTAGTAATGAAGTTAAAACATTGCTTCCATTTCAAACTTTCAATCTTATCAATACGTTTCTTGAACCACATAACTCGCTATGAATTAGGCCTAACTGAACAAACAAACAAAAATCATCATTTTAGCCGCCTTGTTTATAATATAAAAACATTTGATTATTATTTTTTTTTTTACAAAAATCGATTCTAATCCCTTTGCCCACAACAACAACAACGAACGAGCGCGAGCGAGCGCGTACGTACGTCCCTTCTAAAATTCTCTGTCGTTGGTGTCCTTATCGACGAGCGACGCGCCGGGTAATTTGTAGTGGTCGTGAAGTTACAGAAGCCTTGGTAAGTTGTGGAATTTCAGAGAAATTGTGATCTCTGGAAAGGGAATGCCAAGAACAACAATGCTGTGGCCTAAATTGTGATTACCTCATAAAATGATCTGGTAGAATAAGATTGCGTTTTTGTCAGTTGAGTTGCGAGAATGTATTGATTTGAATGCATGGTCCCATGCCTTATATTTGGTGTTGCATAAGGTTTCTGATTTTGCCACTTGTTGACTAGTGTTGTAATTGTGGTGATTTTCTACCACAGCTCATGTAGAAACACATTTCTGAGCTACACAACATCTGAACAAAGACAAAGTATGGCAATGACAGTGACTCTTGTCTCTAGCTTAACCATTCTCACCACGATTGAATCTGAAATATTGCTCGTGTGTATGGAACGAACTTACAATATGAAATGAAGCATGGGCTAATGGCTATTTTGTCCAAAACATTGTCATTGGGAAATCCGGTCAGGATGTGGACGTTGACCATTCACTCAGCTCAATGAGGGAGCAGGTTTGTACCAACACAGTAACGTTTTAACCCATAGCTTGGCTAGTCTAGCTCGGCTGTCATTATGATCAATGTAGATCTACATGACGTACAGTGCAATGTACAATGTATTTACGTGTCGTTGTAACGAAATGCTCGGGACCGGCAGTTTCTCTCATTATAACGAAATTTCGTTATAACTGAACAAATACATTATTATATAATGAAAACAAGGAAACCATGCATAGGCCCTATATCATATTCTGTTTGTTAGATACTCATCATACACGGGAAAGCTATGTGAAATGGGATGGTACCTTTTTAATTTCGTTTACAACAGATATTGCATTTAAAAGAGAGCATAAAGTGGTTTTTATTGTCACACATGCATAGAAAATGATGGTTTAGGATTCGGTTACAGTTTGCTATGCAAAAGGTTTGTTTCTTATACTGAAGTTTGTTACTCCGAAGGCTCATTATTCCGAACTTTCGCCATTCCCAGGATTCTAAAGTTTTGTTCATCTGGAGCTTCGCTCTTCCGATGATTCGGTATTCCAAAAGTTCATAATTTAGATAGAAATATATTGGGCCGAATGCATAAAACAAGCAATTGCTTGTAAGCAATTGCTTCAAGCAAAAGCACAAGCTCGTCTAGCAAAAGGTCAAGCTCAAGCAATTGCTTCAATCCATATGCATAGCCTTTTGCTTGTGCCCATACCTTTTGCTTGTCCCGCACAAGCAATTGCTTGCGTTTTCAACAAATGGGACATATCGCCTGTGCGAACACAAGAACAAAGGCGAGTGTGACGGCATGTATTTGAAAGGGTGTGTGTGTGCGAAACATATCCTGACATAGCAATAGAGCTATGAAATGGCACTCATAAATGCCCACACAAACGCACACACACACACATCTGTACACACACACATGTACTGACTAATTCCCATCACTGCTTATAGAGATAGCCCGGATCTGCCAGATCTCACGTGGAGAGAGGTCTCCTTGCTCTCCACTGAAGTCAGACATCCTACTTGTTTTTCATCACATTTTGCGTGCTGACCACTGGACATTCCCGTTGTTGAAATGAAAAAGTTTATTACACTGTTAAAGAGTAATTTCTTGTAGATTTATACCACTCCTGCACAAGTGTGGTCTTTCTTGTATGAATGTGAAAATTATACTTAAAAGGGAACGTCCAAGTTAAGCAAAAGCTCAAGTTCATTTTACAGAGCTTGGAAAATCGTAAGCAATTGCTAGCAAGAACAAGCAAAAGGTATGTTTTATGCATACGTTTTTAAGCAAATGCTTGGTCTCTAAGCAATTGCTTGCGGGCAGCAAGCAATTGCTTGTGCTTGCTAGCAAAAGCTTCTGCTCACAAGCTATTGCTTGTTTTTATGCATATGGATTCGAGTAAAAGGCTAGCACAAGCAATTGCTAGCGTTTATGCATCCGGCCCATTGTTTGTTTTTGGAAGGTTCCATGATCGGAAAATGAAATGAGGTTTGTCATTCCGAAGGTTTGTAAATCAAAAACTAAGAAAGGTTCTCTATTCTGAAGGTTCATTGTTCAGGTTTTTTAATCCGAAAATGAAATGAGGTTTGCTATTTCGAAGGTTTGTTAATCAAAAAATGAGAAAGGTTAGTTATTTCGAAGGTTCAAAGGTTTGTAATTCCTAAATTTTGTTAGTGGACTCACCTTTTTCACTTTTGGATTAACGAAACTTTTTTTAATGTTCCGATCAACAAATGTTTGGAATTCCTATCATTTCGGACTTGCGAACCGTCGTAATAAGAACCATATTTCATTGTCGGATTAACGAATCTTATTAATAACAAACCTTCGGTATAACGCCAAAATGTTCACAATAACAAACCCTATTTCATTTCCAAACTAAGGACATTTATAGGTGTATCAGAATCTGTGTGTTTTGTAATAATGAACCTTCAGAACAATAAAACGAACCTTATTAATTTCAGATTATTGCATTACAAAACGCAAGTTCCCCTCGGAAACTGTGTGTGACACACGGAGCGAACGCACTGTGATGTGAAGTGTTCGCCCATGCAGAGATGCTATAAATGCTTTTTCCGCTACATGTTTTCGAAAGCGATCCGCATTTCATTATAACGGAGCACATTTCTTTTGTTTTGTTTTTTGTCAGTGGCGCTCCGAAAAGACTTTGTTATAACAAAAATTTCGTTATAACCATGTTCGTTATAGGCAAATTTTGTACCATAGACTTCAATGCCGATAATTTTGGGACCAGAAGTTTTACTTCGTTATAACAAAATTTCATTATAACCATGTTCGTTGTAGTGGGAGTGCACTGTATCACTCTGGGGAATGGGGCACTCTTGCAATTTTGTATCCAAGTACTGAACCTCACAGTACGAAAAGTGCACAAAATGTTTTCCAACATCCATCAGATCACTCACGTAGATTTGAAAAACATCAGACGAGATCTTGATCTACAATGTAGTTCTGTAGTAGGACTGCGTCAACTCATTTACATGTATGTACTATGGCCAATGAGAAGTGTCAATTTCACTTCAGCTTACAGTAGTTGACAAAGTTTCTCGCTGTGATAACACACAGTTTGGACAGTACAGAGTACTGGTGGATTTCTCAAAGTGTAGGCTCTAGTTAACACAACATACTGACTGCAAATCTTTCTCACAAAGAATGTGCACCGTACAATGTAATACAGTCTGTATGACCAAAGTGTATATTGCTGTCTTGCTGCCACATTTTTAAGGTATTCTTCGAAACATTCCACTGTCAGAAGTTCTTGGTAGATTACTGGCTGGCTCTGCTTGCTTGCCTTGAAGTTTATTTGAAGATATTTTCCTCTGCAAACATGACAATATTTTTAACATACATGTGTATGCTTTGTGTTTTGGTGTGTGCAGGTGTGTGATGAAAATGCACTGCTTCCATGCATGAAATGAAGAAATAGACTTTGAAAGCGCAAAATCAAAAGCACTACTATGATTGTACAGTAACTGGCATTTTTCTTGTCTTGTCTTTCACAGGTTAAGAAGAGAAATGTAAGCGAGAATGGAAAGTCAGTGGAGCAAGAGTGAGACGAGGAATGGCATTCCATATTACATCGAGTGAGCATGATTATTAGTTTCTAACTGTCTATGAGTTACATGCCTGCTCAATGAATGCCTTGTAACAAAACTTCATACATTTTAATGCTTCTCTCATTTTTTTTCTTCCCTTTATGATTTGCTGTTTGTTGTCTTTCACATGTAACACCAGAAATCATGTGTTAGTTTGTTATTTTGTTTATTGACTGTTTCCACTTTGAAATGAAAAGAACTTGAAAGTCATGTTTGTTCTAGTTTAGCAAGCAGCATTCATTGGATGCATATTGGTAGAAAAGGACAAAATTTTGTTTTATCTTACTGTACTTGTTTTTTCACTTACGTAGAAGAAGTTGGTATTATAATGTGCAGCTGAGCTCTTAAAGGTAGGGGATACCTTTTACAGACCTCCCAAAATGCAGCAAAACATTAAATATGAACCTCAGGGGACTTGTTTAGGCCACTGCTGAGAAATTTGGAAGTCAACAGTTATCTACAACTTGAATAATGCACAAAACTCAACTACTCAGTAGTTCTGTGTGTCAGCCACACTTAAGCCTTTTTGTTGTAGTCTTCTGTATTTTTTTATCTATAAACACAAATCTAAAAGTATAAGAGCTGATGTGATAACATAATAGAGTGTGTGGCAAGAATGTATATAGAAATGTTTGTAAGTTTTTTCTTCACAAAATATACATGATGGACACACATGCAGTGCATGGGTCTGCAAAGGTTGCCTAGCAATGTATTGGAATTTACGGTGAGCCCTGAAAAAAAATTCAATTCAAAATCTAACGGTCAATAAAAATGTACTAAATGTTACCTTCCACTTTCAATACTTTATGGGAGTTTCTAAAATGATACTCTCTTCAACATACCACTGTATTTATACAACTCTTCATTTAAGGCATGCAAATGGGATTCCCTACCTTTAAGTGATACAATGGCACTGCTGGGTGATAAATTACTAAGAATATGATCTTTCATAATTGTTACCTGTATGCGCATTATATTTTATGTCCGTGTCTGTCCTTTCCAGCCATGATGCGGAGTGTACACAGTGGGACCATCCTGATTTGGTGACAGCTGTGGCCAGCTTGAGTGAGTATCTGCAGCTTGCACAGTCGTAGAAGTTGCATTTGTTCTTCCTATCTCTGTGTGCATTTGTGTATGTGTGCATTTCTATGTGTGTGTGTGTGTGTGTGTTTGTTTGTGATGTGCAGACTCACAGAAAGCCTACCAATGAAAGCTCAAGATCTCTTGTGCAAATTAATGAACATGTTGTGTTATGTGTAGTAACATTTATTGTGTAATCATTGTTGCAGAAAATCACCTCTTATGCAAACAAGCTACAGTATTTTACTACTTAACCCTTCGAGAATGGATTGATTTTGCTACAACACGCATTTCCCATAGACAGTCCCGAGTAAACTCGGGACTCGTCGTCAACAGGTTGACAGAAAGGATAGTCACTTCATTTCAGTTTCAGACAGCACTGTACTTGGTTAAGAAATGAGTGACAGTTCTGTACAGACTTCAACAACAACAACAACAACAACAACAACAACAACAACAACAACAACAACAACAACAACAACAACAACAACAATAACAACAACAACAACAATAACCACAACAACAACAACAACAATAACAACAACAACAACAGCAAGAGCAACAGCTACAGCAGCAGCAACAACAACAGCAACAACAACAGCAAGAGCAACAGCAACAGCAGCAGCAACAACAACAGCAACAACAACAACCCAACCAAACAACTCATACTGCATTGTGTAACCATGCCAATGCTGGTGCGAACAGGAATATGGTGATGCATGTTGTGTGTTGTGCTGTGATGTAGTGTTGGTTACCAAGTCACCTGATCCCAATCCAATCCTTTTTTCCTCTGTGTTTTTGCAGGCCTCATGGACAACATTCAGTATGGGGCATACAGGACTGCAGCGAAACTTCGCAGGCTTCAGAAAATTCTCCACAGTGAGTGTCAACTGGGTGACAGCAGGGACACTTGGCTGTTATCCCATTGTTACCCATAATGTGCATTCTCCTGCAGAAGTCAGAATTTTTCGTTACGTTGTTTTATCATCACATGACCATATATGGGTTAACAGAACTGAATCGACATGCTGGTGACTGATACATACACAACAAAAATATTCTTTTTATTGCCATTGATTAACAATTTGCCCTCCATCGACGTAAATAAGCACCGATTCTTCAGTGTTTTAGTAGTAGCCGTAATTAAAAAACAACAACTAACAAACCAACAAAATGGGCATACATACATGGGTTGGAATCAAACCAACAATCTCCTGATTACTTGACAAGCGAAGTGTCCACTAGACTACGGAGCTTCCAACCAACAGCCAGTGCTGGTTCTTATCCTTATAGCATGCACCAGGTCCTTGCATATTTATTCAAATCAATGAATCCTTGTGTCGAGTTGTTTTTATTGAGAATTTTCCCTTCATCAATGTAAATACCCGTAGGCACTGATTATTCAGTATTTCAGAAGTGGCCATGGTAAAATTTACATCAATGAAAGGCAATATGTCAATTAGTTTAAAAAAGACAGCCACTCAATGCAAGAATTCCACTGATTTAAAGTTCTTTTTACCCCTTACCTCCCTCACAGTGGACGTTGTCAATCTGATCACGGTCAGAATGGCCTTTGAGCTGCATGGCTTCAGCCACCACAACGACACGGTCATGGATGCTGTCCAGCTCTTCAATATTGTCCACGAGATGTACCAGATGACGAAAATGAGGGGACGGAGCACGCTGCACGTCAACCGCTGTAGTGACCTCATGCTGAACTGGCTCCTTAACTTGTATGATGTGTGAGTGTCAAAGCAGTCTTCTCCTCCCTACTTCAACTTATTCTGTTCTTGTCATCAGTGGCTGGTATTTTTTTAATTCACTTGTAAAAGATCAATTGCATCATAGTGAGAAGAGTTATGATAACTAGTTCTTACTGAGCACAGTCCATGTTGAAATTATCAAAATGTTGTTTTGGACAATGACATAATCAGCAAAGTAATTCGTTTACTGTATAATCTTCAGATGTAATCTCAGAATGTCTTATTCTTTAACAAAAAAGTGTGAAATCTTTCATAAAACTTTTTTAGTTGTGCACATAAAAATGAAAATATACTTGTGAAACTAAGTAGGATCTTTGTGGAGTTCCTTATGAATACTTCACTTTTTTTTTGTGTGTGAAATGAGAAAATAAAAGAAACATTGTCTCTTTAAATTTGTAACTCATTCCATTTACTCCTTGTGCAGTGTTTTGGAGTAGTATTATACGTGTGATTATTTCCAAACTGTATGTATGAAATACTTCATGGTGGTTTTTGTTTTTGCAAGTTTTGCAACTTGATTGATATTTGCAAAATTGACAGCACTCAAAAAAACATGGCCTCCCGTAACAGAACTGCACTGTACAGGGTCTCCTAGGTGGGAAATAACTAACTTTTCTTCTGAAAAGGGATTTTTGATACTTATTTCTCACCTTGTCACTGTTATTCTTGACCACAAATTAGATTGCTTGCAATATTGTTTGACAGAACTGAATTCACAAAATTTTACACTCACAAAATATATGGCATATATAGTGCATTACAAGGATGACTTTGAAAGCAGGTGCTTCCCATAGACTCTGTGTGTGTCTACCCTCATTATTTTGTCTTGTGATAAAACTCATGGAAACAGATTTATTGTGAGCAGAAAAGTAGTACCATTGGTGGATATGAAGAACCATTTTTGGTTATGTAGTGCCATTGTTGATATATATGTAGTACAATTTGTGGATGTGTAGTACCTAACTTTGATATGTACCACCATTGGTGGATGTGTAGTACCTAACTTTGATATGTACAATGTAGCACCATCGCTGGAAGTGTAGAACCATTGGCTGTCGCGCAGTAGCAAGAATATGCTTTGTTATCATTTATCCAGTGTATACCAAACAATTCTAAAGGGCCAATATTTTGTCCAAATCTTTCCTGTCAAAATAACAAATCTGGTAAACTGTTTTAAAAGTGCGTCTCAGTCACCTAGTTGCTGGTGCCAGCTTGTTTTGGTATCTGCACGTCTTCGCAGGAAAAAGGAATGGAGCAGGCAGAATCCTGTGATAGTGATAAGATAATCTTATCTTTTATGATATTGACTCTGGCCGCTGTGGTAGATAGTTGGGGAAAACAGGAAAGACACAAGGAAACCTCAATATGTGGTGAGTGAAATGTAAGATGTTATCAGCGAATGGTCAGTTCCTCTGTTTGAGATTAATGTCTTTTCAAAGACTGTCAAATAGAAAATAAGAAACAAAATCAAAAAGAGCTGTGCACAGCGCTTGTTATAAAACTGACATCGAAGGAAATACAGTTCAGCCAGCGATCAAGTTCCCCCTAGATCGCGATCACGGGCGATCAGTGATCACATATTCAAGCGATATGTCGCAATCGATTGTATGCCGAATTGCATACAATCAATGATCGCGTATGCGATCACTGATCGCCCGTGATCGCGATCTACGGGGAACTTGATCGCTGGCTGAACTGTAATTGGACTACTGTAATGAAGCTTGATAAAAGTTCAGCGTTCTTCCCTATTAACCATGGCCACCTTCCTGCAATAGCCAATCATGTCCAGAGGAGAAAGATTGAAACATAAAAGGGAAAATATAGACTGACATGCATCGTAGAGTAGTTAAAGGGATCATATAGTTTTGGTTTAGGCCTAACTTCAGGTTTCTAACATTTTCTGGTGAGATAATGAGAAACCTCATATGAAATATGAAAGAGAAAGTAATTCTAAGAAGGATTCGACATTTATTTGATGAAAATTGCTTTTGAAATGGATGAGATATGCAAAATAGAGCAATCCTAATAAAAGGTGGGACCCACCTTTCATTAGGATCCCTTTGTTTTACTTTGATTTTAGATGTCTCAGCTATTTCAGAACCGATTGTCATCTAATAAACTTTGAATTCGTCTTAGAATGGCATGCTCTGTATCATTTCATAAGTTGTTTCTTGGTATCTAGCAAAAAGTTAAAAGCCCAACCCTCATTTCCACCAATACTATACCATCCCTTTAAGGGCTGATCTTGGAAGAGATGTGACAAGAGCTGCTCCAATGAAGGAAAGAAGAGTGGAAAACTTGTGTGTGTGGATGGACAGAACGAGTAGTAGAAATAGAAGAAAACAACTGCCTTTTTCCCCTTCCCTTCTCCTCTCCTCCTTAATCTCTCATCCCTCAAACAATACACAGCTCAAGAGATAATAGTGCGATAAACAACAGTTCTAATAAAACAAGAGAGTTAACAAGTACATTTCTGTATGTACATGACATTGAAAGTCTTGCACAATCCAGCTAGAGTTGCGTAAAACTGTATTTGAATTGTATGTGTTTCTCTTTCGACCTTCCAGTCAGCGGACAGGATGCATTCGGGTGCTGCCTGTAAAGATAGGAATCTCTACCATGTGTGCCGGAAGAATCACAGAAAAGTACAGATGTAAGAACTTGTCTAATCATGTCACTTCAAAAATGCAAGTTTGTTGCACTGAAATTAAATTTTGGAGGGTAGCTGGTATTCTATAATCACTACATGTGTTATGCAATATGAAGCCTTGTGGAGCTTCGTATCAAACTTGTGATCTTTTGCTTTCTATGAGAGTGAAAATGCTGTGAAAGTTTGTAAGTTTTTAGCATGGCGCCTGATGTCATCTGAGGTGTAATATATCACATGTGCAGTGAAAAGGGCAAAACAAATCAATTCACTTTGTCTGCTAGTGTTGAGAAACAATGTGTCAGTAAGGATTTCAAAGGTCACATTGTGTCAGATGCAAAAGGATTCTATTAGTTTTTAACAATCTCGATGAAAATTCTACTCTGCTTGTCATCCGATATTGTAAAGTGGAAATATTTGTGCATTTCACATGACATGAAACTGCGTGAAAATGAAAGCACACAGAATTTTTTGCTTGTCATTCTTTTTTTTTTTTCGCTTTTCATAGGTAAAATCATGTGGAATTTTTTACTTGTCATATGTACTACTGATTCCGCAGAGTTTAAAGATAATAAAAAGTTTTGGTACCTCAAAAGTGTCCTTGAATTTCCTTGTCTTAGTTTGTGTTTCAGGTTAAAGTACCTTTCATATAACTAGCACTGTGAGACTTACTCGCCCCAAAGTGCTCTCATGTCTTAGTAATCATGCAATTAACTGCGACCAGCAGCCCCATACGCATAGCGACCAGCAGTCCCATACGCATAGCATAATCGGGGTTCGCATTGTAGCATTCAGGATCATGACAGATTTAGTATCGCAGGGTAAATGTCAACTTAAAATCCCAGAAATTCTTCAATTTGAAGACTTACCAATTAAGTTGAAGTATTGAAAACAGGCTTCGGACAACGTTTGGTTCTGCCTATAGTCCCTTTCTGTTCGAATTGATGACTGAATGTGACTCGGTCGACAGGACCTTAGGAGAGCTACTTACAGTACACTGAATACTACAGCCAGTGCATGCGAACACATCACATGCACACAAATTTCAAATCCATGAACGGATAAGATGTTTGTGTGCGCATGCGCTGGCCATGGTATCCAGTGTTTGTAGCTCTCCCAAGGTCCTCTCGACGAGTCACATTCAGTCATCAATTCGAACAGAAAGGGACTATTGGCAGAACCAAAGGTTGTTCGAAGCCTGTTTTCAATACTTCAACTTAATTGGTAAGTCTTCAAATCGAAGAAATTTTTGGATTTTAAGTTGACATTTACCCGCGATACTAATTCTGTCATGATCCTGAATGCTACAATGCGAAGCCCCATTACGCTATGCGTATGGGGCTGCTGGTCGCAGTTAGCTATGCGTACAATGGGCTGCACACTGCTGGTCGCACTCAGTGGTTTCGTACAATATTTATCGACGCTGTACAGCGTCGGCTCTGGTACGAAACCATTATTGCATGATTACTAAGACATGAGAGCACTTTGGGGCGAGTAATTCTCACAGACAACATACTTTAACCTGAAACACAAACCAAGACAAGGAAATTCAGGGAAGCTTTTGAGGTACCAAAACTTTTTATTATCTTTAAAACACACGAAGTTCATCGTACCCAGCCCAAGGCAAGAAATTGCTTGTGTTTAAATTTCTGCTTTTACAGTATTTGAAAGGTCCACGTGTCTGCCAGTGGTATTCAGTGGGACAAATATGGAATGAAAAAAATAAAAGTAGAGATACCATCAAGTAGATTACTGAAGAAAAGATTTGAAAGCAAAGTGTATGTGGGTTATTTCATCTCTCACGGTTACGTGTGCTATAGGGCATAACAGCAACTTAGTGTGGTGTTAGGTGAAAGTTAATGTGAACAGTTAAACAAGTGTTTATTAAATTGGATTAATTTTTTTTTTCTTTGTTTTTTGCAAAGATTTTCAGGAGCTCCTATCGGACAGGTCTGGAAGAGTGTCAAGAAAGATGCTGACGGAGTTCATGCACGACATCAGGCAGGTGAGTGGATGTTTGGAGTCCTCATTCCCAAAAGGTTATCATATCCTTGTAGAGTACTTTGAAATCCTGATTTAGGTGAGAAAGCAGATGTGAATTGTCACTAGAAAGGAAGAAATGACGGGAATCTTGAAGAGTTCTATGATTCTTGATGTTGAAAAAAAAAAATGGTGGGCCACAGATATCAGGTTTTCCTGTTTTTGAAATGGTGGATCTAAATAGCGGATGTTAAGATTCACAATAAGTTGTGTATACCACTCATAAGAAGAACAGCAAAATTTCTAGAACAGATTGTTTGCTGTAATTTGCTGACTTTACTTTGATTGATGATTTGTTTAATTCCTCAGGTTTGCTTAATAGCAACATTCATTTGAAAAAGGTCATCTTATCTTTGTAGAGTTCTGTGAACTCTTCAGTCAGATGAAAAAGCAGATGCGTCCCCCCCCCCCCCCCCATTGAAAGGTCAAAATATTCCCAATGATTTGTTGTTTTCTTTTTGTTTAAACTTTACCTCATATAAAAATTAATAAAAACCAACAGGGTCTTGTTTCATAAAACTTGTTATCAGTAACAACTGCCTCATTTCTGTGACAAATTTTCTCTCAGCCAATCAGATACAAGGATTTAAGTAGCTAATAACAACTATCGTATCTTGTTATTGATAACAAGTTCTATGAAACGGGACCCAGGTGTTGGATTCATTTCTTTTGACATGCTTCTACGTGGGAAAATAGCAGAATTTGCTTTTAACAGTATTTTATTGACTCAGCATAACTGGTGGACATGCAAAGTTGTCTGGATTTACCCATGTCCATTTACAGTGTATCAAATTAGTGTTTGAAATAATAATGGAAGGAGGCAGTGATTGTTAAATGCAAGAGATTGAACCACACTTCCTTATGACTGCCAGCATGCAGTACATGATTTACATATTTGTAATGATTTGTGAGGATTTATTGTGACTTACTTATTTATAATTATCTGCACAAGTTTGATGAAATTGCAACAATTCATTGCACTTCCTTACCATGCATGGCATGTTCAGATTGATGAGGATGAACAGAGAATTGAAGAGGGTGACAGATATTGAAAATTGATCAAGTATCAGGCACTTCATTTCTTTCTTTTTATATTCATTTCCACTGAAATTCTAGCAGTAAAATACTGTAATTGGCTCTGAAAAATGACATATACAGTGTATGTTGGTATCTACTATAAATTACTGACATTATACTTTAACACTTCAGACTGTACTTTGTCAAACCCAGAATTGAAAAAAAAGGTCTTACATTTTCATGTTCATAACTTCTGGAAATTTCAGATCACAGACATGATAGGGGAAGGCACGACGTTCGGTCAGAATGTGACATTGTCTGTGGAGGACTGCTTCCAGTCGGTGAGTTTGCGTCTGCTATTTGTAGCACCACTTTCTATCTACAACGTACCAGATATCACAATGGATTGGACAAAAAAAAAAAAAAAAATCAGAACAAAAGTTTCAATGCTGAAAGTTTTCAGGCCTGTAACTAGGATTTTTAGGGGGGGGGGGGGTTCAGAAAAAGAAAAATGGACCTTTTTAGCTCAAGCTTATGTTCAGTTCTGTACTGAACAATATCAAGTAGCAAACAAGAACCCCCTGAACCCTCCCCCCCCCCCCAACAAAACTGTATTTACGGGCCTGGTTTTATCATACTGTAAGTTCAACTGAAATCAGAGATACGCAATGCCCTGAAAGAAAAAACCCCTCCAGTTTTATCCCTTTTATTTTCTACAGTGCTTTTACAAGTGTGTAATCAGATTTAACAATCACTGCAGATTGGAGTAAAGTGATCAAGATGTTGAGGATAAGACAACTTTAGTGGATTGAGTTCGACTAATCTTCATTGTTTCTTGCATATATTGTTCTTTATGTTTCATGCCAAAAAATACTAGTAGTTACAAAGAACCAAGTGGCTCTAAAATGCTTGTCATGGTTATCAGTACTTCAGCCAGTACTGTGGGACCTGCTGGATAAAAGTTATGTTTGTTATCAAATGTAAAAATCAAACATAACTCACTTTCTGCCAATCAGAATCAAGTATTTGGAGCTAACATTTGGTCTTACACTGTTATGTTTGATATCGTATATATTTTTGATATGCAACAGGCCCCTGGTGTATATAAAGATTGTGTCTTCTCATTAAAAATGTTATACATGTATGAGCAAAATAATGTTCTTCCAATGTACAAGTGTATTTTTCTTGTCTGGTTTAATTTTCTATGCCACCACTTACTCTGACAGCACTAAGTGAGATATTAGTTTTCTTTCTATTTTCTAAACTGCAAATCTCCCTCCCTGTATAACTCTGTATATCTTTCCATATCTATCTATGTCTATCAATGAACATTGATTGATGTGATTGTCCTTAATAGTTGCACGAGATGAAATATAGGCAGCAACTTGATTGGGCTTACATCGAGCAAGTTATTATAGTCAGTAAGTCTTCACTTTGAATGGAATTGCTGAAAACTTCATATGATTTGTCTCTGCCAGGCTATAGGTCCCACCATCATGCAGGATGAATTCTACCAGTGGCTTCTGTGTGAACCTCAGACCCTTGTTTGGCTGCCAACTCTGCACCGCTTCTCCACTGCTGAAACAAGTGAGACAATTTATGGGCTCCCTTGGCTTTCTCTGTTTTTAAAGGGACTGTACAGTACTGGTTGAGATGAGGATTCAGGTTTATAATGTTTTTTTTTTTTGTGAGATAATAAGTAACTTCTTATGAAGTGTGAAAGAACATGTAATTTCAAGAAGGATTCAACGTTCATTTGATGAAAATTGGCCTTGAAATGGCTGAGATATCAAAAAAAAAAGCGATCCTAATAAAATTGACAGGCCACAAGTTTTATGAGGATCTCTTTGTTTTTCCTTGTTTTTAGATATCTCAGTCATTTCAAAACTTATTTTCGTCAAATAAACTTTTGATTCTTCTTAGAATTGTATGCTCTTTAACATTTTATAGAGTGGTTTCTAAATATCTCGCAAAACGTTACAAGCTGAATCCTCACCTAAACCGTTACTGAACAGTCCCTTTAAAGTAGTGAAGGGTCATGTTTTGTATCACATAAATGTAATCCTGATTGCTGTTCTGTAGTGTGCCAATCTGTATACTGGTACTGTATTGTACAGTGTGTTTTATTCTTGTAAGTTTAAAATCAGAAATAAGCAAACCTGTTCAAAGTATGTCTTATGGGTTGCAGTAGATTGCATCTGTATGAAACGGTGATATGAGAGTTGAGAGTTTAATCTGATTTCAGAGTTTTACCTTGCCCAAAACCTGATTTTCAGACTTTTTGCTGTCCAAATCCATTGAGATGTTAACGGTTTAGTGCACTTCAGACTTTTTTTCAAAAGTTTCAGATTTTTAAAGACTTTTTATGTTCAAGTACTCTCGCACCCCTTATGAATACTGCTTAATGTGTTTAATAAATCTGCACACATGTACTGCTGGTACTTTAAACTCTTGCACATATGTGGCTCTGATTATCGCTTTACTTCAGTTTACTAGAATTTTGTGATATATATCAAATCACTTGGTTTATATATACAAGTTTGCATTTGTTTAGATACAGTAAATTTAAGTTATAAAAGTGTTATGTAAATAAGGTGAAATGAAGTGAAGTTTTTGGAAAATCTCACTGTACTATTCATCCCCATTACAGTGAAACATGAGACTAAATGCTGTGTGTGCAAGGTGTACCCCGTGGTGGGGCTGCGCTACCAGTGCCTGAAATGTTTCAACTACGACCTGTGCCAGGAGTGTTTCTTTACTGGCCGCACCTCTAGACACCACAAGCGGACCCACCCCATCCAGGAATATTGTCTCTCGGTAGGAATGTGTGCCCCTCTCACAATGTCTTTGCCCTCCCTAAACACCCTCCCCCCCCCCCCCATCTCCATCTTCAATGAATCTATTTGACCACACAAGGGAGTACTGTGCTTTGAATGTACAGTAGGTAATCCTTAATAATGGCAGGTGTATCTTGACTAGTCCGGCCAGAATGGGGAATGTGATTTGATGCTTCCTGTTGTGGTGGGAAAAAAAAAATGGCAAAGAAGAGGAATGGGGTAATATGAGGATAGTGGTGGGAATCAAATTTGACACAGAAGTGACCCACAAGTATATCATGAGTGATCTTTGTCCTAGGGTGTTACTGTAATGACATACATCACATGCAATTTATTACCTCCGCCAAGGGAGGAGGTTATGTTTTCGTTGCCATTGGTTTGTTTGTTTGTTCATTAGTTAGTTAGTTAGTTAGTTAGTGAGTTTGTCCGTGTGCAAAATAACTCAAAAAGTAGTTAACAGATCTGAATGAAACTTGCAGGAAAGGTTAAGAATGACACAAGTAATAAACGATTAACTTTTGGTAGTGATCCGATAATTTTGGGGGAATTTATGAAGGATTTTTTATATTTAGGCAGGTAGGGTCAATGAACTTGGGAGTTCAGGCTGCGCATATGTGAGGTTTGCATGCGCGCACTAAAGTGCGTGCTCTAGTTTCTGCTAGGGTGAGGCGCCGTGCTGCTGAGGGTTTATGACGTAACAAAGGCTTCTATATTGTGAAATCGGCCGACTTTTAGCACACAGTGATAAGTACGTATGGGTGGATATCACTGATATCTCTATGGAAGAACAAGATCAGTGGTGGAAATGAGCTGCATGCTTGGCGGAGGTCTGTGCTCTCAGAGTGCTTCTCTAGTTTCATCATGCTTTTATTGTTGCAAATTTCTCTAGTCAATTTTGTACTCGGGAAATTAACAACTTGTGAAAATATTGCCTCCTATAACTTCAGTGAATATTAGTGAGAAATTATTGATTTATTTTGCTCAAGAAGCGATAATGGTTGTACTTTTATCTCACTCAATGAATGTGGTTCTTGGTTATGAATACCACCACATGCATACCGGTAAGTGTCTTACAAGTCCCAATTTACAATACATGATGTACAGTTAAACTCGCATAAGTCGATCTTCTCGGGACTGAGCAAAACACATCGACTTAGGCGATTTTCGACTTGTGCGTAAGTCGAAAAAAAATCGACTTACAGTTTCACCACAGGTACATACATGTATGTTCAATGTACATGTATATTGTCTACTCTGGAGCCGAGAGCTGGAGCGGTGTGCCGCAGCACGGGTCGCCCAGCAGGGCCGCGGCTAACTTTGCATGGACAGTGCATTAACTATTGGCACAGGTCCGATTACTTTACACCCTTGTTAAACCTTGGGGAAGTGAATATGAACGATATTTGAGCAGTGATTGATTCCAGTTTACCATACCGTGGCTTGAAATGCGTGTAGAGGTGCAATTCTGATTTACCCGTGCCCGTAACTTTCCCCCGACTTTCCGCTTTGAAAACTCAGCAGCTTCATCCATTATACCACTCCACTGCACAGCGCTGCAAATGCCAAGCTACATGTACACTGCAAGGCAGCTCAATACTGTACATGTAAATGAACGCATGTGTACTGTACAAACGCTGTACGTACGTAGCGCAACAGCTGACAGGGCTGTACCAGCGGACCTCCAAAAACGATCCCATGCGATCGCTTTGAATTTTGATTTTAGATCATTTTTTTTTTTGTCACCTCACACTCTTCACAATAATAAATGACAGTAATTTATTACACAATAAAATCTTATTCGACTTAGGCACAGTGAATTCAATGTTTTTTCCGTGAAAGTGTTTTTGGAATTTCATCGACTTAGGCGAGTATTCGACTTACAAAATTCGACTTGTGAGTAAATTAATACACGTACGTCAATGGGGAAAAATCGGGACTTTTTAAAATCATCGACTTACGCGATTATTCGACATATGCGACGTCGACTTAGGCGAGTTTAACTGTATATCATACATTATACTCGCAAAGTAGATGGCGTACACAGTAGATGAATTAATGACTGGGCTTGATGACTATGAAATCTCCATGTAGTCTGAAGTTAGTGGCCATGCTGCAATATTTGGTCAGTAGTGTGCAATGTAGATTGACTTCAATAAAGGTTGCACAGGTTGGCATTGACATCATACATAGTGTACCTGCCATGTAATGTAGTGATAGTGTAACATACACTGATGTGTTCAAACTAGTGGGCATTTTTCCCATAGAACCTTATAGGAACTAGCTGTTCAGCTCACCCCTTTTAATGAACATATTTCACTATTGGTACTTGGAAATCCAGTCTGCTTCAGTGACCTGTTGCTATATCATTAAGAACAACCTTTGATACAAGGGTATGTGTGTATTAAAGGGATGATATAGTATTGGTGGAGATGAGGATTGGGCGAGATACCAAGAAACGAATTATGAAAATGTTGCAGAACATATCATTCTAAGAGGAATTAAAAGTTTATGAGATTATAAATGGATAAAACATCCAAAATAAAGTGATCGTAATAAAAGGTGGGTCCCATCTTTTATTGGTATTGCTCTGTGTTAGATATCTCAGCCATTTCAAAACCAATTTTAATCAGATGAACATTGAATTCCTCTTGGAATTACGTGCTCTGTCATATTTCATGAGGTTCCTTATTATCTTACCAAAAAATGTTAGAAACTTGAAGTTTGGTCTCAATGAAAACTATACGATCCCTTTAAATTTGAATATGTGTATTGACATTTACTCTCCACAGAGTAAGACGAAGGAAGACATGAGAGCATTCACCAAGACCGTCCGTAACAATCTGAGTAAGAAGCATGGTCGTCGCATCAAAAGAAAGTACAGGCCCATTGAGGATGGATGGGAGAGAGACGATGGATCAAGGTATGAACAGTCTTCTCAATATTCATTCCTCTCCATCCAACATAAGGAGTACAACACTACCATTTGCTTATTCATTGACTTGATTTTATTCCACTTTGTTTTTAGGATTTTGAGGAGATTTTGTTGTTTTTTGTGCTGTTGTGAGAGTACTGCATGTGTTAATGCTACATTAAGACACATTTAAATAATTATGACAGGTTTCTGATGGTATAGACAAGATTACAAGCAGCTGAGTTTGTTGTGTGTGTGTTTTTTTAATATGTGTAAACCCTCATGTGCATTTGCCTTATCAGAGATACATGTAGTTGTATCTAAAGACAATTTTACATCAAAACCCAACAACAGACTTTATTTTTCATTGTGACAACAATCATGAGAAAGTGTCCAAACAGCTTGATTGTGATTGGCTGAAATTAGAACTGTGCTTGATATATTATATTTGGTGTGGCTCTACTTTCAGCCAATCACAATCAAGGTATTATATTCATTATCCCATTGCTTGTGGGTACACTGTGGATCCTGTGCAAAATTGATAGGAATGTCGGAATCTCGTTGGAAATGGAATAATTCAATATTTTATGCAACAGAAGAGAGGATAGAATAAATGACATTGAATGGTAGAATTTAGATTTGGTGGATGAAGATTGTAGAAAAAAAATCTGTGTAAAATCATGATTGAGCTGATACTGTGCATTGTTGTCATAATCATTTTTTTTTGTTGTTCCTGCTTTATCTGACTGAGGTATTGTTTTGTTTCTTTGTTTGTTTTTCCTTCCACAGTGATTTAATTGATCCAGAGTTGGAGACACATATTCGTCTTAGCGAAATGTCAGAGAGGTATGGTATCCATTTGTTTTCTGTGGTTAATTGAATTTCTTGGTTATCTACTTATTTATGTACAGTTTATATATTTTTCTCACTCTTCTCTTCAAACCCTCTCTTTCTTGTATTCAGTATAATAGAAGTTAATTGTTTCTGTAGAATCTGGACTCCGGTTTGATCCAGAGCCCTTACAGATGAATTTCGCTTTTGAGAGAAAATTATTTCAATAGTAGAAGTGACCGGTAAGTGGGAGGTCAGTGAAAAAAGTGACCAATTTCTGATACTTGATAGGAAAAATACTAGATTTCAAATGTTATTTTCGATAATGTAAGTGGCTATCTTGGGTCTGGTCACAGAAGTACATGCCACTTGTATTATTGACACCCAATTTCTGTGGTTGCCCTTGTCTTGCTTGTGAAGGTAGGACTAAGTTTGTGTATTGAATGGTGTGTCACAATATGTTTTTGTATCTTGGGCAAAAGAATGGAGATGATACATGTCCATAGGGAGGCCTCAAACTCTATGATACATTCCATAATCAAAGCAAATACCTACTAAAGTATGCATACAGTTTTATGGCCACATGATCAAGAAAATGGTACTAAGATGCCCAAAGGATGTAATGCAAATGAAAAATAACTTACTGACATTGAAATGCTTCCAACTGTTTTAAAATGCTCCAATGTTGCTTAAATGTAAATGCTTAAATGTGTTGCTTCTGATTCACTTGTTCAATTTGAAATCACTCTCTTTGCTACTGAGATCTCCTCTTACAGATGAGGTACTGTAAAACCAGAAATGTGCATGAAAGTTCTCGTTTACCCTACATGCATTGAATGCCAGTGGCAATTTGCAAAATTTCATGCTGCAAATGAAGCCATCGGCTCCAATTCACAAAAATTTCATGTCATGAAAATATCTTACTTTACAGTAGTGATGCAGAATCAGTGCATTTTGTATCTCATCCCTCAGGTTGAAGGCTGTTGAAGCAGCTGAACCAGTGAGGTACGATGACTTCAGTATGAGGGACAGCGTCAGCCAGCAGCCGTCCCTGAAGTCCGCACACCAGTCTGTTGTCACGGCGACCACAGATGAGAGTCGCTACCGGGAGAGACGGGAGCTGGAGGACTTGATTGATGCTTTGGAGATGGAGAATGAGTAGGTCCCCCCCCCCCCCTCCCCTCCCCTTCCTTTCTGGATGGTTGAGTCATTTGTCAGAGGTCACAGGTCAAAACCTTCAAGTGTTGATTTGCCAATTAGGAGAAGGATAGATGACAAAGTGTTATATCAAATTGCACAATTTTGTCAAAATATGTCAGCCAAACACCATTTTGTGTGTATATGTCTCCACTTATTCAGTATGATTTTCATGACAAATTCTTTAAAGGGATCATCCTATGGACCTTCCTTTATTTTCCCTGCTGTTCTCATCATTTCAAATCATAATTTTATAGGACCTTTTATTTTTCTTGGATCCTTCAATTCTGAGAGCTTTCTTGAAAAGCCTTCTATTTTATAACCCTTGTTAACCCTCAACTTTTCAGAGCCCTTGCAATATCCTGCATTCTTTGGACCTTTTTAACTCTTAAGGATTTGTGAACCTGTAATTCTTGAGAGCCTTTTCACCAACCTTTTCCTGCTATATTAACAAAACAAAACAACAAACAAACAAAGCTAAACAAGAACAAAAACAACAACAACAGTAACTGGTAATATTGTTCATACGGTCCTGTGATAAATTAGTTATACCGTCTGTCCCCAAAAAATTACAACGGGACCCTCCGCAATGATATCTTTAAAACTATTGAATCAATCTAAATACAAATTCAGGGTATGAAACTATAACTCATTGCCCACATCTTACAGAAAACCCCATTTGATTTGCTTCAGTGGTCAAAGAGAAATGAGGAATTTTGTAGAGGATGTCAGGAATCTCTTCCCTCCAAGTTCGGTCTATTGTATTCACACACAAGATCATCGAAGTGCTAAACTTGGAAGAATCCGACTCATAACGTGCTTTACAACAATCTGCATTTCTCTGTGACCACTTAACAAAATCGAATGGGCTTTTCTGCAAAATAGAGCTAAAATGTTACATTTTAAGACCCTTAAGTAGCATTTAGACCCTTAAAGGGGGAGTCTTTTAACTCGGACATTGGGGCTATATAGAAGGTACTTGAGCTCACTAACACGATTCTGGCGTTTTTATCCACCAAAAATTGCTCAGTAACAAGAAATCGCTAAAAATGTTCACTGATTTGGGAACGCCCCCAAAAATTGGCAGCTGATTGGCTTATGCGATTTGACGTATGAGGGGGGAGACCCCGCGAAGCCACCGAGTTCGTCTAATGCGTTGGCAATGTAAAATGAGTGAAACTTTATCTATTTTTAAATCAAGATTTAACCAGTTCTGACAATCTTTGCGTCCCAAAAGTGATTTGAATATGTTGTTTAGACATTTTAGTAGAGGCCCAGTGACGCCACTGACTTTTTTTTGAACACTTTACCCATGATAATTGCCTTTTTGGATCCGGTTTACGTTTGGAAAAAACTAGATATTTTCTGCGAGAGAAAAAGACAAGTAGACGTACAGACAGCCGCTTTACTGCTGACCGTACATTGTGACTCTGTGTGTGTGCATGGATGATAACAACAAATTTCAACTGGAGACTGGATGGCACTCTAATTTTTACGATAACAGCATACCTTGCTAGCTAGCTCCGCGGAGATCGCGTTGCATTAGCTTTATACACGGTAAACAAGCTGGTAGCAGTACGTGGTCAACAAGACAGTGTTCTCAATATGGATTCAGACCTGGATTCGCCTTTCTGGCTGCTACCCCCGGCATACTCGTGAAATAGGCCCCACCACTGCGTGTCCGTACAAATACTACGGCGGCTCGCCTGTTTATACTCGTGAATTCAGCCCCACCGTGTGGCGTTCATCGGTAGATAAGCACGGCGGTGGGGCTTTCTTCCACAGTATAATACTCGTGAATGCGGCCCCACCAAACGGCGTTTACGCGAGATGCATACGGCGGTGGGGCCGATTTCCACAGCATAGCGTCTTTCGTCCTCCCTTTCCCCCGTTTTTTTTATTTTCTACTTTTTATTCTCGGAAGGACTCCCTAATGTCCCTTGACTAATTTAATGGCCAATTTAACCATAAATACAACCCTACCTAACCCTAAACCCTAACCCTAACATAACCTTGCTTGCTAACGCACGGGTGCACGCGCACTCCGGTGGGGCCTATTTCACGATTTTGCCCTACCCCCACCGAGATGATGAAGGCGAAGGTAAAGCAGCCCCTCGTCAGCTCCAGCTCCAGCCCCACGCAACCCTAAATCTAATCTGTATTGAGTTCATCCCGCCCGTAGCCGTACCGTTCTGGAGTATATGAACCCGACTCTTCACCTCCCGCCCCCGGGGCAGTGGCCCGTGAGGATGCTGCTCGAGGAACAGGGTGATGGCAACGAGCCCGCGACGAGGTTGGGACTTGGAAGATAATAATTGGTAACTATCATTAGTATCAAGTACGCTGAGAGTCTAGATAGTTCACTCTAACGTTAGGCCTAACGTTAATTTTTACAGAATGCAGGTCGATTGGGGTCGGAAAAATCAAAACAGAATTTTGTTTACAATACAACATTAACGTGAAACTGGAGTGGAAGAGGGACATCGGTAAACGACGGTATGAATTGAAAGGCTATGCACTGAGCTGGCGAGGCAGATGTCATACTTGAGCTCTCATATCTCTCGATCTCATTCAATGTCACAAGGACAAACTGATTTTTCAGATCCCGATTTTTTTTCCCGCATTTAACAGTATTTTACTTGAGACCTGGTATAAACTTTGATGTAATTCATAGTACTGTACCTGTATACGCATGTACCCGGTATATAAGGAGGTCATTTCTCTGGCCCCAAGGACCTTCCTATCATGAGGTAATCGACTGGTAAATTCCAACCAAGTTTGTTTCCACTAGGCCCTCCTACTACAGTTTCACATGTAAATTGCCGAGCACAAGACAAGTTATGAAAGGATAAGTGAAAAACTGCTGTTTGCAATAAGGTACTTGTGTTTGCCGGCCATACCATAACTGCAATTTCAATTACTGTATGTGGCTGGGCTAAGCAGTGGTTTGAAGAGTCTGGTATCAGTGGTAACCTCTCTGGCAGTAGGGGTTCCTACAGGCCTAGTCATGAACGATATTTTGTTCACACTTGCCTAGAACTCAAACAATGATTTCACTAATGACTAATGGGCCTATAGTCTAAACCTCATTGTGTGACAGTGCAGTACTACTTCAAAACACCAACTAATAAACACACAGAAGGAAATAGGAATGTGTTGTTCGTTATGTTTCTTCTTTTTTTTCATGTTTTCTTTGTTTTCAGGTGCCTCTGTCGCAGCTGTGTTCCCACATGACCACTGCCAGGGAATCCGTTTGCTGCAAAGAGACAGAGCACATAATGGACAAGATTGAGAATTACGGTACAACGAAAGACATTTCGATGCTCCAATGCGCTGTATTATAGCACATCCAGGTTTCTCAACTGTGGGCCTCGATGAATGGGTGAAAGAAACTGGAAGCTACCAGGACACCCAACAGTAGGCCTATGGAGAAGGTGCTTGAACAAATGCTGCAGATAACAAGTGAGTTTGTTAGGCACATTTAATTCCCTATTTTCCAAATGTTGCAATAAATATTAGGCTTTTTTCATATCCCTGATAATTTCCTAATGAATTTTATGGTGTCATTATACGATTCTACATATGAAAGATCCATTCACATTGCGTAATTTTATTCCTGTTCTCACGATTTCTAGAGTAACACTTATGTAATATATTATCAAATTTTAGTCCCTTTGCATTCCATTGCATTCCATTTCATTTCATTTTTGTTTCAATTTCAGGCAGTCAATACATGTTTTTATACATGTATTTTATCCTGCCATTATACAGTCGTCCCCAAAATAATGACTACCATACCCCATGGGTCCCATTTACATTGTCTAATTTAAATCCTATTCTCAAGATAAATTCCTAGATGAACACATGATGTCATATAATAGGATTATCAAATTTTACTCCTTTTGCATTCCATTTTGTTTCACTTTTGTTTCAATATCAGGCTATCAAGACATGTTGAATACCGGTAACTGGTGAGATGATGCTGGACATTTCTGGGCCAAAATGTGAGAGTCCTACTGCCATCTTCTGCTGTTAGAAAAATCTGATAAACTCATCCATCAGAAATAGTGACAGGCTTTCATTTTGCACAGGTTGTAATAAGACTGTATATGCAGCACTGATATTGGGTGTAGAATGTGACAACTTGTCACATTGCGATCTGCTTAACGGGAATGTGGTCACAGTGTAGAAATGCATCAGATAAGTTTGTACATTGCGAAATGTCACATGTATACTTTGTCAGACACCTTGTCCATTACCGGTATGTTGGGTATACTGATGATATGCAGCGTCCAACACCAACTCATCAAGGCACACAGCTGAGAAACATGCTGTTGGACTTCAGCCTCTCTGTACAAATGATCTACAGTACATTGTATTTTATTGTAATTTATTGATGCATGTTCAGTGGAACCTCAATATTATAAGCAGTGATATGACAAACTGTAGTTATAACAAGATCTTGATATACAGGAGTGATATCTCTGGTCCCATAATGTACCTCATTATAACAAGATTCGACTGTATGTCAAATGCACTCTTGTCTCAATTCTTACTCTTACTATGCTCCCCCTCTCTCTTTTGTAATGTAGATCTACTGCATGTTTTAGCAATTGGAAAATGACACTTTCACAACCATACAACTGAAGGTAATTTTGATTGTGTAGAATTGACATGTTGAACAGCTATGTTGTCAATCATGGTCACAAAAAAACAAATAACGATCTAATACAATTAAGATGCTGTAGCCTTTCCGGCAATAGCTTCACAGCCTCTATTTAGAGAACAGGACCAAGTCTAGTTACGAAGTCATTGAACTGGAATGTAGCTGGCTCATATAGTAGTATTCTGTCATGAACCAGTATTCATTTGTCAAACATTCCTTCCAGCTGATTACACCAATTATATTTTGTAAGCAAATGGAAAAAAAAAAAGTGTGTTGTGTTTTCTATATGTAGTTGGAGCGGTTGTAGTAATACAGTACATGCAGTATAAATTCATCCTTATTAACAAAAAAAGATTAGCTTCATACAGACACATGAAAATGCACAAACATACACATATACACACACCCTCAGTACACTCGGGCATATCAGATACAAACACACACCAACATCAGACACACATAGGATGAATATATCATTGATATATTTGCCCTATGTTTGTCTGATGTTCCCCCTCATGGAATGGATAGAAATATTCCCCTCATAGATATATGTACAGGTAAGATTTGTATGGCATTGTACATATGTATGCGATTTGCATGTTGGTGGGAGTGTTCAAGTGATGCCTGTTTGAAGGTGTTTGTGGGTATGTGTGTAGTATGGCAAAGGGTGTGTGTGTGTGTGTGTTGATGTGTGTATAGATAGGAGACCAAAGAAAATTAGTAAAAGGGAGTGAGGAAAAGTAGGGGAGGGGTATTGTACTTGTAAACAGGAGTGAGATTGTAAAACCCTACCAGTGTGTTATCTCCATATCCTAATGTTGGAACAAAATGGGATTTATTCCACTGGATCAATGGCAGCTGGTCAGTCAAGCACGCATGAGTGACATCCACATTTGACATCAAATCAGTCCGGAAGAGTTATCTTTTCCACATACATACTGTATATTTCATATCAATATGAGACATTCTCATGTAACATTGAATCAAAAGCTTTGTGATTTCTACAACTTCACTATACAGAAATCTCTACAGAACTCAAATTTAGGATATAAATAATATATGTATTGCAAGTGTACATATACAAAACAATACAGGTGAGTGATGTTATTCAATCTTTCACACATTTAAAAATGTGTACAAATGTGTGAATGTATGTGAGCATATGTGCATGTGGGTGTTTGCTTGTGTGCACATTTTCAGAAGTACCTATCTGCATGAATAATTATGAATGTCTGAGTCTAAGTGACCTAGCAATTGTTCTTTCATAAGACCCCTGACACCATATTCATAAGAAAAAACAATGCTTAACTTTTAATGCTTGACTTCAATGATTATGTATGGAGAACTACATGTATAATAGATATCAACAGAATAATTCCCCAACTAGACTTAAGCATCGCATTATGAGTGCGGATTCTCCCTGTGGATGCATTCAAGGTCTCGGAACTTGAGTAACTGGGCCTAAGTCTGCGTAAACACAGATGAAGATTATGTAAAATGTTAATGCTTAGAACACATCTTGTTCTCCTTTTTCATAAATCTGTGAATCATATACCAAGAGTAAATTATTGCATTTCTTCTCAAAACTTCATGTATATACAATGTGTACAATTTTTTTTCAATCCCTTTTGAGTGTGTTGTGTTCTATAATGCATGCACATCTGATTCTAAATTATCTTGTCAAAAATATCAATATTTGATCATAAGAGTGATGAGCTCTAATCTATAACAGCAAACATGCTATGATAAAACCATAGTAAGGGACAGCATTCATGTAGAAATCTTCTAAACTTACCATTTTAATACAACACTAAATATCTGTACAGAATAGTGTTAAGAATGCAAGCTCATCTGTCCATAAATATGGTCATTTATGCTTTAAACATCAACAAAAGAATACACAGTTTTCCTTTTGTATCCACATGACTCCTGTATTGCAAATGAATTATGATTTTGCTATTAAAAGGACAATATTCAATTGGCAAAGAAATGCTCTTTGAAACACTATATCAAGTTGGCATCATATTGTTTGCGATGAAATGCTACATACATGTTATACAGACGGGACACAACAGTAACCAAGGTGATCTTATCTTGTCTTTAGATGATCACTCATGAATAGAGCGCATAAGAATGCTGGGTATGCATAACAAAATTTTGAGTGTTTGTATCCAACATCTGACAAAAGAACAGATGAAAAAATCATTCCACAAAAAATTTGTATCATATTGTACATAATATGAACTTCAATCTCAATTGCAAGGATTCCTGAAACCATCACATCATTTGTCAGGTGCAAATTGTCTCCTGTGATATTCAATAACTTCCTCCCTTGGATGACACACGATGGCACTCACAAGGGGAGGCGTTGAAGGCTGGCAGGATGCAGGAGTTTTGTCATCGTACTCCACAACAGCAGAAAGGACATCATCAACATGTGCTGTAGAAAATTCAACAGAAAGAAACAAAGGGACACACAAAATAGATGAAATTAAGATGTTTGCATTGGTTATTAGCAACAAAGTCCTTGAGGTGTCATGAACAGAAACCACCATTTTGATAATGACATTAAAAAAATCTTTGCAAATTCATATCAAAATTGGGGTTTGTCCTCCTCAATGCAAAGACTTGATTTGAGAATGCCAAAGTAGCCATTGGTCATGGAATGTGGAGTGTTGGTCTTCGGGAATGGAAAACTGACTGCCTCCCTTCTATGACTTCTGATTAGTGGAACAGGCATAAGACCTGCCCCTCCACCCCCCCCCCCCTAAAAAAAGGAGAAAATGTATATCTTGACCTTTTAAAATTGATCATTTTATGTGTACTCAGTGGTCAAGAAAGCCATGCTTCTACAAAGACAAACAAATAATAAAATGTGTAGTTGACAAATTGTGCCATTCTAATATTTTTCTCTTCATGGTAATTGGTCTTGTAACGTGAATTCATTTTCTTCCAATATTGCATAAATCATCTACACCATTCTTTACGAACCTTCACACTAGAAGACCCAGCCTTGTATTTCGGCTTCACAATCTGGTAGAGCAGATCACCTGTTGCACCTCGAACTTGCCTCCGGTCTGGATTTGTGTTGCACACTGTAATGCAATGCTGCCAGCTGAACCCTGTAATTAGTAATAGCATAGAGAGGATTGAATTAAAAAAAAAAAGTCTATGTAGGCCTGTAAGAACATGGTTAACTAGATGCATGTAGGAACTCTTGGGAGAAACAAATACTGTTAATCACAAATAATAACTGCCATTAGTACTTCCCCACATTCAACATTGTAACCAGGGCAAGTTGTAATGACGACAACTGAAAATAAACGACTGCAGAAAGTTCCTTGTCTGATTGGAAAGTGACTTTTTTTTTGTACATGTAAACTATGAAATCACATTACATTAGTCAACTAATATGGGAAACATTTTGGGACCTTTTAAAATTGATCATTTTATGTGTACTCAGTGGTCAAGAAAGCCATGCTTCTACAAAGACAAACAAATAATAAAATGTGTAGTTGACAAATTGTGCCATTCTAATATTTTTCTCTTCATTGTAATTGGTCTTGTAACATGAATTCATTTCTTCCAATATTGCATAAAATATCTACGCCATTCTTTACGAACCTTCACACTTGAAGACCCAGCCTTGTATTTCGGCTTCACAATCTGGTAGAGCAGATCACCTGTTGCACCTCGAGCTTGCCTGGTCTGGATTTGTGTTGTACACTGTAATGCAATGCTGCCAGCTGAACCCTGTAATTAGTAATAGCATAGAGAGGATTGAATAAAAAAAAATGTCTATGTAGGCCTGTAAGAACATGGTTAACTAGATACATGTAGGAACTCTTGGGAGAAACAAATACTGTTAATCATAAGTAATAACTGCCATTAGCACTTCCCCACATTCAACATTGTAACTAGGGCAAGTGAAATTGTAATGACGACAACTGAAAATAAACGACTGCAGAAAATTCCTTGTCTGATTGGAAAGTGACTTTTTTTTTGTACATGTAAACTATGAAATCACATTACATTAGCCAACTAATATATGGGAAACATTTTGGGGCAAAAAAAAAAAAAAAAAGGATATTGAAGAATTTACTTGCCTAATGACAAATGGGCAAGTGAAGACAAACAATAATGCCCAGTCCTAGAACAATTCAATCTAATAATTTGTTTTGGAACATACCATCCAACCATTCGGTTACTACGTACAACGTACGTTTATTGGGGAAGCAAGGCAGTCCCACTCGAAACGCCAGACAGAGCTTATCAACCTTTCTAAACCGTGAAACTGTTAGTAAATAATATGATACTAGTAGAATATTAGCAATAGGCCGAGGCCATAACCAGACGCCGTGCGAACCCCGTCCCGATTTATACAGCAACTGGGCTGTGTATAAATCTAGTTACGATACTCATATGATAGCTAGAGAGTCGTCTATACAGAACATACCCGACTCTATAGATCTAGAGATTTAGAGTCTCTGTATACATTGGTCTCGTGTTTCTATCTCGACTCTATAGAGTCGTCTAGACGCTATACAGAACATACCCGCTTTCTCTCCAGCTTCAGAACTGCTGATCCGCTTTGTTTTTCAGCTCTCTGACGATGGGATTGGCTTCCAGTTCCCAGCTTGATGACAGGGATAGCTATGGGCTGTAGGATCCTCTTTTTGGGCACAAATCCTAGCCGAGTATACAGCCCCTCCTCTACTAGTTTACATGTACTTGGCTCCACTCCTCCAAGCGATCACTGCATACGAGGCTGTACAACCTGACGACTATAACGTTGAATAGAAGAACCATTCATCGTATGCATCCCACTGGCACTGCACTGCACTGCACTGCTGGGCTCGCTTCAGCAAATGAAATGAGTCTCAAAACCCAATTCTTTCGAATGGCGTCATCTTTAGCCTAGGGAAGTTGTGCAGACTTACACCCATCTTTTGTGTCTTTGCTGCGGTGACGACACACCTCCACGGCATTTTCTTGAAATATTTTCTCTAACTTTCCTACAAATACACAAAACTCACTGCACTGTGAAGTACGGTATACGGCGAGACAGTCGGCACTATGAATACCCCCTCGTACGTCAAAGTGTCACCTGACAAGGCACGTGACCGGTCCTTGCTTTTTCTGGGGGCGTTCCCGACTACCCGAAAAATGAGCGATTTAGGCGATTTCAACTGAGTTTTTTGAAGTTCACAGATCTCGTTGAAGAAAAGCATATGCGATTTCTAATAGTATTGACACAGTATTTTCATATGATCATGCATTATAAAGTTAAAAGACTGCCCCTTTAAGTAGCATTTAGACAGCCTAATCATATTGGGTGTTATCAATGCAAAAATCTGATAATTTTTTTTTGGTGGGGGGACATACTGTACATAGTTTAGTCATGACAAGGGGCACCAAAGGGAGGTTGTATCAAGGTCTGATATATCTAAACGTTTAAGTGAGCATCACACCTTGTCCTGCTCATGTCTCCAAAAACTCAATACTCATGATTATGTTATTTAATGGAATGTTTCCTTGAGTCTGTTTCAATCCCTTTACTGTAAAAGTGGACATTTTTGAATTGTTGAATTTTTTTTTTTTTTGCATTTCGCATAACTAGAAACTACTGCAAAAAATGAAAGCATGCAAATATTTTTGATTGCCATGTGTTCCAGTAGTTTATGTCTTGATTCAGCAGAATTAAAAACATGCGAAACTCATCTTACCAAACCAAGCACAAAAAAATTACTCGCACAAAAAATTTACTCATACCAAAAATGTCCACTTTTACAGTATTAGATGACCAGCTTGTGCTGCCCCCAGAAAGGACTCATTTCAATGGGACAGCAATCAGCAGCAATCACAGAGCAATTGCCCATTTTGCTCTTGTTATTTGGTTAAATGGCATTTGATATTTTTCTTTATCCACAGTGAGCTGATGGATGAGCTCGAAAAGATGGGCCTACCCATCAGCGATGATGACCGGGACTCGACGTCGTCTGAATCGGAGCCGCGCCAGGGTCCGCGGTATCGTCAACCCCAGAAACCGGATCCTGGCACCCACTCTAGACTGATGGACCAGCGGAATGAGGTCTTCGCCCGCTATGAGGTCTTGGAGGAACACAATCGGCTCCTGGAGGACAAGCTGAAACAAATGAAAGTCATGATCAACCAGGTTGGCTGGAAACTCTAACAGTTTCAAATTCATATCATCATTTCAAGTAAAAGAATTATGACACTGTTTCAATACATGTACATCATATCAGATAAGAATTTTCCTTGTCATATGCTCATTCCATAATGACATTCGGTCTTCTATGATCATCTTCATACAAAGTGAATCGTCAAATAATTCCGTATTCACTGTAGGCCAAAAGACACGAAAAATTTATAAATAAAGACTCGTTTATGTGTTGTTTGAAGGTTTGCATGGTGAAGTTAATTAGGAAGAAAGATTTGCGGTGACACCATGTGTATGTAGTCCTTAACCGGATCGTTGTTTGGCAGAAAAAGCCTAGAAAGAGGAGAAACGAAGAGGGAAGCGACATATGGGGGTTGTGAGGAGGGCAAAAAGTGAAGAGTGGGAGACAGTAATGGGCTAGAAGTTGAAGTTGCACTAGTGGAGACAGTAGAGAAAGGAACACAGAGAGTGGTAAGGAAGAATAGTGTGAGAATCAAGTAAGATGTTCGGACATCGTTAGAAGAGGAAAGATGAAATTCATTGCACTCACACAAAGACAAGCACCCCAAACACAAACAACCAGGTGTCTACCGTATCCCATGCGAATGCGGCAAAGTCTACATAGGTGAAACAGGGAGATCGCTAGAGACCAGACTGAAAGAACACAAAACATGCTACAGACGTTCGGAATGGGAAAAGTCAGCCATCGTGAAACACGCTCAACAGTCGGAACATCGCATCAACTGGGAAGACAGCAAACTCATCACATCCATCAAAAACTGGAACACACGACGCATCAGAGAAGCCATAGAAATTCACACACACGACACTGTTACACAGGATACTGGACTCCAAATCAACAACATCTGGCTTCCTCTCATCAACAAACAATCAAACAGCAACAATGACAACAACAACACACTCTCTCCACAGCACATTCCCCCTTCTTCCTCTCATATCTCTTCCCCCACCTTTTCACAACAGCGCCCACGACGTCAACCGCGCCTTCCACTCACGACCACACCCATCGCTGGTTCCAGAAGACGCCCTCACCGACACAATTCATCCACACCACCGGCTCCCACCCCATCTACTAACCCGGACTCCAATCTCCAGCCACGACCTACCAACAGCCAAGTTCGCCCTCACAGATGTACTCCGCCATCAACACACTCCAAGAACAATAGAACGCATCAACGACCGCAACACTCCACCAACAGCCGACGCTCAGCCCGCCTGCGAGCCCGCCTCGACCGACCTCTTCCATCTAGGTCCGCATTCTCCATACATAGCCCGCCTCTTCTCCGATCACGCCTCACTTCTGACGAAGGACAGTCAACCTGCCCGAAACGTCAAGTTCCTCGGTTCTCCTAGTTATTCTTATAACTAGACTTCTTGCTCTACTTTTACCAGCGCCTTTACTCATTGTTTCATTTCTCTTTCCTCTCTCTCTCTCTCTCTCTCTCTCTTACACTTTTGTCTGTTTCTGCACTACTTATCTTTTCTTTTCTGTTCTCTTCTTTTTTCTTCTTTTTCTTTTTATTTCTTCCTTCCATACAACCCAACGGTCCTTTTCAGGACCACTAGTTTTAATTTACACATTTCTTTACAGGTTATTTCTCTTGCCTTCTCTCCTCAGGTCTACACTTTAACTTTATTTTAATTTCTTATTTTTGCATTTCTTCCACAGGAACCTTTTCAGGATTTAACTGTCATCGATTTCGTCTCCAATTTTTTTTTTTTTCTTCTCCTCCGCAGCATTTAATTCTAGGATCCACACTAGCTGTTCGCCGACTTCGTTCTCCTCTTGGTTTCATGAATCTTCACTGCTCTCCCCTATCTCCATGATTCTCCAGCATTCAACTCCTTCCTCTTCCTCTTCCCCTCTATTTCATCTTTCCTCTTCTAACGATGTCCGAACATCTTACTTGATTCTCACACTATTCTTCCTTACCACTCTCTGTGTTCCTTTCTCTACTGTCTCCACTAGTGCAACTTCAACTTCTAGCCCATTACTGTCTCCCACTCTTCACTTTTTGCCCTCCTCACAACCCCCATATGTCGCTTCCCTCTTCGTTTCTCCTCTTTCTAGGCTCTTCTGCCAAACAACGATCCGGTTAAGGACTACATACACATGGTGTCACCGCAAATCTTTCTTCCTAAAGACTCGTTTGTTGTAGTATCGATGAATGTATAAACAGAACTAGATTCACCTTTCCCATCTGTAAACTTTGAAAGATCAAATATCCAATCTAAGTGATTTAAAGCAGCAGAGTAAACCATGTTTTGTGTTAGAAAGTACACAAAAAGAAAGATTGTAGGCCCAGCACATATGCAAGTATATCAGTCTCAAAGTCATCAGGCATTCTGAGTCATGGCAGAGGAATGTGAAATGGACACTGTTTTGATTAATTAAAACAATGGAATATCTGACCACGCCCATGACTCTTAGCTGCACCTGTTTTATGTTTATTTCACATTCTTCACACTGGCAAGACTACCTGAAATAGACACACTCTTGGTAAACACGTTGGAATGCCAATAGCCATGTTCACACGGTCATGCTAGCATCAGTGAAAACTATCATTAGCTGCAGGCACACCGGCGAAAGATCGTGAAGTCTTCGCAGTCTTTGGTCGTCTGTCCACACAGGCAGCCAAACTTTTCGATCCTTAGGTTCTCAATGTTTGGGTGGCTAGTGCACTATGTGACAGCTGGTGATTGTGATGAAACAATGCACACCTGTACATCACAATGACTGTGCACTTCGGAGACACTGCCCACAAACAGATGATGGCAGGACTGGGCACATGACAAACTTTGCAATGTTTCAGTTGCTAGTGTTCACATTGCCCAAAGATCAAGGAGATTGGTAGGAGTCCCTTAAATATCCCTAGTTTGATCGGGAAGTTTCATGGGAAGTTTGTGGTAACACTGGCAGAACTTTGAGGTCTTAAACTTAGCAATTTTTGCCAGTGTAACTGCGGCTATCAATTGATTTTCTTTGTTGTGTATGCTTGTGGGTGTTTTTTTTGTTTTAATTGTTGTGCTACATGCACCTATAAGTATAGCTGACAACAAGTATGAGTTACATTCATGTGGTGACTAGCTTAAAGTAAGAGCCCTTGCGTCACCAGCTATCCCCAGTATTAGCTAACTAAGTTGGGTAACTCTGTGTCAACCTAACTGAACAAAGTTTGGTTAAAGTCACCTTAAAGCCACACCTTGTTTATGTTTATTTCACATCTATGTGATGACGAGAGAGCTCTAGAAATTACCATCTTTTTGTAAACAAGTTGGAATGTCTAAAGTGCTGATGAAAGTCATGTCTTGTGCACCTGTTTCATGTTAATGTCACATTCCACATTGGTTGGCCAATCTGTAATATACAAATAATGAATGTTTATGAGTGCAATGGACAGAATATTTCATGAGGTGAAAGATGAAATGATCCATTCAACGAGGCGCAGCCGAGTTGAATGGATCAAACATTTCATCTTTCACCGAATGAAATATTCTGTCCATTGCATGAATGAAAAACATTTATTATTTGTTTTATATAACGCCTGAAAGAGATCCTTGTCCTTTCATGTTTTATTTATTTAGAAACAATGGAGAATTTGAGATTGCGAGAGTGCTCACTGATCACTTAACGCTAGGTAGCTCGCTGTCGCATACATACACTGCAAAACGCAAGCGTATGCGCGTAGTATGCCAGGCTAACAGAACAGTGAGCGTGCAATGGAGCAAATCGTATGGATCCAAAATTGCACGGTAAATGGAACCACAATTGCACGGATGATGACGTCATAGTGAAATGGGCAGAATAACCAATGTCAAACAACCAATCAAATTACAAGGATCTCTTCAGGCGTTCTATAAAACAGAATAATGGCCAGTGAGGAGTGAAATAGTTTAGGATCTCAGTGGTACTGCTTAAGAGGTCAAAGTTTAGATTGAGAGCATGGTGCGGGATGGAGAACTATCACTAGTTAGAGTGGGAAGTTTTGCGGGAAGTTTGCGGTCACACTGGCAAAACTTCAAGATCTTGAAAATCACGATCTTAATCTTCTTGATCTTTTGCCAATGTGACCATGGGTACTGTTTATTCTCTTTCTTTTTTTTTAAACTTCAAAGAATGCCAAGAAATGATATACACAGAACGTTCTAACAAAGGAACTGGGAAAATGTTTACTGGTAGCAATCTAAGTGTTCTATGTAACAAGATTTTAATTTTTGTATCCCTTTTGCAACCCAGAAAATAAGATTCCGTTCATGAGCCAGTATATTGAAGAGGTAGGCGACTCAGACCTTTCCTCAGAATGATAAAACTGGAAATTTCTTTGTGATGGAGGGGAAAACAATCTATAGATTTACTGGGAATTCATTTTGACCTCGAGAAAATTTAAACTGTTATTCTCGGTACAAAAGAGGGGTATATTCTTGAGAGACATGAAGTAGTTTTTAACACTATGATGTTACTGTAAGATTTCATACACGATGTTGGGGGACATTATTCTTCAACCATGCAAAATTTTGTGATATTTGAAAAAGGGATATATGACCTTTAACTGTATTCTTGTGGTAATTATCATATCTTTCTCCTTTGATTGAAACAGAATCAGATGAAAGATGTGAGTTCCAGCATCCGTGAAAAGCAGCAGGAAATCCTCAACCGTGTGTCAGCCCACAGCTCTGGCTACCAGGCTAGCAGCAGCTATGACCAGACAGCAGAGAGGCTACCCCCTTACGGCCAATCTCACCCGGCATTGGACACCATCGCTGACCAGTCCTCGAAGTCGTCGGAGAGTTCCCGTCCACAGCCCCGCTTCATCTTCACCAGAGATCAGACAGATGGAAACCGCTGGCCTGGACCCACTGCTAATGTTCCTCCTCAGTATGTCCAACATGGACAAAGTGGCCAAGTGCTCAGATTCCCACAACATGTTGTAGATGGTTTGGGTGTTGCTAGAACTGACCAGACACTCAGAAATGGTGCCAGGACTACTCAGGGAGGACAGCTTAGTGCAGCAGATGCTGCTGGGACTGCGAGAGTGGGACACTTCGTAAGGGATGACAATATGTTGTTGTCAGTCCTTGAGGGCCCCTCAAGGTCTGGACAGATACCTTCAGGTGTCGGAGGCCTTCCCCAAGCCTACTCCCACCGGCACTCTTCACACAGTTACCTCTCCCCGACGACCAGTCAGCAGTCGGGCAATCTTCTGATCAACCAATCATCCGCCGCTGGATTCCCATCCAACCAATCACATATGACTGGTTTTCTGTCGAACCAATCGCAACCCATTGCACCATCTCATCAATCAGACCAACTGCATCTGCAGTATCAGCAGGAAAATCCATCACAACAGTCGGCATCAAGTGCAGACCAGTCCTGGTTGTCAGGACTGAAAAATTTCCCGTCGCAGCAAGGCAAGGTTCCCATCGACCAATCGCGTGCCTTTGAGAGCGTGCTGGATCTGCGTCACCTCCTGCCGGCCATGGGTGACCAGTCCACTGTCCATTTCCCGACCCTGGCAGCATCCATGGCCTACCCCACGGAGGAGGCAGAGCTTGATGACTTGGTGCAGAGGATGACTGATGCCTTCCCTCACCAGGACGACCTGGCCTCACTGGGTTTGTGATAGTCTTCCCTTCTAGTCATATCTATCTTGCCATTTTGAGATTTCCTGCTAAGTTTCCTCTTGTAGGAGTAGTCCAGTATGTGGCATCCATTCTGTTTTCTGTCATCCTTAACCCCACCCCCACCCCCAAAAGAAAAGATAGAATCACAAAGATGTAATACTGCCAAACAAACTTGATCAAATCATATTGCTCCATGCTTGTATGACATTATATGTATTCAGGAAATTGGCATCATTCTGTATGGTATATGCATGTTTCTACTATGCAGGTAATTACCTCTCCAAAGGAGCTTGTGGTATTTTTTCAAAGCTCTGGACTTCCACATTCTGCAAAGAAAAAAAAATTAAATCTCATGCGATTGATGCTGATATTCATAAAAGTTATCACATTGGCTGGAATATAACAAGGTAGTTAATATCTACTCCATGGATAATGCACATTTCATCTGCATAGATTTATGTGACACATCAGTAAGAGATGTTGTGTAGATTCAATGGTAACTGCACTCAGACATGCGTATGTTGCAGTGTATATCGTTCTTGTGCTCGTTTTAGTGCGTGGCCCAAGCTCCAACTATAAGTTGTAAAATTTTGAGTTTATGAATGACGTGGGCCAAAATTGCCAGCCTGGCTTGGGCTATTTTGGTGCTGCTCTTCCATAGGCTAGAGGCAGGCACGTGCCTGGCGCCGTCCGAAGGGTTAATGAACCATAGCAGCACCAGGCTTTAGCCAAAATCCCTTGCACTGTCGTGCCTCCGCTGGAACCCGAGTTCAGTTACCATGGCAGTTATCCCTTAAAAATGACCGAGTTCATGAATGGGTCATCGTAAAAGTAGCGCGGCTCTGCAATAGTTACTGAACACAATATTTACTGCTTTGCGAGGGCTTTTTTATCACTGGCCAGGAGCTGGCCCAAAATGCATGAGTTACTGAAAGGGGTATTAATCTGGATCTGATGTAAACTACCTTCAGAAATTGGGGTCATTAGTTCTCCGGTGTTACGATGAAGATAACATGCATATTGCACAGAAGTTTCATGCCTGACATCTATCAAGCTGACTGCATGGAGAACTTTATTTTGCTGCAGTTGAAGAGAAACCAAGGTAATAGACAAGAAGAATCCATTTATGTGACCCAAAGTATGCTGTTTGGTTTGTCTATTGAAACAAACTACTGTGTATTGATTTGATTTGCCTATCTTTCTGCTAAAGAACTGTGCTTCTCATATCTTTTTGTCTTTTCAGAGGTAGCGGAAGAGTCAATCAGGACTTTGGGGGAAATTCTTCAGCCCCAGCCTCGCAGACCAAGTGAGTACATTACCTCTATATGCCCCTACCCCCCCCCCCCCAAAAAAAAAAAGAAAAAAAAAAGAGAGAAAATGTATACAAAAATTGAGTTTGATTACATGACTGGTTAAGAACCATTTTTAAACATTTTGAAATTAATGAAAATAAAAACTTTCCAGCAATACCTCATTTCATACATAACAAGGAATATTCTTGAATGTCTGATTAAAAATATCCCACAATTTCTCATCATTTTCGTTGTTTTTAGCATCTTTGATTGCAAATATCTCAAATTGACAGGAGTGTGAGTTAACTCGTTTTGCAATCAAACTCTTCAAATCATATGTTGCAAGGTTGATTATTCAGACTTCCCACAATAAATAAGTGTACATGGATGGTTTGGCATGCAGATATTTTTCCTGAAATGAAGACCAGTCTCTCTCCCTTTGGTGTTAGGAATGATGATAAATGACCATATGCATACAGATGTAGTTGAAATTGTACAAAATAATCACACTGTGTAATGCCATACAGTGCACTCTCGTTATTACAAACATGGTTATGACAAAATTTCTGTTACAATGAAGTAAAAATTCAAGTATGTTTTTTATTGTTTATTTGTTCGGATGTAACAAAATTTCGATACAACAAAAGAAAACTGATCCCAAGGACTTCGTTATAACGGGAGTCCACTGTATTTGTATCATATATATATTCACCAGACTTGACAGGTAGCATGCCAGGGGGGTTAAGATCTCAATGTTAATGAAATGGCCAAAAATTAATCTAATTGTAAAGCAGTGCCGTACAAAGAATGAATCAAATCAATAAATCAAATCAATCTCCTTTACCTTTTCTTTTAATCACAGGAGGAGCAAGACCAAGTGGGGACCTCTTCTCGGCTGCAAACCGCATCGGCAAGGCCATGTCCTCCCTTGTAACGAGGGTCAGCATAGCAGGTACTGGTCATTCTTTTGGCAAAGTCACATTATGAATCATGTGTATCATGTCTGGAGAACAGCAATTCAAACCAAACAAATTAGTTTCTTTATTTTCTGTTTGCTGTGTCAGGAAAAGCATGTTTCTGTGGGCACACCAGTTAGTATTAGTGAACTGTTGTACAGCAGGCAAATTGTAAAGATCTTCCAGCCAGTAAACATGGTGTCATCTAACTCATCACAACACCCCCTCCCCCCCCCCAAAAAAAAAAAGAGAGAGAGAGAGAGAGAGAGAGAGAGAGAGAGAAAAAAAAATCTATTAGAGAATCTTATGAAGATATGAATGAATAAATGGACAATTGAATAGGTAAAAAAGGAAAGATAAATATTTTTCTATCAGTAGCACAAGATATCTAAATAGTATGATGGTCAAATATTAGCTCAGAATTCCATAGATTGCAGTTCTAAAGAATGAGGGTATCACTTGTAATACATTTTGAATTTTGCTTATACGTATATTTCATATTTTAGTAGAGAAGTTTTGAAAAAGTGTCTCATATGTCAAGTAATGCTTCATAATTAGTTTGAAGAAATTGTGGAATGTAGTCATGCTTCACGTAGTTTAATAAATTTTTTATTCTCAACCAGGTTGCCATCCTCCTAGTTCACCTTCAAGCTTTTTTCCCTCTTATTCTATGTAGTAAGCTTTCTCTCTGAGAATAGATTGCCTTGTGATACTTTCCCTGTAAATGTGACAGTCACAACAGTTTGCATTTCTCTATAGTATATCAGGGAATAGTGCTCACTTGATATGACTGTTTTATGAGGTGCCAATTTTATAACATACTACAACTATAGTACCCCGATGAGATAGAACAATGCTAATACATTGTTGGGACTTTTTATTACTTACTAATCTTATTGATTGATACTGTTACACATGAGAGAGAGTGTGTATCAGCCATTTTACTTTGAATTTCATCCACACACACATTTTTCTTCCAGATTCAGAGCTGTGACAGCCAAGGTGTCAGTCAACCTGCCCAGACAAACCAAGAATCTTTAGCTGTCCATCTGTGGTGTCTTCTGCAATGTTCAAACCCTTCTCACCTTGCTCCTCAAGACAGTTGTTTCAAATCTTCATTTGTTCAGGGAACTACATAAATGATTTCTTTATCTTTTATGATGGAATTTGATGCAGGGGTATTGCAGTTTAGCTTGTTGTAAATTGGAATGCATAGCAAATGCATGGCAAATGTTAAAAGTTGATGATTTTTTAAATTTAATTTTATTATAATTATTATTTTTTTTTTTGGGGGGGGATGGGGGGTGGGTGGGTCAAATATCCCGAGGGAAATAAGCCTTAGAATGTCACAGAAATCTTGAAACTCATGTGTGGGCATTTCTAGATAAATCTTTTACACTGGTTATTAGCTACAGATAATCGATCTGAAATGAATGATTCTAGCTTGATATATGTGCGATTATAGAAATGCATTTCAAATCGAGACAAGAGGATATGGGGTTTATTTTCTGGAAAATTTATGCAAAGACATAATGATTAGGAGATCTATCAAGTATGAGAACTGTAAGCTAACTTGAAGATTCATTTAAAGTCTGGATTTCTGATTTTCCATGTTACGTAAGAATGGCTACATTGTTTATTTATTTATTTATTTATTTTTTTTAAATTTTATTTATTTATTCATTTATTCAAGATTTCATGCGTTTTCACAAAATAGGAATGCATACAAATATATGCAAGTACATCTCATATAGCCAAGACAGAATATATACAATAAGTATACATTGATAAGAAGCAGTTACAGGATAGTATGCAACTCCACTAAGAGAGCTACATTATTCAAGGTAACGAACACGCAAAGGAATTGCAACATAAGCTTAAAACTTGAAAATCGTTGCAACCCCTGTGCACACAATCTATATGCTTGCAAATAGTTTAAATGATACTTGATAGGAGTTGGGGGGGGGTATTTACAAAGAGAGCATGGAAACATGAGGGGGAAAGAAGAAATGCATGTGTGGTGCCTATTTGTCCTGTCAGACATTGACAAGAGAGAGCAAGAAAAAGTTTAAAGTGTCAAGTCATAAGCAAATTATACTGATTAAATTGATTAAATTTCTCATAAATCCCATTCAAATGTCGATTTCAGGGGAAATATATGATCACAGCAAGTTTAATAGTTAATACACGTGTAGTATCCAGGAGTTCAGCGTGAAGCTGATAATAGAATATGTTTGATCGACCTATATGTTTGATTGTCCCCAGTCTTATCTTGTAGCACATAACCCCATTGACTTAAAAGGTGGGAGCAATGTTTGTGTGCCTCCATTAAACTGGACAATCTGCTGGTTTAGCCATGGTTTTTTAACTTAATATCCTTGCTACCACAGTGGATTCCAGCAAATTCAACAATCTTAAAGCCAAAATCAAGTGAGCTGAAATTACCGACAGGTTATTTCTGTGCAAGTATGTGTTCCTCTTTAAGCTGCGGAATCTATCAACAAAGATGCAGAGACATTTTGAATAGTGGGGCATGCAGGTTTTGGTTTTCTATGGTCCTCCAAAATCAGTTTTGGAATGGGACAGGCCTTTGATTGTAGGTACGATCCCACCTCGATTATCTGGTCATTTCTTATACACACTTCTCTATCATCTCGACGTAGTCACGAAATGAAGATGAAAAAAAAAAAAGGTGATTTCAATTTGATTGAATAAACAGAGATGTGAACGTTCAGAGTTTAATCTGCTTTTATATTCTTTTTTCTCTGCCCAGTACCCACTTTTCAGACTTTATCTGGATGATGTGTTAGCAAGTCTTGAATACACCTGTACTCTATTGTCTCAATGTCAGTGCTGTTTAAAGGGATAGTACAGTATTGGTGGAGATGAGAAATGGGCTTTTAACTTTTTGCGAGATACCCAGAAAACACCTATGATATAGCACAGAGCATACCATTTTAAGAGGAATTCAAAGTTTATTTGATGAAAATCGGGTTTGGAATGACTGAAACATCCAAAAACAAAGTAAAACAAAGCGATCGTAATAAAGTGTGGGTCCCACACTTTATTAGAATCTTTCTTTTTTGGATATCTCAGCCATTTCAAAACCAATTTTCATCAAATAAACGTTGAATTCCTCATAGAATTACTTGCTCTTTCATATTTCATAAGAGGTTTCTCATTATCTCACTAAAAATGTTAGAAACCTGAAATTAGGTCTCAACCAAAACTATACGATCCCTTTAAACTTTGACCCTGAGGCTGATTGCACAACCAATATTTGCCTTGGCTGACCATGAATGCAGAGAGACTTTGAGCCCCAAAGCTTTGCCATAAGTTTTATCATTAAGCTTTTGTTAAAACATTGGGTGTATTCCTATTAGAGCCCCCCATACCACCATGGTTTCACAGAAATGCACAGTGCTTGTATGCTGTACGTGGCTTGAACTCTCCTCACTCCAATGTGTGCTCCTTATCCTTGTTTTGGTAGAGCAGGTTGCATTATATTACCAACTATTAAAGCCAGTTTCTGAGAATTTTTGATAGGTCACAAAAACCCTCAGTGTGAAAGGCATTATATTGTATTTGTATACATGTACCACTTATACTGTATTCATACTCAATGTTTTCAAACAATTTTTGCTTTCGCTATGGCATTTTAGCAACATTCCAACATGTTTTTGTTTTTGTTTTTGTTTTTTCAAAGCATTGCACAAAACAGACGAGGATCAGTGATTCTTAAGGGCTTTTTACACTTGTAAAATTTTGCTTAGCCCCGGACCAACGGTGGGGCTAAGGGGGGGCCTTAGCCCCACCGTTGGTACGGGACTATCCTTAGCCCACTTTCTGTTTACACTCGTTTTTGCCAAAGTGGGCTAGCCCCACCGATAGTACGGTACTATCTGGCCCTGCAAAATAGCAGGGGTTAGCACCGCAATTGCGGTGCCAAGCAAGTGAGTGTAAACAGAACGAAAAAATAATCCTGGGCTAAGCGACGGAGACGAAGTCCGACCCTCACTGACCAATCAGAAACGAGGTAGTCAAGTGCTGCCGGTGCGTGCGTGTATGTGTACAGTACACAGCGTAATTATGAATATTCATGTGGTTTGGAAAGTCCGGGGCTAAGAAATACAAGTGTAAAAAGGTCAGTTTTCTCCTTAGCCCCGGACAAGAGATAGTACGGGACTAATTGGCAAGTGTAAAAAGCTGAAAAAATTGGTACGGGACTAACGATAATCCTGGGTCAGAGAAAGTCCGGGATTAAGAAACACAAGTGTAAAAAGCCCTGTACAAAGATATGGAAGTTGAGTCTTTCTGGGTATTCTGAAGGAAAAAAAAAGATGCCTTTAAAATATCACCTTGAGAAAGCTTTTATTATGTCCAGTTATTTGTATTTTATTTTGATAGAGAGAGAGGAAAAAAAAGAAGCTGAAATAAATGAATCATGACTTGACATGTTTAACTGCTGTGTGAAGCTGTTTAGATTTCTTCCTGTGTTCTCACATCTTCCTTTACAGATACATGTATGTTGTCTATAAAAATCAACACTGATATGGGCTGTCTGTACACAAGGATGCATGTATGTTAAAACATCCAACTTATCTCAAAAGATCAATCTTAATACACACAAAACACACACAAACACCCCCCCACACACACACACAAACACACAAAATCACCGTGTGACATATCCATTCAGCAGCTATAATGGACCAAGTCAGTTTCAAGTAAGATACTTTTTTGACCTTCAAGTTTAGTCGTGACACGTATGAACCATGTTATGAACACAAGAGAAAAAGCTTTAAAGAGGGTTGAAGAAAAATACTAATTGATGGAATGACAATAGAACACAAATTAAGAATTTATCAAATCTATTCATTAGCCATTAACTCCTGGAATTGTGATCACTCAACAGAAACAAAACACTGTAATTTTTAGCTGTGTGTGCAATGGTGAAATACCTGTGTGCGACATTCTGACTCCAAAACACAGGAGTGCTTTACAATTACAGTGTGCATTTCAAAGCCATGGAACTTTTATGGAATCATTTAGGCTAGAAATGCAGTACACTGAAATTGAAGATATTGCAGGCTTTGCTGTGATAGAAATTTTATGACAAAGCTATTGCTATGTTATGGCAGAGCTGTAATGGGTATGACTGTCTCAATGTACTGTGGCATGTGATTTATTGATTGGTTTATGTACTTCTGAGCAAAATATGAAAAGTTTGCATGCCGTCAACTGAGTTGGGTGTGTGAATGTGGCACACAGAGTTATGGAGATGTTTGACTGCTGGTACGTGTAGCAACAACATTTTATATGCAGTGTATGATCATACAAAATGTGGTCCTATAGTATATCATACAAAGTGTAGACATTGTAGTGTAACCTTTGTTCTTCCAGAGAGCCCCACTACTTAATAACTTACTCCAGCTCTGCCAGCTGTACAATTTTACACTTGGTTTTAAAGGGACACACGACATTAATGTCCAGAGATGTATGCACTTGGGGGAATTTGAAGACAGCCTCATTCACAGTGCCACAGTGCTCCATTTCATTTGAACACTTTTGCTTGATGGAGCATCAGGTTAAACAAACTTTTTGCACTCTTTACAGATCTCTGTTGTCGGCAATGGTGAGGTATTTGTACTGAAAGAAGTTCAGAGGAAATTCCATAACTTCTGTCATATTAAATTTATAGTAATTTTACCTGAAATTTCATGCATTGTATTCTACTGTGAAACATCACCTCCTATACAATCCTATACAGTCCTCCTGCAGTGTATGAAGCTGTTTTCAAATTCTGCCATGTGCATAACACTATGTTCTACTATGAAACATCACCTCCTATAATATTTTGGGGAATTGGGAGAACATGAAACAAAAGAGGTACAAAGTCTACACCAAATTCAATTTCCTTTGATCTATCTTGTGCAATGTGACTGCAACAGACAAAATCATTACTCTCCTCAATTTTTACCAATATGAAAGGACGCATCAACATAATGAAAACAACTCAACAAGCATTTATCAGCATAATTTTCTGAATAATCAAATCATGTTTTTATAAAACAGGTGTGTCAAAACATTGGGGAACACATACTGGCATATTGTACAAAATATGCTACTGAAAAATTGAAGATGAAGACCTTACAATTGATACTGGATTTTACAAGAGTACCCCATCTGATTTAAATATCACTGCCTACCACCACTCATTAAGAAGACTTTGTGACTTGACATTTTTATAAAAAAGCCAGTCCATTATCAAACCAGTGTTTAAAAAGGGCTCATTTTTTTTTTCTTCTGTGGTTGACTGAAAACATTTTCCACAATTAGTTACTGAATACATAGTAATGTAACACAGATATTCACAATTACCAAATACCATCTAGTTGTACCTTGGTCAAATTGTGTAGTGATTACATCATACCGATAGCATGAATATATGACATGGACTACTTAGTATACATTAACAATGCTGACATCTCATTCAATATTAACAGTATCATTGTACCTCCTCAACTAAGATGACAAAAGTTTCTTTCAAAGAGTGACACGGGTATAATTAGGAAATATCACTTCAGAGGAGAAGAGATAATTTTTGTTTCTGTTTTAGTTAAACATTTTAGGAGAGCCAAATTTACTCAGATTGAAGAACATTCAATTTCTACTAGAGTCAACAATTGATCCAGAGGAAGGCATTTAAACTCTGACTTAAATTAGTTGGATGTTTGACTCACAAAGGGTTGGAATATGTCATTGACACACAGAAAGAAGAAATCACAATCAAACCTTTCACAATATTTGATACGAGTAGAAATGTTTTAATTCTTATCACAACTGTGACATATGTACCAGTATACACTCTGATGTGGCAGGTCCAATTGACCTGGATGTATGTGAAACTTGTGTATTGAAGACATTTTCCCGTAAAGTACTGTAGCTCAAGCGGAAATGTCTGTGAAAATCATTCATACTGGTGGCAACCATCCTTGGTGGGTTTATTTCCAAATACTGAGACTTTCATGTCACTGAAAAGATGCAAAGATCCATCTTTACTGGTAATTTAGAAAACAAAAATCCTTTATTGCAATACAAACATTAGTAAACAATGTGTCTTCATCATTGTGAATAAGTATTGGTAAATCATGCTAGATCAGACATTAATTGCATTGATAGAAAACAGCTGATATTTTAAACACACACAAATTCATGCAAACAGAGAACATGAATCGGGCCTACCATTAAAAAGTTTAAACTATGGAGTTAAAATTTGAACTACTTGCTAGCACAACTAGTTATCTTGCCTATCATTAGTAGCACTTTGTTCTACTTTGCTGTACTGACATTGCTATTTCTTTCTGGAAGCCATCAGAATGAAGCCTTCAAGCTATGGAATGAATGTTACATGTTAAAAAATAAATCCTTTTCAAATGATGGCTTGGGTGCAACATGCAAATTTTCCCCTTTTGTTTGAATACCTCAAGAATTGATAGATCTTATACATGCTTGATATTCATAGACATGATTCTAAAAAAGAATTGCATCTCACATGGAAAACTCACAGGATTCTTCATAAAATACAACCAATCTGAAAACAAAATAAAAAAGTTGCAATTTGTCACCCTTCATAAACATAAAGAAACATTCATATGAATACCCTGGGAAACTGAAGAAAGTTTATCATCTATACCATGCGCCTCATTAAACAAATTCAAACCATGGAAGTATTGAGGCCCCAAGTTTTTCCATTTGATATTGCTCTACATCAATTAAACAGCAAATGACCCCATCATTAGAAAAGAGGGAGAGACACATTAGATACTGGTAACAATCTAATGTCCAAACTTTCTTTTCCATCAGAAGTCAAAGAAAGTAAATTCGGTCTATTTCACAGGTCTGATGTGCCCCTTTTACGGATCTTGCATTGATTGATTAAATGATTGGGGAATAGAATAGAGAGAATACATGAATCACTCCGGTAGTTGAGAGCCATTATGGAAAAAAGAATTGATATCTATCATGCCCACAAACATGATGAAAATACAAATGTTCTTTATTTGATCTCATTGCTCCACAATTTGTTGGCTGTGATGATTTCCATACACACAGCATTGTCAGCTCGTATGGGGAAAAAGAAAGAGAGAAATGTCCATTTACATCAAACCCCAGAAGGCAAATTAGTTGCATGCCTGGAAGATTTTTCTTAGCTGAACTCTTTGACCATTGAGAGGCAAAATGGCTCAACTTTGAGAAACAAAATCAAGCAAAAATTCACCGAGATACTTACACGCCATATCCTTTTCAACTGATTCAACTGATCAAAATCCATTACCTTTCAGGAACACTCTTGCATATGTGATTGATAAACACCAGATTCTAAACTGCATGGTTGCCCCTAGCAAACAACATTTGCCTAGAGCTTTGCTCATGCCTTGATATCACACAGCATTGCCGCAGTGGACCAGCAGGTGGGGGGTTCAATACTCAGAGGAGGAAGGGTATGATGGTCTTCCTGCTGCGAGGGTAGTCCTTGAACTCCTTCTTGTAGTTGCGATGCTTTCCTCCAGCCCAAATGGCCATCTGGCCAAAGCCAGCCAGACAGAACAGCAGCACTGGACAAGATGGGAAACCACAAAAACTTTCTTTTAAAGGTGAATGCCACTCAAAGCTGATTTGAATGAATGGAGTTAAAATCAATCAAACAGAATATTGTAAAATCAAAAGCATCGAAATTTCTTGAATTGGAGGGGATGGTCTTTTACACAGAATGAAACTTTCGCAAATTGCTGACCATGAATATAAGAGTATACTACATGTACTAGTTATAGAGGGATTTGCTGACCACAAACTGCTGGTCGACATTAAACACACAATAAAACTGAATGTGCACTAATCAACAAACGTTTAAGAAAAAAAAAATGTATCCGTATGAAATTCGCGACAGTTTCATGCACACGAAAATTTCTGGTTATACATTAGTAGAATTTCACTTTTAAAACAGTCATTGTCCCACCTATGTCATTCTGACAGGTGAGCTCTCCTCAGCTACCATCAGCTGCATAATCAAGAGTGTAACTCTCCTCTGAATACTGACCTGGTAAACACTGTGTCATGATGGCAAAAGCGATCCAGGCCACTGTCTCATAAGTGTAGTTTGGACAGCTGACAAAGCGGAACATCTGGGTCATGGGGTTACTGGTCGGGAAGGGAATGCGTCGCTCCCTTGTGCCTGGGGGTCGGAGGTCACGCAGTGCCACATGGATGCAGAAGTTTCCATATTCGGAGAGCTGTGAACAGTATAACACAAGCCTTTTATTTATCCATGTAGAATATGTGGAAAATATTCAGTCACATTAACAGGACACACATGTAGTTCTTGCAATGTATTCTTCAAGACTAGACTTCACAGCCAAAATTGAAGATAATGGCAATCAATTTGAATTAAAATATTTTTGAGATGATTTTATATACCAGGATATAGAAGCATTTATGGTGCAATCCATTTACAGTTAATTCTTTTCTTTTCCTGTATGTTTGAACACTTGATTCATTGTACCAATGATGATATCAACCTTGGTTATATATACACGTTACACAGGATCTTTTCAAGGTTATCATTAAATAATCCCCCTCCCCAACCAAGATAACATCGACTTCCTTATGCTGTATACGTTGTTATTTTCGCGAATGAGGTCATAGACATTTTCGCGAGATGTTGTTTTCGTGAATTGATACCGACACTAACGTAAATGTGCTATTACCCTAGCGCATTGAGACATTTTCGCGTGTTGTTAAATTCGCGATCCAACTGAGATTCGCGAAACTCACGAAAATTAAACCCTCACGAATATAACAGCTTATACAGTATACAGAATTTCATGACAATCACTTACCACGAACAAAAACAGGCCAAAATACACCTGTCCATTGCCAAGAGCTGGATGTCAAGAGTAAAGATACAACTTTCAATCACATGTCAAAATATCACTATGAAAATCAGTGAAAGCTAGCATAATATATAATATTCATTTAAGTTAATGTGAGAAAGAAAAAAATGAAACAAAAGAACAGGCTAGAAAATATCTCAGCTGAAAATAAGTTAGAGTGTGAATACATTTCTCTTTTCATGTCATTATGTATCAAAGTTACCATCAAACCTTCATTTGTATTTCATATTTCTGTAAACATCACAAAAATAATCTTCATGTATTGAACTGTTTCACTGATATTTTTATCATCCTAAAATACACATCATATTGTAACACTCCCACCTCAAACAATGAGATACCATTTGATTACATGAGATCAGAGAAGGAACTGTGGAGCTGATGTGTTTATGTATAAATTAGTCTGAACCAATTAAGTCAATTACCACTAGCACTTAAATTTCTGCAAAGTACGGAACAGATACTTTCTCTGCTGTGATATATTCCTTTTTTTTTTGGGGGGGGGGTTTGAGGCAAAATCTTTTTTGGTTTCACTTTGCTATAAGGACGTATTGTTGTGATTAAGAGAATTCTTTTCTCAACTTACTTGGAGGAGTGTAGAGAGGGTGGTTCATGAAGTATGCGATAAAGGCAGCAAATCCCCAGTAATAGCTGGAATTCTGTAAGACATCAAAGCCAATTAAGAGGTAACAAAATGAAGCAACAAACATAAAGCTCTTAAATGTGTCCTATTCAATAATAATCATAATAAAATTTACAGCCTTCTTTTTTTTGGGGGGGGGGGGGGAGGAGGAGGGCTATTTGACTGTCCATATGTATGTTATCAGCTGATAGGATAATTTTTATTCTCACAAGAGAAAAAGAAAGGATGTAAAATACTATTGAGAAAACACTATCATGCAAACGTAGATAAAAGAAAAGACAAAGGTGCTGGCTGAAAAGGTAACTTATCCTACGAGTAAGAAGAAAAAATTTACTTACATTAAATACGGTAATTCATCTTTCACAAAATACCAGGTAATCTGTAATCATTTGAAATCATGACATGACAAGACATGTTCATTTGCAAAGAAATGACTTGGAACACAAATGTGGAAAAAAAAAAACACCCCAAGCAATATTTAAACCTTCACATCACACTAAACATATACTACATCCCTTGACCTGTGCCAGATCTGGCAAGATTAGGTTTTGGGGAGGAAGACAAGATGTAGAAGGTTGTAGTGATGGAGAAACAAACCTTGAATATGTTCATGATAGGCATGGTTGCATTGGAGAATCGGTGAATGAAGACCGTCTCTAGAAGCCGTTTGCCGTAGTGGAGGACCCAACATCCAACCGCCAGGCTTGATGGAGGCAAGATGGCAAGATGTTATGCACGGAAAAATCACGTCAATATCACCAGCATCATCTTTGTCATCATTCATCATTTACATAAACACCACCATTCATCAACCATCATCATTCATCATCATTATCACCACCATCATTCATCATCATCATCATTCATCATCATCATCATTCGCCATATCATCACCATCATCACCATCATCACCATCATCATTTAGCATCACCATCATCACCATCATCACCATCATCACCATCATCATTTAGCATCACCATCATCGTCATTCTCCATCATCACTATAATCATTTATCATCACCATCATCATTCACCACCATCATCATCATTCATCTTTATCATCATCATCACCACCATCATCATCATTCATCATTACCACTATCATCATCATCATCATCATCATGATCATCATCATGATCATGATCATCATCAACATGATCATCATCATGATCATGATCATCATCAACATTATAATCATCATCACCATGATATCCACCTATGCAGATATGTTAACGTCTCATGCAAATGTCTACTTCATAAGTCTTGCAAGGTCTGCCGAGTGGTCTTGGACAAGACACTGAGAGAAGTTTGTAGCCATTTGGGACAAGTGGCAGTCATATTTTCTTTCATCTTTCTGCAAATCTTAGATGTCCATAGGTTGCTGCTGTGTATTCCAGCGGTCCTGATACTTACACAGATCCACGCTCTCACACACACACATACATACATGCGCAATAATCATAAACTACACAGACAGGGTACCAGTAATATTTCACAATTTGAAGTACTCTCTAAAACACTTCCTTGAAAGAAGTCAGAAACGTGTAACACGAAGATGAAAATACTCACTTCACAACATAATTGCGGGGTTGGGAGGCAGCTTCGGCTCCGTAGATGAGAGACGGTCGCAGGTAGAAGAGAAGATAGACAAAAAGAGGCCCACTGTACTCAGTCAGAAAAACCTGAGAATGATCAAGACAGGAAGATAATCTAATAAATAAATCTAAGAAAAAAAAAATCAAACAACAACAAACAAAAAATTGGTAGAAAATTCTGTCAAAATCTTTAAAAATTGTTCTTAATCCTATCTCCCTATATTATAAACTCTCTACTTTGTCTGCTTTTCGTGGGGTTATTTCGGAGAGTATTTTCTGTTTGGTCTCCTTGCTGCATGGCTAATTCTTTGTTTGAAAAGATTCCACCTCACACTAAAAAGAAAAGAAAAAAAGAAAAAAAAAAAAAGAAGGAAACCCCAACCAAACACCCTCCAACATGCACACCATGTGACAAGAAGACAATGCACACCCAACCTTAGCAATAACAATGATTCAGCATTCCTCACACATTCTCTTTTTTTCTTCAGACCCCCATCCAAAAATGGAATACAAAGAGAAAGAAAGCAAAACTAAAACAATCACATCTCATCCCTATCAATGCCGGTATTTTTTTAATCCTCGGCTTCAGCAATCCAAAATATTTTCTCAACCATCACATAGTGTCTCACTCACTGTAGTCCATCCCACTTGTGGTCCCAGATCCTTGAAGTAGAGAGTGTCGCCGTGGGTGATGTTCAGGGAACCGAGAGTCACATCCCCCTTTAGTGACTTGCCCTCTGACATCATTGATGACAGCATGAGGAAAAAAAGGTGAGAGATGTCGACTTACAACACTGCGGTGAGGTGGTATACAAATCATACACATCAGTGAGGGGCATTATCAAGAATTACCCACACAATCTAGACACCTTTGGAACAGCCTCACATGCTGGGGGCAATAGGCAAGGGTGTTTGGACTGACATGTATTACTCGCTCTATATAAAATGATGAAGCAGAACCTTGCCATTTGGTAAATCACCCTCATCAAAAGTACCTGGTAAATAAATAATGAAATCTTGCCTAGTCACCATTACAGTTTGCAAGTGCTAATGAAAGGTCACTATACTTTACTAATGACTGGTCATAAGCAAAACTACGTGGTAGGCAAAATAAATGCCTGGTCACACCTAAAAAGTTAAGCCATATCAGCATTCAATCCTCAAAACATGCCATTTTATTTTCAGCCTTTGCCAAAAGTACTAATTCCTAATTTTGCAAGTGTTTGAGTCATACTGCCAAATACATGGTTTTGCACTGCCCTAGATGCTAACTTTTTATGGAACACTTCTGTAAACCCTATCACACAACAAATTACCTGTTGACTAAAATCTGCTGTACATCTCTTGGGACACAACACTTGCCTTCACATTAGTCTTTGAGTCTAGGGGACAATCCACAGGACTTTATTGCTTATGGCTGACTGACCAATTTAAAGCGACTGCTATTCTGAGTGACTCCTACAAGGTACGTACCGTATTACTTTGCAACTACTGGAAGTCAATTGCCGCTTGCAACTCAAAAGGTTTGATGCTCAGCATTGCCTCCAATGTGATATTGACTTAACATTAAATGCAGTTATGTACTTACTTGGTTCCGTCTTGTATGACTGTCGTTCTGGATAATATTTGGAATCTGCAGAACAGGAAATAATCAGGAAAATCCAATATCTTAATTTGGCTTTGCTAGAAATTACCAATCTAATGCTGCCGTAACAAAATAGTAAACATCGAAATCATGTAAAAATGCTTGTACCTGCAAAGTTCTAATGTTGAGATGAACAAGGTGTTACATGAATACCACCTCACCACAGAAATCATCAATTTCATAATGAGCTGGACTGTATGTTACACATTGTAAGCAATCCTCTCACAATACAAAATCAAACAGTTAAAGGGATATTCCAGACAATTTTCATAATGTTACATCATGTAGTACATAAATCGACAGCTCCATGTATTGATTTGTGGAATTTATTGTGGTCCTTGAGCAGAGAAACAATACTCTGAAAAATCTTTAACAAATTACACTGAACAGTGTTGATGACATAGGAGCCTCACATATTTCAAAAATGTAGCAGTGTAATTCCATTACAATACCACTTGCTTAAAGGGTGTGTACAGTTCTGGTCGAGGTGAGGATTTAGCTTGTAACGTTTTGAGAGATATTCAGAAACCATTCTATGAGATGTCAAAGAGCATGCAATTCTAAGGGGTATCAAAAGTTTACTTGATGAAAATCTGTTTTGAAATGGCTGAGATATCTAAAAACAAGGTGAAACAAAGAGATCCTGATAAAAGGCATGGCCTGTCGCCTTTTATTATTATTACTTTTTTTGATATCTCAGCCATTCGAAAACCAATTTTATCAAATAAACGTTGAATCCTTCTTAAAATTACATGTTCTTTCTTATGTCATACAAGGTTTCTCATTATCTCACTGAGGAATGTTCAAAACATGAATCCCCACCTCAACCAGTACAGTTCACCTGTGTAGAATGTATGCATGCCATCTTCTTTTGTTCTGCTTCCTTGAGCCCCAACTCATGCATTATTATGGTGAGGCTGCTATGTCATAATCTTTGTTCATTGCAATTTGTTGTAAATTTTGAAAACATTTTTATTCCTCAACTCAATCACAATAAATTCTGAAACTCTGTACTTGGTATCTAATTTATAGTTGTTCAAATGTAAAAGTCTGAAAATGATCTGGAGGTCTCCTTTAATTGTCATATTATCACAGAAAATATTGCTTGGAATTACAATAACTTCCAAGCTTAAAACAATTGGCAGTGCAAGTAACACAGGATATTGACACAGTTATTCTATGTTGAATGAGAACACAGAACAACGATATAACATTAGGTAGCTCCAATATACACTGCATCTCACTAGAGTATTTCCTTTTATTCCCTTTATATATATATATATATATATATATATATATATATATATATATATATATATATATATATATATATATATATATATATATATATATATATATATATATATATATATAAATTTAAATCTTTGTCCCTAATAAAGTGGAGTCTATTCAAGAGCACACACTTGGGCTTTTGAGGAACTGTGACTTATCGGAGCACTTATCAATGTGGACATGTTCGTGTGTGACATTCATTGACGTGTGTCTACAGCATCACTTACTTTTCCGGTAGAACGCATCTTTGACATCACCAATTGTGGAGCTGGTGCTCAACTAGGGAAGAAAATAAATTAGTGTGAAGTTGGTTTATAGTACATCAGTAACTTCTCGTTTTGATAAGCTGTAGGCCTACAAATAATAAACACTTCATCTGCAAAAATGACAAGAGAAATTCTATCAAACAAAAGGCAAAATATGAATGATCATACACACTTCCATGATATATGATGGAATTTCATTCAATTTATAAGACCTTTTCTTCTTTCTTCCATTCTCCCATTGAGGGCAGCACACTGCTGGGCCTTCACCTCCCTGAAAGAGTAGCTCTACTCTACATCATCACTGACAGTTGATCATGAAAATGTTGCAAAAGACAAAAAAATAACAACACAACATGGACAGACAGAAATAACCTCTTTTCCCTCTTAGAAAAAAAATCATAATCTGCAAAAATCTTCAATACTGAAGACAGCAGAATAAACAAAAGATGAGATAATTATGTGTATGAACACATAATGGAATGTTGCATCCCTGTGAATGACAGTTGTGATTATCACTGATTCTTTACATCAAGGGCAGAGCCAATTACATGATAGATTGCTTAAAATCCCCCCTTTGGTGCATCATTTTAGTTAGAAAGTACAAAATCTTGTCAGGATATATTGATAGAAAGACTATAAAATCAGTTACCCATAAAATCATAGCTCCAGCTTAATCTTCTCTCATACTTGAAACATTTCTAAAGGACATGCCAACTTTTTATCAGGAGTCATAAGACAAGTTAAAAACATAAATTATCATCAAACATCGGAGGTGTTGAAGCACAACACACTTTCACTCACCGACAAGTTGATTGTCATAATGCATATTTCCCCTACACACCTGCCCGAGTATACAAGGGACTAGCCTTCCACCGGTTAACTTTACAAAAGGCTGATTACTAAACTTTCTTTGAGTTGTTGTCATGAATAATAATATAAAAACACAGACATTTGAAGTTCATAGTATTCTTTTGTTCATAAACTGGCATGCACTACCAGTATACCCTTAACACCACCAACTACATTTTGTAAGTCTTGTCTTCAAGCCATTTCACTTTAAATCTTATACTGACTTGTCATCCCCCATAAAAGTCTTTAGTACAAATTAATATTAGTACTTATAATGCAAAATATACAAGAATCTTCGATATAGAACTCAGATTTTACATGAATTGTACTATTTCCCCTGGAGCCAAATTAAAGCTTACTGAGTTACAGCATATAAACCTGTCCTTGAGATGGACTGTAATGTAGTCTTTACATCCCTTTTAAATAGCGGACTTGTACTTAGAATCCTTTTTCTTTTGTTTGTCTATCACACGTTTAAAAGGCCTTCTACACCTCTAAAGTAACAAAATGCTGAAAGTTTGCGACTGATGGTAAAACACTTTACAACAATGAAATGTTGCTTCTCACCACATTAATTTCTTTAATGATTGATGAAAAGTCATACTTACATTGGAGAGAATGGCAACCTCTTTTCCCGAGCGGGCACTCAAGATTTTGACCTGAAACCAGATGAGAGAAATGCTCACATACATCATGTATGCTACATACCAAAACTACATACTGTCTAACACGGTATCAGTAACAGGCGACACAAAATGTGGAAATGGATACAAGTGTGTATGAATATTTGGCAATTGTGCACTTTACAGCCCTATATTATCGATGTGAAATTTTACCCTAATCGAGCAGCGCATGCAAATTCGAGTATCTATCAGGCACCGTGGGTTCGATAGCGTGTCTTCTGGCACTGTACTGTGTGCATGTGTGAGATTTTGCGTTGGGATGCAGTATGTGTGAATGTGTCAATGAGTGTGTGTGTGCGTGATGAAAGCACTTACGGTACGCCACATGGTTGCTCTATAAATGCCTTTCGCTGCGAGGCGCGGCGTGATCGAGCGCGAGCAGACCCCAGACAAACAGGATGCTGTGCATTGGCACACAACAGAATGCAACTTCCGTGCTTCAATCATGATCTTAAATGAATGAATTCTGTGTTACATCGTAAGCTGGGGATCACTAATTAACCTATTTCAGAGGACATATATGTCCACTCACAGCCTTGGCGAAATTAATCTGTGAAATTATAATAAAAAAAATCCAAAAATCTTATCCCGATTCGTCTGTCTGTTAGTGTTTATTTCATCCAGGCTTACAATACCGTTCCCCGAGCCCAAACAGATGCCATGCGAAGTGTGTATAGCTACCGATTTACGGGCAGCCATTACATGGACACACACAAGCCTCGCCCGTGTGGTTGGTTCGCGCGATCGCACAGTGTTCAATGTGTTGGCTCTGCAGAAGAGCATCACAGTGAGTGAGGCGGGCTTTTATAGTTTTAGTGACCCTATCACTTGTCAAACGGCATTCCATACAGCAACAAAAGCTCACCAGCTGCTCAGTGCGTGGTGTTCGTGGGATATCATCAGTACATTTCACCTTGGCATACGGCGAATAAGGTACCAGGGCTGTAAAGTGCACAATTGCCGAATATTTGAAGTATTCAAAGACCATGTGTAGCTGTGTCATGGGATTGTGCGAATTCACACTAGGTGGCCTGATGCAATCGCTGCTAGCTGCCCATATCTCGTACATTTGAAAACCATAGATAAATTTAGCCCCCGTATGCGGTATGGCGTAAGTGAATATGTGCATCAAACCATTGGCTCCCACAGTCATGACAGTAAGTTTAAACTTAATCAGTATACTTGGGTGACCCGCACCTAGTCATAGCAAGGAGGTATCTCCTTGGTCATAGTTAATGTTTGCGCATATTTGAATCACATTTCGCCACTGGAATTCTTTGAAATCCAACTCACATAAGGAAAAATGCTGAAAATTCCAATGGAATCACAAGTTCACTGATCGATATCAAAAATTTGCAGCTATCATCGTCAAACGCGAATGATGTGTAAAAGCTGTGCGCAAGGGAAGGGGCCCACAACTCGCGTACTCGTCACCCGCGTTCCCATAGACAAAGCATGTAAAAGATGTGTGCGGGTGACCGTGATGCTCCCATAGACATACACGTAAAAAAAAAGATGCATGCGGGGACAGCGGTGATACTTATAACACGTATTCCGATTAAAATGTCAGATTTTCGCGAAAAACTGTTCGGTTTTCACCACAATTTGCTTGATTGTGGTAGCCCTGCCAAGTTTCAAGCGTACCGAACACAGTCCCAGGCATAAATTTTTTGTTTAGTGCGCCTAAAACAATTTTAAGTGGGGTGACGGTGTTCGGGCCCCTGACGAGGTGCGGGCACCTCACTAACGTTAGGGTCTAACTTAATAGACAACCTAGGGTAACATCCCCAGTATTCGGTCACTTAAGCTTTTTTGCAATATTTTTCAAACTAAAATACTTGGTAATACATACATACATCATATCTACAGCAATGTATGTGAAATATATCAAATTTCTTTAATCTCAACTTTCATTTTGTTAAATATCTCACAGAATTGCGCAAAATCCCGAAATATTTCACCTTGAAAATTCCCCAATATACGGTCACCGGCTCCAGTATTCGGTCACGCGATGTGCGCGTTCAAAGTCAATGCGTGTTCAAAGCAGCTGAAAAATGCGTGCGCGCGCTACCTTGTTGCTATGTTGGCGCAAAATTGCATCGGGGACATTGCGGAGACCGTTGGTGACCGAATACTGGGGCCTCGGCACTTGCATTCAACCCTTGTACGTTGGGACACTGTATCGGCACATACGGAAATTTTGTTTTTCTTTTGCGTTTTTGAGGATACCATTACACTCCAGGCTTGCGATAGGCGAAAAAATCCCGCGAGAGAACGGCGTATTTCTCGATTTTTAGCGCTTTTTCGGCGACCCGTACTCTTAAAACTGGGCCTTATCCGCGCGCGCTTTTGGAAAGTAGCGCCGATTCTGCACTTTTGACGGTAAAATTTGGGATTTTGAATGGATTTTTGGAGGGGGCTAAGGGAGTTTCCTATTGTGAATGAGTGTGCAAGTATGTGAATTATAATGTGATTTGCGTGTGTTGTGACAGTTGAACTTACTGGCTGGTGACTAGTGATAAGTGACCGAATACCGGGGGCTGACCGAATACTGGTGCCCTTACCCTAACGGTTACCTCAATTAGGCCTACCTGGGGGTAACCCCGGGACGCTCCGTGTACAAAGTTACACACTGTGCCCCAACACTGCGTGTTGGGGCTGGTCGCAGTTAACCTGGGCTGGGGGGTACGTTTTACAAAAGCCGTTCTTAAAGTTAAGAAGGACTTAGGTGCGACTGGTGATCAGTTCTTGCGTGCTACTTATCAGAATCTCGATAATTCAGCACAAGAACTGATCACCAGTCGCACTTAAGTCCTTCTTAACTTTAAGAACGGCTTTGTGAAACACCCCCATGGTATGTGTCATCAAGGCAATTCAAGGAGCTAGAACTAGGAGCGTCCCGGGTAGAATCTAAGGTTAGGTCTAACGTTAACATGTTAATTTATGGTCCAGTGCTAACGACTAGAGTCTAGCTTCTAGATACTACAATCTACAGTTGTATTTTTGGAACTGCTAAAACACATGTAAAATACAACTTGTAACAACAAATGTTCTCTCTGAACTCATTTTGAGCTCGTTTGCTACGGTGACCGAAAATTGCATCAGCAGAATGACAAACTGCCCCTGTACAATTCCACCGCGCACTAAGCTCATAAAATAGCCTGGCCGCCGGTCGTCGGGTGCGGCACAACAGCTGCAGCAGGGGATCGAGTGCCCCGCTGCCCGTATCCATGCTGCTATCCAGGCGCCTCATTACGGCCTTACGACACTTCGTACAACAAATTGACTCCTGTGATTGCTTTTGGCACTATCTGACAGGAAAAGCTTACTCAATGTTTTGCAAAACAGTAAATCCTCATATGAACTTACATCCATGGTGCTTAATGGCGTGGATCAATGGAAGACGCAGCTAGATGATTAATCAGGCACGACCCTCGATGTGTCCTGGATCCTGCGCGGGTTCAATTGGCCAGGCGGCGGGTTGTTGGTTACGTAGATCACAATTAATCACGCATGCATGATTAGTACAAAATGTATTTTTATTCTAGAATGCTCCTATATCGCCAAAATATCGCCAAAATATCGCCAAATAAATGCATCAACGTACTACACGTGAAGAAAAGAAAGAAAGAAAGAAAGAAAAAAAGATGGTTTATCGGGCTACTTAGTAGCCTAAACATTAGTTGGTGGAATGTTTTTTTATTACAAAATGAAGACTGATAACCATGTTTGACCAGGGGTTTGACCACTCGACTTCATGAAATCAAGAACAGAGAAGAGAGAGAGAGAGAGAGAGAGAGAGAGATGAAAGATAAGGAGAGAGAGAGAGAGAGAGAGAGAAAAAAAAAAAACAACAACAACAACCACCCACCAAACTAGGCTAGGACTGAACAAGAAACTCTAAATGTTTCAGTGTTCATGAATTATGACAAGATAAGGGTACTCTATACATCCGTTACTTAAAGTATGAAGGACTAATCGACATATTGATTAATTATAATGATTTAAGTTTCTGATAATACAATGTATTTACAAATTGATATACTAGTACTTATCTTGATATAATTTGGATACGAATTGTTAAAAAATGACACTTTTGTAATTTGAGTCAGCGGGAGAATAAATCATGACCATGATGCATCCCTTTAACATTCACACACACTAAAGGACCTACACACCAATACACACGCACACGTTACTCACCCATAATCTTCAAAACTTACACAGATACTAGTAGTAGTAAAGGAAAGTACAGACCACATTGATATACTATAGGCTAGGCCTATTATTATTATTACACCTCATTCTGAAACCGACAAACTTACCTGCATCCTCTCACATCATACCCAGAATAATTTTCACTCAGAATTCTTATATATTTCTCTACATTTTGACATTTACTGTCCATTGATATCAAGCCAGTATAATAATGACTATAGGAGCTATGACTTGTACGTTTGCATTGATGATGTAGGCCTATGTACCGATATGTTCTATATCATGCATGCCGCAAACTGGACAAATTTCAGAAAGTGGATAATAAAACCAAATAAAATGGAACTGAATTGCTGAATTGAAGTGCGGCAAAAGCTTTTAATCTCAGATGTACTTATACAAAACGAAAGAAGGAAGATGAATATTAAACGATGATGATATTGGCGCCGGGATGGGGGGGGGGGGGGGGTGTTCGTTAGCACACACGTCATGATATACACACGCACACACACTTTTGCCTTTGCGAAAACATCGCAAAAAGAAATTAAATGAATGACCACAAAATATCCTGGTTCCGCAGGAGATTCTTTCCGTCAAGAAGACTGGGGGAGGGGGGAGGGGGAGAGGGGGGAGGGGACACCCTTGACCCTATAATGCTGTTATGATTCCCCTTCAGATATCAAGACTGGCAATCAGGGGCCCCCGGAAGAATCATATCAAGGGCATGGTTGTTGTTGTTGCCCATGTTGATGCTGGTGTTGTTGTTGTTATTGTTATTGTTATTGTTGTTGTTGTTGTTGTTGTTTGAGTCTCTCGATTTTTCTGTTGTCTTTTTTTTTTTTAATGTTGCAAGCCAGGTTATTGATGACGCTGACAGTCTCCATTTGACGTTGCTTGGATTTATTGAAGAAATACTCAGCTTATAGCTTGAGGAAACACTCATTCAACTTATTTCGATAGACTGAATACCGTTAATTGCGTCTCCTGAAAACAGCCCTTCATTTTGCACGCTTCCATGATTTTCACATTGATGTTCTATTCTCCGAAAACAAGATTTTACGGATAACTGATCTATCATCTTGACCAATTTAATACAAACTCAACAATAATTCATTACCTCCCATTTTCGTAAATTGTGTTTGCGAAAAACCACTCCTTCCATAAATACCAACTCGTCACTCTAATGAATTCCCTGCATTTGCCCCGTAATGGGACTATTTTCACACAATCTGCATTTTGTTTGCTGGACCCAAATTTTGGAATAGATGGTATCTGCGAGTACAAAGTGGCCCCAACTTTGAGTTCTTTCAAAATTGATTTGAAGAAAAAAAAAATAATCTGCAAAATTTCATCTGAGTCGCATCATCAAAGTTAAGGTTAATTTTCATATACAGGTGTATTAAGAAATCGTACAATCTTGCTGATTCTTTAACGGTTGCGAAAGAACCGGAACATAAAACTTTATTTTCTTTTAAACTCAAGCAAATAATGCCTAGCGGCTCCATGCACGCAACCATTCATAAAACCTTCTCTTCTAAATCATGTACCGCTTTATCTCAACACCACGTAAAAAATTAGTTTCTCGCCCTCTCTCCCTCCCTCTCTCCTAGCTCTCTCTCAATCCCTCTATATACTGCATGATATCGTTTACAGGGTGTTTGTTATAGTTAGCTAGGTTCCATGTCTTCAATACATTTGTATATGTTTGTTTTGTATTGTTTTGCTTTTTATCTGTAACAATATATCAATCATGTAATTTGTTGTGTTACGTGTGGGGAATGCACGGTACATAAGCTGATTGCTTGTTAGCATCCCTCCTCGTTTCCAGCATTTTAGAATACTGAATAGGCCTATATACTTTAAATATTTTGCAAATTTATGAATTCCGTTTACTGTGCATTGTAATGTGACAAAATGTAATCAACTTCTGTGATATCAATAATACATGTATTATATTGGAAATAGACTGATAAATCAATGAATGAAAAACAGTCTCTCTCATCAGCCACTTCTCTCTTAATCACACACTCCCTAATTTCTGTCTTTTTTGACACTGCTAAGTATACCTTTCACCCTGAGCTCCCCCATTTGTTTGTATGTTTGATTTCTATTTTCTGTGTTTCCATTCTTGAGTATCAATTATGCACAGATTACATACAATATATAATATAATATAATATAATATAATATAATATAATATAATATAATATAATATAATATAATATAATATAATATAATATAATATAATATAATATAATATAATATAATATAATATAATATGATATAATATAATATATATTATATATACATATATATATATATATATATATATATATATATATATATATATTCATATATTTCATGGGTTTCTCTATCTCCTCTTATAGGCATGCATGGCTCTGAATATTCTGGAGAATCCAAACTCTTTTTAAACTCTTGCAGAGGCTGTAATCGAAACCCTCTAGTTGTAAACATTCTTGACTGATCTTATTTATTCTTATTTCTTCTCTTTATCCTCCAATTCATCACATGCTTTAACAATGTTAGTTGTAATTTTCTTTAATTTGCTTCCATGATTTACAGTTACGGCGAAATGTTTTATTTATTACCAGGCAAAAAGAGTAATTCAAATCACATAAGCCTATGTAGCAAGTGATCATACACAAACTTCTTCACATGATTCTCGCACATACTGTTTCATGTTGGGGTACATTGTATTTCCATTAGAGTGATTGTGTGAAATAGACTGTGAAATATATATATATATATATTTTTTTTTTTCATTTCCAATCAAACACAGGTAATACACTTTGACATGATTACATATATTGGAACATAATAATACACATTGATTCTTAAAAGAACTTCATGGAAATGAAAATTGAGGGGCTGCTAAAAAGCGAACTTGTAGATTGCAGTCCCCTCACTTACGTTACATTACTACAATACATTAATTTATATATATATATATATATATATATATATATATATATGATAATATTATAGTAAAGACAGATAGTAAAAAATGATAATAATTCCGCCATTCCTGCATAATGAAATATACGTATAATATAAGGATTATGATTTAAAAGACAAAATACACATTATAATGAACCTGTGGATTTTTATCTGTTTGTTTGTTTGTGCACTCCTACACTAACGGCTAGCTCTCTGAATAATTCAGTTTAAACTTATCTCTTGAACTTCATTTGTTACAGGAAGGAGGTATCTCCCCTTCCACCTCATACTCGCAATTGGTTACAAGAAGTGCACCCTATGTTGCATATAGCAGAGTAGTGTTGGGGGTAAAGGGCTTATCAGGAACTAGCTGTGGTTTTATTCCGGGTAGCCGCATCACGAATTTGACATCAAATGGGAAAATTGAAACTTGTTTTAAGATGTGGGGAAATTTTGGTCCTTGTCACTGATTCAGACTTGATCTGTGGGAATCCTTATAGCCGCCTTGCTCCACTTATATGGTTTCTCCCTTGGATTTATTTCTGCAAAACCAGGTATTCTTTCATGGGCGGGGTCTTGAATTCATAGCCCATCACGGCCCATATTATGATCTAGTCTCGATAATTGATGAATTGCTTTCACTGGCTTTCATACAAAACAATTCAATAGCGGGCATCTAAAATCTGAGTTGCCAACTCAATGAGGTTGTGTAGGGGGCAAAGTTTAGGGGCATACAGTATAATCATGGAGGTACAGCTTCATGTTGTGGTGTATACCTGTTTTATGTTAGCTGTGCATTTGTGGGCGGTGCAGACATAAAGAAGTATTTGCATCGCTACCGTTATGTTGTTGACTGACGTGCACAATGCCACAGACGGGGGCCACTACAGCAGACGATGTAGCGTCACGATGTACTTTCACACTCGGTGACATTGTAATGCGAATGAGCATGACGGCTGATGCTCCTGGTCTCACAGGTCTCTCAACTTTTATATGGCAATTCAAAGTCTTGACTCTCTCTAAAATCTAATGATTTCCGTTTCGCTATCAGGATGGCGAGGAAGAAGACATGTTCGCATGGCTATGGAGGCTGGTCGTGCATTGTGCTCGCCGCTGCTTTCGTCCATCGGTTTCTGACCTACGGTATCGTGAAGTCCATGGGAATCCTTGTTCCTAGCCTTGCAGATCAGCTGAGTGCATCGTTCACGACTATCGGCTTCCTCTTTTCACTTGAGCACACACTATGTACAATGCTCTGTAAGTATCATTACATTTGTCATTATGACCTGAGATCGAGGTAGTAGATGATGGTGCATATGTTTTGGTGGTCACTGGACCCTAGATCAGACATAATAGATGTATAGGCCTACTGTATCTACTGTATTGTATCTATACACAGGGACAAGGTACAGGGTAGTTGTATAATATGGCACTGATCATATGCAGATCGTTATGCACTTCTTCTATTTAAAAAAAAAAAATATATATATACAGTGTATATATATATATATATATATATATGTATATGTATATGTATATGTATAATGACAGCAGAGGACTTCACTAGAACATGGCGGGGTGTTGACCGACAAGTATGTCTAACTCCGCAAAAAACTTCTCATTTAAAATAATGACATTTGTTGGGTCACTTTTTTGCTAAAAAAAAAAAGGCGAGGCGGTGCAAGGACAGTTAATATATTGGCAGCAAAAACTTGCACATAGACGTGGCTGATGTTGGGTTGCACCCCTTTAATCAAGCTTTTGAGCGAAATGCCCTGCTTCAGGATCTACACAGTCAATGTTTTGTATTTATTGTTATGTTGAGTATATTTCGGAATGTATAATATTGAAGATTAGTTTAGTTTAGTATGATTAACCATTTTTATATCTAGATTGATTTTGTTAAGTCATTGACTGTGTAGATCCTGAAGAAGGGCATTTCGCCCGAAAGCTTGATTAAAGGGGTGCAACCCAACATCAGCCACATCTATGTGCAATTTTTTGCTGCCGATTAATATATATATATATATTTTTTAGGTCTACACCCTAGTATAGATTATCAATATAATTGTTCTACATTATGCCTGCTTAAAATGACTTAGATATGTTCTTAGTGTCATTCATAAAATCATTCTCAGCAAAGTCTACACACTTGCCTAATGGCTGGTCATATGTACATGAAGAGTTTGTTCGCAAAAACCGATAAGTCCATATTTGCCAAATGGAGATATTTGCGATTAAAGGTCAAGGAAAATAAAGAGAATAATAAGAAAGTCTTTGCTTCTTTTGACCGTAACTTCAAAAATGTACCTTTATATGTGGTGACCAATATATCATTTAAAAGGTATTATTTTGTTCTTTATGGCAGCGACCGTACTTCAAAATCTTCAAAAATGGACTTATCGGTTTTTGCGAACAAGCTCTTCACATGTAACTATCATCTCTAATGGCCCAAATTCACAAAAGTACTTGAAATTCAATGCATGAACAACTATTCCAAATGTTAAACTGGTATATATACACAAATAATTATACATGTATATTTTGTTAATGCACAATGTTGTGTACAGTCAGTACCAAATATCTATTCATGTACACCATATATATTATGTGCCATGTATATATTCATTTATTAGTTTTGTTTTTCTTTTGGTTTATGTCCTTAAAGGATAAAAATGACATACAGTTACTTGACACTGGGAACATGCCCATAAATAGGTAAAACAGGATTTGTGTTCAATCATTGCTCATGTCAACTTTTTGAGATGAATAACATTAATGTTATCTCAACATAACATAAATCTCAACACAACATGAATAACATTAGCATAACATGAATCTCAACATAACAGCATGAATAACATCAATGTTATTATTATTTTTTTTTTACATATGAAAACATTTAAAGAGATGTAGCCTGAGTTGTTTCAAGGGGTAAATCATCAGATACTGTTTGCAGGCTTGGACACATACATCTGTAGCGAAAACTGTTTGAGTACATGGAAGGTGATATGTGTAATTTACTCTGCCGAGTTAGTTATATACATGTATGAAAAAGTGGATTCTTTTGAACATGCATTGTGTTAAAAAATGTTGGTAATCATCACTTCAGCCAAAAGTTGTCCATGAAATATCCAAAGTTAAAAGCATCAGGAAGGGAAAGTAAACAGTATGTGTGAATTCTTCAATGTTATGTTTCCTGCTGAATTTATTTGTAAGTGGGGAAAAGAAACGAAAAGGCAAAAAAGAAAGAGAGAAGAAAAGATAAAGAAAAGTCTCGCTTGATGAGAATTGTTAAAGGTAGGGAATCCCATTCGCATGCCTTAAATGAAGAGTTGTGTTTATAAACACAGTGGTATGTTGAAGAGAGTATCATTTTAGAAACTCCCATATATTGAAAGTGGAAGGTAACATTTAGTACATTTTTTTTTTACCGTTAGTTTTTTAGACTGCAACAAAAAGGCTTAAGTGTGGCTGACACACAGAACTACTGAGTAGTTGAGTTTTGTGCATTATTCAAATTGTAGATAACTGTTGACTTCCAAATTTCTAAGCAGTGGCCTAAACAAGTCCACTGAGGTTCATATTTAATGCTTTGTTGCATTTTAGGAGTTCTGTAAAAGGTATCCCCTACCTTTCAAGGGGGACAATGAGGAGGAATGGTGGAGGTGGGTAGGAAGTACAAAGACTCCCCTTATAGCAGCAGACACAAACACATTTTCTGTTCTCTTTTTCATGCCATCTTGATAAAAAATCCTTTTCATTCTTTTTCCTCAATTAACCATGCATCATTCTTTTTCCTGAGTTAAAGGTAGGGGATACCTTTTACAGACCTCCCAAAATGCAGCAAAACATTAAATATGAACCTCAGGGGACTTGTTTAGGCCACTGCTGAGAAATATGGAAGTCAACAGTTATCTACAATTTGAATAATGCACAAAACTCAACTACTCAGTAGTTCTGTGTGTCAGTCACACTTAAGCCTTTTTGTTGCAGTCTTCTGTATCTTTTATCTATAAACACAAATCTAAAAGTATAAGAGCTGATGTAATAACATATAGAGTGTGTGGCAAGAATATAGAAATGTTTGTAAGTTTTGATGAACTTTCTTCACAAATTATACATGATGGACACACATGCAGTGCGTGGGTCTGCAAAGGTAGCCTAGTAATGTACTGGAATTTACGGTGAGCCCCGAAAAAAATTCAAATAAAAATCTAACGGTCAATAAAAATGTACTAAATGTTACCTTCCACTTTCAATACTTTATGGGAGTTTCTAAAATGATACTCTCTTCAACATACCACTGTATTTATACAACTCTTCATTTAAGGCATGCAAATGGGATTCCCTACCTTTAACCATACATCACTGCATTTGTTACTTAGCAGTCTGTTACACTGAACCTCCTTCAACCTGTCACTACCACAGACTTTTGATATTTATGTCACAATAGAATGCAAGCTGGTAGAATTGCCCAACCATCATTCTAACAGCATTCCATGTAGATAATGGCATGCTGTCTATTAAAGAGAAACAGTGCTGTTTGCATTTGATGTATACCGGTAATTGCTTCACATGAGATGGTAGCAGAAAGACAACTGATAATAACTCACTCATATTATGGAATCAAGCAGATTTTTTTTTTTTTTTAACTTTTCAAGAAGCATCTTTTCCCTTTGAGCTCATTGTAATTTTACAGTTTTTGGATTATTTCAGTCCAATGTGAAAAACAAACTGAAGACCACCTGCAATACAGCCTCACAAAGGGACTTCCCCTTTACGGATTTCCTGATCTGTCCCCGAGTATTGTCTGCACTATCCTTTTTAAATCTTTTATTTATCAGTCAAATGCAAGTTGTTTTCTTTTTTCCAAACTTCCTGATAAAAAGAGGATAACAAGAGGATAGTTGACTTATATATGATTTGCAGGTCCGTTTGCCAACCTGCTACTGCGGAAGAACATCAGCCCCAGGGTCCTGACAATCAGCTGTGGCCTTGTGACAGGTTTATCTTTTATCCTGCTGGCATTTGTTCAACAACTTTGGCTGATTGGAATGCTGCTCATTATTGCAGGTATGCGTAAAATTGATGCAATAATTCTTGTGAGGGACTGATCGTTTTAGTTTAGTATAGTTTTGTTTTGTTTTGTTCATTTGCATGCAGGAGGCATTGATGTTACCATTATGTAGTCCTCCACCACACTGTAGGCCTATAATATATGCCACATCATTTTGCAGGGGTTTTATTATTGCAAATTTCGCAGGTCGGGTACAATTTGCAAATATAACAATATCGGAAAATATCAACTCTGATTCCTGCATGATGTGCATGCATCTGTGTATTTCTTGAAGTTGTCTTTCTTTGATGGATGGCAAATAAATCCCATGAAGATGTTAATGACTGGAAAGACAGTACACTTTTGTGGTGTGTTTCAATTATGCTGAGATTCTTTATCTGGCATTAATGACTCAAATGTTATTTGTGTCCTTTGTTTCTTTTTTAGTGTTCTATATTTCTCTGTTTGTTTCCTTGATGATTATGTTTGCAAGGATCATGCACTGCTCCCTTCTTCCAAGTTGCGAGCATTGCCATGAAGCAGCACTTTGGAGTCCGCTACGGATCGGTGAATGCCATCACCCAGCTTGGCTCAGTAGCAGGAGGCGTGGCACTTCCCTACATCACGTCCATTCTCTTCCAATCATTCGGCCTGGCAGGGACCTTCCTGTGCATGGGGGCCATACTGCTGAATAGGTGCCCTGTTGGTGCAGCTCTCAAATACACACCAGAGTCTAGCAGAGGAGGTAACCCAGGAGAGGTCACTGAAGACAGTGGGGTCGATCTGCGGATACAGAGGTCAAGAGGACGTCCATGCAGGGATGATGGGGATGACGCCCATCTTGAGGCGGAGAGTCGCCTCTGTGAAGTTTGTGAGGAGAGAACACCGTGGATGAGTGAAGAAGGGGAGGATGGTTGTATTAGATATAATGGTACATCCAGCAAATGCAAGCCCGCGGAGGAGAGTGTGACTTGCCACCCAAACACTGAAAGCAATCAGAGTAGGGACCTCTGCCGAAAATTCCTTCATCTCTTTCCCACCGTCTTCGACTTTACGTCGATTGCGAAGGAATGGCGAGTGACGGCATTTTTCTTGCCTGGAACTTTCCTCATGGACTTCTGCCTCTTTGGTTTTGCTCTCTTCTCCACCTCTTATGGACGCTCCGTGGGCATGGCCGAAACCCAGGTGGTGTACCTCCCCATCGTTGGTGCTGCTGGTGGTGTCCTCAGCCGTATCCTCTTGGTCTTTCTCCTCTACATCAGGCCCTTCTGGAGTAGCCATCTGTTCCTCATCAATGCTTTAATATCGGCAGCAGCATTCCTCGTCTTTACGCTCAACTCATCGTTTGTAAACCTGATGTTCTGCTCGGCGCTAGCAGGCTTTGGTCTCTTTGGAGCAAACTCTTCCTTCAATGGCGTCATCTCCGTGTCTGTGACAAAGAAAAACTTTCCAGCAATCGTAGCTGCATCGTTCTTCCTCACCGGTGCAGGAGCTGTTGTGTCTGGGTCCTTGACTGGTAGGCATAATTCATTTTTATACCCCCGCCAAACGAAGTTTGAAGGGGGTATATAGGAATCAGCGGACGGTTGGGCGGTCGGGCGGTCGGGCGGTCGGTCGGGCGGTTGGTCCGTTGCAAATCTTGCGTCGCGAACTACTTCCTCAGTTTTCAACCGATTCCCATAAAACTTGGCACAGATGTGTGCCTTGGGTTGTAGATGTGCAAGACGTATTTTTTGACAGTACCCAAAAGTATGTTGCCATGGTAACGGCATATTATGGGCAAAAATGGGTACAAATCTTGCGTCGCGAACTCCTCCCACAGTTTTTGATCAATTTTTATGAAATTAGGTACAGATGTTCATCTGAATATGTTAATGTGCAAGACACATATTTCCACAGTGGCAAAAAGTGTGTTGCCATAGTAACGGCATGTTATTGGTAAAATATAGGGCAAAATGCTTCATGGCAAAACTGCTTCATCAGTGTTCTTCCAATTCTCATGGAATTCATATTGAATGTTTATCTTAGGATATAGGTCAGCATGACACATTTCTTGACAGTGACAAAAAGTATGTTGCCATGGTAACAGCCCACTTATTATGAGCCAAAATGATGGAAAATTTTGTGTTGCAAACTACTTCCTCAGTTTTTGCCCAATTTCCATGAAACTTGGTACAGATGTGTGCCTTTGGTTGTAGATTGCAAGACGCATTTTTTGACAGTACCCGAAAGTACGCTGCCATGGTAACGGCATATTAATGGCAGAAGATCAAGGAAAGATCTTGCGGATTTAACTACTTCCTCAGTTTTTTGACCAAAGCTTATGAAATGTTGTTTGGCGGGGGTATAACCAGTCGCTGTAGCGACATTTCTAGTTTTTAAAGTAAATAATAGAATATGACATTATATATATATATAAATGAATAACAGCAATAGGTTTCTGCTTAGAGTCCAAGAAAATATCGGTTCACAACAGTAATTCTTAAGAAAACTCTGTTAAAGATGTATAGTTTTAGTGAATTTTTTGCTAATTTTCATTAAAACTATGTCTTTCACAGAGTTTTCTTAAGAACTACTGTTGGTAATGAATATACATGTAATATATATATATATATATATATATATATATATATATGAAGAGTTTGTTTGCAAAAACCGTTAAGTCCATATTTGCCAAATGGAGATATTTGCGATTAAAGGTCAAGAAAAAAAAAGAGAATAATAAGAAAATTTTTGCTTCTTTTGACCATAACTTCAAAAATATACCTTTATATGTAATGACCCATATATAATTTAAAAGGTATTATTTTGTACTTTATAACAGAGATCGTACTTCAAAATCTTCAAAAACGGACATCGGTTTTTGCAAACAAACTCTTCATATTTTACTGTAAGTCATTTCTCACAATGCTGACAATCCTATGCCTTTTTGATTCAGCATTTTTCAGTTATTTTACCAGTGATCAAAGGTAAAGCAAAGTAAAATAAAAGTGTATTCAAAGGGCTGCACTATAGATGGAATATATTTAGTTGAGCAGAGGAAATACTAGTAAATTTAACAAAATTTACATTTTTAAAACAAAGACAGAAATTGCAACTGATTGACAAATTGCCCTACATGAATTTGAAAGACAGAAATTGTTGTTCATCACCACAGGATATTCATGCATATTAATGATTATTCTCCTTCCGTCTTTCTGTCTCACTCTGACCCAGGCTACCTCTACGACGTCACGCACTCGTTTAAAACCGTCTTCAGAGTTTATTCAGGATTGTGCTTTGCTGTCGGTCTTCATGTTCTCATCTCTTATAAGTTTCGACGAGTGGATGGGGAGGAAGTGAGAGTTCGGCAGAGAAGAAGAAACAAGCAAAGGCCTGTAGAATTATGAAAGGGACAAATCACACATGAATATTATGAGTATAGTTGAAGAGTTTGTTCGCAAAAACCGGTAAGTCCATATTTGCCAAATGGAGATATTTGCGATTAAAGGTCAAGAAAAACAAAGAGAATAATAAGAAAATTTTTGCTTCTTTTGACCATAACTTCAAAAATATACCTGTATATGTGGTGACCAATACATCATTTAAAAGGTATTGTTTTGTGCTTTATGACAGAGACTATACTTCAAAATCTTCAAAAATGGACTTATCGGTTTTTGCAAACAAACTCTTCAGTTCTATCTTCTCACTATTAAAGCAGAAAGGATTTACCTGTGAGAATTGCACAAGCAAAGCTTTATATTTTTTCAGCTACCAGCTGTGATGATAATTTTGATAATGGTATGCTTGTAGATTACACCATACAGGATTTGTATGGACAGTCTTCAAGTTTCCATTTGATGAGCAGGGTAAAAGAAAAGAAAATCGTACAGCAATTATTATTATGAATTTAAGATTTTCACATACTTTCCTAAGCAGTATATGAGTAGCAACCACTATGGCAATTATAGGCCCAAAGATGATGTCGGGAAGAATATATTTGTTGTTTTTATTCTTGGAGGCAGTTCATAAGACTAAAAAGATTGTCAAATGCATGTGAAATAGAAATATGTAATGCAATAGAATCCTCAGTCTCATTCCTTCCAACTATGTCAATCAAACTTTTATTTTGATAAGCAAATCATTGTCAATATACAACTCAATTGTGATTAAATCTTATTTGAAAAAATAGTAATACAAATTTGCAATTGCCTTACCTGCAGGTAGAGGCAATTTATCCTCATAATCTACCTGTAGTCCTTCAAAAGGTGCTTATAGCTACCAGTCCCATGGTAGCTAAAACCAGCAACCAAAGAGTCAAGCTGGCCAGCAATTCCATGCATGGACCTAAACCAAACTACAAAAATGACATTTTCATTGACTGCTGAGAAAAATTAATGTTCTTATTCATGTAAGTGGTGTTCTGTATATATATTGTATTGGAGATGCTTATATGGTGTATACTTTTTTTAAGACAATCTCTGGAATATAGGAATTTTCATATATTGCCTGTCTCGGGCAAGCAAACAAAGTCTGAATTGCAATGATAATTAGAATGGTGCTTTCCATACTCCACAAAATCCACTCCATATCATAACTGTGCATACAAAAAAAAATGAAATGTGAGATATGGAATGTGGAAAACTAATATATCACAGTGGAGGATATTCACCTAATCTTATAGCAGTGATGGATTCAGGCGGGGGCATAAAAATAATTGAAATAAAAAGAAAAAATGGGGGGGGGGGGGAGGCATGCACCCCCTTTAACTTTATAAAGGCCTCCCCTTTACAGAATTCCTGTATCCGCCCCTGTTATACTGTATTCTTGTGTTGTTCATGCCTTTATGTGTCACTGACAATCATTACTCAAGCTGACCAACTACACATTCCGATATAATGAAGGTACAACAATTTAGACTTGGGTTCCAAGCTATATATCATCGAAATTCTATATTATACATACTCTGCAGGGGGGATCCAGGAATTCCGTAAAGAGGGGGCACCTTTATAAAATTAATGGGGAGTGCATGCAACCCCCCTCCGTTTTTTCCTTTTTATTTCTTTTGTTTTAACAAAAAATAAAGGGGGGGGGGGCACCTGGTGCGCTCCCCCCGGATCTGCCACTGCTCTGACTCCCTATCATGTTGCACTATTTCCATAACCAGGGCTTGACATAAGCAGTGGTCCAGTGGACAGGGGCCACTGAAAATTGATGTTGGGCCACCAAACTTCCAAAAAAGGGTTATCTTTGGGTGGCCTAATTGGGCAGATAAGGTTCTGAATGGATTACAATGCACTCTCATTATTATGAACACAGTTGTGATGAAATTCTGGTTACAACGAAGCAAAAAATCATACAGCAAGATCATCAGCTCTATGTTTTTTATTGTTTATTTGTTAAGTTATGATGAAATTTCGGTATAATGAAAGAAAACTGCCGGTCCCAAGGACTTCATTATAATGGGAGTCCACTGTATCATGTTCCTGTTATTATGGACCATTATATTTATTCTTTAGGCTAACAAACTTTAGAATTTGAAGATTTTAGTAGCCCAAACAGACCACCGAAGAAAAGACTTTGTGTTTAGTGCTTCCCTTACACACCTGTTGATCAAAGCAACTGTCCATCAAAAGCTGCTGACCAAGAATGAGGTGATCGAAGCAGGGCTTGACTAATTAATTTGTGAGGGCAAGGCCACTGTTTTTGAAATAAGGCCATTTTGTTTCAATTCAGCATTTAATGAGGTGAACAGTTCAGAATAGGTCAAAGAAGGATTAGACTAATCAGGAGACATCCAAGGCCATGGATTAATATTAGGCCCTGGTAGAGTGCCTTCAACCAGATGACCACAACCCTATACTCTGTTACTGCTGGATGTATAAATGGATACCAGAAAATAGTTGACCGTTATTATGCTTGAATATAGCTTGTTATTAAGGATAGAGAAGCAAGTTGAGTGCACTGATGGGGTAGGGTTTGATTCCTGTGGCTGAAATATAGACAGCAGAATTTTGTACAGTAAAATGGCATTATAAAGAGATGGGATATAACAAATCCCTCTATAACAAGGTGGTTATGCAGGTCCCTGCTCTTTATATATTTATTTCTATTTTTGTGCCATTATAGGGTGAGAAACCTGATATAACAAGGTTTTCAGCATGGTTACTGTGCCCTCTTTATAACAAGGTTCCCATGTAGGCCTGAAAGGGTATTGAGGACCACAAAGTAGTGGAGAGGTGCAGTTTAGAAAACAGTCATTTTTTCCACATTATTATAAGTGACAATCGTATACTTGTTATATCTATCAATTATTACCAGGTATTTTTTTTTTTTTTTTTGTGGGGGGGGGGGGGGGAGCCCCCCTGAGATCTTGGGGGGGGGGGGGGAGCCCCCCTGAGATCTTGGGGGGGGGGGGGGGCGGAGCCCCCCTGAGATCTCGCCCATCGGTGGCGCGATGAAATTTTGCATGCGTGAGACCTGCGTCATAATCTACAAGATTGTGTCATAAGATTTTTTTAAACAATCAATTTCTAATTTTAATTAATTAATTATGCAAATTAAGCTCAAGATCATATTTTAGCCTAATTAAAAGCATTGAGAGTCTAATTTTTGGTCTGTAAATCTGTTGCAGCATATTCAACGATTGTACATCACAAAAACTTCCAAAATTCATTTCAATTCTTATGTATTTTATTGTTTTCAGAATTTCTTATGTATTTCTTTGTTTTTCAACTTTTGTTTTTTCTTTGTTTTTTCATTGGAAATTGTCACTGACCACTTTTCTACCATAATTAGCACAAAACTAATCAATGAAAGTGATTAATTGTAAAAATAATCAGGTTTTTATGACTTTCACGACAGAGCACTGTTTTCCATAGGAAATGTACACAAAATCACAAAATTGTGCCCGTTTTGGGGTGACATTCCGTTACAAAAATGGGCGTGGCTTCGCAAAAGTACGCGCGGACGTCGCAAATTTGGTCTCAAAAGTTGCGCGAGACTTGAACAAACAAAGTCAAGAAGCCTTGCGACGAGGCCTTCTCGCGTAACAGAATTATAGCGCGAAACGTCGAGGGGGGGGGGGGGGGCGGATTCCGCCCCCCCCCCCGGCCCTTTTAGGGTTAAGCTTTACAATTATACATTGAGTACAGACAACAATTGTAATCATGTGTATCATGATACAATTAATTATTGTATATTATGAGATATAGAAATGTACTAGTAACTCTTTCCTGGTTTTTCAATGCTTCTGTATCTGCGTTGAAATAGATTTGAGAGCGTATATCAATCAATATTCATCATGTTTGTGTGTATTTTTGTCACTTTCAATTGGCAACCAAAATAATATATTGAAGTTGAATGGCATCAACCCTACCAAACAAAACTTAGGGGAATTGTCCCAAAAGGTATTTTGTCATCAAAGTCCAATTTGGTTTTAAGTGACAAATTTTAGACTCTGTCTCAGTACAAAATGATTTGAAATAATATTACTGTCTCCTGAGCGTATTTTTATGCGTCCGCCACGAAGTGGTGCCGGAGGCATTATGTTTTTGGGTTGTCCGTCCGTCCTTCCATCCGTCCTTCCTTCCGTCCGTCCTTCCGTCCGTCCTTCCGTCCGTCCTTCCTTCCGTCCGTCCTTCCTTCCGTCCGTCCGTCCTTCCGTCCGTCCTTCCGTCCGTCCTTCCTTCCGTCCGTCCTTCCGTCCGTCCGTAATGAATTTTGTGGACAGCGTAACTAAAAAACCTTTTGAGGTATCCTAATAAAAAACTTGGCATGTAAGTGTATTAGGGGGTGAAGTTGTGCCCATCAACCTTAGGGTGCACATGCTCAAGGTCAAAGGTCCAAAGGTCAAGGTCAAATGCTTAAAATTTCACTATTTCCCCCATATCTATGCAATGCCTGAAGATATTTTCTTGAAACTTAGTGTATACATGTATTACCCAATTAAGATTCTCTAGTGAAAGTTTGGGGTCATGAGGTCAAAAGGTCAAAGGTCAAAAGGTCAAGTAAAATGTTAAAATTTCACTTTTTTCTCTGTATCTTGGAAATTGTTCAAGTTATCTTCATAGAACATAGTATATATGCATGTACTGACTGGCAGTGGCTATCTAGGGAATTTGGGGTTCATTGGGTCAAAGGTCAGTGGTCAAAGGTCAATGTCAATACTTCAAAATTTTACTATTTTCCTGTATCTTGGAAATTGTTCAAGTTATCTTCATAGAACATAGTATATATGCATGTACTGACTGGCAGTGGTTATCTAGGAAATTTAGGGTTCATGGGGTCAAAGGTCAGTGGTCAAAGGTCAATGTCAATACTTCAAAATTTTACTATTTTCCTTATATTTATGCAATGCCAGCAGGATTATTTATTTTTTTTAACTTGATGTATGCATGTATAACCCAATAGAGATTCTCTGGGATTTTTTTTTTGCCAAGAAGGTCAAAGGTCAAAAGGTCAAAGATCAAGTGAAAGTGCTGAACTTACTTCTTTCTCCATACAGGGTTCCCACAGTCATGGAAAATCCTGGAAAAATTTGTGGTCAGGGAAAAGTCAGGGAATTTGGAAAATTTGTGAAAAGTCATGGAAAAGTCATGGAATTGCATTTACCACTTGGCTTTGGCAGCTTTCCAGGTTGTCGTGTCTCGCAACTCTCATACTCTGTGATCATACTCTGCTATTATAATTGGTGTTCATGATTTCCATTTTTCCCAGTTTTGTGACATCCCAAATTCTACATAACTCCCGGGACATATACTAATGATAATAGATGTACATGTCATGAGTAAGATAGTGGGTGGAACGGATGGCTGTGAGGGGAGGTGGAGGCCATCATAACGTGTCTGATTTTGGAAACTGTGCCAGAAAGGAAGTCATAGAAAGCAGCAATTTAGTCATGGAAAAGTCATGGAATTCTGTTTTCAAATTTCTGCGGGAACCCTGCCATATCTCGGAAGTGGCTCAAGTTATCTTGAAACTTAGTACATATTTATGTATGTTCTGCCTGACTGTGATTCTCTTATAAATCAAAGGCCAGATGGAAATGATAACAATTTACTGTTCCATACAGAAATTGCACTTTTTCTACATACCTTGAAAATTACTCAGAGCATAAACTTATGAAAGGGTCAAAGTCAAGTTAAAGTTCTTAAATCCCCAAATACATGCTCTCCTATTCATCCAATTAAACATAGGTCAAGGAAGGTGAACATTCAATACATTTGTGACAAACATGTCATTTTAATATTTTGCCAATTTTGTGAAAATGTAATCACACATTGTCCACATGTACTATAGACCTATTAGGAGAATCATGCATTATGGCGGAGGCATACCAGTCGCCATAGCGACATTTCTAGTTCCTTTTTGCATTACATTTTGAAGGTTGGTTGGTCCTGAAGACCAACCAACTTTCAAATGGAAATGTCTTGTGGACACAAATCTCAAATAAAACTTTCTGATTTACTTTTGGAAAAAAGAAAAAGAAAGAGGAGATGTTGTACATGTATTCTGTAAATCCTGCCTGCAGTCTGTGAATTTGGCATGGTTCTCTTAGGCCCGAATTCACGAAGGCGGTACAAATGAAACCATGGTTTAAACCATGGACAAAAACCATGGAGCGCCAAGTGTCATACGGAATTTTTCGTTACGATATTGGTCATTTCATCGACAAAATGGCTGTTTCATGAACGAAATTATCATTTCGTGGACGAAATGTTCATTTAGTTACAAAATGTTGTCATTTCATTACAAAATAATAATTTCATCAACGAAAAGACTGATTTTGTAACGAAATGTTCCATGCGACACTTGGCGCTCCATGTTTTTTTCGTCCATGGTTTAAACCATGGTTTCATTTGTACCACCTTCATGAATTCGGGCCTTAGTGTCTCTGGAGGAAGTGTTTTACAGCCCTAATGAAATTCTAGAATCAATGAATAAGAGGCTGTCAATATGTATACTGCCCTCTATGGTGATATTATGGCCAGTCTGCCTGTGCTTGCCAGCCTGGCAGCTTCCATTTATTCTTCTGAAACATTGTACTTCGTAGTCTCTTGTCTTTTTTTAGGCTTGTCTGTTATTGTTGTGTTTTTAAGGAATCAGATTAATGACATTCTCTGTGTTAGTACCATCGGTACTGTATTACAAAATAATGCTGCAGTATAAGAAATGTTAATCATTTGTTCATAATTGCTAGGTGGCTTTATGAAAAGTTTGTATATTTTGCTTGGTTTAAAAAAAAAAAATTGAAGGCTAGGAATTATATTTTGTTGCTTTTGTGTTAGCCAGATTTGAAGACAAACACAACAGATTGAAATGATAAAACAACAACAACAATAAGCAAAACAGGAATGGTTTGTATAGAGTAAAGATTTAGAATAATTGATGAAAGTGGCTTCCCAAACAAGTTGTGACCTCAGACTAAATAACATCAAAAGATACTTTCACCTCCATTGGAAGTTTTGATTACTGCTCTCTGTTCTCCAGTAGGTTGAAACATCCATTCTTGTTGAAAACAACAACAACAAACAAACTCAATACCCTCTTGAGTTTAACTGCCTCAAAATGTCAACATCGTTGCATTCAAAGAGGCTACTGACCATTGGGAGGGAGTTAATCTATCAATAATTGTAAGCCCAATATTCTATGTAGAGGACATTAAATAATTTTGTACACACTCCTGCATACCTATAGATCTAGTAGAATCAGACCAAAGCATTGATTCATCATTTTACAAGGGCACACAATACAGATGAGTTGGTGAGTCGAATGAGTGGAAATAGTTGATTGATAGTTTTTTTTTTTAATGTAGACTTTATAGTCTTGGATTTTGTTTGTTTGTTTTGTTAGATTCTAGACAGCAGTGTGAAGGCTTGTGCATGAACCACAACCTCTCTGGAATCACTCAGGTGTGCAACCTGCTAGACCAATATATCTGCATGGCCTTGTGTGTGTTTAGTTGTTTTATTTGAGCATATTATGTTACCTTGTATAAATGTGTACATTGTGTCATTAAGTGCACATGTATGTGTATAATATGTGTGTTTCATGCACAATTGCATATATATATTTATTTATCTCATTCTATGTGTGTATGTATTCTTTATGATTACATTTAATGATTTTATGATTTGTCTTTGTTTTTAAAAGGAAAGGTTCTATATGCACATACACTGCTTATGAAGCATATTCTTAGGTAGGAATAACATTGATATGCGGAAAATTTTAACAATGGCTTCTTTCCTTGCCCTTGGTAGCAAACATTTTTTTTAATGCCCTTCTAGTTTGAAACCTTCAAATCTACTTTTTGTTAAAACAAACTTCAAACTAGAAGGAATTGCACGAAAATAAGTGTCTGCATACATACAGTTGACTCATATACCTGTGAGTTGATTTTTGTCATAGCAAATATATTGTCACAATGTAGTGAAGGTGCTGCATTGAATCAATTCATCAATGATTTTATTTTTCTGTTAGTGTGATGGACATTCCTGAAAGTCTTTAATCCTGTCAGGGTTTCTCAATGATGTTTAAGTCAATAAAAATGTAATGAAAATTTCTTTTTAAAGGGACTATATGCATTTATTATTGGTGTGTACATGTGGATGCATAATATTGTGAACCCCCCCCCCCCCCCAAATCTCCCTTGTGACAAATGTTTTTAATGTAGAACTGTATGAAACATATTTCTGCAATAGGGCCTACATCAGAATGTTTGCACAATTCAAGTCTGTACTAAGGTTTATAAATTAGGTTCCTACTTAGAGCCTGGTTATGTAATTTTAAGTCAGTAAGCCTTATCTACACAATCCAGCAGTTTTATTTTTATGGTCATTTTATTGGGTTGTAGAAAAAGAAGAAGACAAAACAATGAAATGATCCTTTGTGTACATGATGTCTTACAAGATTGCAGTGAACAAAATGTTCTTCATGCCGAGCATTACAATGATTATCTGTAGTCATGAAAATATGTGTACATTATAGGAAAGAATGAAAATAACAATCATTGCACACAAGATCAATTAGGGAATTTACACAAGTGGCATGGCAGTGATGTTTTTCAACAGAGATTTTGAGACACCATTTGCATGATGTCATGTCAAGTTTACAAATAAGTTGATATCAACTCCATATTTTCTCCAACTCTGTACCCTACTTATTATATCTGTTTCTCCCATGTACACCACCAACAACAGTACTTTTTGCTGAGCACTTTTTCCTGATGTATATAATGTTTCTCCTATGGAGGATATTGTTTGTAATAAAGTCATTGGAATGGGAACCCCCATCTTGAGAGTAGCTTAAATTATTTGTGTACTATCTAGATAAAGTGATGCTTGACATTGTTACGACTTACTTGATCAGACCAAAACAATGGCACAAAATGACAAACCAACAATCAACATTGAAAAAACAAACAAACAGTGAACTTTTCATAAAGTGTTTTGAGCAAAGAAGAGACACTATTTCAGTGTGTATAAGCCAACAATAGGCCTTGTACAGATGGCAATGATGTAATGGGTACAGAATGATATGGGAGAATAACTCTAAAAAGTGCAGGAATAAAGCTGTAAACATGCCTCCAAATCCATTAATAATAGGGAGCTCTAGATTTTAGACGCGCGGACGTTCAAAGAGAAAAAAACATGGTCTGAGCGTGCGCAGTAATTTGACGTGCGCTACTGCGCACGCTCAGACCATGTTTTTTTCCCTTTGAACGTCCGCGCGTCTAAAATCTAAAGCTCCCTAATTCTTAACTGTGTTGACACTCAAGCATAAAAATATACAAATAGAAGGCTTTGATGATAAACTTCTCATGAGCCATAAGATCTTGAAGAATGAACTCTTCTTTGCTTGCATGGAAACTTGGTCTATTTATGGTCTCAAAAGTCGGGCCTTCCAGAAGTTTCTAGCTTTAAAGAAAGTAGACAATTCTATATATGACTCACCACCTGACACATCTTGTTTATACATCTTTGACCTTACAGTTACTTTTTTTTTAATGTGTTTTATTAGAATAAAAAACAAATCAATACATACATGAACATGTAAATAAGAACAATCATCGGGAAAAAGAGATATAAAAAAAGAAAAAAAGAGGCAGCACTACCCATGTAATAGCAAATAGTTCTAGATGTGCTTTAAAAGCAGTCACTTTGTCTCATACAAGGCATTATCTATGTATAACAAATATGATACCTTACAGTTACCTGACTTACTTTGGCAATTGATATGTAGCCTTAGTACACATACTCACACAGGACAGAGGTATATCATAGTACAAACAAAGTGTGTATTACACACATACTATAAGTGCAAACAATAAGGGGTATTCCCCTCTGTGAATAATCAAATGTTTACATTAACAAACAGTTTATTTTACCAGCCAAGCCAAATCTCAAATATTCTAAATCACGGGGTATCACAGGATGATAAATTCAAAACTTTAATTGTTACATACTTTTAGAAAATATTTAGACAAAGAATAAAATAACATACCTTGCAATACAACTTTGTAATTATAGGCAATTACTGTAGTACTTGTATGATTATCACATGCATGTTGAATGTAATCAAACCATCAAATCAAATTATGGGCCTCCAGTTTGAGATGAAACCATCAAGTTGACCCATTTTAAAGCAAGTTTCATCAAACATCGAGCGAAACAACTTTTATTTTTTAGAATAGAGACCTTGAGTTCTTCATACAAAAAGAAATTGCTTGGAGGAACACACTGAAGTGGGAATAAAACCTGGCTTTGACCATGTCTGACAAGCATACGACAAAATTTATAATGAGGAGGGCTAAAATAAGTTTTGTTGTCACAAAATGAAAATCAATGTCCTGGTAATATAATATTCTGTCGACTGTATACTACTAATTAAGGCACTAGTAACTGCATTAAAACCTGTCTTAGCGGCTACCTCTATATAGCTGCCACCTGCCGGCTACTGAAAAATCCCCCGCACAAAATTGCTGTATTATAGACCCTTTATGTAGCGGCCACCTGCCTAATGCGGCCAACGGCCACTCATTTTGTATCCCGTGGTGAATATTTACCTGCGTATAGCAGCCACAGAAATTTAGCTGAACCTTTAAATCAGCCGTGAATACGATGTCTTTTATGTTCATTGCGTGAATTCTACCGATTCCTAGCTCAGTCACAATCACACAGACACTATTGACAAAATTAATGCAGCTCTTTGCCATGAAAAGCTGTCTTACCACTAACTTGACTATATCATGGACCTACAAGTAAAGATCTGTAGATTTAGTAATGCCGCCCTGAATAGATGCTACAAAGGCAAATTAGACAACTCCTAATAACATTATAGAATTTTACTAAAATGCCGGCTAGTTAGTGTTTAAGGACAGTATGATACTTGTCTGGGTTTTGATTGTTGTTTACATAAGCTTCACACATAATCATGAATCTCCATCAAACTCGGCACTCGTGAACCCCGTTCATGCAAACTGCTACTAAGTACGAACCAGAGCATGCAGTTCCGGCATCAAGCCTGAAATTTTGTGGTTTTTTGAAATCAAAAGAACAGAACTATAGAGGCAAGAAAAAAAATAAAAAATAAATAAAGTGAATTGTACAACAAAGCTGAACATGCAAACTATTTGCTGGTTATTGCTGTTTTCTTTTTTTTTTAACAGAACATGCAGTATTTTCTGCTACTATAAAATGCAAACACTGAAATTGAAAATGGCCACCACTTGCCTGTCTAAAGCGGCCACCTGTCTGTAGCGGCCACTTTTGATGTTTCCATTGGCTGGCCGCTGTAAACAGGTTTGACTGTAGTATGGTATTGAAATGCGTGCGCGTGCGTATCGTAGTAACACGCAGAAATTACATAATACGGTTCTTGTGTACGCGACCGCTGCATGCTAGCTGTGCAGCCCGGATTTGTTTGCCCTTCTCTGACGCACGTACTGTGTGTGCACTAGAATGTTCTCCAACTTCCGGGTAGTTGCGGGTGGGTATCCGTATGCGCGTGTATATTCTCGAAAAAGCAAGAATCAACGAGGGAGGTTTGGTCTGCGTTATAAATCGTGAGTGTGTGATGAAAAGGGCTATCTTCATCTTTGCATTCTGGATATAAGCTGCTCTTCACAAGTCGCTAGTATCACATCACTTTACAGGACAGAGGAATCATAATGTCATTGGTACGTATTGTGGTGAACGTGAACGGTGATTGCTCGTGAAATTAAAGCGTAAAACTCTGCTGATTATTCTGCCTGCTGCAAAGACGCAGGATTTGAACAGTTGCATCTCGAATACTACGCGGGCGCTAAGGCGCGCCAAACAAGTGAAGGTTGGGGTTGGGACCGCGACCGCGATACAGAAACCAGTCAGATCAGTCTACGTCTGGGAACTTTCGTGGGAACTTTTACTGTGGGAACTTTTACTGTGCTCCATTCATTGGTATTCCTTATGAACTTGTGAACCAGTGCAGTGAGACACAATGGGAAAAGACTACTACAAAGTGTTGGGCATCTCTAAGGATGCAGGGGATGATGAAATCAAGAAGGCCTACCGCAAGATGGCCCTGAAATATCATCCAGATAAAAACAAAAGTAAAGGAGCAGAAGAGAAGTTCAAGGAGATCGCTGAAGCATATGAAGTCTTGAGTGACAAGAAAAAACGAGACATCTACGACAAATATGGCGAGGAGGGCCTCAAAGGAGGTGATGGCATGCCACAAGGAGAGCAAGGCGAGACGTTCCACTGGACCTTCCATGGAGACCCTAATGCGACATTCACCAGCTTCTTCGGCGGGAACAACCCGTTTGACGTCTTTTTCAACATTGGTGGCACGGGAGGCACACAAAATACCCGGTTCTTTACTGGACAGCAGGAAGCCATGGATGTTGACGATGACTTTGGTTTTGGTGGTTTTGGGGGCCTGCAACCAGGCATGGGCACACGAAGCGGGAGTCAAAGAAAACGTCAGGACCCTCCCGTTCACCATGACCTTCGTGTGTCGCTTGAGGACATTTTCAGAGGTTGCACCAAGAAAATGAAGATCTCACGGCGAGTTCTGAATCCAGACGGCAGGACAACGAGAACTGAAGACAAAATTCTTGAAATCAATGTGAAACCTGGCTGGAAGGAGGGGACGAAGATCACGTTTCCAAAGGAAGGGGACCAGGGCCCCAAGAAAATCCCTGCAGACATTGTATTTACCCTAAAGGACGTACCTCATTCAGTATTTAACAGGGATGGATCCAATCTAATCTACAAGGCCAAAATCCCACTCAGAGATGTAAGTATTCCCTCCTTTTTGTTTTTCTTTAAAACTTTAATACAATGTGTGTTTTATTACAAATGTAAAATGCTTTTAGGCGATTCGGCATTATCATGAAGATTACCCCACTTATTCAGTCTGTGCGAACGCACTTGCATGTTGTACAGTGGAGATTGAGTGGCGTACTATACTGTGTATTTTATGCAAACAGATACTGTGCAAAGTGAATGAGTGGGGTCATATTTTACAATAAATTATGTGTGTGCAGTTGAGAGACATTCCATGGTACATATTAAATGAGGCCTGCAGCACAAGTATGATGTCAAGCGTGAAAAATGTGCTTAGGGGTCTACTGAAATGTCTTGCATTGATAGATAGAGGAGCTGAAGCATAAATTTGCAGATGTGTCTAAAGTGCTTTCACTTCCTGAGCAGGACCAAAGCACACTCATGCGAGTAGAATCTACTGTGGGTGGGTGGGGGGGGGGGGGGGGGGCATTTCCTGAAGCATTTTGATTTGATTTTTTTTTTCTGACAAATTTGCTTTTGGCCAATAAAGATGCAAGGATTTCAGTAACTTCTCATAAACAGTTTGTCAGAAAAAAAAAAACATATCTGACAAAATGCTTCATGAAATGCCCTTCCTATGAAACTAATTTGAACAGTTGTGATTCTTACTCCGTGCTCCCAGTCCCAGAAAATATTATTATGTGCAATTACAAATACTCTACAGTTTTTCAAACTTGATCTCAAGAAATGCCATTGGAAAGACTTCCTTGTGCCCCCCCCCCCCAATGATTTTGCCAAACTGTTCTACAATGTATACTACCCTACCCTTGTTAGTATACAAAGATGTACACACGTATGCACATTTGGCATGTGGTGGGGGCAGCGTGCATCGTTGTGTACAATGAGTAGGGTAGTGTAGATCATGGAGCTACTGTAGCTGCTTGTGTTGATCAAGCTAGAGTGGTATGGCAAAATGGGGGGGGGGGGGGGTATGTACACATCATGTAAGGAAATCTTTTCAAAATTCCTCTTGACATCCCAAGATAGAAGCAGTAAACCTGTGATCTTACCATGATTATGTAGGTGAATCGTTTAGCAGTTTGTTGTCATTTACGATGTAGTTAGGAATTTAAGTGACACTGACAGTGAAAAAACAGTGGGTAGAACTACACCATTTGTAAGTTACCGACTTCATGCCAACCTACATCAATACAGTCTGACAAAGAATTTAGATCAACTCATCATGTCATCCTGGTTCATATCAGGCACCAGCTTGAATGCCAGTGACTAATGATAAATACATGTACTACCGCCCAGTACGTGATTTGGGATACTAATAATATTTTTAAACCTGTCCATATATGAATACTTTATTTACATACTGTGTTTGCTAGACACAGAAAAGATAAATTTGCTTAGTGCTGAAGAGTATAGTCAAGACAAAGAAGAACTTAATGAGAGATTTTGTTGAGCAAACATGTCTCAGCATTATACATGTACATTGTACATGTAGGCTGACTCAGACATGAACAAGCCAGGTGCTCAGTGGTGCATGGTGTTCAAGATCATATTCTCCTGCAGAGCAGAAGGGTAGTCTTTGCATAGAATTTGTCAGTGCAGGGAGGTGAGAACCTCCCTGGTCAGTGTGAGCTTGGATAGGACTGAAAGGTTGCTTACTAAGTGGAGCACTTGGCAGATGCTCTGCCCACCACCCACAACCATGTAAAAGAATATTCCAAAGTAAGATGATAGAACCAGCAAATTCTTTGACAACCTACAGCCAATGGAAATTGGTCTGTAAGTTGTGCCACAATTATTATTACAACTTTGTGTTACATGGGAAAGCTCCCTGTGTGGAAGCTCTGCAAAATGTCAACCTGTGAGTGTGTGTAAAAAAGAAAAAGAAAAAAAGAGCAGTATACAGTATTTGGGTATGTTGTGCAGAAGAGGGTCACATGAGTTTGAGTGCATTTTAATACATACCCATTGGAGGAAAGACTGTGTTTTTAAAAATGCATTATATATTTTGGACAATACCTAAATGGAAGAAAACCCCTCTGAATGGATGAAATTTCTTCATCTGTTTGTTATACTGTATAAAACTCAACAAATCTGCTTCAACTCAAACAACATTCAGATGGTTCTAAGAGGACCCTCAATGGCAACAGAAGTTTGTTAGATCATATGGGGAATATGTGAATCATATTGAACTTTGTGCCACCACAGCAGGATCATTTGTGCACAAAATGGACATTTTATAACCCTTTTACCTGTCATACTTGCTCAAGTGGTTTTGGGAGAAAGAAAAAACTTTCCAAAAATTCTAAGTACTATCAACAAACTTGGAGGTTTTAATAGGAACAGACTTTCAATAGTTTAAAGCAGCTTTTCAGAGCAAGTAAGTATCATTGCATTCTACCACTCAGAGGCCAGCTAAATTGCACTTAATATACATGTATGTAATTGGTCTAATTAGCATTTGATAGGTGCATTATATGACCAATATCACTGTTTTGTGAAAATGTGTGAAACTTAGATATAATACCCCCAAAATTTTCATTTTTTTTTTGAGTTTATGAATCTTCTATCATTCTACAATGTATTCATGAACCTTTAGGCTCAGATCAGACATAAATTCTCATTGCATTTTTAACATTGTATTTTGAACATTTTACAAAATTTGTGTTTGTTTGTTTGTTTTCGTGGAAAATGAGATGAGATGAAGGTTATGAACCAAAGTCAGGTCACAACTCAAACTCAAATGCACAAATGAAGTGCAACAGCTTGGAAAGAAATCATTCTTCCCTAGTGTAGGTTGGATGGGTCCTGTGCCCACCGGGATGTACAAATGGTTCCAGTCGTAATAATGAAGTTGTTTGCCGCGGTCTATTTGTGACATCCCAGACAGTGCAAAAAAACCCCGGAAAGTCTGGAACAGCTCTTTGTTTGCTTTCGTGGAGGCGTCCATATCTCTCACCCTCTTTTCTATGGGTGAGGAAGTTTTCTCAGCAAGTGAGTCATGATGCGTCTTGCTGAGTACTCATGTGATTGTTTAGCAGTCTTGTTTTCCCTCCTGGGCATACAACGTAAGGAGAAGGCGGTGATGTGGTTCTTGGTAGGCCTATAATAACAATGATGATAATGACTGTAATAAAAAATGATAATGGTAATAACCGTTAATCATAATTATAACAATATTATACTGATAGTAATTCTAGCAGTAATAATGATAACTATCAGCAATGATCACTTGTATACTGAAATAAATTGATAGTGATGATTAACGACTTAATTGCTGTCATTGTTAACAAAATTTGATATGTGACTGCTGAAAGTATACAAGATATTCTGTATTTCAAGATTTACATGACAATAAATTATCTTGAATCTTGAATCTTGAATCTTGTATCCTGTCCTTGTTGAAAACAGCAAAGAAGAAGAAATTCACATCATTCTAGAAATAGAGCTAAAATTCAAGAGTGTTGCTGTCATTTACTGTCGTATTGAAGCTGACAGATTCCACTCAAACCTCAGGGTAGGAAGAAAATAGATAATGGGAGAGAGATAGGTGGACGTAGGAAGAAATCTGTTTACTAGCATTTTGTCACATGCAGTCAGTTAGGAAAAGTGATTTGGAGGGGTGTGAGTTCCAGCTACTGGATAGGAATACTTGGATAGTTAGTCAAGTGTGCCCTAGACCTTCTCTCATTATGTGGTGTAGTCTGCACCCCATAGACCACTTCTTTGTTTTGCAAGCGCTCCGCTTCTCTAGCGATATATGGATAGCTGCCATACCAGGCATTCTTTGCAATTGCATCTAGCCCCGCGAGAAGCCACATAGGTCGCTCACTGGATGTGTTATGGGATGAGTGATCGTCAGCTGCTGATGGATGGGACTTCCTACTGTTTTATGGAGTAATTTAGAAACAGAAAGTATCCCATGGTAATCTTTAATGAGCAAGGCCAAGTGAACTGTTCTTGTGCGCAGATTTCCTTGTAATGCAAGGGACCCAGAGACATTGCCAATGAGTAAGGGCAACCCTAATGATAATCGGCAGACTTCCTGATATTGCCAAGGCAAATGAAAGTTTTTATGTAGAAAACATTCCGATGAGATTGAATTTGAGCTGGCATGCAGCAATTTACGGGATAATTTTAAACCAGAAATGCTTTGATAATATCTACATTAAATTTTTGTGAAAGCAGTAAAAATGCAAAAATGGCAAGTGACTGAAATTTTAGTGGAAAGATGCAAATTTCAGAACTGTTGCAAACATTTCAAGGGTAAATCACAGGATATTTGATGAGCTTCTCAAAATGATTGTCATATTTACCATCATTTCACAAAGTGATTTTAGCATGCCTGCTTTTGAAAGATACACTGATCTTACATATCCTCCTACGGAGACCTTTGTCAATGCCTTTTAGGCAAATTACATAGAAGTCCTTAAAAAACAACAACAAACAAATAAAAACTGGTGCTACATGGGATCATGTAGTCATGTGACCATATCTGCTTTTTGGAAAGGCCCATGGCGTCGAACCTGGTGTAGACTTGCAGGCGTTAAAGGGGTAGGCGCTACTTTGTCTTCTTCTGTGCTTGGGTCAGATTTTCATTGATGCTCTGCATGATTTGAGCAAATGATTTTTATTATGGAAAGCAGTCCAATCCTCATCACTATCTATATAGGGAAATATTCTGCTTTATACTGCAGTGATGTTGTTCACATTGTTCAGGGGATTCTGATTATTGAAGACACAAACTGAATCCATCCTTGTGACCGCAGAGCAAAGAGGTCCCAGTCGACAGACTAGGAGCTAGCTTGGTCTGGGGTGAAGCCCAAACGCCAGACATTCCTTCTAGCTCTGCCTCAGTACAGTCAGCAGCATTCCCCCAAACACTTGGCCTACTTTGGTATTTGCGTCATGAGGTCACGCCAGTATTTATAGGGCCCCTCCTGCCATGACCCTGAATTAATCCACCCCCAATCCACCCCAACAGGCAACATTTAATTGCAGCATCAAAACTGGACAGTGTACCATGCCCACCCTGCTGTCTGGCAGTATCTTGTGATCAAGGGGGGGGGGGGGGGGGGGGGGGAGAGATGGAGGAGGGGGATGTAATGTGCAATGGGAAATTATGGCTGACCATGGAATGGCCATGTGTTATGACTCACAAACATTTCCACTGTGACAGCCTTGTGAAAACTTTCCCAGATTTCCCGAACCTGTTGAGGATGGACTTATTTTGCTACATCAGGCATTTCCCATAGACCCTTGCCCTAGGATGGGGGGGGGGGGGGGGGGGAGGGGGGGGGGAGGGGGGGGGGAGGGGGGGGGGAGGGGGGAAGGATTCATCCTCATCGGGTTAACAACTTCAGCTGATCTTTGTGCTCTAACCTTTCATCTGTGTTAAGAGTGCGAGTATGTCATTTTCTCTCTGTTTAAAAGGGAAATTCTTCTTTGAGTTACAGTCACAAAGTTCTACTGTATGGATGAGAATGCATTCCACAGAGCAACATTTAATCACAGCAAAGACAAACTAGAAATGCTATGTTTTGACTACAGAAAAGGAGGTGAGAGAAGGGGGAGGGAGTGGGAGAGGGGTGCACCAAACTTCTCTGCCCCCTTTTTTCTGTATCATGATTGTACTCTAGTAACTGATAGACTTTCTGGAGGGTGAATGTGAACATTGGCTCAGTGGGGAGCACCAAGCAATGGCTTGTATTCTAGCAGAGCACGCTTCCATTAATATGATACCCTTCAGTAGGCCGGCAGGCTCTGCACGAGGAGATAAAATGTGGATTAGACTACTTGAGTACCTGAGCCAGAGATCCACCTCCCTGCCTCCCTCCCTCCCTCCCCCAGCAAGTATGAATGTAATCGAGTTAGACGAAGCACTCATCATTACGTGCGGGAAGTGTAAAACATTATAGCCCCATGATGAGCTTCGTGCACCAGCCGAAGACTCGCATGCCTCCGTGTCTGGGCGTTAATGGCAAGGGGAAACAAACACGCCATGTACCTGCATGATGAACGCACTTCATACACCTGTGTAGCAAACATCTTCATGCTGTGTGACAGTGTACAGCCATATTATTCCCCCTACAGTGTATGAGAGCAGTGGCCATGTTCATTAGCTCCTATCTGCTATGAACATGGACTAGATTTAAATGATTTAATCAAGACAGGTTTATGAATGTATGCTGCTGCCACTTCCTCCCATCCTAAACATAGGAGCGGAGCAGTATCCCCCCCCTATATCTTTATTTATTTACTTTTTATGGCATTTAGAATGCGAGGCAGACATCACATGACCTTATCCAGATGGAAAGTCTGGAGGGGAAATCAAAGATCCATTCGTCCGCAAAAAAGATATTACATCTGAATGTCAGAGGCATGCCCCGCGTGCATACTTTATGCTGATTTGGGCAATAAACTCGGACCTGATGTTTTCATGCTTCCAAGCACTGCATTAACATCTCTCCTTGCTAGTGCTGTCTCACGCACAGGCCTTGCTGTGGGGATAGCTAGCACCCCGTGCTTTTAAAGGGATCTTGTAGTTTTGGTGAGATAATGAGAAACCTCTCATGAAACATGAAAGAGCATGTAATTCTATGAGGAATTCAACGTTTATTTGATCAAAATTGGTTTTGAAATGGATGAGATATCCAAAAAAGAGCGATTCTGATAAAATGTGGGACCCACACTTTATTACGATCGCTTTGTTTTACTTTGTTTTTGGATGTTTCAGTCATTCCAAACCCGATTTTCATCAAATCAACTTTGAATTCCTCTTAATATATATGCTCTGTACTATATCACAAGTGTTTTCGTGGTATCTCGCAAAAAGTTAAAAGCCCATTTCTCATCTCCACCAATACTGTACTATCCCTTTAACATGACCTACAGTTGCTTGTCTCTAGCTTTCCATTGTGTCCTTGATGTCCACAGATTCCCATTCTACAATAATGACATTAATTACTGGCAACTGTAACTTTCAGACTATCCTCGTATCATGCCATGTAGTGAGATTCTGAAGTGGCGTAACATTGTTTAGCTTGCTTTAGAGTGAGGTATTACCCAATCAAGTTTAAAGGCTCCTGTCACACAAGTGCACATAGCCACTTAAAGTTTTATTATTGTTTATACTTCCATAGATGCCTTTGAGAAATAGTCAGGAATTATAGATTTAAGTTTATTATGAAAGCAAAAGAAGTAGTCTCATAAGAATTGCTCATAGGGCTTGGTTGAATTTGTAATTGCGGTGACGTCATTAGGGGGTAAATTTGCTTGAGCTCATTGAGCTTTGCTATTTTATGGTCTAAACAGCTGGCAGACATAGCATGCACTGAGTTTCCCCAGATGATATGTCAGGATGATTAAAGGAAGAGGTTCAAGTTTGAGAGAAATTCTTGTATACACGCGTAACAACAAGAATTGATTGTGAAATGAAGTAAACTTCCAGTGAAAGAAAAAAAAAAGAAAAATTGTAGGGATTTTAACTTACACGTGTATAAAGATGAGTATGTTTGATGGTTGTACGACAGAGCACCTAATTTGTTTTTTTTTTCTTCAATTTTTTTGTTGTTGTGACAAATGGATGTAAAAAATCATTATCTTTGTGCAACATCTGAATAGATAATTGACGTACAATTGTACAATGTATGTAATGAACACGTGAATGAATGAGATAAGGAAATAGGTATTTTGTGTGATCATACACATAGCTTGTATCAGACATCTTTGTGACAATCTAGCCTGTCTTTCTCTTTAAATTAGTGTTTTGTGTTTGTGCTTTTCTGGGAGGCATTTTGAGTGAGCAATTAAAACTTGTTGTTTCCTAGGTCTTGGCTTTTGTGTGAAAATCAAGCAAGAAATGACGACTTGTAGCAGCTGCTTTGACAGAGACATTAATGTGTGACGTTGTGTAGCAAAAACAATAGAAGTGGGCCTCAGTTGAACAAGGATTGTGTTTGTTAGCAGTCTGCATCTCAGTTTAGAATCACCCTGTAAGAAGACAGGTCTGCTTGAATGACTGCTTGCATTGCTGGCTTGGTGATACATTAAGGCCCGAATTCACGAAGGTGGTACAAATGAAACCATGGTTTAAACCATGGACAAAAACCATGGAGCGCCAAGTGTCGCACGGAATAATTCGCTACGAAATTGGTCATTTCGTCGACAAAATGACCACTTCGTTAACTAAATTATCATTTCGTGGACGAAATGTTCAGTTAGTTACAAAATGTTGTTATTTCGTTACAAAATAATCATTTCATCGACGAAATGACGGATTTCGTAACGAAATATTCCATGCGACACCTGGCGCTCCATGGTTTTTATCCATGGTTTAAACCATGGTTTCATTTGTACCACCTTCGTGAATTCGGGCCTAAAGGTCTAACTTTAAAGACCTGGTAAGTGTGGGGATTCATGGGTTGTCTGATTCATTCGCTGCCCAGCGGGGTACATTCGAAAACCATGAATAGCACCGGTCAACGGATATATGTGCATTGAAGTGTATACTCATCGGTGATGGTCGACTCTAGTCAAGATTCTACGACTTGTGTGTGTACTCACATAGAGATCAGTGTTAAAACTGTACACACTTTTTTTTAGCAGGATTCTTGAATACATCTGAGCTGGGTCAGCCGTCCCACTCCATGGTATACCCCTGTAGTGCTACTTGGTCTTTAACATCAAATTAATGTTTTTCTCCCTTGATGAACTTTCTATCCCTTCATGACTTGTCAAACTTACTATGGAAATTGTCAAACTTACTATGGAATTTGAAATGAATGTAATGATTTTATTTATAAAAGCACTTTTCTCATGATTGTCATGTTTGATTGTTTGAGGGGGCATGTGTTAACCTCTGATATGAATGGCTATGCTTGTAAAGATGACCATATTTAAGTCACAGTTTCCTCAATGTCAGTGGTGAAAGAGATTGATGCATGCAGTGCACCAGATAAAATTGAGGCATAGTATGTCTCCCAATGTGACACAGAGCATGACATCTCATTGATACAGGATCTTCACAATGTCTCTCACAGTCCTCAGATGTTGAAGGCTGCTTCCACACAAACTTGTGGGTGCAACCATAATGGTATACCAAGAATGCTTTGTGTCTTTCGTTGAGAAACGTGTTTCATTCACTAAATCTTGTCTGCCCCTTTCTCTCCCATCTCCCTTCATGATTACAGGCCCTCGTGGGAACGAGTCTGAAGGTACCAACAATAGATGGCAGGACAATTACGGTCCCGTGTGTCGAGGTCGTGAAGCCGAACTCGCGAAAGAGGGTTACCGGCGAGGGCCTCCCATACCCGAAGCAGCCCAGTCGCCGCGGCGACCTCCTCATCACCTTCGATATCGTGTTCCCGGACCATCTGAGCAGCACCACGAAGGAAATTCTATCGGACTGTTTGCCAACCTCGTGAGGAGATGAAACGACACGCTGAGCTGTTGGACTCTGAAGGTTGCCTCTTGTGGGCTCCCTCCTCCTCATCTTCCCTAAACTTCCACTCCCCTTCGCCCCCTCCTCCCGTCCCATCCCCCCACCCTCAACCCGACCCTTCTGTCGACGTGCATTGATGGTATCATGGCATTACTGGGATCACAGATCGGGATGAAATGAATGGAAAGATATGCGACTGGCCCCTCAGAGCAGGGCGTGGCAGATGAGATGCGGGATAAATGAGTGTTGGCAGTCTAAGGGTCCCCGACGAACCAAGCCTCACATGAGCTGCTGCATAAGACACATTCTTCTCTATGATATATGTGGAGAGAGATGGCATATTGGACGTATTATGTGCTTGTAAATTACGTTGTATGGATACTCTGTGTTTGATACTGAAAAATAAATCGCTGTCCAATTACCATATTTACGAAAAAATATGTTTGAAAACTTTATTTTGGAAAAAGTGGGAGCTGTATGCATTCTGTGTAAGCTTTATATTATTTGCTTTATAAGCACATCTTGAATGTCAGATATACAATTTTTTTCCAATGTGTCAAATGAGATACGTTACCAGCTTTTGCATATATTCATATATCTGTTGCAATTCAGTGTATACTGCCTGCCATTATTTCTATGAGATTTTTAAACATGCCATTGCAGAAGTTGACCTGTCCGGCTGAGAGAGTTGTGGGGAGGCGGAGAAATGTTATGGGTGTGGATGTTGACAGAGCGTACATTTTTTTGTTGAATCAGATTTTCATGCCCGAAGATCTGAGAGTGTCCCGATATGAATTTGCATGGTGAGGTGGAAGTGTACCTTTGGCAGAAGACTTTATTTCAGTGCTGTTACAAGAGATGTACAGTACAATATTATTTAACTTTGACTCTTTCATATTGTGTTCAAAAGTCTAATGTGAAATGTAGTTACATTTTTTTTTTTTTTTTTGTACAGATAGTTCAAATGTTATCATCCAGTATTATGGTATACACATCTTTGTCAGGGGACATTTATGAAATAAGGGTATTGTACCTACTGTACATGCCTGCAATTACAACTGTAGTATCAAGGGATAATGTGTTTAATGCTGAATTATATTTTCCTCCTTGTTCTTCTTTTAGATGATCTTAATCACTTTGTTATCACTTGTGTGTGTCACAGATCTGATACATCATTATAATGACACTTGTACAATAAACACATTTTAGATGCAAGCAGATTGTCTGTTCATCAACGAGGGTTATCTTCTTATGATAGTGTTTCTTTCATCCCTCACAACTTTCGCTCACTTAGTTGATAAAAAGAGATGCAATTGTGCAGAGGGGAGATGATGAGAGGTGGGGACAAATTGTAACCATGGTAACCTGGAAGTTATGTAACTACGGTGTCGAGCTGTATGGGAAGCTGAGGGGATGGTGAGAAGTGATGAATATGTATGAGCAAGCTCAGAGAATCGAGCCCAGTTTCTCACGAGTGCTCAAAGCATGCAAGTTTCAAGGCAGTGTCGAGATATGAATTATGTTGATGTACAGCCCGTCAGTACGTATAGCTGTATAGTCTAGAAAATCTATTGATACATGTAATGAAAGCGACAGGAGAAAAGGTCAAGAATGAGACGAGGAAGGATGATGTCGTTCTTGGTGATTTGCCTGTAAACCTGTGTGGCGGTGTACTGAAATAAAATGTTGAGTTAAATTACCAAAAAGAAAAAGAATAACCCGATGTGTATTATGCAAGTATGTACTGCCAGTGATTTGAGAGATACATGGATGTAGATAGATAGAGACCTTGTAGATAGATAAGGAGAGAGGGAGAGAGAGTAGTCCACCAAGTGTTGGTTAGATAATATCATTACTAGAACAGAACTCCAGAAATGGGTACAGTGCACTCCCGTTATAACGAAATGCTCGGGACCGGCAGTTTTCTTTCGTTATAACGAAATTTCGTTATAACAGAACAAATACAATATATAACGAAAACAAGAAAACCACATATATTCTGTTTGCTGAATACTTATCATACACTGGAAAGCTATGTGAAATGTGATGGGATAATTGTATCACAATAATAAACACAAGTTCCCCTCAGAAACTGTGCGTGACACAAAGAGCGAACACACAGTGGTGTCAAGCGTTCACCCATGCAGAGAAGCTATAAATGCTTGTTCCGCTACGAATTTTCGAAAGCAATTCGCATTTCATTGTAACGGAGCACATTTCTTTTGTTTTTCTTTGTCTGTGGCGCTCAGAAAAGACTTCGTTATAACGGAAATTCCGCTATAACCGTGTTCGTTATAAGCGAATTTTTTACCATAGACTTTAATGGTGATAATTTTGGGACCAGAAGATTTACTTCGTTATAATGAAATTTCGTTATAACCGTGTTTGTTATAACGGGAGTGCACTGTATGAGGCAAGCTGTCAATACCAACAGTCTATTCGAAGATCTTTTTGGGCTGCCCTTTATCAAATGATTACATAATCGTTCGACAAAGGGCAGGGCGGCTGAAAATTGTTGTTCCTCGAGTAAACTGTTGATATGGACACCCTGATTCATACCCATTTCTGGAGTTCTGTTCTATTATTGACAATATCATACACACACACATTATCACATAGAGAGAGAAGAAAAAAGATATGAACAAGGTCATTTATATGCAGTTACATCAAAAGATATATTTTAAGCATTATGTATTTTGTGGAAAAGTCACGGAGGTATTAACTTTGTGTGAGAGTCTTCATCAAGTACAAGTGTAGCTTTGCTCATAGCTATATGCTGATAGTTATGCAAATGTGGGTCAACTGTCTGCATAATATCATTCACAGTGTCGCTATTTTAAAAGATATGGTGAGATTTAAAAAAAAAAAATAAGAGGAGAGGTGTTCTGTGTGGAGTTTATCGTCTATAGATGCAAATAAAACGTAAATTGAACTTATGAAATCCTAACCACAATGTAATTGAATATTGTTAGACTGAATAACTAAGTTTTTTTTTTTCCTCAACCTCTTTCACAATTTTGTGTGTGACATTTTTTACAGTGATTTCTAATGAGTTTTCAGATTTGCAAACAATTTTTTACAAAGAATAATTATGTGCTAATGGCTTAACGGGGAAAGGTTGTGAGTGGATCACGGATTAAGGAGCAGTACGATGTCAGAAATCTGAACCTGCATGTGATTTGATGGTTTTAATTGTGTATTTTAGAGAGGCAAATTTATTTGCGTGTTTTTTTTTTTCTTTCACAACTGAAGTAAGATATGAGATGAGTGGGAGATGTGGATATTGCTGTTTTACAAGTCTAACATGACTATACTTCTCTACAAATTACTTTGTGTGCAGATACCGCAACAAAATCATTCACATTTGTGCCAGGCTGTGTGTATGTGTGTGTGTGTGTGTGTTTAGTATGTTTGTGTGTATATGTAGTTGGTGGAAAGCAGCAAAGATGAATGCAGAAAAGCTATTAATATTAAGTGCATGGGTGTTGAGTGTTGTGCATGAAGATTGTTCCAGCGAACCAAAGAAAACAGATGTTGCACGCAGCAAACCGAGAGAGGGGAAAAAAATGATGTGAGTTTAAGTGACAAAGAAGCCATGATATGCAGTGTATATAGTTCCAGACCAGCAAAACTTCAGTTAAATGTGTAAATGTACTTCAAAGATGTGAAACCTGATTCTTTTCCTCTTCTGTACTCTGGATCAATGATAAGAATTTGAAGTCATGACAATAACAATGAAAGGATATACAGTTTATGAGTATATTGTAGCAAATCCTGTAGTTGGCCCCAGTGAGCAAGGTTACCAGGCATATCCTGTGCATCTGCAGTTGCCAGAACAAACACCCAATGTTTATGATAGTCTGCATACCAGGATACAAAGGATATAAATATCTGCCCTGAGAACAATGTTATTCCTGGGATGTCTTTCTGATTTCTTTTATCTGTGTGGTGGAGAAAGTAGCAAGAAATCAAGCCCATTCATTTGTTGCTGTAGTAGCTAGACCTACATGTGACCCTTGGTATGAATATTGATCAACTATTCGGCATCTCTTAACCTGAAATATCGCAATAGTCATGTCTTCCAAACAGAAGGAGAGCCACAATGCAAGGAAATAATGTGCATTCTTTCCATGTTCTTGTGTCTGAATTTATTGAAGTGTGTATCATCCTTGTGGACAGAGGGGAGTATGTAATAGGTATAGCCTAAGTTTTGGCTAACTATCCAAGCGTCCAATGTTATTGCAGCCTGCAAAGAAACAGTTGTGTGGGAAAGGAGTCCTATGACCGCATGTGGCTGCGAAATGACAACACGCAGTTGTGAAAATGGAACAGGAAGGGGGAAGAGAGTGAAAAAAAAAAAGGTACCTTTCCTTTGTTTGAGGGGGGCAAAAGTGTACCCTCCTGAATACTTTTCTCAAGGGTACAGATGCACAAATGCTCATCATTCTGGGTCTGGGTCTGTATGTCAGAGGGCCCTTATGTCTGTGTGTGCGTGCATACATGCGTGCGAGTGTCTGCGTAGGAGGGGAGGGTCTTGTAACGAGGATAATGATTATGGAGGATTTTGCCAAGCCTTTGTGATCTCGTCTTTATTGCGACGATATCTGGTAAAAAGAGGCCCTCTCTTCGCCCTCCAATGTGTGGCAGACCTTTTGACGTACACAGTTTGCTTTTCGTGACAAGTAATGGAATATACCCACAGGCATTTTGATGACAGGAAGAGACACAGGCATACATCTATTTTATGTGTGATTCTCTGTGCATTATGTCAATAAAACTTGAAGGAACGGATTATACAGAAAAGCTACACTATTGTAGAAACCCTTTATATGCAACAAGTTATACTTTCTGCATTCAAAATGATCAATAGCCTGTTTATGTACTGATTTCCTTCAAAAAAGATAAATGGAGGATTTTGAGAAACTGAACTAGATGGAAGCAAAACAAAACCAATAACAGGGCAGTAATGCATACATAATATCTAACAGTACAGACAGTATGGTCTTGTTAGTGAAAACTGAATTTCTGTCCATTTCTCATGGAAAGTTAGTGACAAGCAAGTGTAGTATATGAACATTTTCCAGCTTACCTTTTTAAAATGAATGACATGAAATGACACTAAATTCAGTGTGTTCTTGACTTGCAGAAACATAATCGGCATTGTACAATGGTCAGGGTATGACTTACCACAAAGTTTTGAGTAAAATTGATGAAATCAATTGTAATGAAGCTGGCACCATTTGAACTTGAATAGCATGTCGTCTGACACATCACATTAAAGTCTTGGCTTCTCTTTTAGCTGTCTGTTGACTGTGATGACATTAATGCAGAAATTTTCTCTGGTTTAACACATTTGCTAAGACAAAAATCAACATTTTTGATTAAGTTGTGCCAGGGGATTTTGATTCTGCTGTGTTCCATGCCTTGTGTTTCTGGATTTGTCTGGCGTGGAATCTTGCAGGTGGTATAACTTCAGATAAACAGGTGGATAGATTGATAAGTATGGTATTAAGTCCACTAGGACACACTCATTTAAGTATGCAGGCCATTTCAATGTGAGAGTTGAACCCTGTAGTATTAAAATGACTTGCCCTATTTTCTTTTTTCCCTACAGGTTGAATATTTATTTGCTACATTTCAGAGTATCATGTTTATCTGTTAGTTAAGTTGTCACTTTGTGTTCTAGAAAGAAGAATATCCTGCTTATTGGTGCTTTCCTATTGTTGTGCCCCTGGTGGCTAATTTTGTTTTCCACTGAGATTTTCTGTTTTTACCTGATTGCACACACAGCTGTGGCTGCTTTTGTTTGTATTGCGCCAAGGGCAGGTTTGCTTCATTAAACTTATCCAATGTTTCTTGTTGAGAGCTGCTTTTGCGTGAGGTTCCACTAGACCTTAGAGCCAGTTTTTTGTTTTTAATTGTTTATTCTAAACAAACAAATCCTCCTACTGTTAGACAAATTCAAGCAAAATAGAAGCAGCAGGTTTTGTGATGTCGTCTGATGGTCAGAGTTCATTAACTTTCATGCGTTCTGACTGGGAATGCATGATTGCCTTGTTTTGGAGAAACAATGTTTGTTAACAGTGAGAACGTCTTTGTGTGACTTGTTCAATGAATCAATGAGTATGTGATACCGTCTTGTAGTAAAGTGACTGTTGGTCCTCATCCATCATATCTCCATGCCATGCCGTCAAGCAGCATAATGTGTTCTGCAAAAGAAAAGTGGTGGTACTGTAAAAGTGGAAATTTTCGCGGTGTTGAAATTTTCACGTATTTCGCGCAACCAGAAACTAGCGCGAAAATAAAAGCACGCAAATATTTTTACTTGCCATACGTTCCAGTAGTTGATGTCTCGATTCCGCGGAATTAAAAATACGCGAAACTCTTCTTACCATGGCAAGCGCGAAAAATTAGTCGTGCAAAAATATCCACTTTTACAGTACCTCTCAGGTTGTATAAACAGAGAATAGCATAAAAGAAGTACCCATTAACCCCTTCTATGCCAGAGACTTTGGACTATGTGTACAATGCTGTGAGGTTTCTGTGCCAGACGGTACTCAAAATACACAAAGAGTTAACTGAGAGTCAATGCGGAAATGGTCAATACAAATCATCGTCCTGTGATGACCTTCTCTGAGTATATCCAGTCACTCTCCCCCATTCATGTATCAGGGACCTCCTTCTCAAAGATGTTTGCAGATGATTTTAAGATGCAGTCAATCATGTATGCCACACCAGTAACTGATTGGCTGTTTTATGGCTGCTGCCATGGTAATGGCAATTATTGAAGCTAACACTAATAGCAGAGATCACTATGCAGTGGTCTCTAGAATGCTGGAATTTATACCAATTGCAACTGCGACAGTCTGATAAGTACCATAGCAACAAGCTGTATGCTCAACTGTTTGTTCACTGTATAAGTAGACATTTAGCTGAGTGTCAAAATTCAACCAGTAATGCCAAGAATTGATTAGTTAAAGAATTAAAACACAGTAAGCACATTTTTTTTTTTCATTTGTGAAATTCCAAAGCCTGAAAACTCCCGTGCTCGCTGTAGTAGGGAGCCATTGCTAAAGTAGTTTATGAAAGGGGCACAAATGGTGTGGGAGAAAATAATGAGTGGGACCGAGTGGATGAAAGAAGTTTTAAGGAAAGTTTGTAATAATTCTACCATCCTGCTTCAGGCAGTGAGGTATAAGTGTGCAAGGTGATGTAGAAATTGATGAGAAAGCAAACAAAAATGTAGTGGATGTGCTGCATGCATGACTGAGTTTTAATGAGTGTTTTATCTCGCCTATGATGGTTTGGGCGATTTTTGTGAGAGCTGTATTCAGAGAGAAAAAGACAAAGCAAAAGAGCTAATATAGACGAACTGGCCATGATTTTCCTGTATATAATTGGGTCTATTTATTGTGGATTTCAAAGGATATGGCGAAGTGTTGCATGTATATTGATATATATATTGCACAGTGAATATAGTGTACAGAAATTATAGCTTACTGTGTTTAGTTTGATTTGCTTCTCAAGTGTTTACAATGGTAGCTGCTTTGCAGATATCAATGCATTGCAAGCTGTTGTACATTGTTTTTGTTGATGGTATTCACAATAAACACTGTGAAATGGCTTTATTCACAAAAGAAGAAATTAATATCCATATTGTATTATTAAACTTGTTGTGCTGTGATGTAGCTGTTCAGTGTCCAGCATAATTTTTTTTTTTTTTTTTTAATTGTGAAGAATATATTAGAAATCATGGACGGTTTTGAGGAAAAGACAGATTTGTGTGTGTGTGTGTGCGTGTGTGTGCGTGTGTGTGTGTATTTCAGAATTAATTAAAGGAACACATAAAGCACAAGAAGCAACTTAAAAGTTCCAAGTCTCATGGTATTGACAAACAATATCAATTTATTATTTACAACCAAATGAATCTTTTACATAAATATTACACAAGTACAAGAACTTTTTATTATTGGACACCAGTAATTGAACTGAGTTATGCTCTTATGTGAATTATAAACACACATACAGTATAATACACACTCTTCCACTCACTCCACCGTGTACAAACTTTCTCTTATTCAAGATATAATTATATAATACATAGTTTAGGTGAAGTGCAGTACTTTCTCTTTTTTCTTTTTCCACAGTATTTTTGCCTTTCTTTCAAATCGGCATGTTACGACTGCATGCATCTTTACAAATTTCCCTAAAATGTGGAGAACTTCATAACGAAAATTATTTTGGTAAATGTTGGTCCACTGCTATTTATTACATATGAATAAAACTTTCAATTGCAAATCAATACAAAAATCAAATTTCTTGTTTCCCAGAAATTCAAAACAAAATCGATAGCAACAAATATTTGTGTATATGTATTTACAAGCAACATAGCAAGTGGCATTTCCTCAACCTTGACTCAATCAAGTGTAATGTTACATTGACAAGAGGATCCCTGCATAAAGTAGGGAAACATACGAGCTCTAAAAAATTTAGACTCATTTCGAGAACATCTTCCCCATCTGTGCAAACAGAGGATGTAAAATGCAAAAGCCTTTTGTTTATACCTCAGTCATTTCGTGCTTCAATATCTGTCGGCATATCTCACGCATTGTTCGCAAATATGTAACCACACAGCGATGACCTAACTTGAAATCTTGCCGGTCATGTTCCAGCGTGGTGCATGACTCCACGGTGTTACAATCCCACCACGTTACACCAATTAGACCTCACAGGAAGGTGAGTCAGGGAAGATATTTGTCGCTGAGAGAAAAGACGAGCGGGCTTTGGGGGGTTAAATCCCCTTGTCACCAGAGCACATTCACCCTTCCCCTCCCCCTTCCCTCCCCCTTCCCGCTCTTCCCTATTCCCACCATGTACTTCCGAATCTCTCCTCCTCACGCTGGGTTCGGGATTTGTCGGGATCACGAGTCTGCGGCGGGGGACAACCCCTGCACAGCAGTCTGCTGCTGACTCTGCAGCCAGGCCACAACACCACCAAGACGACGGTGATTCACCCACGACCAGGATCAAACGGCCGCATGAAGACATCAAGTCTTGCATTGGTGATTCAGTGAGGCGTTCTGCATGTGTAACTAAACCCCCTTACAAGAGGGAAGATGTTCCCACAGCGGATACTCTGGCATTAGCGCAACAGCTTGAAAAGTTGTGTACAAACCACTACCACCTTTATACTTTCAATGCATACAATCATATATTTTTCCTTATTCTCTGAATGCACTTTCAAAAAGTTGTGTGTGTGTGCAGTCATTTTTTTTTTTTTAATTAAGGTGGGAGGTGCGATGGCATGAGAAATTGAAAAATCTGACAAGAATTTTCTTTCAAACTTTCAACAATTGTAGGCTGAAGTGACACATGCAATACCTGACAAGAACTACCAGTGCTGATTCGACTTTCTTGGGGGTGTTGACGCATATCCTAAGAGAGTGTGCTGAGGTACTTGAAACAGGCAATAGCTTATTTGACCTACAACCCTCATTCTGCTTGTTACAAATATAGGAAGACAGCTTCGGATTCTTTCTGATCCTGCTCCTAACGGAAGGCGAGTAATGCACTCTTCACTGTTAAGCTAGAAGCACACACCTTTTGGTGATAACCTGTACTTAACAACGCTGAGACTTAAAGCAAGGAGGCCAGTACATCTACAACATCAATGCTATGATAACAAAAATAGTTGTTTGTACCATGTTCTTTTTACACATTGAATTGTACATAGAATGGACGGTATGGCATACAGAACATCTGCTCTCTTGGCAGTATACTGCCTTCTAGCTGCCTTAATACGAATGAAATAAGCATATTAATGATCACACACACTTCATCTTTTCTTGTAATATTTGAATGGCCTTTTTGATTTGGAGTAATCAAAATGGAAAAAAAAGGAGGAACCTTGGCATCTTTTGAAAAAAATGCACACATGGTAATTGTACAACAAGCCAGCAATGCTAACAATAGCTCACATACTTTAGCTTGATGCATCAATTCATATATTAATTATATTAATCATGACCAGCAACTTTGCCAACAACTTTTAATGAATCCCTGTCTGAAAAAAAGAGAGACAGAAAGAAAGCAAACCAGTACAACCTCTGCCTCTTCAGCGTTTATTTATTACCTGTGCGAGGGCATGTCGTCAAGAAGGGGAGGTGTCAAATGAACAACTTCCTACAACATGCCTGAAGTGATTAACACCCCTTTATTAAATCACATTTCTATCTTTGTCTCGTTATCGGCCACAACCGGACTGGGACAAAGGCAGCAAGGCAGACATGTGATGCTTTCTCAATACAAATGTTTGAAGCGTTCACACAATTGCAAGAAGACACCTTGTGATCATGCATACTAATGTTTGTCATAACCAAGCATTATGAGAAAGAGCCTGCTAACACATACAAAAAAACTGAGTTACAGTTGTGATCATACCTTTATGTCTCACACAGAAATGGCCTCAATTTTATGCACATAAGTTCAAATGTCACATATTGTTTTCCCCAAGGCACAGACCACGAATATATTCATCCTGACAAATTTTCGTTATTGCTTACACAAGTTAAGAAGCAGGTGTTTGAACATATGCTGAAGAGGGTTAGAAGGTGTCAAAAACTGAGAACAGGCGAACAATTATTTCACTGTACAGAGCCACAGTATGTGTGAACCACCATCAGCTTATTGCTGTCACACTACTATGCTGTGATGGCTGCAGTCTTGTTTGTGTTGCTGTCTCTGGTGCATAAGGTTTTTGTCGTACAGTTTGTTTCTACGCAGTGTTGATGGAGGCAGTGCGTGTTTTGATCAAAGGTAGCATTGGAGTGCTACTACTGCGCGAGAACTGGTGGCAGCTTGGCCCCCGAGGGCGGCCTCTGTGAGGTGAACTGCTCGGCCTCGATGAGCGCCGATCGCAGCTTGCGGATTTCCTCTCGCTGCATCTCGATGATGCGAATGTTCTCTTCGTGCCGGCCCTCGCGGCTGGCCAGGCCAGAGGTCAGGGAGCCGTTGGGCAGTGAGGTCAGGTCCAAGGGGCCAGAGGGCGTCTTGGACTTCTTGTTGATGCCCAGGGCCGCCTCTAAGTCATGGACTTGGGTCCGTGCGATCTTCAGCTCGCGCCTCAGGTCATTGATCTCCTTGATGAGTGAAACATTCTCCTGTTGGGGGGAGCAGACAATACATACAACATGAACAATTTTAGTGACAAGGAAAAGCCTTGATCATAAACTCTACATTGATGGAAAACATGTATCGGTGAGTCAATGCAGCACTTACAGCAAATCATAATTTTGTGTTTGTAACCATTGTCAGACAAACAGTGTCAAATATTAGACAGAATATTATGCCGCTCTCTAGCTTGGATGGAGCAAGGAAACTGAGGTACAAATTATTCAGAATATCCATCAATATATCATAGCTACTGACGGCTGTATCTTAAACAGTGTTCATTGATCAGTGATGATCTCTTGTGCGAGTCTAACAGCTGATATTAACTGGCACAAAGTGCGGATTGCAGCTAGTGCCCTCGTCCACATCAAACCTCAAAGATCATGTCCTACATACTTGATTCACCGCAACAGATGCGAGGAATTACATTGCCACCCTAAGAAAGACATCACTCCCCCTATCACGGCCAATAAAGCTTGCATTGTCTGCAGTCTCACACAACACTTCACCACAGAATTAGGCCCCATTGTAGGACGACCTAGATTTGATACGTCGTCTATTGTTTCAACAAGTAATCCACTACACCCTCTTTTCGGACCCTTGTAGGCAACTGTGCCAAGTTGACAAGAATCCCTAAAGACTAGCACACACATGCTTGGATCATCTTGCTTCCAACAATATGTGACTTTCAGTCTATAAGTGCACAATTTTTTCCTTCATATAATTACAATGACGGTCACAAGTTGTGGTTGTTTTCATACACACAAAGAAAGAGAGGAATAAAAAAAAAGGGGGCTACACTCTTCATCTCACTTAGTAGGAAAACAAGGAACAACTGATACTGAAAACTGGGATTTTTTTTTTGGGGGGGGAGGGGGGGGGAGGGGGGGGGGGAAGGAGGGGAAATACATACAAACACACTTGCAAAAATAAGAGTACCCAGTACATTTGAGGATACACCACCATGTCACTAGTACAACAATTCCTGATATAGTACAGCAACCTTCACAGAATGGTCCTTACTATAACTAAACAAAGTGGCTATTTTTCTGGCAATTAGCATGCTAGTGAAAACAATGTCCCTACATTACATAGCGTCTTTCCTATAACTTCAATTTTGATGCGGTGGGGGGGGGGGGGGGAGGGGATTAGGAGAATCAATGGCAGCCTGACAAACTTTCACACACAAATTTCACACAAAGGAAACATCTGAACTCACCCACACAAACATATTATATTTTCAAACCTAATTACGAAACGCCTTATGTGCTCATCATTAAGCATAATATAAAATGTCTGTATCTATCTCTTCATGGAAAGAAGTTTTAAAACAATCCTTTGATGGTCAACAGCAAGGAGGCATAATTAGACTCACCCACACAGGATTGGAGACAAAGGGGAAGGGGTGGGGGTGGGGGTATGGCCAGGAAGCTTTGTGGTAATTGATTAAACACTGCATCTTGTGTCATCTATTTGGAAAACTGCCATATAATTCCTACATGTACATCACAACCATTCCCATCAATTCCTCACAAATGATTGGCGGATATGCTGAAGGTTAGGAGAGGTCATTTTATCACTTGAAATCTTCTACAAAATACATGCAGGCCTTGGCATGGAAGCCCCTTAATCCTGATATGGTGGATCAGCTTACAATTTAGTGGCAAGTAAAACTTTGTGTCTTTCAAACAGAAGTGTAAATTCAGCACAATAATGTTAGAGTGGTCAATAGCAAGATGTTAGAAGCCCCTTGGGTTTTTTTTCCACCTAAGTGAACCAAAATCTGATGCAAAGAATACCGCCCTCGCTGGTTGATGATGGAAGGAAGAGGGGACTCTATCTCTTACCTGCATGATCCGGACGTTATCCGCTCTGTGAATCTCGGTGTCCTTGGCCAGCTTCTTGCGCAGCGAGGCCACGCTCTGCTCCAAGTGCTTTCTCTGTCGGCTGTACTCCCGCTGGATGTCCGCATCCACGCTGGCAGACTCAATCTGTGGGCCACAAGAACGAAAAGAGAAGAGGGACAAATGTGAGTGCTTTGGGATGCGTAGCTTGAAATTCTTATCTATAAAACAGGGTCTGATGCCAAGAGAGAGACTCATCTTTGCATAAGCGGATCCTGGCATTCAGGTTGCGTGGGCTTGTCACAGTGATACAAATCTGAAAAGTTTCATGGCAAATTAAGTTAAGCCCCATTTTTAAACATTTTAAAGTATGTCCATTGTCAGATAGAGCACTTTCCAGTGATACCTCACTTGCAACATAACAAGAAATATTCTAGAAGTTATGTTTAAAAATATCCCATATTTTCTTATATTTGTTTTTTTTTGTTTTTTAGCAGCTTTAGTCACAATATCTCAACTTAACAAGAATGGAGTTAGCTCATTTTGCGATAAAACTCTTCATCTATAGACCTTACAGAGGAGAATATATGCTCACCACACACTACAAAACATCTTCCATGAACTACTTTCAACATCTGGAGCAAATGTGTGCCTTAATTGCCATTTTATTCCTACAGTACAGGAAAAAGTATGTTATAAAATGTGAAGTGGCTCCAAAATACAGCACATAAATTTCTTCTTGCAGCATTTCATCTTCCAACCACTGCTAGAAAGGTACCAGTATGTGTGGTGATAGTTGCACAAATAGTTTTGTGGCACTCCTCCCTTGATAATGGATTCCTCAAATTGGCCAGACAAGACAGGAGTGCTAGCCGGAAGATAAGATCATCCAAGGAGGAGCTCGGATAAGAGACGAGGATGGTTGCCATGACAACATATTCAGGACCACTCACCGTGTCATCCTGGACGTGTTTTTGGTAGAGCTGCTTGATGCTCTCCTTGAGTTTCTTGGGCTCCTGGACGAAGCCAACGCAGTTGTGAAGGTCTGTCTTGAAGCGCCTGCTGATGGCTTCCATGTCTCTTACCTGGTAGGGGAGAAGTTGAGGAAGCAAAGACTGTTATTGTAATCAGGCATATTTTTATTTCTTTATTCATTTTTTTTTTTTGCCGAAATGATTCATTGAAATTTGATCTATTATTCTGATACTCTTTATTCAAATTCAATATTTCTCTACTGTATAGACCAATTCGGTTTGGTACTGTTTTTTCATGGTAATTTCTAACCGAGGGGCTTCAAGTATGCCTAAAAAAAGATAATTTATGCACTAACAAAAGATAATTTATGCACTGACAAAGCAACGCACCTGGTTCCTTGCATAACCCATTGAAAGTGCTTTTGTTTTCTCTTTGGAAGCCCCCAGTTATGGCTGCCATAAGTTTCAGTGCTTTAAGTAAACATATAAAACAACAGAAAACAGCCCCCCCAAGAAAGACAAAAGTGACATAAATGCAACGTAAGAGAAACGATAAATGCAACAGGTGGGGAACGGGTTAAAGAATATCTACCACATCTCATCAGACGTGAATATTGAAATTGGAAACAGACAGCTGATAGGAGGAAAGTAACTGGAGTTTTAAGAATAACAGGAAGGAGTGGGATCATCAAGGCACTCGTCATCCAGCATCCCACCCCATCCAACACCTCAACCCAACTCACCTTCTGCCGTTCCATGAGCATCTCCTTCTCCGTGGCCTTGAGCTTCTGCCGCAGCTCGGTGATGTTGAGCTCCAGCTGGGTGTTCTGCTTGTGGAAGCGCTCCAGCTCGCTCTCCATCTCCTGGATCTGCTCCTTCATGTCCTTGATGTCGTTCTCCCGAGGCTCGATCTGCTTCTTCAGCTCCTTGATCTTGTAGTCCAGCACAAACTTGAACTTCTCCAGCTCCTGGTTCTTCTTCTTCAGGTCGTAGATGCGCTTCTCCTGATAAGGGAGTTTGGGAGAGGGAGGGAGTGGAGGAGGGGAGGGTAGGAGGAGGAGGAGGAGATTGTACTTGAGAAGAGCACAGTTGCAATATGTCATTAAACTGTCAGACTGATTGGCCAGAATTCACAAAGACAGCTTCAATCTAGTCCATGGATTATGCCAGTATTGACAATGTATATGCACATGACACACCCTGTACCCAAACAAACATCCAATAATGAAACCCTCGTGATTGGCACATGCATGTGTAAGATATATCTGTTTTCCACTTGTTTTATTTCACAAACTCAAACCATGGATTCGATTAAGATTACCCTTTTGTCATTCATTTACAGAGAAGAGTGAAAATGGCATAAAATCCCTACGTCTAACTAAATTTCCTACTTGTTTTTTGTTTGATCTTAAAACATTCCCTTTTACAGTGAAGGAATCAAAGTAAAATGGTTAAGTGATTAATGGGTCCTAATATGTCAAGTAATCACACAATTACAACTTCAACTGGAGGAAAAAAACAAACAAGCTATTGTACACAAAGAAAATGGTTCTAGCTCCAGTGAATTGGAAGGTTATTCTCAAACCCCTCTGAAGATGGACTTGTGACTAACCTTGTCCTGGATGGTCTCATCTCGTTCCTGGATCTCCTTCTTGAGGCCATAGATGTCCTTCTCCAGTGACTTGATAACGTTGTTGAGCTTGGCCTGCTCGTTCTGCAGCTTCTTGATCTCATCCTTGTGGTCTTCGATCTCTTTCTGCTGACTGGTAAACTGTTATGGTGGTAGAGAGATAGAGAGAGATGGGTTGGATGAAGAGGGTGTGGCAGTTTACTGGACTGCATTCTTTAACTATGATTTCATGTAAGGAGCATTCAAAAAATATTCTTGTTATGTACTTATCATGTCAGAAGGAACCATGGCAAGATATTTGGCCTCTTTTCAGTACAGCAAGGAACTGAACTTGGGCACAAATTATGGACATCATTGTAGGATGCATGTGAAACTATGAACCACACATAGATATTATGCCTCTTTTATAATGTACTGAAAAGAGTCTATAAAGCTGAGCACCATTGTGTACACTATTGCAGGATGCATACACAAATATGGAGCTTGACTTCACTATTTTGCTATTTTTTACTAAAGAAATTAATTATTAAAGTTATGCACTAATTGTGTAAATCAATGCAAGATGCATGCACATCATTATTACAGCTTGGTTCAGACGTTCATGTAGATAACCTACTACAGTCAAACAGCTTGCCTTTTTACATGTCAAAATGAAGTAACTGAAGGGCATTCCTTGTGTGAACTGTATTTTGTTGATTGATGGGCAGATAACTACTCCCTCTCTAACTTATTCCTCCCCTGTAATGTAACTCTGAATTTAGCTCCAAATCTATATTTTAATGAACTCAACTCTACAAAGGGGATCACATTTGTCACACGCCTTTGGCTTTCTTTGTGAACTCCCCGACACATTTTACACTGTATATACAGTCAAACCTGCCTTAGCGGCCACCTGTCTATAGCGGCCACCTGTCTACAGCGGCCACTGCAAAATCCCCCCGAGAGAAAAGCCCTGTTAAACACCCTGTGTATAGCGGCCACCTCTCTAACGCGGCCAGCGGCCACAAATTTTGTTTCCCGCTGGAGATATTAACCTGTCTATAGCGGCCAAAAACCCAATGGAGCCGTAGCCAAGCCGATAATTCAGCATATTTTTCTGTTTGGTAGCCGTGCGAGCAACGTTCAGTGATCACCACCACTGCATTCATCCCTCATTCAGTCATAATAATGCACGATTCTTCACGACAATAAAAATGCTACTGTGCAACAATTTCATATACACCGGCATAGTTAAATGCATGAAACACACGGTGTATGCATACGTACACACATACACTGTACATGTACAAGAATACAACGATGATACATGTACATGTAAGCAATGCACACAAAGTTGGATTACCTGTCTATAGCGGCCACCTGTCTATAACGGCCACTTTTTCCGTCTCCCTTGGGTGGCCGCTATAGACAGGTTTGACTGTATATATTTCTGTTTTTATGACTATCAATAAAATGATATGAAATGAATTGAATTGAATTGAATGGAATTGAATTGAATTGAATTGAATTGTGAATTGAATTGAATTGAACTGAACTGACTTGAATTGAACTGAATTGAATGAACTGAACTGAATTGAACTGAACTGAACTGAATTGAATTGAATTAAATTGAATTGAATTGAATTGAATATGCACCTTCTTCCTCATGATACCGGTCTCTCCCTTCAGCCTCATGTTGGCCTCCTTCTCGTCCCTCAGCCGCCTCTCGTACTTGTTCTTGATGTCGAGGATCTCCCGGTCGGCATCCTCCTCAATCTGCTTCTTGGTCTCCTCGTACTCCCTCTGCTGCTGCCGAGATTCCTCAGTGGCCTGTAAAGGGGATGAATAAAAACAAGACAAAACAGATAATCAAGGAGTGATCGTGGTTGTATACATGCAAACAAACAACCTAACAACCTAACGACACTGTCATTGGGTTTCAAGCAAACATCAGTTCATCCTTTTACTTTTGGTTGTAACGAAAACACTTGCAATACTCTGCGTTTGCTTTTCTACGGTACAAAAATATCTAAGAGCTGGCAAATTATACAAGAGAAATAATTACAGTTTTGAATCTTAGCTTTCAACAGAGCATAGATTATTATCAAAGAGAAGGGATGAACAATATACATTCGACTCAATAATGCTTTGTCTCTGCTGTGTTAAATTCATTAATTTAAAAGCATAAGAACCAGATACACTGAAAATTCCAGCTTAATTATTTGCAAAAATGAACCAATCACAATATCAGTACATCCCAGCAGGTATCATGAAAAATGTTGGAAGTAACATTTTATTCTTCTTACTTCCCCACAAAACTTGAATTCAGCCATTCGAACTTTTACCAGTTTACAACTTTGAAGGGGGTCAAGAATTAAAAGGAAAAACATTAATCAACCGTAAAAGAACATACCAAAAACAAGTGACAACATAAGTCTCAGAGAAATGCCTGAATGTCTGATATAACATAAGATGTACAGATGGACATATGTTATATTCATGGGGGGGAAAAAAGGGTGGCTAAAGCAGCAAATAATGATAGGGACAAAAGCATACCTGATCAAGGAGCGTGGTCTTCTCCTGTAGCTTGGTCTCATAGTACTCGGTGAGTTCCTCAAGGGCTTGCTCCTTAGATTCCTCCATCTCAGCCAGCTGCCTCTCATAATCCTCCTGCATCTTTTGGCTCTTGGACTGCAGCTCCTGGTACTTCTCATACTCAATCATCAGCTTCTGGTTGTTGGCAGACTCTGTTGGGTTGAGGTAGAAAGAAGAGGAGGGGGAGAAGATAACCAGTCTGGTTTGACCTCTTTAAATTCTTACCACCATGTATATCAGAATTATGATGTGCCATAATGATGTATCATTTACCCAGGGCATACTTGTTATCATTAAAAACCCATCTCTCTGAGAAACTAGCCATTATTTTCACCTCACCATTTGCCATATATCACTTCTCCTATCATGGGAAAGATGGAGGTTGTGGGTTTCAACATACTATCCTTGGATGCACGCACCATGCAGAACTCTATCTCTCAGTCTCTTGATAGACGGTCCAGGGCCTTACCCACCATGCCACAGCACTCCATGACATGATAAAATGGAAGCACTGAAGATGTCTGAATTATTCTTACTACTACTAAGAAAACAATTATGCATGCTTATCCTAGAACCACCGACACTGCTCAACCTTTTTTTTTTTTGTGAACCGGAGGCCCACTTTGACTCGTGCAATATATTCCCAGGCCCATTCATATATCCAATCTGAATCTTTTTTATTTCATTTTCGTCTGACATCGGGGTCAACCTTAGGGAGCTTCACAGCCCATTGGATGAGAAGCTCTGTCCTAAATTACCATGTGACTGTGAAGGAGAAAGTATATCTTATGCTATCCTTCACTGATATAACACCAATAAACCAATATCGAAAAGAGAGAGCAACCAATAAACATCTTAGAATGCTAGGAAGAGTGGAAGACTGGAAGAGAAAATTTATCCCATGCTCAGCCTTTGAACACTACACGACCATTGAAAAGACAGTGTAAGATACATTTGTCCTAGAATGCTGCGATACTGTAGAGGACAAAGTTTATTTGATGCTCGGCCTCAAAACACTACCAGACCATGGGAAAAGAGAGCATAGGTTTTACATGTCCTAGAATACTAGTGGGGACAAACTGGGGACTAGCGAGGAGAAAGTTAAGGCTCCCTCACCGAGGTCCTGGATCTCCTTGCTGTGTTTCTCCATGGTCTCTGCCAGCTCCTCGTCATGCTTGGCCTCCTCCTTGTCCTTCTCCGTCTTCAGGACCTGGTTCTTGGTCTTCAGCGACTCCATCTCCTGGATGAACTTCTCCGTCAGCTCCTTGATCTTCTCGTTGTAGTTCATGTCCTTCAGCCGCAGCTGGTACTCGTTCTCCATCTTCAGCTCCTCCACCCGCTGCTTCAGCTCGCCCATTTCTTGGTTCTGTCCGTTGCAAACGTTGGAGGTGAAGAAGAGACAACAGTGAGAGACAGTGCAAACATCATTTATCATTAAGGTAAAATCTTGTTGGTGAGGAAAATAGTCTACTGTCACTGTGCCATCATGTCTCATGTCTGTTACACAGGTATAATTGTTACTATTAAAATGATGGCTAACATTGCTGAACACATCTTTACTCTAAGAGAACCGTTAGTATAACAAATACACTATAACAACAATAGAGAAATTTGACTTTCTTTTCCCACCTTACCTGGTGGTGCTAGTTGTACACCCCCACCCCACTTTTGATACCAAACAAATAGTGCGCCATCATGTGTGTTGATATTCATGGTGAATTCTGTTAAATTCATCATAGACTGCAATGCATTAAGTGTCTTTAATGTTTCATTCTGTGAAGGTGTTCTCAATGTTCAGTGTTCAGATACATTACTTTTTTCCTTTTTTTTTTTCTCAACGAGAATGCCAGCTGTTTTACGTATGCATGAGTAAATTCAATTCTGTACTGATGTTCAAAAATATACATGAAGAGAGGTAGAAGTTCCTATGTTAGGGGTTCGCAAACCCCCTGCAAAGATAAGGATCAGTAATTGCATTAATTCACAGTGATAACTTGAGCAATTAGCACACAGGAAAATGCATTACAATCTAGTATGTTCATATCCTCTGGAGATCACACAACGTAGACTGGCGAATCTTTGTAATTTCATTTTCATTGTGTGTGTTTGTTGAGGGGGATAGACTTGAAGCATCTGTATCATTTTGTAACACACTTGTAAATTCTCATGTGCTTGAGTGCTTTGATGAAGAAATCCACTGCGGAAGGGATAATGTTACTTCTCAAGTTTTATAAGCAGTTTTGATCGATGGGAAAATATTTCAAACAAAGTTCTGTACAGTCCTATGTAAAAGAAACCCTGTTACACACATGAAATTTTGCAGTCATATAAAAACTACATAGCAAATTGTGATGCACTGCCAGGAAAATTGTTCCCTGCTGTGAATGTTAGTATGAACCTAAGACCCACCTTGTCCTCAAGGTCCGACTTTGTGATGAGGATCTCCTCAGCATAGCCCACTTCCTTATCCGTTCGCTTAAGACCACGCCCTTCCTTGTCACTGATCTTCCAGATCATCAGAACCGCATCATCGGAGATGGTGATGAGATACTGGTCATCATAGGTGATGCGCATCTGGAGGAGAAAGAAGAGAATAGGTGTTTATCATAATTATCAGAACTGCATACAGCAAAGGCTGTCATTTCTGTGAACATATATTTTTTCGAACAAGGAGGTCAGAGGCATTTTTTTTTGTGAGATGTTGTTTTCGCGATTCAACACTGCGGCTATCATCAGTACACAAATGCCAGTCAGTTCATCAGGTGGCAATATTTTCATGTGTTGTTAAATTCGCTGCTGAAGAGTGATTCACGAAAATAACAGCTTTTATAGCACTTCTTGGTTTTTTAAGTTGGAGGCAACTATTTTAAGTTCTTGTCAGTATTGCTTTCTACATATGGAATACACTGAAAGACTACCAGCTTTGGATAAACTATAGAATTTAATTAATACTGCAATACACACTCCAGCTCATCTGTAGAGACAAATAAAAAAAATACAACTACAACAGCATCAAACTTGCATTTGCTTGGCATTGCCATTTCTTTCTCTTTGCAATGTTATCACTGACTACTAGTATAGGCCAACCTCGGTCTGCACTGCTGCTGATAGTTGATGACAATTCTTACATCACATAAAATGAAATCTAGCATAAAAGAAGCAGAGTTGCAAGGCTTTCGACTCTGCTCTCGACATACATCTCAGCACAAATCAGAATCTGTCACAGGAATATCTTTGCCATCTTCATACCTTTGTGATGGAGCCACCGTGCCCCATGTGCTCCTGCCATTCTCCAGGGACGGTAAGAGGGAATTTCATGGAGCGCAGCGTGCCGTTGCCCGTACCCGCAAACAGCATGCGGCCGCTGTGGGACATCACAACCTGGGATAACGTGGTCTCATTGGAGTCCACTTCACGCAGGATCTGCAAGTTTGAAGGAATGAGAAACGTGTGATAAACAAAAGCAAACATATGGACAAGATTGGGATTCAGGCACAGATCACACCAAAGAAGAATTCTGATATTCAGATGACAAATTCTGGAGCAGAGTCAACAACAGAAACAGACTTGATCCCTTCAGCTAGATAATTACAATGTAGGTACTGAGTGAGTTGTACAATGTCTTTTCTTAAAAATATGAACAAAGATTTACGCACATCACTGTTTGTTTTTTGTTTTTTCTTGTTTACAATTACTCACCTGTGAGTCTGAGATCTCTTTGAGTGTTCGGTCAGATCCAACAGCAAAAGTGACCTTGCCGTCCGGCGTGGTGGTCACCGAGGTGTAACTGCAGGACTTCAGGACGCTCTCCCCTTCTCGCTTGCCCGAGAATGCGTTCCACTCGTAGACAGCGCCGTCCATGCCGCAGGAGATGATCTTGCTGTCGTCAGAGCTCCAGACAACTGATCGTACCTATTGACGTAAAGTGACAACAGTTGAAAACGTTTTCTGGCAATTTGTCACATTCTTGTCCGAAGTCGACCACCCACGAAGGATACTAGGAGATTCTTTTTCACTGACACTAAATTGGGTTTGCATGTATGAGAATTACTGCAAATAAAGGTGAACATGTTCATATTGTGTCAGTATGCCTCTTAAACAATTCTAATGTTACAATTATAAACAAAGTGAAAAAATAAGCAGTTTGTTGCCTGAACTTACGCAAGATGAGTAGATAATGTGCATTTGACAAGATATTTTGCTAGATAATTGTGTGAACACAATGTGACTGAGAAAAAAATTGGCAATAGAGAATTGCAGAATTTAGAAGGTTGGCTTGAGAAAGGAAGCCCTGGATCAGACATGATGGCGAGAATATGTGAGAGAGGTGTCTGTTAGAGTGAGGTAAATCCAGCCACCCCAGTAATCAGGGACAATTACTGGGATCAAACCGGATGATGATGAGATCGAAGGACATATAAGGCATTTGATTTCTTGTGTACATTGAACTCACCTTGCCGTTGTGACCCTTCAGGTTGGCAACATTCTCAAACGTGGTGGAGGAGTAGATCTGGATGACATTACCATGGACAGCTGCAAAAAGGTGACCACCATTGCTGAAGGAGCACTGCACGGGTTAGGAGATAAGGACAAAAGTTACAAAATTCAGTTATTTCACAATTCTGCACAGTTACAGTTCTTGTCTACATTGTGTTGGTATGTGCATATAGCAGCATAGTAAACTATTGATACAAAATTAGTAATAAAACAAACAGTCAACATGCTATTAACTTTTCAGCCAATTCAAGCTAGGTATCTTCATCCGTTTTCCAGTGTGGATTCATATGCCATTTTCAGACATATTGTCTATGTACCTTTACAGAAGATAATCTCCAATCATTATTGATACTTACAGTCAACATCGCATTGTATATTGCGCTACCACCCATGGTAATTCCAACACGATTCCTCCTTTCAATGATTCCATGCATTCATTCTGAACCATTCATTGCAAACTCTTTCAACTATGTTCCAACATTTACAAAGTATTCAAAATGCTTAACACAATCTATTTGGAACAGACTTTGACTGCCCTTGATTTTCCCAGCAAGAAATACTTGTTTTCAAATCTTATTGCAAACTGTTTTTTTCTTAAGAGCATACACATTATAAGCAATAAACAGGTCAGTACATTTGATTATCTAATCCTTTTTGTGCCAGTGACTTTGGAAAGTGTGTACAACACTATAGGGTTTCCTGTGCCAATGGGCACTGGAAGCATGCATAGGGTTAATATCAATTGAGATTGAGGACTGACCTCTCTGCAGCCCCTGATGGGGAACTCTTTGAACTTCTTGATGTCGTCGATGAGGAGGTTCATGAGACGCAGCTTGTCGCTGAAGCCCACCAGGATGTAAAGACCGGACGGGTGGAGGGCGATGCTGTACGCCTCTTCCTGGAATTCCTTGTAAAGCTCAAGAGAGCTGCACAGATACAAAAAGTAAAAGGACAACTGTATATAATGACATCCCTATTGTGTACATGCAGACAGTAAAGCATTGTTTTTCCCTACAGTTTCTGTTTGTTTGTTGTTGTTGCTATTTTTTTTTTTTTGGGGGGGGGGGAGGGGGTGGGGTGGAGGCTTCTTCTCAATTCAAAGTTGGCAGAGCTGTATAGTTTAAGGATATGCAGTAATATAAATATACAGCTCTTCAAGCTCTAGTTCTATCAGCATGGTCTTGATGGCAATCTGCAATGACTACATGAAATTCAAAGATTCTCACTTTGTTTTACCAATACACCAAAATCAGTAGTCATGCTTTTTCACTCTTTTCTCCAAATGGCGGAAACAAATTTTGTATTCAACTATACTTAAATATTCATGGATGAGTACAGAAAAGTAGAACAATTTTGATCTCAAAACAAGATCAAAAGTTCAACACCAATTTCAGTTGAATTTCCCAATGCAGATGAGCTTCTACTCTACAATTATACTTGAAGCTCTGCCCTTATTACAAGGGGTAGTACTCACCATGTCTCGTAGTTCCAGACACGTACTGATCTGTCGATGGAGCAGGTGGCAATGAGGGGCTTCCTGATACAGATGTCCAGGCCGGTGATCATGTCAAAGTGGAATGGCTGGGACAGGACTTCAAATGTAGCCTGGTCACCCTGTAATATCAGTGAATGATATCAAGAGGATTACACTATGTATGAGGACACAACTACAGTCCATTTGGTCTTCTGTAGATACCTCTCTCTCTCTCAAAAAGAAAAAAAAAGGTGTTATTTATCAAAAAAACGTTATCTCCTAGGTTCACATAACATGACAGTGTTGGATGCTGAAAAAATGATAATTCTTCAAGTTTAACAGGATATTCATTTCTGAACTATAAACTTGATATTGCAACAAAGATTGAATGTATATGCCATTTTCTCCTTTATTACTGTCTATTTGTGCACAATGTGTAATGCTCTATTTGTGTTTCAGCCATTCTTTCAATCATCAGCAAAGGTTTTTACAACCAAAGCACCACTCATGCTGCTTTCAAGAATAACATTTAAATCTACATTGAGCAAACTTACCGTAAAGCACAATTGAGAAATATTTCATCTACATTGAGCAAACTGAAATTATGCAGTGAATGTGCATGCGTAAAATCCATCATTAAAATTATAGGACTTAAGCCTTGTTGTGCTAACCTTGCCGATTTCTGCTGATGATAAGGTGATGGAGTACAGTTGGTTTGTGAGCGTGCTGGCCACCAGCGTCTCCTCTGACGGACTGATAGTGAGCGTCTTGATCACGTGACTTTCTGCCCGACTTTCGTCTGCACCGAGAGCATCATGGACAATCTGCGACGTGGGCCAGGTGGAGAAGAAATTTAATCACTGAAGTATGTGTATGCGCAATCAGATACGTACAGCTACGCATGATGGAGATCATGGTAATTGTTCACCAGTGGATTCAACCGGGTGAAGTATGGTTAATGCATCTGAGGTATCATAACAGATTCTAAGGAAGAGGGCAGTTGTATCAGTTCTAATGCCCCAGTTCCTGAAGCACACAATTATCTTACTTAAAAAGAATGTAAATTTGATGACTTAGATCACTTTTTGTGCACTTTGTCTAGCAGTTTTGTTTTTCTTTTAAAGGTAAGACTGCTCTAAACAAATACATGTAACAGGGAAATTACTGTATCATGCTCTCTCAATTAGATTTCTATAGTTGAGATTTAAGCCACTTCTTTTTACGTTGTCTTTACTATTTGTAAGTCGTCTAAACCATAAAATAAATCTTGTTTGTGGAAAAGATGTGACACGTACCCTGATTTCTCTTGACTTTTTGTAGGAGTCTTTGTCTTCCGTCTTCTCATAGACTACGACCACGCCGTGACCGGCCGAGCACGCGAATCCTTTGGACGATGAGACGATGGCAGTGATCTGTAGCGGAGCACCGGAAGGAGTCTCATTCTCTGCTATTGTACCCATGGGAGCCCTGCGAAGATGAGGACATGGAGGAGGAGAAACAAAGTCAGATGCAGATATGGATAATGCATCAATATGCTATCTTGTAGGCATTCTTACACAATTATGAGGCATGTCACGCTTATCTTACAGTCCTCTCCAAAAAGAGGACCTATTGATATCTAAATTGCATATCGTCGCTGGGGTGACAAGACTTTGTATCTGCAATTTTGGTGAAAATGACTTTTTGGGATTAATGGTCAGTTAATCAGTTAAGTGATGTCCTGTCCAAATCCTAGATGTCTTACCCCAAAAATGAAGCCACCACAGCATGTCAAAGGAATGTCTATCCCATTGGATACAGTGCTTTGGATGCCATGTTTTTTTGCTCTCCTGAACATTTTACATTTTGTAGATACGAGGTCTTGTCGCCCCAACGACGATATATATGACATGCTAATTTTTGTCTGATATAGACAGCAACAATGCTCCATCTTTAGTATGTGTCCTTTGAAGATTATCTAATATATACAAATAGATATTTTGCAGCAACTGAAAGCAGTAATCACTCATCGCAATCACTAAACATAGTTGGACTCACTTTTCTCCGTCCTTTTTGCCGGAGGAAACGGTGACGGTCATCTCGCTACGCAGCTCACCGGCCTCGAAGAGGAGGAGCTTGCCCTGGTCCGTGCCAACTATGACCCTCTCGTCTGAGACCCAGGCCTGGGACAGATAGTTCTGTGGTTCCAACTTCTGGAAGGCAAACTGTTTGAGGTTACCCTCGCTGTAACGGTAGAGCTTGAAGATGCCGTTCCCCACCACACAAATTTGGGTGTTGTCTTGGGGATTGAAAGAGACCTGTAATGAAGGAAACACAAATGTGTAAATAGTGAGAATGTTTGTTGTGTGAAAAACAAACATGAGGGTATGCTGAGAGTCAACAAATAATGATATGCTAGAGCAAAGTTATGCCATTTAACTGTCAAACCCCAGCTTGTTGTAGAATTCGATGTAAAAATAGCAGCAATTTGTATGATTTCTTTTTTCTTACAAGCATATTACTTTCAAGATTCTTGGAACACCTGGCATCTCTGACTATTGTGTCACAATGATAGATATATTCCAGTGAGCGAGCACATTGACAAGGTAAAGCCTGTGTGCATCAATACTCCAGGAAGGCACATCTAAATCAGCAAAATACTCATATACATGACAAACAATAAAGTTACTCTTGCACAACTAATGTATTTGAATCATTTCTTTTCTTCCTACCTGGTAAACATCATTATTTGCAGGATTGGTAGTCTTTGTCACAGCCATCACTTTGGATTTCTCCCACGTCCAGTATACCAGGGTCCAGTCGGGCCTTCCGCCCTGTGCAATCAGGTACTTGGAGTCTGGAGAGAAGGCCATACTGACAACCTCATTGGACTGAATGTCTGTGGAGCTGAGGGCCTTTCGCTTCCTCAGCGAGTGGAGGTCGTAGATTGTGATCATGGCCTTTTCCGCACCCTTCTCGGCCACGGCGATGTAACGTCTGTTTGGGCTGACACATGTTGCTGTAAAGCCGGAGCTCTTGTCGGACCCAGGGATGAACCTCTGTGTTTTCTGGTCTATATTGTAGAGGATGATGTTGGAGCCGCATGGATAGACCACAGTCTGCTCGTCTACATAACTGATGTTGCCGCTCACATCTCCCTTCAGGCCAAACACATGGCGGGGTTGGGAGAGTGCTATGGACATGGTAGCCTGCTTGTGTTGTTTCTTATTACCGGTTCAATTACTGGAATGATCAATATGATAAAGCAAGATATTGGTAGATGAATCAGCATTCAAACTAAATCAGTATCACACTACTCACACATGCACATATACAAAAGAATATAACCAAACAAACAGTTCACTGATAATGTCCTTGAAAATGTTCTTCCATTCCGAGTCCAGTCCCGTTTTTATCCCCCCCCCCCCCATATAACTGTCCAACCATGAAAGTCTTGTTTAATGAGCACTGAAAAGTGGACCTGTGCGCTATACAAGTAGCCACTATTATTAGTATTATCATAATTAATTTAACCCCAATAAATAGACAGTCTCCTCGGTGGTTTTACAAGTTGTCTGGACCTTGTTCACGTCTCTGTCACAACTTTTGTTGGTGAGGCCCCCTGCTGGCTCAAGCTAGTCTAGCTGTACATTTAGCCATTGATTGGTACGTACATGTACAGAGATTTTGTTTTTTCTTTTGCAATTCTTGCCAATACCATCATACTCTGAACTTTTGATAAGCATAAATCTTGTAAAACACAAGGGCGTATTTCTGAATTTTTAGCGCTTTTTCGGTGACCCTTATTCTGAACACTGGAAATGGCACCAAGTTTACATTTTTGACAGCAAAATTTGGGATTTTTAAAGGATTTTTGGAGATGACTAAGGGATTTTCCTGTTGTGAATGAGAGTGCAAGTGTGTGAAATGATGTGATATGCATGTGTTGTGACAATATTTTGGTCGGCTTACTCTAGATATCTAGATGTTCTGTACAGTCTACTCAAGGAATGAATCAAGCTCACAAATTTCACGATGTATTCCTCTTCCTTTACACCATTTAATTTTGCATACTTTATCAGGCAAAACGGCCTTCAAACTCTGCTTGCTTACAAAACACAGCAATCATGTTTATCAAATACCAACCACTGAACTGGTGTGTGCCCAAATACAGTTCAAGTATCTACAATCTAGATCGCGCAGTTTGCACAGGAGAGTGCATGGATAATGGAAGATATCTGTGTATGTATTGAACCCTTTACATCTAGAGTAAAACCACCAGTTTTGGGCCACCTACAAGCTCTACCAGAATTTGGACACCTTCCACTAATCACAAGGCAGCAAATTCTATTGTCACAACACATGCATATGATCACATCATTTCATATGTACCGGCACTGTTGTTCACAACAAGAAAGTCTCTTAGTCACCTCCAAAAATCCATCCAAAATCCCAAATTTCACCATCAAAAATGCAGAATTGGCACAACTTTTCAAAAGCGTGTACAAATTAAGTCCAGCGTTACGAATCAGGGTCACTGAAAAAGCGCTAAAAAACATTGTTCTGTTGCAAGATTTGTCCCTTATTGCAAGCTCAGAGTGTGATGGTATTGGCAAAAACACAAAAGAAAAACAAAATCTCCACACATGCTGATGCAGTGCCAGTAACTAAATGTATTATTACAGGGGCTGAATGCATGTGCTGAATCACCAGAATATGGTCACCAACACCAACAGGTGAGGCTCAGGTGTGGTAACATCCCTGATGCAACTTTGCAGCAACAAGGTAGATTTATGGTGCAGTGCATTTTTCAGCAGCCTTGGCCCTTGTTACGTGCATTGATATTGAACACGTATAGCATGCGCCCATTCAAGAATCGAGATCCAGATCTTGTTCAAATGAGCCACCTAATTACGTTACAAATAGGCCTAACAACTGAACTGTAACATTTTAGACCTCTACGTTGAGACTCTTTGGATTACGATCTAACTGTTAGAGCCTGGGTCTAACGTTAGACGAGTAGAAGCATGTTATTATTCATTTTTAAAAAGTAGTAGATTCTAGATAGTCTAGACCTAGATAGATCTAGTGACGAAGTGTCTACAGTAGCTAGTTTGGCATTTAAAGCTAAAGTATTATGAAGGGAGGACTAGGAGTCTACGGTATGTTCTCGTGGGAAAACGAGCCAACCAGCCAGGAGAGCCTGAGCCGAGGCTAGTCCGCAGATTGCAGATGCCTGCTCAGATTGCAGATTGCAGATTGCAGATGCCTGCTCAGGCGCGCGGGAGTGGAGTGGAGTGGAGATCGAAGTGGAGAATATTTTCTGAAATTTACCTAAATTATTCGGATATATATTTCGGAATTCGGTTACATAGTAGAGCAGAAACACGGAGCATCGAAAAGGCAGTTTACGTTAAGGTAAGCAAACTCTGGGCTATTTTGTTGTTCTTTGCACAACTTGCACCAGTAACCCGAGGTTGAGGGCTGAATTTCAATTTCCCGCCTTTTGAAAGGGGGAACCGATATGGCCGCCTGTACGGCCTCCTCTGCCCCCCTAGACTCCCATCAGGATTCTGACGCGGGCACCACAGAGGGTATGGAGGAAGAAACCTCTGTGGATTTGGACTTTCGTGTAGTTAAGTCTAAGAAACAAGTTCAAAGAAAAAAGCGCAAGGTGCGCGAAGAAAGTGTAGATATTGAAGAACTATCAACTAGGGTAGAATCGTCCTCAGACGGAGAACATGAAAACTCTACATTTGGCACCCCTAGATCCAAACCTCCCGACTTGAAGGTGTACATTTCACCGATTGATTCACACAAATCCTTGAAGAACATCAACCTAATAACGGTCGCTCGTGATATTCAGAAATGTTGTGGTTCACCCCCAGAGTTTATCAAGCCAACCAAAGATGGCATTATGGTAAAGTGTACAAACCAAAAGCAACGTCAAAAACTTCTGGAAATTCAGTCAATTGGCAATGTACATGTGAAAGCTCGGGAGGAGGGTCTCAACGTAAAGGGTGTCATTTCTGGCGTGCCGATAGAAATGTCGGATATTGAGATACAAACGGAATTAAAGAAACAGAGAGTATCGCATGCAAAGCGAATCATGCGAAATCATAAGAAACAGAATCAAAGCAAAGAAGAAAAGAGTGACAAAGCAGCACCCACTCCGACGCGCAGTGTCATTCTAACATTCGAAAAGACAGAATTACCAGAAGAAGTGACTCTTTGTTTTCAAAAATTCTCCGTGAAGCAGTACATTCCCCCCGTGGTCAGATGCTTTCATTGTCAGAGATTCGGCCACACCATCAAAAACTGCCGAGCTAAACAAAGATGCGTCAGATGTGGGGAGATGCATACATTTGACCAGTGCCAACAGAAAGACGACCCGAAATGTGTGAATTGTGGCGGAAAACATTCCGCGGCATACAATGGTTGTAAAATGGCTAAACAGGCTCAGGAAATTCAGAAAATCAAAGTAGTGAATAACTTTTCCTACGCCCAAGCTGCCCGTCAGTGGCAGGAAAAAGAAGAAAAGACGCAAATCCCACACAACCAACCAAATCAATTAGGTAAAGAAAGTCATTGTAATACGACACAGGCAGTCACAAAGAAGAACGGACTAAACAAATCGACAAGAGCACCTGTTACTCCCAACCAGAATAAGCAGGATGATGTAACTGAACAAAACCATGGCAGTGGCATTCAACAGGCAAAAGACACAACCATGCCTAGACAGCCTGAGACAGAAGCCCACCACTCAGTACGAAAGAACGAGGAACCCACCAAATGGCACTCAAATTTTTTCATGTCAGCATCAAACCAAGATATTATTGGTTTTATGATTCACGTGATTCAGACTTTTATTAAAGATAAGTCGGAATCAGAATTGCGCACTATAATAACAACCATAGCTGAGCAATTCTTACCATGTCTCTAATGTCACATTGTGTGATAACAAGTTTATTCATCCTCCAGTGGAATGCACAGGGAATGCACTCACATGGAGGAGATTTAATAGCATATATAGAGTCTGAATGTCATGAAACAGTCCACATCATATGTGTACAAGAAACATGGTTTAGACATAACCAGTCTTTCCAAATTCCGAATTATACATGTCTTTCGAAAAATCGCACAAACCAGTGTGGAGGAGGCGTGGCTTTTTATATACATAACTCATTGTATTTTGATTATTTGACAGATGATAATGATGTAGAAATGCAGACGATTAAGCTGTATATAGAAAATTCAGAAATCTCGATAGTTAACTACTATAACCCATGCAAAAAGATCAGCATGGAAATCATGAATGCATTAATGACGCATGTAACAAACCCCAAGAAAGTAATCATTGTTGGGGACTTTAACTCCCACAACACTTTATGGGGCAGTGTAAAAACAGATAATAATGGAAGAATAATTGAAGAGTTTTTGTTAAATACAAATTTGGTTGTTTTAAATGACGGATCTGGTACTAGAAAGGACCCGTCCTCGGGAAAAATGTCATGTTTGGATTTGACTATAGTGTCAGCTGAAATGGCTACCAAATGCATCTGGGAAGTCATACCAATGGAACACAGGAGTGACCATGTTATAGTTGGTACAAAGTTATTTTTAGGAAGTACATTGAAATCCCGCACTGAACAGAAAGAAGTGGGAAGGAAATGGTCAACAAAAAATATAAATTGGGCCATATTTCAGGAAAAGTGTGAGGAAAAAATAAACGAAAGGTGTTTCGGAAGTTTTGAAATATCCACATCAGACCTGCATAGTAAATTCATGAGATGTTTGACACAAATCTTAGAAGAAGTAAGTCCGATCAAATCAAAGGGCAAATGCAAACCAGTTCCATGGTGGACAAAAGAGTGCTCCACAATCATAAGGGAGCGTAACCGAATTAGAAATAAATTAAATAAACATTGGACTAAGAAACTGCAAGAAAATTACCATTTGAAAAAGTCTCAAGCTCAAAGAACAATTAGACAAGCAAAAAGAAATTATTGGTTATCTTTTCAACTCAGTCTTAATCGTTTCACGTCAGTATCTCAAATCTGGAAAACGGTAAAAACCCTCAATGGAACCCCTTCCACCGGTATACCAACCATCCCAACTTTAAAAGTGAATGGGCTTCCCATTGTGGAAGATGGGAAGAAAGCAGATTACTTGGGAGAATACTATAAATCATGTGGACAGGAAGAAACATCTGATGACATAAATACAGCGTTTGAAGAAGTGAAATATTCCGAAAATACATCGATGTTGTCCGTCCTAAATGAATTGTTTCATATGACGGAGTTAGACAGGTATCTAACATCCAGGAAAATGTCTACCCCAGGAGAATATAGGGTAGGATACGAAGTATATCAGCATTTACCTGAATCATCAAAATCAGTACTGTTACGAATATATAACAAGATATGGGTAACAGGGGACATACCTGAGTCCCTGCTGCATTCCATATTGATACCCATTTTAAAACCAAATAAGATGTCAGACAAACTGACATCATATCGACCGATAGCTCTCATCTCATGTTTTATGAAAATCATGGAAGGAATGGTGAAAGAACGTTTGAGTATGTACATAGAAAAACATAATATCTTGATCCCAGAACAACAAGGTTTTCGGAAAAATCGAACATGTGTGGATAACATTGTTAATTTGGAAAATGAAATTCAGAAACATCTATAAGTGAACGCCAAAACCTTGGCAATTTTTATTGATTTAGAGAAAGCTTTCGATTCTGTGTTGAATAAAACTCTTCTCATAAAGTTATCGAAAGTGGGCGTATGTGGGAATATGTACTTATTTCTAAGAGCATTTTTATTGAAACGTACTTTTCAAGTTCGAGTTGGGCATGAGTTATCCAAAACAATGAAACTACTGAATGGGCTTCCGCAAGGGAGCACATTGAGCCCATTGTTATTCAATGTTATGATGTCTGACATTCCGCTCAGGACCGACATCCACACCTTGTTGTATGCTGATGATTGTGTAATCTGGCAGTCGGGAAAGGACATTAGGATAATGACCACTGCGTTAGAACAACATTTGAACACCTTGGATGGGTGGTTTTCATCGTGGGGACCTAAAATCTCTCACACAAAAACCACACCTATGCTGTTCTCTCACACTCCTAAGGAGGCTATTTTGTCCCTCAAGATAGGGAGAGAAATTTTAACGACAAAGGATGATTATAAATATTTAGGAGTAATCTTTGATAAGAGGTTAAATTGGAGAGCCCATATACAAGAAGTGGCATCCAGATGCAAACGTAAAATCAATATACTAAAGAGTTTAACTCATGTGAATTGGATTAGAGGCTCCAATGATTTACTGTCTGTATATAGAGCAATAATTCGTTCTTTGATAGATTACGCCTGTGAAGCATATGATTCAGCTTCATCGTATGTAAAAAACATTCTCAATTCAGTACAATACCAAGCTCTCAAAATCTGTCTAGGAGCCAGTATAGGCACCTCTCTGACAACCCTGCAAGTAGAATCAGGTGAATTACCACTAGATCTGCGTAGACAGATGTTGACTGCTCAATTCCGTAGGCACATTGATACTGTTCCAAACCATCCCTTAATACAGGATATCAAAATGTGCTGGCAATTTGATTTTTACGAAAGTGAAAATCCCCACAACCCTTTCGGTGAAAGAATCCTGAAAAGTGAAGACATATTATTTTCCCAATGTATGGAAAAAGTACAACCTTTTCATCAACCGTTTTGGCACTGGCAGATGCCAGCAGTGTCCATGGAGTTAAGTTCAGACATGATGTTATCAAAGTGTGATCATGTTATACATCAGCAGCAAATGGCTCTTGAATTGATAAACAGGAAATGGCAACATTATGTTCATGTATACACCGATGGCTCAAAGTGCCCAAAAACTTGCAAAGTGTCCGCTGCTTTTTATGTTCCTTATTGGAAGTATGCACAAGCAAAACGCATACAAGACTTTACGTCTGTGTACAGAGCTGAACTGATTGCTATTATTATGTCTTTGATCTGGTTAGAACAAGTCTCGAATTTGTATGCTGGAGTGATTATTTTTTGTGATTCATTAAGTGTTTTACAGGCTATAAATTCAAATAAGCCGGAGAGTTTTGTAAGTGAAATTATTATAAGATGTACGGAATTGAAATATAAAGGAATAGATATAAATTTTGAATGGATACCCAGCCATTGTGGTATTAATGGAAACGAAGTCGCGGACAAAGAGGCAAAAGCTGCTTTGTGTCGAAATGTTATCGATATTGAAAATGGTTTGAATATGGCAGAATGTAAATATATACTTAGAGAGCACTTTATGGAAAAATGGCAAAAACGATGGGAAAAAGCAGAATCTCCACTGAAGTTGATACAAAAAACAGTTAAGAAAACTTTTCAATGTTCCCTAAGCAACTGGAAGGAACAGTCTATTATGCATAAATTGAGAATGGGAAATATTTCTTTGAATTATGATTTGTTTAGATTGAATATCCATGAAAATGGAATGTGTCCGAACTGTCCAAATAATTTTGAAACAGTCACTCATTTTTTATGTGAATGTCCAAAGTATATAATAGAAAGAAGTATGTTATTAGCAGAAATAGATACCACTGACGTGCGTCATATTTTGCTGTTGGTAGGAACTACTAACTCAAAGCATATGCGTGCTTTTGTTCAGTATGTCCAGAGGACAAAAAGATTTACTCAAACACATAATTTTACTAGATAAGTATATGTCTTGACTTAATTTTGCACATTGCACACAGCCCAGATGTTTGCTTTATATCTTAGCGTTGTTTTGTTTTTCTAATTTCATGTACATTTGTGATAAAATTCGCGTTAAATACTCCCGATTAATCACGAGCACCGATCGAGCCCCTCTCGTGTATTGGAGTGGCCTAGGCAGGTGGACAGCCAATCACGGCCCCTCCTTGCCGAGAAGTCTGCTCAAGGTACCGAGCCGGACTGGCCAGAAAATACGATCGTCGATTGGGCAACTCGAACCGAGGCCAGTGAGGGAGATTTATTTGATTTGATATGATATATTAATTTTGATTTATTTGCAATAAAATGAAAATAATATAGGGTAAAATTTGGAAATTTATAGAAATTTTATGAATATAGATTTGGCGTAAATATTCCTCGAGGAATGATGAACGCCAAATAAATTCAAATAACAACAACAACAACAGCTAGCTAACGTTAGTGCATAGGCCTAGTGGCAGAGCACAACCCACACCCACACAATGTTGGTACCATGTACTTCCCAACAGAGAAAATAACACGTGGGACTACACATTTCGACGCACTTACGTACCTCGCTAAATATACACGAGAAATAACCTATTTTTGATAGAAAAGAAACTAACAAAACATGCCTCAGGTGAGCAGCTTATATTGCATTTTATAATGAGTACATTTTCACTTGATTAAACATGAGAAAACTTACCTAAATCTGTCGTGAATTCTGCGAGTTACGCTACCATCGCGGTTCCACTGTAAGCGCGTATTTATACGTGGTTGCTATGGAGCGTCTGTTGCTAAGCGTACGTGTAGGTACAGCTAGCTAGCTAGCTACAATACAGGTGCATGCACGCACATGCAGTCTGCACCCGTATGCCTCTCAATGGGCAAGCGATAATATGCTCGAGAGAGAGGCGTTATGGGCTCGAGGCTTCCAGCACCCCCCCCCCCCCCCATCCCCCCCCCCCCCCCCCCCATCTCCACCGACTCTCGCTTTTCCTATACAAGGGGTGTGCCGCGCCGGTGTGGTGTGACAAGAGAGTGGCAAACCATGGTAGGTCCATGGGCAATCTTCGCATAAAATCTTCTGATGTTTACGAAAGCCACAGCTTACAAAACGTTGGTTCGACCAATTGTTGAGTATGCTTCTACAGTTTGGGACCCATCCACCAAGAACCTAATCCACCAAGTGGAAATGGTCCAGAGAAGAGCTGCGCGATTCACTTTAAATCGCTACCATAACACCTCAAGTGTCACCAAAATGCTACAAGAACTTGATTGGACCACTCTGGAACAGCGCAGAGAAAATGACAGGCTAATTATGATGTACAAAATACACAATAATCTTCAGCACAGGACTATATTATCAAACAGGCTACTCAGTTAACGAGAGCCTCGCAACCACACTCCTATCAGGTACCATATTCGAGAACTGAATCGCATCGCCATTCGTTCTTCCCAAGAACTGTAAGGAACTGGAATTCCCTGTCGTCAGACATTGTTTCTGCGCCATCTGTGGGATCATTTCGAAACCGTCTAACGGTTGATCACAGTGGCTAGTTGTTTTCGTCAAATTTTCTATGTGCTTGTAAATATCTGTAAATAAATTGTATTATAATGTAAATAGCACCAGTCTGCAAGAATCTTCAGGCTATTGAAGGAGGCAGACTTAACCAGAAGAAGAAGAAGAAGAAGACCCAGCCCAGGGGATGTGCCTTTTTGTTGTTGTTGTTGTTTGTTTGTTTGTTTGTTTGTTGTTGTTGTCTTTTTTTTTTTGGGGGGGGGGGGGGGGGAGTGGTGGCGTTGTTGGAGACGGCAACAACGTGGTTTGACAAGAGTGTGGCAGGAGACCCAGGGCAGGGGTGTGCTTTTTTATGGGGGGCTAGGGGAGGGGATGGAGGCAGCAAGCACGTCATCAATATGTGGTGTGACAAGTGTGTGCCAGACCCGGGGAGGGGTGTGCCTCTTTTTTTTTTTTGGGGGGGGGGGGTTGGAGGAGGCAAGAACATCATTAATATCAGGATAAGAGCACGCAGACCTACGGGGATCTGCCTTTTTTTGGGGGGGGGGGCACTTCCATTGGTGCATTTGGACAACTGATACAACAAAATGTATGTAATTTATTTACGTTTCTTAGAAAAGTACATTAACAGAGTCAGGTTTATATAGGTCTACTATATCACTGTTGTTGCGTGATTTCACCTTTTGATTTATGATATAAAATTTAGTTTTGGCTGAGATTAGGTTTTATGTTTCCAGTTTATTTGTGAGATGATGGGAGACCCCGTATGAGCTATACAGAAAGAGAATATAGAGGACTTCAAATGTTATCTGGTGAAAATGCCTTTGAATCGTCTGTGATATTCAGAAACAGAGTTCTTAATAAAAGGTTTGGCCTAACTTTTAGGACCACTTTTTTTTTTGTTTTTTTTTATATATATCGGCCATTTCAAAACCGATTTTCATCAAATAGGCTCTAGACATTGAATACCTCTTAGAATTTGGTGCTCTTTAAGTGGTTTCTTATCAAAAAAAAAAAAAAAGAAAGAAATTAAATCTGAATCCCCATTCTCAATATCTAATAATCTAAGCATTGAAGCAACCAAGTAGGGGGAGTATAATTATTGTGGGAGGGGTCATTCCCATCTCACAATGTAGGGACCTTTTATTTTGAATTAAAGTTCTACGATGAGGTGCGTTTTTTGTGACATTTGGAAAATTGTTGAAGCACAAAGTAATACAATAATGTTCCAACTTTTGTTAACCGATTCTAAACTGAAAGACTAACTAATTTGATGCCTACCTGATTTTCTCATTTAGGGTCATTCTACTCAAAATATAAAGATTTAACTAGCAGCACCCGTGGGAATCCACGGGTCTGAGGGCCTCATATTTTTTTTTGAATTTATTCATATTATTCGCCGCGTTTTTAGTAGTCAAAAAGAAAGAACTTTACTATTTTCTCCTTTCTTCTTTTGCACCCTCTTCTATATACCCATGGCCATCCCCTCCTAACACCTGAGCTGAGGAGCCGGTCCATGGAATAGGACTTTAAAATAACCCCGCTTGCTGTTATCACAGATCAACTTAGCAGCACCCGTGGAAATTCGAGGATTGTCTTCTTTGCCCAAAGCACGGGGGGGGGGGGTGCCATTGACATTTTGCTCTGCATATCTCCCCCTCCCCATGCCATTCGCCCTCAGTCTCGACGCCCGTTGAAAAAAAAAAAACAATACATGAGCCCTATCTGTCCCCAACGGACACACACCTTTTCTCTTCATGAAAAAGCTGAAAAGTGGCGTATGTCATGAATAATATTCATTTTACCACGTACGTCATTAAAAACAAAAATACAACCCACACAACGACAATATGTTTACATATCCTCGCCCGTTTATCTGCTTCAGACTGTACATTATCATTATTATCATCATTTTATGAATACTATTATTGTATCATCATTTAATAAATATTATTTTGGGAGGGGAGATGATATAGTCATTATAGGCTTAATAAGTAGGCATCCGTGGGTGTTTATTCATATTATTTTTCGCCGCGTTTTTAGTAGTCAGAAAGAAAGAACTTTATTATTATCTCCTTCCTTCTTTTGCACCCTCTTCTACCCATGGCCATCCCCTCCTAACACATGAGCTGAGGAGCCGGTCCATGGAATGGGACTTTAAAATAACCCCGCTTGCTGATGTATCCCCCTTCCCCAATAAGTTAAGTAAGGAGCTTTTGCATTTCGAGAATTCAGTTCCAATTACCTGGTGCACACTTCTGGTGAAATATTTGAAACATTTCAACTCAAAAAGGTAATGCAATACTTTTGTTATTTACTTAAGTTCCAGAAATACAGAATACTTGATTCTTTCAGTGGTGCGTGATTTAAAAAAAAAAAAAAAAAAAAAAAAAACGGTAGCAATACGGTCAGTTCTGTTCACGCAGGTCCTGCTCGCCAGGTAGGGAGATCCGTCGTGTCAATGCTTAAGGATCGTATAGTTTTGGTGGAGAGATCTAACTTCAGATTTCTAACATTTTTTTTTTTCGTGAAATACTCATGAGAAAATTCTTGTTGCATGTGAAAGAGCATGTAATTCCAAGAGGAATTCAATGTTTATTTGATGAAAATTTGTTTTTAAATGGCTGCGGATATCTAAAATAGGCTATATGGTGACAGGTCTTTTTCAGTTGTTGCCCCAAGATTGTGGAATTCACTACCACAACATATCCGTCAGTCAGCTTCACTGGGCTCATTCAAATCTTCTTTAAAGACTTATCTATTTGTGAATTGATATTTCCTTTTTTCTTTGTACATGTATGTGTGTATTGAAAGTAACTTGTTGATTACAGTATGTTTTGTGATGAGATTGTAAAGCGCACAGGGAACATTCATTGGTTATATGCGCTATAAAAATGTCATTATTATTATTATTATTATTATTATTATTATTATTATTATTATTATTATTATTATTATTATTATTATTATTATTATTATTATTATTATTATTATTATTATCCTAATAAGAGGTGGGACCCACCTTTTATTACGATCACTTTGTTTTACTTTGTTCTTTGATGTCTCAGCCATTCCAAAACCGATTTTCACCAATACTATACCATTCCTTTAAAAGGATGATCGGCAGTTTTGGTTGAGCTAGATGGGGATTCAGATTTCAACTAGATTGCAAGATTAGTAGAAACTACTTTCGAAATATTGAAGAACATACAATTTTCGAGTTATTCATTTTTTTTTTTAAAGATTTGGTTTTGAAATGGCTGAGATATTCACAAAGTAAAATAAAGTGGTCGTAAAGGTTGATGGGTCCCACCTTTTACCGTAAAGTGGATATTTTCGCTCGACTAATTTTTCGCGCTTGGCGGGGTAAGAAGAGTTTCGCGTTTTGCGGAATCAAAACGTCAACTGCTGGAACGTATGGCAAGCAGAAATATTCGCGTGCTTTTATTTTCTCGTTAGTTTCTTGTTGCGCGAAATGCGCGAAATTTTCAACACCGCGAAAACTTCCACTTTTACAGAGTTCCACAACTTCTTTGTTTCTTGATATCTCGGAGTTAAGCATTGAATGATTCTTAGAATTGTATGATCTTTTACATTTCATAAGAAGTTTCTCATCATCTCACGTACAAAGTTGAGCCCCATCCTCTCAACCAAAAGTATTCCTTTCAGTGTACAAGACGTGTATCATCATTGTGCGCAGAACACTACACCAAAGATCCATTAGTGTAGGATCTTTGATCTTACAAAGAGATTTTTCCCAGTGGTGGGGAGGAGAAAAATCTCTTTGTGATCTTATTACTACACACGTACGTAGGATCTTTGACTACACGTGTTATCGGATACACGGTGGACATCCGTTCAGCTCTTCGAATCGAAGTAGAGCCAAGGGTCGTTCGAATTCGGTTTCTGGCTGCAAAAGAATTTTAATAGAGGGTGTCTCCACTGTTTCTAAAGGAGTCCGAAGAAATCCGTGATGGGTGTAACATGGTAAGATAAGGTCACACGCTTATGCACGTCAAAGATTATGTGCCATTTGTTGCCAAATGCACGATTGAATCAATTGTCTTTGTATCAGTCCCACGCATTGCTTTATGTGTACAGTATGTAGGAGATTAGCCCGACTAGAACGCGAACTGGGCTGTGTATAGTTATCGAGATATTCATTCAGCATTAGGCCTTGTTGGGCCTAGTAGTAGTATGTAGTAAATTAGTACTAATAGTAGGACCCGACCCTGGCCTTAGTATAGCTCCGCGGACACTAGCTACACGCAGCCGCTGTTGCGAAGCGACAGCGGCAGCGGCTGCACCTCTATTCCTTTGCAGACGTTGTCATTTTTCAGTGTGGTTGTGCGACTCCTTCATGAATATCTTTATTAATCGTGGAAAACTAAAATACAAGGAATTATCGTAATCTATGATAATCATTCAATAATCGGTATGCGATTTTTTGTTTAATTACGTCAAAAACTCACCGAAATCTGTGGCTGAAATCAGGTCTGTAAACGTCCTTATTGCTTCACTCCTCATCTGCGTGTTATTTGAATGGCATTCACTCTCGTATACTACTACAACGTACAACGTAGGTAGTCGGAGAGCTAGAGGTACCTCTCCGACTACCTACGTTGTAGTATACGAGAGTGAATGCCATTCAAATCGCAGATGAGGAGTGAAACAATAAGGACGTTTACAGACCTGATTTCAGCCACAGATTTCGGTGAGTTTTTGACGTAATTAAACAAAAAATCGCATACCGATTATTGAATGATTATCATAGATTACGATAATTCCTTGTATTTTAGTTTTCCATGATTAATAAAGATATTCATGAAGGAGTCGCACAACCACACTGAAAAATGACAACGTCTGCGAAGGAATAGAGGTGCAGCCACTGTCGCAAAGCGACAGCGGCTGCGTGTAGTTACGCGGACACTTACTTTTCGTTGGCGTTGCTCTGAATTCCGTCCTCTGACTCAGAGTCAGAGGAGGAAAATTCGAGCAGAAGTATCACTGCAATGTATATGCAGTTATTCACAAAATCCTGAAAATTACGGTTACGTGTTTCGCAAATTTACGTCAATTCAATTGTTCTCTCTAAAATTTTTAACAATACTAGAAACTCCATGTCTATAGCATAGTCATTTTGATATAGATTTAGTTAGGGGCCTAGTAGAGTCTACAGCTGGTCTACTTCTTGTTGGCAGTAACACTATCAATTCCATATCATCACGATTACAGTTAACAATAAGAATTTCACTGTCTGTCACACTGAGATGCGTTCAGAATTACCATGGTGTGTGGTACTTTTGTGTAATACCATTGCTTTACCATGTCTGGCTATACAGTTCTGTGCCTGGACATGCATTCCCATTGTGAATTTGCAAATTTGATCTACTTAATTTGCTTGTAAATTGTAGGCCACGAGAGTAGTTGTGCTATTGATAGTGTTACTGTTTGTGACTGAACCACCCCCCCCCCCCCAAAAAAAAGTACAAACAAAACAACAGAAAGATAATACTAGCACAAGCATTTGACCAATTAAGAAACCCTTATTCTAATTTGCACGAGCTAGATCATGTCTAGCTATCAGACGCATGCACATGCACAACATATACAACATATAACAACGCACGTGACACCAGAGGCAATAATCAAAAATATATTCAACAACGACACAGAGCTACAGTTTTCCGGGATTCCTTCTTCATAACCAACTCCCCAACGCAGTGGTTCAATGCCCATCATTGTCCCTGTTCAAGCAAAATTTGATGCAATTTCAATAGTCGCGCTCTATCCACATGTAGTGCTTCTCTACAAGTTAGCGTGGATGTGTCTTCCTGGACATTTTGCTGACTAAACCATACAGATACAGATATACTGGAGGATAGATTCAGAGTGATTCATAAGATGACAAGTTTAGCTAATGATATAAGATGGGAGGTGAGAGCAAAAGGACACTTGTGTCCATAAGGGCAACTTTGGCATTTACAATGCATGGCTGGACAATTAAATCACTAGGACAACACTGAAATGATCATCTCTGACTAGAAATTTGTACTAAAAGTCCTTTTAATTCTCTGTTTTTTTTTTTTTTTTTTTTGTTATGATGGTGTGATATATTTAAAGCTATCACAATCTCTCTTTAGCCTGACTGCAGCATGCTTGATTTTCAGCGTGGTTTGTTCCTTATGATTCTGTCATTAACAGTGTATGTCAGTGGCCCGTGACGGAGAACCGCACCATTCCTCAGACGGTGGAGATTCTCACCAAGCGTCTGGATGCTCTGGGGGCGGTCAAGACGGGCAATGTAGCTGTAGACTGTGAGATGTACCAGTCAGTTCCTACCATGGGTAGGTATAGCTCATTGCCATGCATAGCCAACAATCCTCTCATACAACGTAACACTATGCTTTCTTGTAGTGATATCTTTTGATGTGATATACAGCCAACCTTGCCTAAATCAAATCTACTTGACTGAAAAAGTAGCTTTGACTTAGAGAAAATTTGACCTATGGGGATTAAAATCAATAAAATATAAAGGGAAGAGGACTTAAAAAGTCCTTTGTCTTAGCGATTAATCAACTTTGATGGGATCGTATAGTTTTGGTTGAGACCTAACTTCAGGTTTCTAACATTTTTTTTTTTTTTTAGTTATTGGAAAACCTCTTATAAAGTATGAAAGAGCTTGTAATTCCAAAAGGGATTCAATGTTTATTTGATGAAAATTGGTTTTGAAATGGCTGAGATATCCAAAACAGAGCAATCCTAATAAAAGGTGGGACCCACCTTTTATTAGGATTGCTTTGGTTTACTTTGTTTTTGGATGTCTCAGCCATTCCAAAACCAATTTTCATCAAACAAACTTTGAATTCGTCTTGGAATGGTATGCTCTGTATTATTTCATAAGTGGTTTCTTGATATCTAGCAGAAAGTTAGCAGCCCAGTCCTCATCTCCACCAATACTATCCTTTTAGATGTGAGGTCGACTTAAGCAAGATTGACTGTATTTAGTGGGTGCTTTGGGTGTAATGTCACATTTATTTCATTCTATTTAATAATTTCTTTTTACTGGAAGGAGATTCATTTTTCATTTTTCTGAAAATATCTTCTGCTGATGCACCTTGTACCTAACTGTCACTCCTATTGATTCATTTCATGCCTCATGAAAAACATAACACAATAAATTATTAGGTTTCAAAATCAGTCATATGACTGCCGTTTGGTATTTAATGTGGTGACTAACTTAGTCACCACTTTATATGAGTCCAGATGATGGTATGTCATGTCCTATATCAGTCGCTATATGAGTAGATCCACTTAATTATTGTCTGAACACTGTGTAATTCCAATAAAATAACGACCCAGTTTTATTAAGAAAAAAATCTTATTGGTCCTATTTCCAGAAATTCATGTGTAACTGTATGATCCAACAATGTTATTCCAACAATGCTCAGTTATATTGACTGTTTCATTCCTCGTGGAAACAAACCAAGGCTTCAATCTTCGATGTAATGAACGTGTTCACTTATTACATACTATGCCATGGAAGCTAATGAGAATCATATTATTGGTTGAATTTCTGTCCAAGAAGTTGCCAAAATAGTGCCATGGCTGAACAAATACAGTACATAATTTGCTAAAGATAACTTTCAGAACTACTTCTGAGCAAATTGAGGTGATATGATATATTTCTGAAAGCTCCACCTCAGGGTAACTTATGCAAAGAAATTTCTAACTGTCTTATGGCATAAAGAATAGAAAACTGGTGATAGCTAGAAACATACAAAAAGTATGCCATGTTTGTACAAATTGCATGTGGTAGTATTTTTCACATCTATATAATGTTTCTATTTATTATTATTTTATTTATTTATTTATTTTTTATTTTTTTGCAGGACAAACCCCCAAAGTTATTCATGTGATGCACAACAAGGAACAGCCGTACACTTGCTATGCAGTGACCGACAACAAGACATGCCTAGTTTGTGAGAATTCCTTTGAGGCCATCATGCAGCGCCTCAAGGCGTTCTACACCCCCAAGAAATCGGCACGGATTGAATCCAAGGGGATACGCTATGAAATGGGAGACTTTGTTGTCAAAGTTGGCATTGTGTCTTTAGGACCCCATGCCAGGGGAATCCTTGTTGAGGTAAGACTTCAATTCATCTTGTAATATATTAAAGACATAAAGTATTGTGTCCTCTTATTGGAAATTGTGCATTCTTTCTTTCTTTTCTTGCAGAAAGTATCCAAAAGAAGAATGTTTAAATTTCAACTGCAAAACCATTCCTGTTTTCCAGCCCAAGGCTTATGTGTGGAAAGAATACAATTTTATTACAGCACAGCACTCGGCTTTGAGATTAAAAAGATTAAAAGTCCCCCAAACCTTGTTATATTGTCAGTTCCCAATCATAATGGGTAAAGAAATGTCTCATTTGCCAGAGAAATGTAACCAGTCAAAAGGAAAAGTATCACATGTCTTGAGTTACTGTCTTCATATTTTTTTTTAAACTTATAAATTGTCAAGATATACAGTGAACATAATTAAAATCACAGTGTTTCTGAGTTAGTTATAGGTAAAATCTTACGAATTTGTAAATGCATTCATGAGTAAACTGATTGTGCTGTGTGAGTAAAGCTTTGGAAATTTTTGATACATATAGTCAGTGCATCAATACTAAAAACTTTACCAGCATTTAATACAGAAAAGGTAGACTCTTTTTTAACCAGAAGAACATTGGATGGAAGGCCCCACAATATACTAGTAATGGATTTAGGAGATGATGTGATTATACATTGTAACTTGAGAAGTCACTGAACTGTTGCAATAAATCTCTCCCTGCTTTAATATGAACCTGCATGATACCTGTTAATTGAGGACTACCACCTGGAAAAGTCAATGTATTACAACTAGATTGACCCAACTAAGATGTGATTTCAACTTGTGCCCTGCAGGTGGAGTACACACCCTGTACCATCATCCCGGATTGCTGGCAACTGATGATGGAGTTTATGCATGGCTTCATGGGGTCCCAGAACACCCCTACAACGCACCCCTTACACGCCAGCAAGCAGGGAGAACCATTCTCCCCAAAGGACACCATTTTCCAGTATCTGGACCACTTTGAAAACATCTTGAAGCGGGGCACAAATACTACCACAAGGTGACGAGGCTGGCTAAGTACCTTCCCTTTGTCCTGACAAAGACTCCTGCTGGTGGTGAAAATAGTCAGATTATCATCTCAGGTACTCGTACTACTGTCCCAAGACATCGAGGCTGGAGTTTGCCCTTGATTGGATGGGGTCACGGATGGCCAAACCAAAATAGACTCGAAAATGGGAACTGAAGTGATATGCATAGAATGTTTTGCGAAGATTTCATTCTGCAAAGCTGAAACAGCTGAGCATGTGTTGGGTAGATCACATGTAGATGGGTGTGAGAGAGGAGTGTAACTCAATTCTGCAGTGCCCAGAAGTAGAATTACTTTAGTTAAACAGAAATGTAAAAGGCATAAGTGATATTATGAATACATCACTTTTGCCTCTTGTTTGCCTACAAGCTATTAAAATCAAAAGTACGTAGTAACAACTTGCAAGTGAGCAGCATAGCTTGTGAATTGCACAGATACATGTATATGGAAGCTCTTTGAAGTTTAATGCTTGTTTCCGCCACAGAGGTGGAGAACTACATGTACAGGCCTGGTGCTGATGTTATTACTTTACTGAAACTTGAAAGGGAGTCATCGAGTTGTAACTGCACACTGTAAAGCTTCTTACATCTTTGTGCTTGTTCAATGACTTTAAGTTTGCTTTTTGTTCTCTATCATTCAACTTAATTTATGAACCAGTACAATTGACCAAAATACGGCAAAGTCAACTGAAAGAAGGGGCAAAAAGTGCAGCACTTGGAGGTTCTCACTCATTCATTTTCCCACCTTTTTTTTTTGTATACCCTCATTGTCATTTCCTTATGACGTAACATTGCACTGTTGCCAGGATGCGCGCTGGGTGCATAGGATGCCTAGCATTGATGCGTTAAAGCGCGCATCCTTGGTAACACGGTTGCAATATATTGTTATGGCTTAATTTTGTTATTGTTCTCTTAGTATCAACACTTGAGAAAGGGCGGCGAGACGCTCGAAAATTTGTGTGCAGAAATAAACCATTGGTGATACAGCATGAACTTTGTTCCAGTTTTGTTACTTATATATATAATATATCCTGGCTCCACCTGTTGGCCAACTTATGCACTCCTTGTAGACATACTGTTACCCCACTCCGGCGGGGGTGGATGGATACGTAGGTAAACTGAAAGAAAGGAAGAATGACGTCCAGTCACAATGAATGCGGGAATGAATGTGTGGACTCAAGACCACATCCATCGGGATGGAGTCAGTTTTCTTAGAATTTGAAGTGACTGGGTAAACTCCACTCTGATTTTAGGGGTGGGTGAAATAAACTTGTGAGGGTAAATTTCCCTGTTTATACCTCTGACAGATGTGCATTGTTGTTATTAAATTGTTTTCAAACAAAATTTGTAGGGGGGGGGGGGGGGTGAACTTACTTCGTTTGTCATATTCACTGTTTGGGATGCTCATTTCTGGGTTGCCACATCTTTCCCCCCTGAGAAAAATGTCGTCCCAGACATGTGTAAATTGTTAGTTTTTGCTCCTACCGTGCCTATTTACAATACAAAACAAATATATAACTTTGCTGAAGTCCTTTCCACAACACTTCAAATAAGGTGCAAGGTTTAAAAAAAAAAATCAAATTAACGACGGATCGAGCAACGCACAAAATTAATCAATATCAACACATTATACTACTCTACAATGTAACAATTTGATAACATCAAACCTCATAAACAAAAACAATTTTAGTGAAATGGTGCAATGCCTTCACTATGCTACAAATAGAGCACATTTCAAACTTATAACAACCAACAGGCGCGCTTTCCTGATGGAGTATATCTTTTGATCCTTAGGATCAATGCACACAATTCTTTGATACAGCGTGCCATACGCTGAAGTGTTCAAAATAATTTGGGGTGACAACAACAAAAACACCTGTTCAATCTCCCATGACTTAAAGGACTACCTGGTATCATAAAACACTTGTAGCCACATCCATCTGACCAAGTCACCCCAATTTCTCATTTAACATGTTGCTTGGAAACTTCTTGACATTACAGATCAATATTACACATGTAAAACAAGTTGGCAAACATTGAAATAACAGTCCTTACACAACACAATTCTGATGGCCAGGGTGTCCTGGGAATGTGTATGTTGGCCATTGATTATGGTGGTAGTGTCCATTCAGGTAAGTGGGTAATGGCATTTGATTTTGGGGAGGCTGGGGTACTAGGGGTTTTGTGTGTATGGTGACATGGGTCTCGTGTAGGTCCCATATATGTGTTGGCCACTTTGCATTTGAGTAGGGAAAGCTGGGAACATATTCTCTGGGGGATATCTTGGTAAGGAAAATCGGTGTATATTCATTGCCATGCAATGGGGGTCTGGGGAACCAACATGGTTATATGTGAAGGTTCTTGGAGGGTGTGTCTCCCGGCAAGGTCATGCTCTTTGACCCTCATCTCTACCATCGTTGTCGGGAGATACAGTACAGCATGCAGTAGAGGGGGTGGTACGATAGGGATTTCAGGGGAGATTTCTGTTACTTCTTGATCAGGTTGCTGGACATCACTTTGCCCATCTTGTCCTTGCGTGGAAGGTTGATTTTCCCTGCTCACCAGCATTTAGAGGTCTTGTTCCAAGGGAGTCTGCATTTGATCCTGCTCTTGCGCATTCTCTCCTGAAGGCAGCCCTTCATAACCTTCAGCTTCAACGTCAGGTGGGGTACTCGGGTGGCTGCTGGGCTGGTCTGTCTGCTGCTTCTGGCGACGTTGGAATTCGGCAAAGTACATTTCTTCTTCCCCATCAGAGCTATCTATATCTGACCGCTGGTATGTCTGTTGGGGTACTGGTCGGCGTCGTCTAGTTGTCCGGTTGGGACGTAATGGGGGTGTGGTCTGTCCATGTTCGTTTGGTTTTGGTCCTGTCTGTGGCTTTGGTTCTTGGGGAACAAGGGAATCGCAGGGTAATAGGAAGTTTCGATGAAGCACCCGTTCCCTTCCCTTTCCGCTTTCTGGGAACACCACATACACAGGCAGGTCTCCCTTCCGTGCTTTCACTGTGTAGGTTTGGTCTTCATAATAGGACCAGAGCTTCCCAGGACCAGCATGTGGGGTGCAGTCTTTGACCAGGACCCTGTCTCCTGGCATCTATCCAGTGCTAGCTGCTTTCATGTCATACCTCCTTTCCCCTTTGTCTGCTGATTGGAGGGCGGCTTTGCGAGCTAGATCGTATGCCTCTCTCATGCGATCTTTCCACTTAGCCACATACTCTGGCATGTTCTGAGGTTGCTTCTTCCGGTTCATGGGAATACCAAAGGCCAGGTCGATTGGGAGTCTTGCTGGGTGCCCGAACAAGAGGGAGTGTGGCGAGTACCCAGTGGTGTCATGTCTTGTATTGTAGGCATGAACAACTTTGTTGAGATGGTGTTTCCAGTCCTGTTTTTGTTCATTGGTCAGGGTTCGTAGCATGGAGAGAAGTGTTCTATTGAAGCGCTCCACCTGCCCATTTCCTTGTGGGTGGTAGGATGAAGTGCGTGAGTGCGTGATACCCGACAGTTGTTGTAGCCTTGTGAACAGTTGATTCTCAAATTCACGGCCTTGATCATGATGGAGCCTTTGAGGATAGCCGAACTCCAGCACAAAATCATTAAACATTTTGTTGGCTGCTGTCCGGCCTGACTTGTTGGTAGCGGCGTAGGCCTGGGCGAACCGCGTAAAGTGGTCCATGACAACCAAAATATATTCATGCCCACCACGGCTATGCTCCAAGTGAAGGAAATCAATGCTTACAAGTTCAAAAGGCTCTGACGTCTTGATTGGGACCAGAGGGGCCCTGATGGTTTTAGCAGGTTTCTTCTGCTGGATACACTGACACCTCATCGTGATTTATGTGGCGATGGTTCATTCCATGTGGGGCCAGTAGAACCTTTCACGAGCTAGCTCCATTGTCCTTTCCACTCCCAGGTGTCCCATCTTATTGTGGAGTTCTTCGCAAAGTCCCACCACTTCCTTGGGAGAACTAGCTGTGTTTTGGTCTTGGTGACTCGATGGAGGACCCCATCAGTTCCAATCTGTAGTCGTCTCCATTCATGCATGATGGACTTTATGCCAGGGGTTTCAGCTACCCGCTCATGTCTTTTAGGCCAGCATCTTCCTTCTGTGCGGTCAATACGTCAGTCTGGGAGAACAAACAGCTTGCTTCTGATGGATTTTTGGTGGCATCATCCTCAGTGGCCGGGTCAACTACCAGGGAATGTATGACTGCAAAGTCACCATCTGCGTGGTGTTGGATTCCTTGAAGAGTAGCAGTCAAGACATCTGGTGAGATCTCTTGGGTGTAGCAATTCATCATATGACGATGGTCCAAGGGCATTCTGGAGAGGGCGTCAGCATCCCCATTGGTTTTGCCTGGTCTATACCTGATGGAAAAGTTGAAGTCCACCAACTCTCCGATCCACCTATGTCCTGTTGCATTCAGTTTGGCCGAACTTAACACATAAGTTAGCGGATTATTATCTGTGAAGATGACAAATGACTTTGTGTACAGCAGATAACTGCGGAATTGGTCTGCTACGGCCCATTTGAGTGCTAAGAATTCCAATTTGAGTGCAAATGGTTCTTTTCGGCAGCTGTCAATGTCCGGGAACCATAGGCAATGACCTTTAACTTCCCATCTTGCTCCTGGTACAATACAGCACCAAGACCATCCTGAGAGGCGTCGGTATGGAGCACGAATGGGAGGTCAAAGTTCGGGTAGGCAATTACCGGGGGATTGGTTAGCTCATCGATGAACTCATTGATGATTGCTTGATGAGAGGGAAGCCAAGTTATTGGGGTACTCGAAGGGGCCTGGCCACTTGACTTCTTTAGATTGGTCTTCTTAGCTTTCTTTTTCATCTCTTCCAATTGTACCCTTTACGTGGAGTAGGGTGTAGAGGGGTTTGGCTCTCTTCGCGTAATCCTTCAAGTACCGCCGATAGTAGCTGGTAAGTCCAAGCAACTTCCGAACATCACTGATAGTCTTGGGTGTCCTCTCCTTCAATGACTGAAGGGCAGCTGTCTCAGTCGGGTCTAGCTTGTACCCCTCAGCTGTGACTACACATCCCAGGTACCGGACCTCCTTTTGAAAGAGATGACACTTGGCAGGCTTGAGTTTCACCCCATGCTGCTGCAAGCGTTGGAGAACTGTCTTGAGGTTGACAACGTGTTCAGAGAAGGTCTTGCTGTAGACAATTATGTCATCTAAATAGACTTTGCAGATGACATGGTTCAACCCTTCCAAGATGTTCTCCATACACCTCTGGTAGGTAGCGGGGGCATTCTTAAAGCCAAACGGTACCCTTACCCATTCGTGCAAACCCCAGGGCGTGACGAATGCTGTAAGGGGCCGGCTCTCTTCAGACATGAATCCCTGATGGTACGCTTTGCCTTGATCAAGGGTGCTGAACCAAACATTACCCGCCAACCCATCCAAGACATCTTGCATTAGGGGGATAGGCTGGCGGTCAGGGATAGTTTTGCTATTCAGCCCCCTATAATCTACACAAGGGCGCAGCCCACCATCCTTCTTCTGGACACATACTACTGGGGAGGCGTATGGAGACTCCGATTTCACAATCCACCCCCTTTCAATGAGGTCCTGTAAGTACGTCCTCACCTCCTGATACAGTGGCCGGGGAATTGACTGATAGGTTCTCTGCACCGGGATGTTGTCAGTCAACCGGATCTTCATCTGCAGATCAGGAATGCACCCCATATCGTCTCCAGTAGAGAAAACACCTGCTTCTTGCTGTAACAGTTCCTAAGCTGCACGTCTTTGATCTTTGGTGAGTTCGCTAAAGTCAAAACCTGTGCCTTGGTGATCTTCCCCACCACTTAAGACAGATGATACAGTTGTCTTTGGTACTGTTTGGTTCCTGTTGGGTAGGGGTGAATCTGTGGGAAGGATACTCCTGACCTGTTGTAACTGCCCCAGTGGGGTGCAGCGGGGAAGGATGATGTCCCTGTGAGTCTGTTTGTGGATAGGTCGCAACTGAACTAAACCTGGTTCCATTTCCAGTCCTGCCATGTCCACAGAGTGTCTATCTGGTTCAAAGAGAACAGTCATCCTTTCTCTGATTGGTCCAGGTCGCACACATACTGCTAGTAGAGTTGTCTTCCCTGCAGGAATTACCTCAGACTGTCGACCAATTTTAACAGCGCAGACCTCATCCGGGATATCCGTCTTGAGTAGGTTGACCACTTTGGGTATCGATTGCTTGTTCTCCTGAAATGATGTCACCAGGGCATGGCAGATTCCAGGCACATTTTGGGAGTTGAGGACCATTTCCCTAATGACATTGAAGCCAATGATGGGCTCAGGGACGTCTTCCTCCGTGACAAGGAAGGGCACTTGGTATTGGTAGGGGGGCCCACCTTGCATCTCCAGATCGAACTGGACATCAATCCACCCAAGATAGGGAATAGCAGACCCGTTGGCGGCTTTCACTTGTAGATTTTTGCCCACCAGTTCCTGCACATTCTGTATCACTACATCTGGAAGGATGCCCTTCATGAAATCCAGAGAGACCACCGACACCTGTGCCCCTGTATCCCACAATGCCTCAACTGGATGCCCATTTAATTTACATTAAACGATGCATCCCTCCCCAACCAACTTCACCAAATTATGTAATTGTCGAGGAGGGAGACATGCGCTGCCATTACCTGATAACCCACTTACCCTTGGACACTTACCATTCTGGGGGGACTCCGATCCATTCTGAAGGGCTACACCTGGTTGTCGGCCCCGCAGCGGTAGCAGTGTCGACAGCTCTCTCCACAGCCCTCCTGGCGACATTTTCTACACCCGCGTGGTCTTCGCTGGCCTTGTCCTTGCCCTTGTCCTTGTTGGCCCTGAGAGATCCTCCCCTGCACATCCCTCAGGCACGACTTCAACTCTGCAATTTCGGCTGTGAGCGCCTTCACAGCATCATTTTGTTGGACCTTCTCAGGGGTCTTGGCCTTTATTGGGTCACCTTCAGTCATGACCCTTGCAACACGGTTTGGTGACTTCACCTTCTGTTGTCTTTTGTTCTCCAAGCTAACGGCAGCATTCAGGAGCATGAGCAGCTCCTCATCTGAAGTGGGATTATTCAAATGAGGCTTCAGATCCTGCCTCACGTCATTGTGGAGTCCAGTCATAACTGCATGCAGGAACATATTTTTAACCAAAGCTTCATCGTACTTGAGCCCCTCGGCAGACTTGTTTGAGGCTCTTAGGACTCGTTGTCGGAGGTCAAGAGCCCGCATTACAAAGCTCTGCGCAGTCTCAGTTTTCCCCTGTGCAGTATTTGCTAGTTCATGGTAGAGTTCAGTAACATCTTTTTCCTGATAGTGTGATTTGAGGATTGTCTTCAGGGTATCGAGGGTCAAATCTGGGTAATTCTCCAGGTATGAGCGGAGACGAAGCCCAGGGTTAATTGCTCTAAGAACGGCCTCTACAACCTCCCCTTCTGAATATCCGCGGTTTATAGCGGCGTTGATTTGGTGGTGCAAGCTAGAAAAACTTTCTGATGGGTGTCGCCAACTTGCCCTGATATCCTCAAGTCCTTGCGGTAGGTCAGGGGGAAGCCAAGGTTTAAATCTCGTGGGGCCTGGGATTGTTGTGTCTGAACAGGTGGTGTTTGGGGTTCATTCTTGAAGGGGGATGCTGGTGGCTCATCAGGAGGGGGTGCAGAAGGCTCAGTAGAGGATGACGTGCTTGGCTCCTTGTTTTCTAAGTCCTTTAAAAGCCCTTGGAGGATGGCTGCTCCTTCCTCATCCTCTTCCAGCATCTCCACATGGTCCCTGATGGCGCGGACTAGCTTGGACCTGGTCTGCCCCTCCAAGCCGGAGATTTTCAGCTGTTCTGCGACTTTCAGCAGGACCGGGGTATCCTGCTGATATAATGCTAGGGTTAGGGTTAATCGAACAATAGATATCATGGGGACAGACATGCAGAACTGTGTTTGGTACAGTTATAGGCATTCTTGTGTTCTCCAATCCGGTGATGAATGACTCAAGGAGACAAGTGTTGTGAACGGATAGTCAGTGCAGAATGCAAGTGTTTATTTCAAAGTTTCGGTATGGTTTATATACAATTGTTACATCGTCAGTATGAGATGAGTGGGTAGGTGGCAGGGGAAATGGAATGACCATATGACCGGTAATGACTTTTCCAGAATATGAATAGAGAGACAGGAGTGTCAGCAATCAGAAACAAAGACACTGCAGAAGGGATGACCGTCCAAGATCGTCTCGTCGGACGTGGCTGACTAATCTAGTCGTGGCGGGTGGGGTGAACTGTTTCACCTGTTTGGCAGACATTCCAGTGATGGTACACAAATTAATACACTTCTCGAAAGTCAGGTCTTCAATCTGAAAAAGTTTTCCTCTTAATTGCTGATTATCGATTCCACATACGATCTTGTCCTGCAGAAGGGAATCGTGCAGATTGTCAAATTCACAGTCCTTCGCCAGAGATCTCAGGGCGGTTAAGTACGTGGCAAAATGTTCATTTTGCTGCTGGTTTCTGGTATTAAACATATACCGGCTGATGGTGAGGTTTTTTTCTTGGTTCACAGTTCTGCCGAAGTTTTGCCTTCAGTGGCCCTATCTTGTCCTGCTCCTCAGAGGAGAACACAAATGTTTCATAGATACGTTGTGCTGCTGGGCCTGCCACGTGGAGAAATGTGGCGCACTGAATCGTCCCCCGCTTCATCAATAGCTCGGTGGCCGTTTCTTACAATTCAAACGCTCTAATCCATTCCTTGTAATTTTGAGCAAGGTTCCCTTGTAACGACAGGGGTCCAAGAGGCTTTACTCCAGCCATTAATCCATAGATCGTGACGATCGCAAAGAAAGATGTGTGGATGCGAGAGTTCTGTGAGGCTAGTGAAGTTTTTAATGCCCGCTCCTTGATAGAGGGCACTTCTATTTACAGCAGTTACACATGTACATGTTAGCAACATTGTGGTTATGGTACAAATACATTACAATTACATAATGGCAAAATCATAATTTGCCAAGGCAGCCAACCAGCAGTCACTTGTGGCATTTAGCTTTGCACTTGTCATCAAGTAGGTTAGTGGGTTGCTTTCGGTGACGACAATAAACTTAGCCCCAGACAGGTAATCACATTTTTCTGCGATGGGTCATTTTAGGGCCAAGAATTCCCACTTGTATGCTGGGTTATTGAGTGTGCTCTTCCACAATCCCCTGCTGGCATTGACAGTAACATTTAGCTTGCCATTATCTCCTTGGTAGAGAGCTGCAGCAAGGCCATTCCCAAAGCGTCAGTATGGAGCAGAAAAGGTTTGTTGTAGTGTACAAACCCGGAGACTGGGGTCCAGCGTTGCCAGGTCCAAACAGAGCAAAATCACCAAAAAGCATGTGAAAAATCGCCAAAAGCCATAAAAAATCACCAAATTTGGAAAAGCGTTGGTAAGGCTTCAATTTCAAGACAAAATGATGTCAGTAAACCAACCTTTTATCAGTCACTCTGCGCGAGTCTCGGTGCAATTTACGGCGCGCCGTATAGTCACACACACTAAATGCAAAATGTGCACGATGTGTATGGCCATGGATATATGAGTGTTTGTGTACGTATGGTCAGTGGTGTTGAGTGTTGCAAAAAAAGGCACATGTTATGTTTCTACAGGAATAAGGGGAAAACTTTGGGCAAAATGCATTTTTGTTTTCAATTAGTGTGATTATTTTTCATTGGTCTCAAAATCACCAAAAAATTACCAAAAATCACCAAATTTTGATTTGGTTACCAGGCTAAAATTTTGTCACCAAACAACTTCAAAAATCACCAAATTTCACCCTTTTTGGTTAACGAAATCACCATCTGGCGACACTGCTGGGGTATTGGTGATTTTCTCAGTCAAGGTTTTGAAGGCGTACTGCAGTCAAGGATCCACGCTGGTCCAAAGGGATTAGTTGGTTTATTCTTGCTTTTGGCACTTATCTTCTTCCTTTATCCTTCTTGTGAAGCCGGTGGTCAAAGAATTTACGAACCATTTGCAGATCAAGCATGTGTTTGGACTCTAAAAAAATGAAATCAGTTGGAATGAATTGAGTTAGATTTTGCTCTTTCTTATTCCATAATCATAATGCAGAAATTAACCGATTAATCTTGTCAATGAGAGTTCAAATTCATACAACATTCATGTGCCCTTGCCCTCGTTCGCATTATGTGGTGAATCATTTTCCTGTCCTGTCAGAGAGTGTCAACCGCTTCGATGATTTTTGCTTTGAGACCCCCAAGATCATGAGTAGGAGTGACAAGGACTTTTCGCTGGAGGAAGCCCCAGAGAAAGAAGTCACAAGGGGTGAGGTCAGGACTCCGCAAAGGCCATTCGATGGGATGATTCATGGCAACGACTCTGTCTTGGAAGAGCTGATGCAATCTCTTCCTCACGATCAGTTGACAGTGGGCCGGAGCCCCATCCTGGATCCACCGTAAGCGGCGAAAGGCGCCGTGTCCATCTTGTTCATACTCTGTTTCAAGTGGAGGAACTATCTCTTCATCGATCAGGTGCAAGCAGGCTTCTTCGTGTAGATTGTTGTTGGAAAAAAAAGAAAAAAAAAAAAGCAGGACCTATCAGAGCCCTGTTGCCGCAGAAACCACACCACACAGAAATTTTCTGTTGGCTTGCATTCCTTTCATAAATGAATGCAGGTGGATCATGACGAGGTGTGTACTGGTGGACATTGTGACTGCAGACACAGCCATCCATGAAAAAGGAGTACTCGTCGCCAATCTCGATGTTTCCCAGAAGTCGTTCACTATGTTCGAACGACACACAGGGTCTCCTGGCTGGACCTGATGCCGACACAGCATCTTGTAGCGATACCATCTCATCTCTTTCCAAACACTGTGATGGAACGAAGACTTGGATATCGCCTGCCCATTCCTCCTCCTGGAAACTTGGGGGTTGTCTTCCATGGTATGTCTTACTGCTGCCACATTTTCTTCTGATCTGACAGTCTTTCTTCGACCAGATCAACCCTTGTTGAGATTGAACCTTGTCCCTTCATGCTGATACTTCCTAGAGTTTCTCCAAGCACCCTTTGTTTTGTGGTTAGCTGCATGGTCAGGCAAGCTCATGATCGTCTGTTTATTTTTTGACCCTATTCACAACTGAACCGTCTCTGACGTTCCCTTTACCCCTCAGATAGCCTAGCTCTCTTCTCGGAGTCCGAGATATCAGACTCTTCTACCAGCTGGCGTGCAGACTGCCGCCAACTCTCAATGTCCGCTTTTCCGTTTGGGGTTGGTGTCCTACCGGAGAAGAGGCGTAGCCTACGCCTGGTTGCCGTTGAGAAAGCCAGGACATACTTCACGTTGGGTTTGGGAACCTGATTAGTGGGATCGGGGCGTGGAGTCGATTCTTTAGTGGTTTGGGTATCTATATACTCCTTGAGGTCGTCAAGGGTCTTCCCCTGCGACTCCAAAAATTCTTGAATGAGCATAGTTATCGAAGTATCTTAATCTTGTAACGGGAATGAAAAGGATGGCATGAATGTGAGTTTATATCAATCTATCGATAATGGTCAGCATCAACAAAACAACATCAAATACTAACGCAAAACCTCCAACGAGGTAGATGAATCATTAGATTAAAAAACGAGAAGTGAAATGGAAAGTGAAATGAAATCTGGGGACGTCAGTAGGAGAGTTCATGATCGGTGAGATGAAAGCATGAGAAAGGTATTTCTCATTGAGAAAAGGGCATGTCTCTTCTCTCCTACAGCTAAATTTGCTCTCACTCTTTGAGGGCAAACCACCACTACGCAGGCAAGGACCAGGCCAGGCTTAAAACAACAACCTTGTTAAGTAACCAGATACTCCAAAGGAAGCCCTGCTGCACAAAGCGTTGCGCATTGGTTTCTGTATAGGCTACTAGCATATACAGGGGACAATGGTATACTGCAAACATATAAAATGTATTTACATGTACAATACAACTTAAAATGTGAAAATGTGGCCTTCACTAGCAGGGGCTAAAATGTACTGTACGTATCTAGATACATTGTATGTACCTGGGACACAGCAGCAAACCTCAGAAATTTGGATAGTGCGACTTCGGCACACAAGTGTTTACTGTTCTGTTGCTTATACTCTGGTGCTATGACCCTGTCAAAACCTACAAAATTACTGTCAAAATGGAAATAAGTGTACTGTACATTATTAGGACGGGAAGAAAAAAAAATGACTTGTGATTGATTTGTGCAGGCCTGTGATCCCGTCCTTGGGGAAGTTAAACACTAGTGACATTCATGATTTGATGATGTAGTGATGGCCAGTAATAGATACAACTTATATAATACAACTTAAGAAAAAGAGATACTTGACATGACAAGATGGGTCGTCATCAGGCTTCTCCCAAATTTCACCACTGAGAATCAAATCTTTGTTGAATGACATTACATGTATCCTGTAGCAGTGGAGCAGTGTGGCAATGAATGAATGAGAGAAAGAAAATAAAGGCCACAGCGCCATCTGGTGAGATCTTTTAGCAAGCATCAGACTGATTGTCCATGTTGCCTTCGCTTCGAATGTCATAAGGTTATTACCCAAGGGGTATCTTTGACCTTAAGGGTAATTGTGTCAAAGTAGATTTTCCGGGAAGAAGTCTCTGCAAGTGTGTGCTGCCCCTCTTTCTGTAACAGGTGAGATTGATGAAGAGGCAAAAGGACTATACTCCTGTTGGAAAGAAAAGAAAGAAAGAAAGAAAGAAAGAAAGAAAGAAAGAAGGAAAACAAAATGACAAATGGAGAAAAGTAAACTCTGATTTTACTCTTGAGTAAAAACGAAGAGTTTGAATGTAACAACAGTTATGCTATTTCTAAGTTTTTTTCAAGTAAGGTCATAATCAAAATGAAGAGGACAATGAAAAATGTCTAAAGATGCCACATCCGTTACAATACCAAGAATTATTCTTGAAGATTTTTTTTTAGTAATCACAAATACATGTATTTTAATTATTCTCTTCGTTTTTTATTTGTTTTTTAGCAGATCTCCAGTTGATAAGAATGGATAAAAGTACATGTAATACCTGATGGGCAATTAAACTCCTTGTACAAAGTTATCCAGCCAGAGTTGTCCTTATGTCATTGGTACAAACCTCCCTAATGGAATGGAGCTTGTTCAAGTACATAATTAGAATGAATAAATGTACACAGTAGTATGGACTGAACTCATCTTTACCTGTGTCAGCTGTGATTATGTATGGTGTTGTTTTATTTTCTGAACCCTCTTCCTCCTTGATATGCCCTTTTCCTGCCTGAAATGTCTTTGTGACTTGCGCCTTTGTTACACTGTACAAATATACAACAGTGGCAAAATTAGTACATGTACACCATGAACGAACAACACTTTTGTTTAATTTTAGTTCATTTTAATTGGGTTCTGTCATAGTGTTATCTCTCCAGCATAACTAATGTCATTTGAATTCAACTGAGCTTTAAATCAAACAATATCCAAATATGGTAACTGACTTGAGGAGTGAAAAGACATAAAATTATGAAGTGCATTGTGATACACCACAGTATTGGCTTATGCCCAAGGATGGTGGGGGGGGGGGGGGATGGGGGCTGCAGCAACGCACTCCTGGTTCTGGGCTGTTTTCGTCTTTTAGTTTTATGAGACTCTTCACGTTAAAAGTATCTTAAATATCAGAATCATTCTAATGAATAAAACTGCATTGCAAGAATTAAAATAATCATACAATGATGATTATGTTAGAAAACGACAATGTTCTTTATTGTATTACTATTATTACTATAGTGTATAACCGTAAACATCGTAGTCATTTTCATTATCATCAAAATCATCATCGTCACCACCACCACCACCACCACCACCACAGTCATCATTGTCTTTATCATTTACTTTTTCCCAAAGGTCCTCCATGTACGTTTCTACGCAAACTGTATACAAGCCATGTATCATGGTGTTTTAGTTTGTCCGGAATTATTAAAGATATTGTACAAACTGAAAATGTAGAGTAATCTGACGTATGGAATGATCGCAGTGGCATCTATGCAGTTCGGTACGGTTCGGTATTCCGCCTCTGTACAAATTTGCTGGTTTAAATTTCGAAGAGAAACGGCCTGTAAGTTTGGATGGCCAAGGTATTAATTTGGGGCACCCTCATATACAATGTACATGTTCCTACAGCACAACGACCATCTGCCTGATACGACACGTTGTTTTTTTATTACGAGTTCTGGGTCGTCAAACTTTTTTTTTTCTCGTTTTTACATAGACTCTCTTTGTGTTCTTGATAGGCGAAATACTCGAGTGTCAAAGTAAAGAGTTTCCCGTTGCCGCAGTCATTTTCAGGTTTGATTTACAATGGGCAGTTTGAGGGTGGAAACGCCCATCTTCCTCCGTGGAAAAACTACACTTCGCGTTCAAGTTTACTCTGATGAGCGAAGTAAATGACAATAAAAAACCCAGAAATAACGGTGGTTTGACCTTTGAACTAGGCAAAATCAATGAACCCGACGAGTTTAAGTTGAATATATCGAGATCGATCAGTGAATGTTTGAGGAATATCAGACAAGTCATTCAAAGTTATGAAGTTTCGGTGCTGTCATTGCTGGATAAGGAGACTACTACAGTTCATGACGTCATTTTGGACAATAACAAAATAAATTGTAGGAGAATTCCACAAAAGTTCATTTTTCATGAAAAGAATAATATTCTTTTTACATGATTTTAAGTTAAGGGCAATGTTGTTCCACCTACTTCCTGAAAGAAGTAAGTCAAGTGCTCTTTCATAATCCTCGAAAAGAGACACCATGTTAAATTTTCTTTGTATTTTTAATCATATTTGTTTATATTGACTATAACGAAGTCATAAACTTTCGCTGACGGCATCGGAACTTTAAGAATTCATTCATAACTTTTTAATCAATTTATCGAATTTAATCCTTAAACTCTCACAGATGCATTCTACAGATATTATTATTTTCACTAAATCCACATTTATATTTCAACCCTGGTTTCCATAAAGGAGACTTCATCAACACAATAAAAGGGAGTCACTTTGGCAGTCATCATCGCCAGCGGAATTATCAATTTATGATGCTAATTTGATATGTTGTTTTCTTGGATGTAGTGATGTACTGTATGTTATGCTCGATCACTATTCATTCAGCATCTAAGTGACGTTAATGTATCAGTATATTGGTATTTATATTTACTTCTTTACTATCTATATATCTTCCATATCTATCTATCTATTTATCTATCTATCTATCTATCTATCTATCTATCTATCTATCTATCTATCCATCTATCTCATATCTACTTATCTTTCTATTTATTTATCTACCTGTATCCATGTATCTTTGTTTGTTAAAGGGTGTGTACAGTTCTGGTCGAGGTGAACATTTAGCTTTTAACGTTTTGCGAGATATTCAGAAACCACCCTATGAGATGTCAAAGAGCATGCAGTTCTAAGGGGTATCAAAAGTTTATTCGATGAAAATCGTTTTTGAAATGGCTGAGATATCGAAAAACAAGGTGAAACAAAGAGATCCTAATAAAGTTGTGGCATGTCGCCTTTTATTATTAGCACTTTTTTGGATATCTCAGCCATTTGAAAACCAATTTTCATCAAATAAATGTTGAATCCTTAAAATTACATGCTCTTTCATATTTCATAAGAGGTTTCTCATTATCTCACTTAGGAATGTTGAAAACATGAATCCCTACCTCAACCAGTACTGTACAGTCCCTTTAAACTCTGTCTGTCTACTCATCTATAATCAATCAAAAATCTAAGTGACGTTAATGTATCAGTCTATTGGTATTTATATTTACTTCTTTACTATCTATATATCTTCCATATCTATCTATCCATCTATCTATCTATCTATCTATCTATCTATCTATCTATCTATCTATCTATCTTCATTTCTATCTGTGATTCCTGTAGTGTCTGGGCATGGACTAATGCCACTGTGAGAATTGTCCTTTCGTGAACAGCAGACTCAGCATCACAATTTGGGTCATGGTTTGAAATCAAGACGAGAAACTAAAAACGTTTTTCAGTTCCACCCATCGCTATAGAATATCCCACAAAACAGAAATCAAACCGTCTCAACAAGAACACGTTGACCCCTTAATCTACATTTACGAAAGAGGTTGCTATAACTGGTGAAAGATACATCTGCAAAAAAAGACGCTATACACATTCCGTCATACTCGGGTAAGCATGGAGGATATAAGGTCAACGGGCAATGTTCATTATTCCGAAGGTTCGTTTGTTCGAAAATGAATTAAGGTTGGATATTCCGAAGGTTCGTTTGTTCGAAAATGAATTAAGGTTGGATATTCCGAAGGTTCATTATTCCAGAACACATAAATTCAGTATAGCTAGAAATTGAATAAAACAAACAAAACCCTCCAGAAAGGTTCGTTATTCCATGTATTTGTGGCGTTATTCGGAAGGTTCGTAATTCCAAAAATGTAATGAGGTCAGTTATTCCGAAGGTTCGTTAAACCGGAAATGAAATAAGGTTCATTAATCCGAAAATGAAAAGAACGAAGTACGAATTGTATCTCGTCGGTTCAACGAACTTTCGGAATAACCGAACCTTATTTCATTTTCGGAATTATTAACCTTTGGAATAATGAACCTTGTTTCATTTTCAGATTAACGAGCCTTCGGAATAACGAACCGTTTCAACGACAGCAGTCTCGACGTGAGCGTTCGTGGCTTGATCTCCGACAGTAAACCTCCAAGTTTTAGTTAAAGTTGACCATCGTTGAATAGGAAATAATCTAGAAAAAAAGTGAAAGTTTCAGTTATTTCTTACCAGAAAAATAGAAGAAGAAATAGAAATATGAAATTTACCATTCTCTCCTGGAACAACGCTTTTTATCACCACAAATATAAGATGAGGTGATGACTATGATGGCCACATAATTCAGTTGTCATTTCCTCAACCATTACTGTGCCTGCGCGTACACACAGACACAATATCTTCTCTGAAACCAATTTCTGTTTTGATGTGAATTCCAGATTAAGAAAATACTTTTTTTTTTCACATTAGCTGTTCGATGGTTACAACAGTTTAGCTGTGATGGCTTTGAAAAGGGCTGTGAATACTGAATTATCGACAAAAAGATTTATATATTTCTGTCATGTAAAAACTAATGGAAGAGTGGTGAGGGGATGCCCTCATGAACTTTTATGATATTTGGACATAATTGTTAGGCTTAAAGGGACTGTACAGTACTGGTTGAGGTGGGGATTCATGTTTTGAACATTCCTAATGGAGATAATGAAAAGCCTCTTATGAAATATGAAAGAGCATGTAATTTTAAGAAGGATTCAACGTTTATTTGATGAAAATTGGTTTTCAAATAGCTGAGATATCAAAAAAAGTGCTAATAATAAAAGGCGACATGCCACAACTTTATTAGGATCTCTTTGTTTCACCTTGCTTTTGAATATATCAGCCATTTCAAAACCGATTTTCATCGAATAAACTTTTGATACCCCTTAGAACTGCATGCTCTTTGACATCTCATAGAGTGGTTTCTGAATATCTCGCAAAACGTTAAAAGCTAAATCCTCACCTCGACCAGAACTGTACACACCCTTTAATGTTGTATGATTTTCGTCTTTCGCCAAAAAACAAAAACGAAACAAAAAGAAAGAAAGATAATCCCATAACTTGCTCACAGTTGACAGATTTCGTGAAACTGTCACAGTTCTGGTCATTTGATGTAATTATTTTTACCAAAGTCAGCTTGGTAGGAGCGGAATTTCTTTGAAAATTTTCCTATCGGGTGATGCTTCATATCACATGAGGGTTTGGGTGAGACGCCTCCTCAATGGGTACTCCAGAAATCGTGTTCTCGTCACTTCTCAATTCCAAAGAGAAATTTCACGGGTCAAGTCATGTATAATAGGACCGCCATATCTAGCCTTTTTCAACGACCCTCATGGTGTTTTAAACTGAGAGTCGTAAGAGAAGAGAGCTGTAGAATCTCGCTGGGATTTGTCTGCAGTTTGTGGCTGACTCCTCTGTCTCAAATTAATGACGACGACCTTCTGTTCACTTCTCTTTGGAAGTACAATTGTACTACAGCAAGAGGGTCTTTATTCAAGACTAAAACGTGTCATGAAAACACTACTGTATTTTTTTGTATTGAAACCGAATGGAGTGGATCTGGATATACGATGCCATGCTAAGATCATCTCGTAGGCCTACATGAAGAAAATTAACAGAGTATTCTGGCGAATCACTTTAAAAAAAATCAGGTTTTGATAACCATACAAACACGCAATTAATGTCTCAACGCCCCCTAGGAATACTCGTACCCTGATTCATGCTGGTGTTTTAAAATGATTTTCTGTGATTTTGCACTTGGTGAATAATGTTATGAAATGCGTTTGGACGAGGGAAGAATGTTCACAGGTAACGAATTTGTTCACCATTAAAGGGATCGTATAGTTTTGGTTGAGACCTAATTTCAGGTTTCTAACATTTTTGGTAAGATAATGAGAAACCTCTCGTGAAATATGAAAGAGCGTGTAATTCCACGAGGAATTCAATGTTGATTTGATGAAAATTGGTTTTGAAATGGCTGAGATATCCAAAACAGAGCGATTCTAGTAAAGTGTGGGACCCACACTTTATTATGATCGCTTTGTTTTACTTTGTTTTTGGATGTTTCAGTCATTCCAAGCCCGATTTTCATCGAATAAACTTTGAATTCCTCCTAAAATGGTATGCACTGTACTATTTCGTAAGTGTTTTCTTGTTATCTTGCAAAAAGTTAAAAGCCCAATTCTCATCTCCACCAATACTGTACCATCCCTTTAAGAAGCTATGCTACGCATAGTGATCGATTATACCCATATACAGTTCAAGTAAGGAGGCATTTTATAGTACTTGTATAGTTCTTCCTTATTTTGGTTCAAGATAGTGAAAATAAAACAAGTCCGTAACTGGGGGGGGGGGGGGGGGGGGGGGGAGGGGTAGGGGGCGGGAGAGTTTCATGGGGTTCCCGCGGGAACCACCCCCCCCCCCCCTTGACAGGTAGAAGCCCCCCTCCAAAAAAAAAAAAAACAACAAAAAACAAAAACAAAACAAAACAAAACAAAAAACAAACCAGTGGCGGATGGGGGGGGGGGGGGGCAGGGTGTGCGCCTTTTAAGAAACCATCTTTGTTAGCAGATTGTAGCGGCACCAGAAAATGTTACAAAATTGAAGAAGTCATGCTCTCACAATTTCTTATTCATTTCACATACAGAAATGACAAAAATCTCATATTTCAGCTGTATGAATATAAGACTTGTCTTAACCCCTCCCCCCCAAAAAAAACCCCCAAAAAACAAACAAACAAACACAAATGTTAACTATAGAAATATCTTGGTGTGGGAACATACTTTTACATAATATTATATTAGCTAAAAGTAACTTTTTTTTCGAATTCATATAATTATATAACATACATAAAAAAATTGTGAGGGTATGACATCATCAACTCGCTCATTTGAATATTTATAAGGACTGGTCAAGAAATGTGAAATGTGAAAAAATTTCATTTCAATTTCAAAATGTCATATCTTCCTTATTTCTCCTTCGATTTTTGTCATTTTTGTATAATTCTGTAGGGAAGATCTTTATCTTTCTTTTGAAGTTTGTCTTTTTTTTGGGCTGGATTTCTTTAAAAATTTAGTAACACAATCATTGGTAAAATGTTGATAAAAATCTTATAAAAACTAGGGAATTGTGAAATTATGAAGTTTGGCTTATTTTTGCAAAACAGTTTTTGAACACTTGGAAGTGAATGAACTCGTCACATATGCAAATTATTGAATTGATGATGTCACCTTCTCACGACTTGCCATTATAGTTTGTACACACCTCACAATTTTTTCAGTGATCGTACACAAAAACCGAAAGAAGATTCAAATTTTCCTGCTTATAAGGTATAAAGCGTGTATGTCACTCTTGGATGTACAACTTCACAGTAATGACCAGTCAGATCTTATATTAGGATTTTAGACCGAGACATTATTGCATTTGAACATAAAATACACATTTCAAGATTTTATGTACAAACTATGATGGCAAGTTGGGAAACGATGACATCAATTCACTCATTTGCCTACTCATACTGATTTTTCATGAATATTTTGTGTGTGTGTGTAAATAAGCGAAACGTCACAATTTCATAACTTCCCCAGTTCCCCTATCGACTTTGATCAAATTTTCATCTCTGTATATGAAATAGGTACGTAGCTACTCCGTCGCCGCTGAAGGCGCATTTTGTGGAATTAGATCATAGGACCATAGTTGTACCAGGGAGGTGGGGCGTTCCACCTCCCTGGTTGTACAGCGGAAGGGCCTTAGAAAAAGGTAAGTGGCTCGAAATAGGGATGAAGAAATGCGTTTAGGAGAAACTTACGTCAAAGTAAAGCCACACTAGTAATACAAATAAACATATACATTTATTTACAAGCCTTATTCATGTCCATGTACAGCAAACAGTTCAGAGCACCTTATAACTGAAGTATATGCATTAAAACCAGGTGTGAGCTTGCAGGCAGATGTCAGATTTTGCACAGAACAAGATTTTTTTTTTTTTTTTTGGGGGGGGGAGGGGGGGGGGGGGGGCGCCACAGTCACAGGGGCCTTGTCTGGCACTGGTTCATTTTCTTGGGCCTGAATGGGCTCAGAAGCCTCCTGAGGGGGGGGGGGGGGGGATTGGGCTATCGCCTGTACATTTACAAGCAGTTCCTCAAACTTTGCAGATAATTCATTGAATCTATGTTCGATTCGTGAAACGCGGTCTTCCAACACGGAGCAAATTTTCGGTGCCTCCGAACTGTGAGTTGCACAGAACAAGAGTGCCGAGCCACGGCGAAACCGCCTTGGCTCGAGAGCGCATGCGCAAGCAGAAGCTCCATCAAGTGGCTGTGTCTCCCAGACTACAGATAGACACTACAGTCAAACCTGTCTATAGCGGCCACCCAAGGGAGACAAAAAAAATGGCCGTTATAGACAGATGGCTGTCATAGACAGGTTCTTTAACATGCTTTTCCTCTCAGAGGGAATTGTGTTTAGTTGCGGTATGCGGCAAGTGGCCGCTATAGACGGGTGGTCGCTAAGACAGGTTTGGTTGTACTTGCTACCAGGAGGATGGGAGAAATACCACTCTCCGTGTCCCTGCTGTAACAGTCGATGAGCAACCTACAAGGTCACTACTGGTTATGCCGTCAGGCAGGATGCAAGGAAGTACCCAGACTGTTTGAACTGCCTCCCGGGAAGATAACGGTAGCCATACCAGGGAGGTGGACCCACCTCCCTGGCCATACTGCCTGCATTCGTGGAAAACAGCAACATTTCGCATCCACCTCGGGCCAAACGGATTAGTTCCGATAGAGCCCCACGGACTGAGAATTATTTTGCTCTCCGGTTACAGATTCTCTCAGCAGGAGGGCGCCAGTCTCCGATCAGACCTGATTGGAGTGTGACGTATCGACTCGAACATACTCCTCTGGTCCGCCTGATTGTTCATGGCCTTGAGCTTTGGGTCATATCAAGCGCTCTAAGATGGAGAGGGACGAAAGGGATGGAAAAGCAGAGAGAAGGGGGGGGGGGTGGAGAAGGAGGGGGAGGAGTCGCAGGGAGGAAGAGAGGGTGAGAGAGAGGGAGAAAATGAGTTGTTTTCAGGTCAACAGGGTGTGTGTGTGTGTGTGTGTGTGTTGGCGTCTGGGTGCTTGATCAGGGGCGTGTCACATTGAGGAGGGGAGACTCTCCCACCCCGATTTACGTACTTGTGCTCATGTGTGTGGATATGTGAATGAATGATTAATCTGGCTTCCAGACCTTCTGCTTGTATTATTTTGCTGTACAGGATATTGACGCCCTCAGCGTCGAAAATTGGAGTAGGTTTAGGTGGATTTCGCCGGCGGCGACTTCGTCGCCGCGGAGTTCAGTTGGCAAAGGGTCTGGAAATCAGACTAACGAATGATATGTGTACGGATGATGCTTGTGTAATCAATATGTGCACGATTTTCATAGACACAGTAGGGGGATTTACACTTGCTTAGAAAAAATCGGGGAAGGGTCCGGGGTAATTGCCCAGGGGGTAATTGCCCTAGACCCACACATTTCCGTCTCACCACACACAACCATGGCGCGATTCCAATAATCTGTTTTTATTCTTCACATTATAATGGACAACAGATAATCCCAATCGCACCATCGCATCGCGGTGTGCAGTGCGTCGACGAGAAGCGCGAATGTGTTGGGCACTTTCCTTACAAGACAAGATTGTGTCTCGCCTCCCTGTTTTTTTTTTTTTTTTCTAGAACAGCTCCAGATGAATCGTGTTAGCCATTGGAGCTGAAATGACTGTGCAATGTGTAGCAAAAATAACTGATAAGATGTCGAACTCAATGAAAAATGTAACTGTTTGTATGTAATAACTAATAAGAAAAAAAGATCGTCAGAAATGGGAAAAATGTTTACCATACCTGACAGCCACATAATTTTTATTATGTTATGACGCGTCTGCACTCCAGAATCGAGAAATTCGATGATACATCATGCACTGTGAACAACAAGAATCCACCAGCCTGGGAACCCTCTCTGGACCATGGTTTAGAGGCAGATCCCCCAAAACACAAAAACAAACAAACAAACAAACATACAAACAAACAAACAAACAAACAAACAAAACGTGAATTCACCTCAAATCTGTTAAGAAAATAATATATACAGTATTTCGTTCAAGAGTGAACAGTTTCTATACTTTTGTTTAAAGAGGAAATCCTTCCCATCTAAACTCCAAAAATAAAGAGAAAAAATGACAAAAATCGGATAAGAAATTAGGAAGATATGACATTTTGAAATTTCACATTTCTTCAGAAAACATTTCTTGACAAGTACTCATGATCGACTATTCAAATAAGTGAGTTGATGATGTCATGCCCTCACAATTTCTCATGTACGTTATACACTCTATATGAAATTCGGCAAAATTGTTATTTTTAGATAATACAGGTAGGAGCATTTTCCCATAACAAAATATATCACAGTTAGGATTTGTTCTTTTTTTTATTATCGGTGATTTTAAAGGTCCTGTTTACCTTTGGGAGCAGTGATTTAAAAAATGTTAAAAGTATCACATTTAATGCATATGTGTAGGTCAGAACATTGTATCACAAAACATCCTACCATATAAAATTTTCGCAATGAAGCCTAAAATATAAGGAGATATCACTATTTTCCTCAATAAACCATAACTGTAGACGGTTGAGTCTGGAAACATTTTTATTATAACTATTGTTCACATTTTGTGTATTTAACAATACTTAACATCGATTATACTGGTTCAAATGTTCACATTGGTTGTTTCTATCCCTAACTCACATTTCAGAACTATTTTGAAGCACTAATGCTGGATTTTTGTTTCAGCTGTAAATGGTCAATTATGTGTTGAATTTATACAGCTGAAATATGAGATTTTTTGTCATTCTGTATTTGAAAATAATGAATAAGAAATTGTGAAAGCATATACCGGACATTATCAACTTGCTGATCTGAATATCAAGAACTATTTTCCGAAAAATTTTGAAATGTCAGAATGTTATAACTTTCTTATTTCCTATAGCATTTTGATCGTACACTGTTCCGCAGGGAATCTTTTCTCTTTCTCATGAAACTGATAAACTTTTGGAGTGGATTTCTAGACCCTGCTCGATTTCTCCAGCTGTTTCAACTCTACCAAATTAGTGCTGCTTCAACTATTCTTTCCTTGACAGAGGGCTAGAGGAAAAAAAAAAACTGTACAGAGGCCTAGTACCAGGGTGAAATTATTATGACCTCGCCACTGTCAGTTGTACGAAATATCCCCTCCCGGTACTGAGGCAGTCTGCTGCTGCTAAAAGCATGGAGCTTCTTTATCTCCATGGTTTCACCAGGAATCACGATCGAGGTGGAAGTTTCTCTCTTCTACCTCCCTCATATTATCGCCATGATGTAGCATCATGAAACGTGTACATATATTTCTGCCCTACTTTGGCAAAAGGAAGCAAGTGACAAAAGTGACATTTCTCGTAAAAGAGCAAAATGTGTCTGTCATTTACATTGACGTCAATGGACTACCATGATGTCTTATCTAACATATCTCTTAGCAGGATGAGTGTTTCTCAACTGCATGAAATTTGGCCTGGAAGAAGAGCTCATTATGTGGATTATGAAAGTATCAATAACTCAAATTTGGATAGTATGTCACTTGCTTCCTTTTGCCAAAGTAGGGCAGATTTGTGTAGCCGCCTTGTACAACTCATTCGACAGAGAGAGCAAATTTCTGATTGAACAACCAATGGGAATTCAAACCGAACCAACTGCGAAGGGGGATGGGGTTGAATTGATTAGTAAATGTTGAGAAAAGCATATGCCCGAACAGAAATAATTTCTGGGCTTGATATATATATATATATATATATATATATTCATTTTTTTTTTAATCTACGCCTATATTTTTCCTTCATTGATGTTGGTCCGTCAATTTGTATCTGTTCCAGCACACACATTTGGTTGCAACCCATATTCATTTCAGTTCAATTCAACTAAAATTCTCTTTCATTTTTTTTTTTCAATAGAACACGAATTGACAAGTTATGCAAATGAAATGACAATAACATTGAAGTTGAAAATTGATAATATCATTCTTTTCAATACAATGTGCAATGCTTGTCATAAAAATTAAGCAACGGACAAGCTTAGAAACGAAAATGTACTTTCTAATGTCTCGATATCTAGATTGATAGGGGAATGGAAAAGGAGTTGAAAACTTGATTGTAGTGGCAGCAGTAATTTTGATACGATTTGATCCGTTTACAGCCATCCAGATTTTCCCGGAACTGGGCGTACACAACCACTTTCGTACTTCCTTGCACCAGGACCCCAAACGTGACGATTCCGTTTTTTGGCGAATCGAGCGAGGGGAGGGGCAGTAGGGGAGGGTACTGTAACTGTCTCATCCAGACCCAAATCGTAGACTTTGATCGATACGATTTCCCATCGTTCGCGTTCTTGCAAGGAGTTGGAAGATACATACGTACTCCCGTAGTCATGGAGACAGATTAATCCCCCAAACGAAGAAACTGACATAGTTTATCTGCTGACTTCTTAACATTTTTTTTTGTCACTATAGTGAATTTGTTCAAAGCCATCAAATAAAAACTTTAAGAAACATTGGTCTACGCAGTAGACTATCAAACGCACGTTAGACTATCAAAGCCAACGTAAATAAAGCTTGGCCGCCTGTCAAACCGATCCCATACGGAAACTGGCGACGAAACCCGAAGGGTACTAGCCTGAAGGATTATAAACCCACTACCACTCGTGGTATTTCAAGTCTGCATGTTCAGCTTGTATAGCGGTAGAAAATACTGATGCCGAAACAACAATGGAGCTCTTTCCGTCTTTGAAGTCGAAAAGTTTTACTTGTTTAACGCTGATCGCGTTTAACTTCCTTACAACAGCAATAGGTAAGTTGTCTAGTATTGTTTGTTTGTTTCTTTCTTTCTTTCTTCCACCTCCCTGCCACCATGCACCATCTGCAGATCCCTCCCCTCAGCCCCTCTCGCCACTCGTCCTCCAGTCATTCAGCTCCAGCCCTCTAGATGAAGACCTCATCCAGATCAGGGAGGTGAGACTCACCTCCCTGTCCAGATCCAGCTAACGTGCTACAGAAACTGCCCGTGATATTCATCCTGCTCTTGTTAGAATGTCATGGAGCTTGGGGAGAAGTATAGCTGCGTACGTAGGAAGTACAACTCCGGCGCAGCGCCTACTCCTACTTGGGAAGTAGCACAGGTTTCTGCCCCCATTTCCATCAAACTCAAAGTAATTTTATGCAAGGCTCTCCCTCTTTCTCGTCAGTCAAAAAGGTTCCATAAGCACGTCGATGAATCTAACGACGTTGAGGTCAAGATTCTTCTTGCTGTTGTCGTTCTTGTTGTTATTGTTGTCGTTGGCTTCCAATTCGCTATAGATGAGCATTGGTTTCTATATCAAACAATGCATTTTCCTATTTCCCTATTATTGGACTGCGGATCTCTCATCTGAATATGATGTCGCATCAGGGCAGGGTGATCGTGAAAGAGATGAATCTGCATTCAAGATAAATTTTATATTCATTATAGATATTCACATCAATTATTAGCATGGACTTCCGATTGATCAAGTCCACGTACGTGACTATCATACCAGCATTATGGTGCATGATGTAAACATTGTATTATAATATAAAACAATTGAAACACTATGGTATTTAACTTCTATAACTTGCTATGTTTGTTGTATTCTTTTTTATATGATCCATGAACAGGTGAAGCAAAATAATGAAAAATTGTTCGAATTAAAGAGGCTTCAACGACAGATTTTCGACATACTTGACGACCTGAAAGACATTTGTCAAGATCCGATTGCTCCATTTTAGACCTCCTTTCTTACCCTCTTCCATTGGGCGTAATATCTGTGCAGTTTATAGCCGTGGTCGGTGGTGATTGTTGAACTCGTGTGTCAAAGAAATTTGTCCATGTTGCAGTGTACTACATAATGTTTTAATGCATGCAGCAGTATTAGCTCTAGCCCTACCAGACCTCTGTGACTTCTGTCTACATCGACAGGGACGTGTGTAGTTTAGACAGAAAAATTAGTCTGTCCGGAGGAATCTTTTTAATTATTTTTTTCTTTATCGGGTCTGCGAGGAGGGGTTCCGTGGAGACAGATGCAGTCTCCGCGGAACATAATCCCCGACGACCAGATACAGACCGATCTTTTGGTCAGTGTGTATTAAATTTTTTACTACCATAATTTGCTCGTAAAGATACACTGTACCCTACGGTATCGGTATATATTCAGTATGACCAGGGAGGTGGGAAGACCAGAGAGGTGGAAGTTCTCTCTTCCACCTCTCTGGTATGACCAGGGAGTTATCAGGCACTCCTTGGCTTGGTATGAGCATGGACCTAGTAGGTCCATGGTATGAGACCATATGGGGCTAGCTGGCTCCATTATCAGACTAATCCGTCAGAACAGTGAAATCTCCAACCTGTCTGTCTCCGGAGAGAATATGTCCAGGAGCCCTATGGTCGAAAACATGCAAACTAAGCGATCTTTGTTCGGCGATCGTAATCACTATCTGTACGTCAACCAAAGAGCTACCTTTGCATCAATTTAGCTGGTTGCTCGATACTCGAGAAAAAAAAAATCTCGAGTTTGGTGACTGAGACTAGATAACGATGATAAGAGACGAGGAAAAAATGTACTTATGTACTCATAAACATGAAGCGCACTCGTAGTAGTCATAATTATGGTGCCGTGGTTCAAGGCTAGATGTAGATGCTTATACCTTCCCAATAGCAGATTTCTGGATCCACCCCCATGGCGACTACCTGTACTGTCACTTTATATATTCCTGTATGTTCCTGTTCGTAAACACGTCTCTCTCCTTCCCGGTATTTACATGCGTTTCTTTTCTCATTTTTCCTTTTCCACCGTAGTAGTGGGGCTTATTCCATCCTACCTTCTTTCATGTAGGCCTATAGTATTGACCAAGATAATGCACTGTTGCTCGCGTGAAATAAAAGCGAAAGTTTAGCACCATGTAGATGTCCCCGTAGACTTGAGAGTAAAGTCATAAAATATTAGAAAAACTGCAATAGTTTCATGACAACCCGGTAAAACTATCTGAAGAAAGTCCAGGAATGCAAAGCTTTATTGGTGTACAGGAAAAATTGATACTAGTAGTTATAATCAAGTGGACAGATGCAAATCAGATGACTTAGCAACGTCTCTGCCCGACAAGTCTACCCTAATTGGCTTTCAATAAAAGCTCCAGTTTGTGTATTTCGTATACCTCTTCAAAAGCTGACATTTTTATTCTTCCATTTTTTTCTTCGCGTTGTGGTTACGTCTGCTCCCGGATGTAAATTCGAAATTGCAAAGACAAGCAATACATAATATAAGTAGCATTCTGATGCTCATTTTGTTCCATTTTTACTGTATTCTAGGTCTGTTGTGTCTTACTCATCGCTTTTATTCGTAACAAAAAAAAACAACAACAACACACATTTATCGAACTCAACGTGTACTGAAGGTAAACTTTCTGAACGGGAGGTCATGATTGTGTAACGATTTGTAGATCTTCCACTCTTGCAAGATCTTTTTCAATTTCGTCGGATGTTCTTATTAAATAAATCAAAAATTTTCTCTCAAATAATGAATGGTTGAGTCACATCGCCTGATCATGGAGCAGTTTGCTCCATGGTCTGATCAGGGAGGTGGAAGATTCCACCTCCCTCTGATCATGGAGCTACTCTCTGTTAGTAACTCCATGGTCTGATGCAGCTACATGAACAACTATGTATTTTTTTTTGACGCTTTTTATAGCCTTTATTCAGACAAATCAACATTATTACATTGTAGTGACACAAAATATCTATATTACACTGTTTGTACACTGCAACAAAAAGGTTTTGTGCAAAATATAGATTAAACATTAATAAATTGTACACGCTTGAGATGATTCAGTCACCAGTCTGAATAAAGATTTTATCTAAAACAAATACAAGAAACATAAGAGGTGATGGAATTACAAAATCTTTAAAATGTAATCTATTCACCAGTTATAAACATCATGAGAACTAATATCTCTTTGGGTCTTAGGCAAGTGGAGATTCATAACCAGATAATATTTGATTAAGCTTTAATAATGACGATCAGAGAAAAAGAACCAGTATATGGAGCGGGCAAAGCAAAACACAGAATATTCCATTCATTTTAAATAGATTGACTGAGATAAATACAAAAGATATGTCTTAAACGGGATGCAATAATTAAACCCGGTATTTCATGAAGTATAAAATTCCCATTTCGCGTAATGTAATGTCAATTTATCCTTTAAAGTTGCTTTTTCATATTCAAACTGTTTTGAGGTGGCGATTGCCCTAAATATTTCTTTACAGGTTGGAACTCTTCCACTTTTACGGTTAGCATAAATCATATGCTTAATCAAAATTAACACATGATTCAACAAAGCATCGAGTTTGATATTTTCCCTGAATCCAAGTAAAACGTCAAGCCAATTTATATTAACAAACTGAGAAAATTTTAGTTTATTTCCTACCTCGTTCCATATTCGATAAACTAAAGGACAGTCATAAAATATATGATAATATGTTTCAACCTCTTCCCTACAAAAGGAGCACAGATTTGATTGTGTTATTCCAAACTGGTGAAGTTTATCATTACAAAAAATAACATTGTGCAGAAGCTTATATTGGAATTCTCTCAGCTTCCAGTCTAGTGTCGAAATTCTAGGAATAGAAAAACAAACTGCAGTAGCCGATCTATCCATGTTTAATGCTAATACTTCTGGGTGTTTTGAAAGAAAAGAATCTTCAATGGTACCAATAAAAATATTGTAAATCATTTTTGAAGATACTGACACTAAGGGGTACACTTTTTTGTTTATATTAAGACTAATTTCAAAAACATCAGCAGGGTTATCACTCAAAATATGATCCCGCACGTTACCTATTCTCGCCACCTTCCATTCTGCTGGAAATTTATCATACAATTCATAAAGAGAAATTAAATCGTCTGCATTTAGGCCCTTTCTAATAAAATGAGCCCCTGGTCTAATTTTTCCACCAGCGTCAATAACATGTTTAACTTGAAAAACATTAGCTTTAAATAATTTTTCATTAAAGGGAAAATTCCTACCTGAAATAAAAAGATTATTAAAAATCATTTGATTTTCATTATACGTTTCTTTAACAATTACATTCTTTCCTTTCAAATAATCCCAAATATCTAAAAATTCTAAATACAAATTCGGCGCTTTAATATTTAATAACCGGGGATCATAATTACAATGAAAAATTAATCTCCCTCCTACTTTGTTAAATACATGTTCAAAAAACTGTTTCCATTTCATATTCTTATCACCTCTAAAAAGTCTCTTAATCCACATTACGCGCTGGGCATACACCATGTACCTACAATTCAGCATTTTCATTCCCCCTTTATCATAATTCAAATACAATAAATTTCTCTTTATTTTGTCACAACCGTTCCAAATAAAATTAAAACAAATCGTTTCCACCTCTCTGAAAACCCATCGAGGTACTGACATTATGGAAGAAACGTATAATAGTTTAGATATAGCAAATACTTTAACCAGTTGAATTTTCCCAAAAAGGGTCAAATCCCTTTGCTTCCATCATCCCAACAATTTTTTTATTTTACTCAAAATTTATTTATAATTCATTTCTTCTTTAACATTAATATCTAAAGAAAAATATATTCCTAGCACTTTAACTATTTGAACCAATTTGCCCAGCGTTATTCCAGTCAAGTTATCATTAATCAGACTAGAAGACCCCAGTTTCATAATATATGTCTTATCCCTGTTTATCTTTAATCCCGATGTATAATAAAAAGAATCCAATATATTATCTAATCTTTCTATATCACGTTTTTCTTTCACAAAAATTGAACAATCATCTGCATACATTACTATCTTTGTCTCCATATCACCAATCAAGATACCCTTTAAATCTTTTTCATTTCGAATAAACAATGCTAGTGTTTCTATAATCAACAGAAAGAGGTATGGAGACAAGGGATCCCCTTGCCTTACTCCCCTACCTATTTCGAAGTATCCCGTGGAGAAGCCTCCATTCATAACACAACTAATTGCATTGTTGTATAAGACTTCTATCCATCTACAAAAATATGGACCAAAGCCATATTTTGTCATTAATAATTTCATGTAAGAGTGTGAGACGGTGTCAAAAGCTTTCTCAAAGTCGACTGTCACTAAATAGCCCTGCACATGGTACAACTGCGTGTAAAATATAATTATCATCAATAACCCGAAGAGCCTCTCCAATATTCCTCTCAGGCAAAAATCCAACTTGATCTACGTGTATAACTTCTCCTAATACCAGTTTTATTCTTTCGGATAAAACTTTAGATAAAAGTTTGTAGTCTACATTAAGAAGGGTAATTGGTCGGTAATTACGAATATACAAAGGATCTTTATCTTCTTTTTTAATTATTGTTATTACGCCCTGTCTTTGTGAGATTGATAATTCCCCTTTCTCAAAAGCTACATTAAAGGATTCTAAAACAAGGTTTCCTATATCAGACCAAAATGTTCGATAAAATTCAACTGTTAATCCATCATTTCCTGGTGATTTATTTAAAGGCATTTTATTTAATACCGAAATACATTCACCCATTATAATCTTCTCATCACATGATTTTTTACTGTCTTCACCTATATTCAAATGAGGCATATTAATGAAAAGATCCTCTTTATTGTCTATTATCTCACCTTGAGAATACAAATTTTGATAAAATTTTTTAATTTCTTTCAGAATCTGCTTCGTATCAGTAATTTCTACACTATCTTCTAATTTTAATTTATCTATAAATATTTTCCTCTGATTAGATGCTAATAATTGTTTAAGATAATTTTCATTAATTTCACTTTCCTCAAACCACTTGGCCCGCGATCTCACTTTTAATCCCGCTACTTTCTGATCATATAATCCTTTCATCTCATTCCTCTTCAATTCAGTATGCCGAGGACATTATCAATACATGCGCCCTCTACGGCTTGAAATCAGAAGACAATATTTTTCGATTGAACTCGCGCGAGTGTTCGGTTTGTTTGATAGTTTAGTTAGAGGTATACGAAATACGAAGAGGTATACGAAGAGGTATACGAAATACACAAACTGGAGCTTTTATTGAAAGCCAAGGGTAAAAAATGTCAGAGGAAAAAATGTCACAGGTTAAAATGCCAGAAGTGAAAATGTCAGGGGTAAAAGTGTTAGGGGTAAAAATGTCAAAGGTAAAAAAGAATGTCAAGGATAAAATGTCAGAATTTTGTAAAAAGGACAGAGGTAAAAATGTCATGAGTAATGTACATAAGAGGTCGAAAGCACTAGGAAACCAAGAACTGGAATTATTAAGTTTGATCTAATATACTAACAAAGTAAAAGCGTGATACTATATGGAGTGCATCCTTGTAAATTCATTTTGCAATTTACAAATGTATTGTCATTTTACTATTGTCTAAACTTTCTTTCGTTGATTCAATTCTTCCATGACAAGCATGAAGATGTGAACGATTCCATGACTCCCATCACGAGTTCATGAAATCGGATTTTCACAGGGCGAATCCGAAATGACAAAATGACTCTTCGTCATTCGCTCGTTCGCTTGCAGCGGAGATACAGTCGACAATGAGCTTGTCTGGCTTCTACTTCCACATTCAAGAACCGCTGTCATCATCACCATTCGAGCTAACGCCACAGCGAACAAATCGCAAAGCAGCAACTTTCCATCTGTGATTACGAAGTTACAAAGAGCACAGAGATAGAGTAAATCTTCTCCGAAATACGACATCCAAACGAAGAAATTACCGGCACAAAAAGATAAGACAACACACGTGGAAAACCGGCTTTACTCTGAAATGTAAAAAGAAGCTGAAGTGATGTAAAATAGAGATATCGTAACATAACGAGGTATGAGAAGGGACTAAGGAGTAAAGCGAAAATTATATGAAGTTGGCGAATGCTAGTCTTATGAACGTTGTTTTGATAGCTTTTTTTTTTTTTTTTTAATCACGTACACACTGGCACTGCACGTCGACACGATCCGATCACGCGAACACAAACCTCTGCATTGCAACAAAATGACGCACCCGGTACTAAAATGCTTACCCAAATCACTCTCGAAGGTATGTTTGTACTTTTGAAAACGAAGAAAATACTATTGGGGGGGGGGGGGGGGGGGATTCAGGGTGCCGACCCGAAATAACCCTTTCGTCGTTGCACATACAGTGTACCACGGAGTAGCTCCATGCTCATTATATAGACTTGGCGCTGTTGCGAAGCTTCCAACGGCTTCTGGTCAGCTCATGGTGTTTCACAAAGATTTTAAGTCGATATTGAATTTTAAGATTGGCTTAAAATTATGGTATGCCATTGGTTTTCCTATTCAGTCTTATTTTATGATTTAAGAATCCACTTCAAGTTGTGATCAAAGTTTCCAGAAAAATTATTTTGTTCCTGATTTTTTGTTGTTGAATATTCATGCATGCATGAAAAAGTCTCCCAAACTTTCATTCTGATTGGAAGTTAGTATATCATTCTAGACACACACAGCTTACCATAATTTGAAGTTGATCTTAGAATTTAAGATCGACTTAAATTCTTTGTGAAACACCCCCAGGCATAGCCAAGGACTGGATACAGCTGTACTAGGGAAGTTCACCTCTGACATTTTTTTACTTGTGACATTTTACCTCTGACATTGTTACTCCTGACATTTTTACCTCTGACATTTTTAACTCTGACATTTTAACCTCTGTGACGTTTCTACCTCTGACATTTTTACCTCTGACTTTTTACCTCTGACATTTTGGCTCTGACATTTTTACTTGGCACCTAATTTTCACCAAGCTGTAGTCGATGGTATGAATGAACTCTTCTCCAGGCCAAACACGTTGCAGAGTGGGAGAGAGATACCTGATTTGGAAGTGGGATTTCTTTTACGTGATGGCTACATCAGGGGAAGGATAGTATGTCTTTACATGCAGACCGCATGGCGAACGTTTAGAATACTGATTCACATTTTATTCCATGTGTACGAAGTGCTCGGTGTTTTCTTGGAGACCTCTCGGTCGGCTTCAATGAAAAACTGTGTTTTTTCATCTCTAAACTTTTGTAAGTTGTATCGATGATGAACGACGGAGAAATAGTATAGTGTTAGCAAGTACATTGTTTCGTTGAAACAAACATTCTTTTATTTTGTAGGGATAGTTTTTAGTCACCAATCCATTTTAGAGCCTTGACAATACAGTCTTCAGAGGAAGGCTATGAGTAAAACTTCAAAAACAGATGATGAAAGTTGTGATACCAATGGGCTTAAAGGGGATGGGTAGTAACTGATCAGTGGAAATCAGTGGGAGTGCTGGGGGATGATTGTTCCAATCCTTGTGGGATGAGTACATTATATATCTATTGTTGTGTGAAAAGCCCGTTAACGATCGCCCCGTCACTGTACGGGCATGCTAACCAGTAACCTGGAAACATTAAACTGCACATTACTTGAATATGAGACCATTCTGAAACAAATAATTTTCACACAACAATAGATAAATAATGTACTCTTAAATGAATCCCACAAGGATTGGAACAATCACCCCCAGCATTCCCACTGATTCCCACTGATCAGTTACCAGCCATCCCCTTTAAGTTTGTGAGAGGAGTTGAATGTGACGATTAGTATAGTCGGATTGAATATCCGACTTCTTGTATTTTGAATCATCATGTACGAATGAGAGAAGGATGAAGAGTAAAAAAGAGAGTGAATTGGCACAGACAGGAATACAGGATGACAAACCGATAATTCATGCTCAACGGAAATATTATAGGTGGTTCGACATGTAATGGGTGAACACTGAAAGTTGTATTTTAATTTTTATAACATTGTACACAATATGACATTCATACAAGGCAGAAAAGTCGGACACATCTTGGCAAAAATGCGCTATTTCCGACGAGAGTGCCTCTCGCACGCCCACTGAATTATAATAGTGACCTGACCGTCCGAGAAACAGCTTTTAATCACATCAGGGCCCCGTTGCAAGAAAGTTGCAATCAATTGCAAATAATTGCTAATTTTGAAACAACCATTCTGATTGGCTCAGGGTTTTCCCTATTAAGAAGACATGCATGCAACAATGATTTTGATTGGCCAGTGACAATCAGTTGCAAGTTGCGTTTAAACGCAAAGTTTCTAGCAACGGGGCCCTGATGTCAGTCATAACGAGTACCCCTCACCCATAAAGGGGCGGGGCATCAGGGGTCATGTGACAAGATGAACTGTCAGCTGAACTAGCAACAATGAGGTCACAGCGGTACAGTGTGATAGTCGTTTTTGCGAGTGGGAGGCGTGTCCCGATGCCTGAGTGAGATGATAACTACATATTTCTTTCAGGATAAAGATACTCCCTGTAGGCTTTGATGTGCCAAATCAACGGACGCTTAACCAATCGTCATGTTTATGTCCATTTCATTGGTGGAATAGAGGGGCAACTACCTCCTGCAGGGATGTCAGAACGAAAAAGACGCCGTGAAGATCACTGTGCACGTTCACGAAGAAACTGGACGTGAACTGTTACAGTTAGGGCTGCTGCGTCACGCAGTCATGCTTGTCAACCCGGAACTATAGCCAGCACAGAACTCATACAGGGGTTACCGAGAAGTATAGTGGTAACGCCCCCTTTCTCTGTGGTGATGGTTTGTGGTTCGATACCAAAGTGTCTGTACTGTTGAATGTTATGGTCATTAATGTGTACTATAAATACCAGTTTTAGCTGCAGGACGTCTATTTGTCCACAGTTGGAGTTTGCGATATCTAAAAGTTATTATTACTGCACAAAATGTATGAAAAATGTCATTACAAAGTAGAGTGTCCGTATCCCAATTTCTTTTGAGATTCGTAAAATTTTTCAGGGTGAGACATAAATTGGCTACAATGACCAGACCAGAGTCACGATGTGCTCTGCGGCGACGTTATGAAAGTCGTGACTTGACATTCGCATGCTTGTAACAGACGACAAAATGACCGTTCGTTAACAAAATTATCATTTCGTGGACGAAATGTTCATTTACTTACAAAACGTTGTCATTTCGTTACAAAATGATCATTTCATCGACGAAATGACTGATTTCGTAACGAAATATTCCATGCGACACTTGGCGCTACACGGTTTTTGTCCATGGTTTCATTTGTACCACCTTCGTGAATTCGGGCCATTTTGGCTACAATGACCAGACCAGAGTCACGATGTGCACTGCGGCGACGTTATGAAAGTCGTGAGTTGACATTCGATTGCTTGTAACAGACTCGTTCCAGGTTGATATGACATCAAAGTTCTATTTTGTTGTATATCGCCCCTGACTGTTGTACGTTCTGCATCTGGGCATATGCCATGGTCCCATTCAAATGAGAGGGGGAGTGGCCCAATTTCTATTTGTGAAATTCTTTCATGCTGTAGTAGATGGGCATCATTACACACGTTACATTACATCGTAGAGCTAGAAGCTCTATGATTACATCATGATTTTTTTTTTTTTTTTTTAAATCAAAGCGCTCCGTTATTCCAAAGCGACCCGTCATTCCAAAGTGGCCACCATGCGTCACGATGGAAAGGGCGGGGCAAAGTTCACATTGAAAGTAGAGGGGCTGCTGTGAATCAAAGCAATCGTATGTGTTGTACTTTTGTCAAAGGTACCGATCCATTCCTGATTTGATCGTCATATATATATATATATATATATATATATATATATATATATAATATAATATATAATTTTTTCTGTATTGATTCTTCGCATTTAGCCGTTAGGTCTAACAGATATTTTATGTTTCTTACATTGTTAGGTTATGCCACATTTCTCAAGCAATGTGGCAAGCATTATTGCACCTATCATGTCGTAATGAATTGTCACGTTTGACCATGAGAAAAAAAAAGAAGATGAAACACACACACACACACACACACACACACACACACACACACACACTCACACACATACACACAACCAGGACAATACCAGCGCAGCTTTCATCACGTATTCCCGTTCCTTATTTCATCGCACATGTAAAATACTCTGTATCTAAACTGCAATGTGAAAATTTGAAATATTTGTTTCTATTAAACAAGATTACTTGAATTAATGAAGTTCAATGTGAACAATAAGAATACAAACAAACAAAAAGAACAAAACTGAGAGAGCACCATTAAATTCATTGATTATTATGTCTCTCAGGTTTATAGGCAATGCATCCTGCACATTGCAAATGGCTAGGAGGGCCCATTCCACTTCAAAAGGCAAGTAGCCAATTGGCAGCGTGATTACAGTCCAGGGGCCCGTTGCATAAAAATTACTATTATGGTAACTTTACCATCCAATGGTAACTACCATGGCAACAATACTGAACAGCCAATCAAAATCAAGAATTCAATGGAAGTTACCATTGGTTGGCAAAGTTACCATAATAGTAACTTTTATGCAACGGGCTCCTGATATACAGTATAGTCCTATTTCACGTGAAAAAAAACCCCCCAAAACAAACAAACAAACAAACAGACTGCAGTTTAGTTTCATGTCTGTCGTGAATGTTGTCCGATCAGTCTTGTCCCATTTATTTGCCGTGCGGTGCGACCTGCTCTAAAGCACGTACAAACTGACAGTATTTTTTTTTCTCTTTCTCATCTTGCTGTCGAAGCCGTGTTCGAGTGCGACTTCGATTCCGGCACATGCGGCTTTACTCAAGACACGACGGACGATCTGAACTTCGTGCGTCACAGCGGCTCCACCCCCACGACAGGGACAGGACCGTCGAGTGACCACACCTCCGGTGAGTTTACCCTAGTATTATTATTTATATTCCACATACTAAGAATCTTGCTATAGGATTGGTCAAGAGCTGATCACGTGATAAAGATTTGTTTTGCCAATCACATCACCTGAGAAGAAAAGTTCGTTACACTCTATGATGATAGTCATTTTGTTTCGTTGATCCCTTAGTCCACACAGTCCTAACGCATGATATAACTTACAATTTTGAGTACGCGCGAAATAAAAGTGCGTTGCACTGTGGTCTATCATTATGTTTTGACCTAGGTCAAGTGATAGACCACAGTGCATCAATAACAGCCCGTTTACGATCGCCCCGTCACTGTACTGGCATGCTAACCTGGAAACATTAAACTGCACATTATTTGAATATGAGACCATTCTGAAGCAATTGATAACTTTCACACAACAATAGATATATAATGTACTCTTAAATGAATCCCACAAGGATTGGAACAATTATCCCCCAGCATTCCCACTGATCCCCACTGATCAGTTACTAGCCATGTGAAATATCCCAAATACAATATTATCAATTCTTTCGTCTGAAGAGAGGTTTTCCCAGAGTACTGGAAACCTATGGATTGCTGTTTGTTGTAACCTTAGTTCGAGATGGAGACGGAAACTGTAAGTCTAACACCTGCGACAAGTCCGTCATGGAGATGCGTGTTAAACTCGTGGAAATAAACCTGAAAGACTCACCGGCTATTCAGGCTCACCTCCTGGTAATAATGGTGTACCAGTTTCTTCAGAGAACCATACTGCACTGTATTTCACTTTGTCTTTGGCCATTATTCAAATACAGCACGTTTTTCATGAAGCCACGCATAATGTGTATGTCCAATGGATGTCTAACCTCAAAATGAGGTGGGTTTTTGCAGAGGAATTCACCCGTACTAGCCACAGCGGACTAATCCGTGTTATTTTCCATCCCTTAACTTGTTGCAGTGAATTTCCCCTGATTTTTTTTTGTAGTATCTTTTGATAAAATGAGACGTACGTGCACCGAGCCGGGAGGAGCTCCGCCAAAGACCATGAATATGCACATCACTTTCTAATTGAGATCTGGGCCCTGTTTTATGAAGAGTTAAAATTGATTATATAGTTGATTTCAACTGTATGTCTATGGCAGCCTGTGTGGTAAGGAAATTTATAATCGATTATATCTTTTGATAAAACGGGGCCCAGGGCCCTGTTTCATAAAGCTGTTCGTAAAGTTACGCATGACTTTACGAACGACTGTAATAATGAAGTGCCAATATATTTTGTGCCCATTTTTTTTTCATGTTTTAACAAAGTATGACTGTAGGTCAATATTTCATCTACATTGGGCAAAAATATTCTTACAAATAAAAATATTATCAACTGCAAATTTCAACTCAAGCTATTGAAATTAACACTGATTAGGAAACCCACTGAGCTTGCCATATTTAAGTCGTTCGTAAAGTCGTGCGTAACTTTACGAACAGCTTTATGAAACCCCGGAAACCCTTATGTTGAGAATATGAAAGCGGAATATGCGCAAAACAACAGAGCCATGGAAATTTTCAGCGAAATCCGACAAGCCGCTGAAAGGAAGGGCCTAATGTAATGCTGGTGCTATGTGAATAGATTCGTGCGACAATACCTAACTCCGTTAAGCCGTGGTCACAACTCGCCCTACTTGCAAGTGCGTGGTGTCTACTTGCAAAAACGTGGGCAAAATTTGGGGAACCGTACGTAGTTAGTACCGCCTCAGTACGGATTTTGGAGCACGCAGACACGCCGTAGCACTTTTAGGACACGAGGAACTTTCGCTGCGTTCGAGCTACGGATTCGCCCTAAGTGCGAGCAACGTACGTGCCCTCTACAGCGAACGTGCGTACAACGCACTGACTCCGTGCGTCTTTTAAAATTTTCCCACCGTCACTTGCTCGACGGACGGCGCACGTAGCACGTACGTGTTGAGCACGTAATAAGTGCGCAGCCCGTGCTTATTCGACACTTCCCTGAGTTCAACCGTTCAATAGAGCACGCAGACCTTACCGAACTTGCCGAATAAGCACCTGCTCCGCACTTAAAACGCAAGTTGTGCGCAGTGATTTCTGCAATGTACACGAGCCGAGCGGACGGAAGAGTATCGTCATTTCGTCTCCAAGATGTCCTGATGTTGGCAATTATGTATTCATAGTGTTCTATTTCACCTACCGGTCAGAAATGCCCTGTAAGGATTATGGGATCGAAAAAAATCGCATACACAGAAAAAAAAATGATTGTTATATCATTAGAAAGGGCACATCAGACACCGTCAAAACTGCTTGAAGAAGCAAAGCATATAGAAATCTTGAGCTCTAAATGGTCAGTACATGAAGTGACCAGGTTTTTGGAGTTTTGAAAAATTGTTACATTTAAGAGCTGCACAAGCGTGGTTAAAAGGCATTGACCATCATTGTGTATGCAGAACAGTGATAAAGTCAGTACCATTCTCTGAAATTGAGAATGTGTATATTTTGAAATTAAGCAGGGAAGAAATTTCTGTGACAGTATTACCTTATATATGGCCTTAATTGCAAACGTAACACCTTCAGACTCAGATAAAACTGCAAAACCATAGGCCTACATTCATTGTTCTAGTAATATGCTGATAAATCTATGCTGATAAATCTAGCTCAAAAATGCCTCCATGGCTGAAATGCCACCACCTCTGAAACTGGGTATAAAGATGGTAGACTTCATAACAGCAAATCATATGCATCTCACCTCCAGTGCCAATGTGTTAGGATGTTTCAACCAAAATAATGTTATACAATGTCATTGTATACCTGATATTGACAGTAGCCTATCAGCCTACATCAGGTAATACAATGCCATTTTATACGTGATGTAACCTATGACTTATAACTGATAATCATAGCCTATTAACCCTTTCTCTGTCAGTGAGTCAAATATGCACACATTTCACATATTTCATTTAGTTCATTTATTTCAATCTCATTTTCTTTCAACAAAATCTAAAAACTATAGACATGAAATGAATATGACACAGAGAAGGTTAAACTACCATTTACACGTATGGAGAAGACGTATGATTATACATCTGAACAGGGAGGTGAGACACCTCCCTGATCTGAAGAACCTCGGAATATGGTCCTATAATTAGGCCTACCCCTAGCATCTAACGGGGGAAAAAAAATCATCGCACTTGCACTAACGCACTTACAACATGCGACAGAGTAGGGATACCGTACGTGAGCAGCACGTGTAATTACAGCCTCCGCAAGAGAACGTGGCAATCGCACGCAGATTGTAAGTTGTAAGCACTTACAACTCACTTACCACGTGCACAACGTACGATGCACGTAACCCCTCATGGCCATGCGTGGCGTGCGGGCCACGCACTTACACCCTGCGCAACCGTGCGAGTGTCGTGCGTTGACGTACTTCCTCCCTGCGCTAGTCACTTCCTCCCCACGTTTTTAGAAAAATCGTGAATGCCGTGGCCTCCGCCAAGAACGTACGGACGAAAAGCACGCACGGCGAGTTGTGACCAGGGCTTTACTGAATGCTCTGCTAACCCCGAGCATATCGACACGGTATGCATACCTTTGTACGATAGGTCAATCACAACAACCAGATTAAGTATAACTGTGTCATTGCGCAGATTAGCGACAACTAGTGGTACGAGCTGGTATTGGAATTGATGACGAAAATGATGATGGAACAGCATTTATACAGGACCATTTATTTGAGAAACATTCAAAGACGCTTCTCGAAATTCATTCAGCGTGACAGATGAATTGAATACGTCGTTATGACATCTTTGAAGCTTATGTATCACAATGAACTTCCTTTCTGACTGAGGGTTTATTTTCATGCTTTCGAACAGGTAGCGGTCACTATATGTACATGGAGGCCAGCGACGCCGAGTTTGGTGAAAAAGCTCGACTTATTTCGCCCGTCTTCAACGCCACCGATGTCGATGGCGAAGACGAAGAGGTCGTCTCTGCCAGGGTGACGTTCTGGGTATACATGAATGGCGAGGAAATGGGCACCCTACGGCTGCTGAAGAAAGACGTCTCGCAGGCAAATCCTGAGCAGCTGCAACAAGTACTAGTCATCAATGGTATCCAAGGAAACCAGTGGGTTCGGAAGCAAGCCTACGTGAACTCTACGCGGAATTTCCACGTGAGTGTTTGTCTTGTTGGATTTGGCCAGTAATATCTAATACATGTATAATAATACAATCAAGCCTGTCTCCCGGACCTGTCTGTAGCGGCCACCCAAGTGAGAAGTTTTTTTCATTTCAATCATAGTTTATTTCCAATCAATGAAAATCAAAACATAATACAAAGTATACATGTCATGAAATGATATTGTCCAAACGTTTACAAAAGATTCAGGTATAGGTTCTCCCATTCATTTTCAAACTTTTTTCATTCAATTTCACAAATTTTTACTTCAATTTCGTCGCGGAATGTCGAGAGTAAGCCAATCTTACTTTCAAATTCGTCTTTCATCGTTCATTTTCAAATAAAGTCCATTCAATTTAGTCATTTGGCATACATTTTCGTCATTTACTGTTCAAATTCGTCAGTCTCACTCGCAGCACTCAAAAGAGCAGGATCGATTTCGTCTTTTGTCAATCATTTTCGTTCATATTTGTTCATATTCGTCTCATATCTCTACCCGGTGTGATTTTCCAGTCATTCATGTATTTTTTCCTGTAACCGTTCACATTTTACATTCAGGAGTTAACATACACCTATATAAGTGCCCCCCCCCCCCACACACACACACACAGAACCACAGATACAGACACACACACACAAGCAATCCGAGTACACACTGAAAATCCCCCGAGAACTTCAGGTCTTACCATGTCGCAAAGGACAAGGTCAAGAAGGCTCTCCTCACTGCTAAATCTGAATACTTTAGGAAAAAGCTTTCAGACTGTACTCCTAAGTCTGCTTTTGGAATCATTAATTCTCTCCTCAACCGCAAGGACACTGTTTTACCAGCTCATGATTCACCAGTAGATCTGAGCAATTAGTTTGCATCCTTGTTTGCTGATAAGGTCAAAGATATTAGCTGTGACCTGTAGTAACCAGTGCAGCAACTTGGTCTTGAACCCCATGTACGCAGATCAGCAAACTCTGATTTTTCTGAGGTAACTGCTATTGAACTTACACGGATAATCATGGAGAGTCCTTCTAAGACTTGCTGTCTTGATCCTTTACCTACATGGTTGCTGAGGAAGAATTTTCCGATTCTTGCTCCTTCGCTCACTGCCTTGGTAAATGTCTCTCTATCAACAGGAACCTTCCCAGACTCACTGAAGCAAGCTATTGTGCTTCCAGTGATAAAGAAATCCTCATGTGACAAGGACATTCTCAAGAACTACAGACCTGTTTTCCAATATCGAGTTCAGATCCAAGATCATCGAACGTGTAGTCACAACTCAGCTTGTTCAGTACATGGACGAGTCTCATCTCTCTGAGTCCTTTCAGTCGGCCTAAAAGAGTAACCACAGCTGCGAGACAGCCCTCCTCAAAGTCCAAGATGATATCATTCGCAGCATTGACAAAAGGAAAGGGGTTATGCTGGTAATGCTTGACCTGTCAGCTGCGTTCGATACAATCGATCATGAAATTCTACTCGATCGCTTACACAACACATTTGGTATCAAAGGTTCAGTTCTACAGTGGATGGCTTCTTACCTCACAAACCGAAGAAGTCGTGTCTGCGTGTCTGGTCACTTGTCTAGGGGGTGTACTTCAGTAGTCGGCATTCCACAAGGATCTGTAATTGGGCCCCTATTGTTCACCATGTATACCAGTCCTCTTGGAAATCTTCTTCGTGCTGAAAATGTTAAGTATCATATGTATGCAGATGGCGTGCAAATCTATCTTGAGTTTGATCCCAGTGACCCTTCCAGTGTTAAACTCACTCTGAATGCGCTGTCCAGATGTGTGGGTAAAGTGCAGGAATGGATGACTCTGAACAAGCTGAAACTCAATGAAGAGAAAACAGAGTTTTTTGTTCTCGCCTCCCAACGCCATCTTAAGCTTGTACAGGGCATCAAACTTGCTCTTGGTATAATTCTCATCTCTCCATCTGATCATGTGCGCAATCTTGGAGTTATCTTTTCCTCTGACGCAAAGATGAGCATGCAGGTTTCACATATCTGTAAGTTAGCTAACTACTACATCAGAAATCTGTGGAGGATCAGAAAATTTATTGATACTTCTACTTGTCACGCAGCAGTCCGTGCATTGGTCTTATCGCGACTTGACTTCTGTAATGCTCTTCTTGGCGGAATCAGTCAGGCTGATGCGGATCGCTTACAGAGAGTTCAGAATGCTGCCTCTAGACTAGTGTACCATGTTCGTTCACGTTCTCATGCCACTCCTCTTATACGTCAACTCCACTGGCTGCCAGTCAAAGCAAGAATATCCTTCAAGCTTCTCCTACTGGTCTACAAAGTAGTCAACAAATGAGCTCCAGAGTACATTGGGGAGTGTCTGGTACGACACTCTCACTCTAGGCGCACTCGTCTTTCATCATCTGTTACCTTTACTCAGCCACACACGAAAAAACTAGCCGGAGATGCAGCTTTCTCTTCTTCTGCTCCTAGGCTGTGGAATAAGCTCCCTCCTCTTCTCAAATCTTCACCCACACTTGATCATTTCAAACAAAACTTGAAGACTTGTTTATTTTGATGTCCCTGTATGTGCACTGGACTTACACTGTCACTGCCTGGTATTTTGTATATATTTTATCTCCTATGGCGACCAGGGATGACATGTCATAGCGCTTTGCATCCAGTGGAAAAGGCGCTCTATAAATGTCTATTATTATTATTATTATTATTATTATTAAACAAACATACATGTACCATGTGTACGTATACCGTCTCGTAAACGAAAACACTGACAAACAATTTCTAGGCAAACATGATTAAAGACAAAATTTAAGTGTAGAATTGTCGCCTGTTTAATGTCAAAGAATGGACAACATAATTATATTTGCTGCTTTCCAGGGTATAAGATTTAAACTTTGCTTCGTGCATTAGGCCTATGATGCGAAAACCTGAACATTACGAGTTAAAGTCCAAAATGTGACACTGGCATACTGTCCTGGGTTATGACTTTTGACTGTCGTTTATCCTTCAATCATTTTCGTTGGTTGTCTTGTTTTTTGTATATTGTTAAAGCAAATGGATAGGGAATAATGTGTAACGATACAGTTTACGAGAGAAACTAAAAATATGTCGGCTTAAAGTTGGTTCGCCATCAAAATAAAAAATCGACAACATCTGACTAATCTGAATGAAAAATTCATGAAATTGTGTGAACAAAGACGAATTTGATCTTCACATTCTGCAATCCGTCAGCGGGGACGGACGACAACTGACGATTTTGAATGCTATGTCTTCGAAAATGTTTGACGAAAAACGAATTACAATGACAGTTGACGAAATTGAAGTTAGGATTTGCTTCTCGGGACGAAATTTAAAAATAAATCTTTGAAATTGAATGACAAAAGTGCGAAAATGGATGGGAAAACCTATAGTATACGAAATAAATTATATACAACAACATATGTACAATGATTACGAGGAAAAATGCATGTATACTTCGTGAGCGTTCGGAAAATAACTTCATTTATGGAAAATAGCGATCCACTAAAAAGCTCGTGGCTCGTTATACCGGGTGTCCCCAAAAAAGCGGAACGGTGGATTTTCAGTACCTTGCGTTCTAAAAGTGATATATTTTTTGACATCATTAGAAAGAGCATCTTCCGCAGAAGATAATGATACCAAAATCATTGGGCGCGTACACACACACACACACACACGCACTGTTTTTCCTGGCCCGCGCCCAATTTAAAAGCTGTATCTATTGTTGACATGGATCACCGAGCTTACACAATATTCACCGTATGGGTCGCTTGTGGCGCTCAAATTATTATCTAATTAAGTCGCAAAAATCTGGCGAAACTTGAAAATTACTGCATTTACAGAAATTGCTGTAGAATAAAAAGTACTGAACCAAATTTAATGATTTTGGTATCATTGTCTTCTGCGGATGATGGTCTTTCTAATGAAGTAAAAAAAATATATCACTTTTAGAACGCAAGGTACTAAAAATCCACCCTTCCGCTTTTTTTTTTTTTTTTTAGGACACCCGGTATAGACAGGTGGCAGGTTTAGACAGGTTCTTGAACATGCTTTTTCTCTCCGAGGGAATTGTTTTTAGTGGCCGTACACGGCAGACAGGTTTGACTGTACACTGTGAAGACAATGCAACCAGCATTCTTCGAAATGCCCAGGTAACTTCGTGGTAGTTTTCTTAATCGTCCCCTTTTGCAATGTTGCAGTTTACTGCCATTTTGGTGTAATTTATATAAACTTCCCTGATAAACCATCAATGTTAGAGACGGGACGGATCTTGATTCCAAAAATGTTTGATATTTATTCAAAAGTGAGGGTTCGCATACGTTGCAAAGCTTAATGTGGATGACCTGTCAGACAGTGGAACATAATCAAAAGATGTTAACATTTATTGAGGTTCGCAATTGATAAAGATATGTGTATTATATCGTGTTGTGTAGAAATTATATAAACATATTGTATGTGTGCATCAAATGTTGTAACTGATAAGAATAGTAGGACCAATGACCTAAGCAATGGGATGTTTGATTGTCCCTTTTGAAAGCGTGTACACTATATGAGCAGTTCATCGGTTTGGTATTAATTCCATGCGTACTTTTTTTTTCTCATTGCCATTTTGCGATCATCAGATCGTGTTCGAAGCTATTCGTGGGGCAGCAACGACAAGTGATATCGCCATCGATGATGTAACCGTCGAGGATGATGTTGTCATCGAAGTAACAGCAACAGGTGAACAGAAAAATAATAATATACGTATGGACTTCGTGTATTTTGACCCCCCTTTTTTTTTTGAAAGGAATAGGTAGGTGTCCACATCTTATCAACCAAACGCGATCATAAGCCCTTCAATGATTGCCTTACTTCTGAAAAAAGCTTAGATTACCGTTTCTTGCCTAGCCTTTTGCAAAGGCAGCTCGCTATTATTTCAGCACACGCACAAAGACAGCAATGGACTCGCACGCACAGCGCGCGACTGGCGGGCTTTGAGTGTGTAATTTCATGTATATGAAATTCGGATTTTTTTGTGTGTATATTTTTAGCTAATATATGTAAAAGCATGTTCCCACAACTGGAAATATGTATCAGAGTTAACAGTTGTTCTTTTTTATTTTTGGTGGTTTTAAGACAAGTTTTCTATCTATACAGCTGAAATATGAGACTTATTCACTTCACTTCTGTATATGAAATGAATAAGAAATTGTGAAAGCGTGTCATCGTCAGCTGGCTGATTTGAATATTCATAAGGACTGGTCGAGAAATATTTTCCGGAAAGAAAAATGTGAAAGTTCAAAATATATCTTCCTTGTCTCTTATCCGATATTTGTTATTGTTGTATCGGTCTGGATAGGGATTAGTTTTCTTTTCCTTTTGAAGTATATTTTTTGGGTGGATATCCTCTTGAAGCTCAAACGAGAGCCACGGCCTGGAGTCGTACCCTCTGCGTGCCAACATTAATTGCCTGTTCATAAGTTTGTGTGCAGAATTTGTGCACATTTGATTCATTGGCATCAAAAGAGTTCACTCATTGAGTCATGGAATAGGCCTAACTCTGCATTCCCGTTTTGTGTATAAAGGCTACCTGAAAAGGGGGGCTTCTTTATTGGCAAGCAGGTAGTGAATAAAATGTCTTTCACATGGAACTGGTTAAATCAGAGAAACATACAGACATTGCCAATTTGAAGGTGAATTATAAGATTTATTCTTTTAGAATATGATGCCAGATCACTTCAGAATTAAACAATTTTAGAGACTTTTCCAAATTCTACAAGGGGAATAAACAGTTGCATGTGACCAAAATTCTGCTACCATAAAGGTTGTTTCATTTCAAATACGAACTACGAATAGTAACATAACTTTAAAAGACAGCACTAGATGTAGTGTCTGGGACTATAGGTGTCGAACCTCGTACGAAAGGTTATTAATGTTGTTTGGGTTCAAAACCTTTTAGCTCCACCGCCTTCTGAAGAGTTAAACTGCACCTTCGAAGACGCTGGCCTCTGCGGCTTCCAACAGATGAACGACGATAATTTCAACCTGGTAAAACAAGTTGCTGAGGAGAACGAAAACCCGCACAGCAGTCAGAAAGATCACACTTTAGGCACTGCAGAAGGTAGGGTCCTACATAATCTGAAGACATTATGGAAGTTATATATTTTTTGTATAATGTATGATATCCTTTATTTTCCTTTCTTGGTTCTTGGTAATTTAAATTGTAAAGTTTGAACGAAGCTCAGACGAGAAGATTACTTACTTGTTTCCTTTATTGCTCTGACTAACTATGATCTCGCGGTTTCCAAGTCTCTGCATTGGTGTTAGAACTTTTCTATACTTTCTTGTAGTGCAAATGTTTTATGTATTGATTCTCTTTGAAATATTCAGCCTTTATGATCTGCCACGTTATCAGTCACTTAATCCGTCACGACAAGTTCTGGGCAGTTTCTTTAGAAATGCCAATGGTATTTATTAAAAAACAACCTAGTATTATATCAAACCCTCGTTCCTGAATGATGATGATGATGATAATAATAATAATGATAATAATAATAATATAATAATGATAATAGTGATAATAATAATAATAATAATAATAATAATAATAATGATAAGATCTAATTTACCCAGGGTAGCCTCTTCAGTGTTGCCACTGTTCTACCAGAGGGCCCTGCCATTATTATTACCCTAGCGCTGCCAGGTACCCATTTATACACCTGGGTCGAATTGGACATAGTGGGTAAAAACATTTTGTCCAAGGACATAAGCACTGGGCTGGATTCGAACTCGGGCCCTCCGATCAGGAGTCGGTAGTCTTATCCACTATGCCACAGTGCCCCCAATATCATGATTAAAAAGGCCTAGTGACGAACGCCCCCTATGTTCCTCTGAAGACTGAGTACTTTTTCTTGTTACCGTGGCGACAAATTCGATTCACTTGGTAAAGACTACAACGCCCGTCTACAAAACCCGATATTTATTTACTTGATGTTTTAGCAATTTCTGAACCATTTTTCTTAAAACAAACGTCACCTGTGTGTGAAATTAATCATTTCACATCAGTATGTTGTAATCATATTCCAGCTAACAAAGTGGTTACATATCCGAAGGGGTACCTTAGCCACAACTTTAAATAGACCAATTTCAAGAGTTCATTTTTTCATTTAATCCGTGTGTGTGTGTGTGTCTACTCCTTCTCCTATATGATGGATATAGCTCTTGATTTCTGACTTTTACCCTGCAGGAAAGTACGTATCAGTTGATAGATATCGCCCATATTCTTGGTGGTCCGGCTATGCACGATCCTCTAATTCTCATCAACCCGGCGGAAAAGCGAGGGTTATCTCGCCGATGCTATCCGGCGTGGAGGAGGGTGAGGAACCCGCTTGTCTACTCTTCTGGTACCACATGCATGGCGACGATGTAGGGGAGCTTTCGGTAAGAAACACTCGCGGTTTAAGGTGTTCGAGGCTCGTCAGTACATCAATCACCCGCTATAGAGAATAGCACTTGTTTGATAAACTTATAGTGCTTTGAATTCATTTTGTTGCCTCCACCAAGGAAGGAGGAAATAATGTTTTCTTCAGCGTTGTTTTGTATGTCTGTTTGCAAAATAACTTAAAGGCCGGATTTCACAAGGATGGCACAAATTTTAAACCATGGTTTATGCAAATTTCTTCTGCGTAAATACGATTGACAGATTGCGTACGTCAGCAGACACCCAGTAACAAACGTGCATTGAACCAGGTTTAAACCACTTTCGTGAATTCGGCGCAAATAAATTGTCAACGGATTTGAATGAAACTGCAGTAAGATCTGATAATGACACAATCAGATGATTACATTTTGGTTGTGATCCGGTGTTTTTTTTATAGTTTTGATAATTTAAAAAAAAAAAATCTTTATGAACATAGTGTCAATGAATGTGGAAGTTCAGGCTGATCGTATCGTGCGCGTGTTCTGCACGGACAAGCGGGGCGCAGTCCCGAAGTGAATAGTTCTTTTGGAGGCACCGAGGCCTATATTTTCCACCAGAAACTCGAAATTAGGCAACTTGTTATATGTTTTATATTTTAGATCACACACCAAAAAAAAAAAAAAAAAAAAAAGCAAAAGAAAGGGGAATGGGGAAATGAGAAGCCAGAAGTCGTGTTCTGGGTGCGATGTTGTGAAGGGGAACCCTCGTAAGCAGGGCAAGATATCGAGCTGCTTTGTGATGTTTCTGTTTTGATCAAAAATTTTACATTTCACAGAGTGACTTTACGAAGCAGTGCGCAATATCAGAATTGTTTTGACTTACTTACTGACTTACTGACTTGTATAGGACAGTGTGTCCCTTTGCTCTCCAACGAGTGATCCTTCTCCAGTTTGGTCTTCCCTGGGCTTGATGTTCAGCCTCTTTCAGGGGAATGCTCAAGTCTCTTTCAGTTTGGTCTCTCCAACGGGCAGGAGGGCGTCCTGGTGGTCTTTTCCTGAGAAAGTTATTCTTGAAGGCTTGGAATGGGATCCTATGTGAGGGCATACGAATTACATGCCCAAACCACTTCATCTCCTTTTGGTTACTTCATCACAGATGATGTTGGTGAGACGAAGCTTCTGTCTAATTTCCTCATTTCTTATCTTGTCAATGAGCCTCACACCAAGGATTACTCGTAGGCATCTCATTTCAAAGGTGTCTAATCGACGCTGGTCGGCTTGGCGTAGTGTCCAAGACTCAGCACCATAGATGGCAATAGGGAGGATGAGTGCTTTGTAAATTCTTATCTGGGGATAATCTGGCTCGTCCATATGGTACTTTTCAGTTTGCCAAATGCCCAGGCCGCTAATCTGGTACGACGATTCACATCATTTGTCACTGTAGGAATGTTGCTACCCAAGAAAACAAAATCATCAACTTTGTCGATGTTTACTCCATTCTAGGATATGTGACGTTTGTCTTGAGACATGACTGTGCATTTGCTGGGAGTGATTTTCATACCCCATCTGCTGCAGGCCTTTTCTAGTTCGTTTGTTGAAACTTGTAGTTTTTCAAAGACAAGGTCCATCAGTGTGGTGTCATCTGCATATTGGATGTTGTTAATGCACATGTCGCCCATCCGGATTCCACTGTCTAACTTTTGGACGTCTTTCATAACAAATTCAAGAAACAAGTTGAAGAGGCTGGGGGAAAGGAGACACCCTTGCCTAACTCCTGTCACAACTTGAAACCATTCTGTGATCTTTATGTTGACAATGACAGAGCATTCTGTTTGATTATACATGCTCTCAATCAAGTCTACCATTACCTTGTCTACACCAATGGAGCGCAGACATTTCCACAGGGCTTCTCTCCAGATTGTGTCAAATGCAGCCTTAAAATCTACGAAATTTCAGTGAAGTGCAACATTCCTTTCTTTGGCCTTTTCAATGATTTGCCGCACAACAAATACTGTTACAGTATTGCAGTTACAGTTACAGTTGTGCCACGTGACTGCCGAAAGCCACATTGTTCTTCAGTCAAGTAGCTATCAAATTAGTGTCCTGAATTCTGCTGAGGTTCATTCTGCAGAATACTTTCCCTGGGATGGAAAGCAGGGTGATGGCTCTGTAATTGCTTGGTTTGAGTCTGTCTCCCTTCTTAAAAACTGGAGTTATGAGGCCTTTGCTCCAGTGTCTAGGTGTTTTTCCTTCTGCCCTTGCAACATTGATAATTTTGAGTAGCAGCTGCCTCATTGGAGCTCCTCCTGCTTTCAGGGTTTCCGCCGCTATTTTGTCCCATCCACATACTTTATTAATCTTGAGGGATTTAATTGCACCTTCCACTTCTGCTAATGTGAATGGTTCACAATGGTCCTCCTTGCTTGGGGGGTCTGCAATGGATTGGAGCACATTCTCGTCCCTTGGAAACTGTGTGTTCAGATGAGTGCAGAAGTATTCCTCCCAACACTTTATTACCTCTTCTGGGGACGTCTTAAGTATGCCATCGTTGTTCTTAACTGCCGGAAGTGTTTTATCTCTGTCACCAGCAAGCTTCTTCACCCTTTTGAAGAGTTCGTGGCTGCCATTTCTGGCATAGGCAGCCTCCATGTCTTCCACGTCTCTGTCAAGTAATTTCTTTTTCCAGCTTTTCACCCTGTATTTTACATTTTTGTTTAGCTTGTGATATTTTGCATTATATCTGGATGTAGGGTTGGTTAACATAAGGAGACGAGCTTTCCTTCTCACAGGCTGTGCGGACATCCTCAGGTAGGCCTTTCACTGGTTTTGCTCTTTTACGGCCAACAACGTCTTCAGTAATCTTGTTGGTAGTGTCTTTGAATGTAGTCCACAGGCTGTCCACATCTGTATCAAGCAGTTGGAGGAGTGGCTCAAAGGCCCCACCTATTCTGGCACAGAATTCTTCTGCAATAACCGGATTGCCAAATCTGTTGAAGTCATAATTTCTTGGCAGAGACTTGGGTCGTCGTGCTCTACTTGGCAACAGTTTGACATGGGCGACTACTAGGTTGTGATCAGAACCTATGTCACCTGAGCAGGACGATCTGCAGGTATGAAATTTCCTCAAATTCTCCACTTGGGTGATGATGAAGTCAATTTGGCTTTTGTACCTTCTGTCTGGAGATGTCCACGTGGCTCGTCTGCATTCTTTGTGCTGAAAGTATATGTTGCAGACAGCCAGCTTGTGTAGTGTGCAAAATTCCAGAAGCTTCTCCCCTCTGTCATTGGCTTTCCCTAGACCAAAGTTGTCTAAGGTTGGGACCCGATCACTGTTATCTGAGCCAACTTTGACATTGAAGTCCCCCATAACTATCAGTGGTTTCTTCTTAGCAACTTTCTGGATATGTAGCTGAAGTGATTCATAAAAGGCATCACTATCTGCTTCACTGTATGTTGATGTTGGGGCATACACTTGACATCACAATTGATTTGTAAGAATAATTGTGACCGTGCATCACAAAACGAACAAAAAGTCACACCCCTTGATTTTACGTGAGGACTTAAAAAAGGTGAAATGGGTCAACCAAGTCAATCTTGAGTTTTCCATATTTTCTGAAAGAGCTATCCTTCTTCTACATCATTCTCAAGTTTGGGATCATAACATGAATGGGAAAGTGTGTTTTCAGTAGTTTTTCTACAACCCATTTTTGGGGGAGAATAATGTCTTAGAGTCCCCTTTCATTTCTCGCAATCTTTACACTCTCTTCACTTTCAAGTTTAATAACTTTATAAAAAAAGATAACTCTACTGCTTTGAAAGTTGGCATTAGTCATTGACAGAATATGTTAATAGAACATGCTCAATTTCAGCTTAATCTGATAATCCCTTCATTGTTGTTGCTCTGGTGGTTTACTTCCTGTGTTTTGTCCCTTTCATTGCACAGCTAGTACAGCTTGGTAAAGATTAAGCGTTTGAATAGACCCTGTACTTCAGAGCCTCTTTTCTCAGTTTACACTTTTCCAGAGTGTGTGCTTTCTTTCTAATATTTAGACAGGTTAGGGGAGTTCATTTGAATTGAGTTATACTTCAGATTAAAGCTTTGAGTTTGCTCTTTAAGAATCTGCCCCTAATTAAAAATCAATGTCTGGCGACTTTTTGTTGGTTTTGTGTTGCAGGGTCACAATTGGTTCATTTCACAGACTGACGGTACGAAGCAGTGCGCAATATCAAAATTGCATTGTGACGTCACAATTGTTTTGGTAGAAATTGTTATACTAGTGTTTCACAGAATGACACTGCACGACGCAGTGCGCGATGTCAAAATTGCTTTGTGATGTCACAATTGTTTGTTATTCTTAAAGATGCGCATGATTTCAGAATTGCTTTGTGACATCATTTTGGAGTGCAAATAATACTTAATGAGTGTCAAACATGCCGACACTCTGACATACTGTAGCAGAAAATACTAGTTCCTGTAATCACGTGAAGCCCTTTCAGCCAATCACTAAAGGGTATTTTTTTTATCCAAAATATAATGTATATAGTAGCTAGAAGCTGATGACGTAAACAAAAGGTTTCTGCATACTTTTTACAATGGGTGAAAATGAGCTGTTTTCTGACATTTCGGTGATCAAACAATCGCATTGGTTTGGTGTATATAGAAGCACACCGATGATGATGAGCTGCGATGCCTTTTTTTTCCCCCGTAGGTTTATATCAAGAACGAAACGTCGGAAGGTCTTGGCAATCCTGTCTGGTACCTCTCCGGTGAGCGTGGTCAGGCGTGGCGACCGGCTGAGATCAGAATCAACGAGCCGCAACACTTCCAGGTGAAGTTTTATTGGCAAGAACGACTCCATTACTCATGACAGCATGATGTCGCCTGTCAAAATCATATTTTAGAGCTAACGCTGTTTCTCATTGTAGGATACAAGAAGGACCTCAAGGAAACCACATCTGATGGAACGACAATCTTAAACACGCAGGCATAGCAGTATTCATAGAGTATTTTAGTAAGAAACAAAATCTCTCAAAAGTTATAGACCACCATGCAGCAAAATGTGTATGGACAGTGGAATAGGCAGCTTCAGCATGATTTTAGACTTGACCCTATCGTACAATGAAATTGTGTGCAAATCCAGTGCAAATAGTGGTATTTTTTTTTTTTTGGTTAAATTGATATTAATTAGAAATTATAAATTATTCCACCTTTTAATCATTTAAGTCAATTTATTTTATTGTAGATAAATCTAAAAAAGTGTCTGTACCAGATTACGGCAAAAAAAAAAAAAAAAAAAAAAAAAACTCCTCCAAAATAATAAGCACAAAAGGTAAAAAAAAAGAAAGAAGATATATAGGACTCCTACCCCTTGTATTTGGCACTATAATTCTGGAACACGTGAAGGCCTCGTCACGAGGCTTCTTGACTTTCTTTTTAAAGTCTCGGGTAATTTTGAGACAAAATTTCAACGTCTGCACTAAAAAGCCACGCCTATTTTTGTAATTGCTTGTCACCCCAATACGGGCATAATTGTGCACATTTTCTATGGAAACCATTGCTCTCTCATAAAACTCATAAAAACCTGATTATTTTTACTGTTAGTTACTTTGATTAAATAATTGTATGTTGATTATGATAGAAAAGTGGTCAGTGACAATTTCAGATAAAAAAAGAAATAAAGAAAAAAATAGAAGTACATAGAAGTACATAAAGTATGAAAACAATATGATACATATAAGAATTAGAATTATGCTGGGTACAGAGTCTCAGTATTTATAGTGGATGCAATAATAAATAAGAATGTTTGCAAAACTAATTACGTGAAAGAGAATCACAATTCACGAGAATTATGGCATAGGAAAGCATGCATAAATTCTACACAGGTGAAGCTGTTAAAGGGATTGTAGAGTATTGGTTGAGGAGTGGATTTAACTGTTAACTTTTTGCGAGATGCTTAGAGCATGTTAAAGAGCGTATACTTATTCAAAGAGGCATTCGAAGTTTAGTTCATGAAAATCGGTTTTGAAATGGCTGACATATCCAAAGACATTTATTAGGATCGCTTTGCTTTAGATATCGGTCATTTCAAAACCAATTTTCATCAATTTTGTCTGCTCACGGACTGTTCAAAAACTGTTTCGTAAAAATTAGCCATGGCTGGCGCCACGTTTTTAAAAGTTTATTATTTTTGGTGCTACTCCCAGGTTTCATCAGCTAACATACCCCCCCCCAAAAAAAAAGAAAAGAAAAGAAAAAGGGCCCCCAAGCGGCCCCCCCCCCCCCCCCCCCCATTGCGCCGGCCCATTTTGATCAGAAAAAAAAAATCTCTGTTGTACTTGTAAGATTTTACTCTTTCGTTTCAGACACCTTTTTTTTTTCTTTCTTTCTTTTAACCCTATTCTAACTGGGCTATTTGAGACCAAGTTTTTACTGGGGGGGGGGGGGGGTCAATTTGACCCCCCCCCCCCCTCCCTTCAGATCTCTGCTGCCGATCCAGCGATCGCCGCAAAATTTTGCCTGCACATAGAGCCGGATGTCAACTACAAGATTACATGGTCATACAAAAGAAAAATTTTGATTTTCTATTTTTAGTAAATTAACTATGCAAATTTACGCATGGAATCATATTTTCATCTATAACTCCATTAAAAAGACTGAATGATTGCTAAATTTTTGTGTAAGACTTCCTCAAGACACATTGAACAATTTTCTTGTAAAAAAATAGCACAATCAAAATCAGTTTCTTTTGTTTTTTATTGTTTTGTTAATTTCTTATGTATTTCATTGTTTTTGTGACCTTTTGTTTTCTACTGTTTTTTGGCCAAAATTGGTTGCAGGCACTTTTTCAAGCTTATCTACATTAAAATTGATTAATTTCAATGGTTAAAAGTTGAAATAATCTAATTTATATCAATTTAACCAAAAAACACAATTTGCATTGGATTTGCACAAGATATTATATATATTATTAGAATAGGGTTAATTTGTGTGTGTCCCATATTCCCATATTTTGTCTCGGGTTTTTTGTATAAACATAACGAGGAATATCTGATTATTTCCTTTCTTTTTATTTATTTTTTTTTTTAAAGATCGTCTTCGAGTTTACAGCAGGTCAGTTTGAAAATATGGCAATCGACGACATACGTGTGACTCGAACCACATGCCCAGGAGAACGTAAGTCCGTTAATTATCGCTCTACTCTTTTATCTCTGTCCATCTCTTAGTCTGGCTTTTAAGCCAGCTTACAGTACTGATTTGCTTCCAAAAATATTAACGCTCTCTAGGGAAGAAAGAAGTAGCAGGTTGAGGTGGGTAGTCGTGCAGACGCTTCCGCAAAATGCAGCAACTCCGTTGCGTCTTTGCGGAAGGCGCATTTTGTGAATGGGCTAAAGTTTAAAAAGATCTGGAAACCAGGCTATCCATCTCGCTATGTCTCTTTCTTAGCAGAATGATAATGCCTTAATTTGTCGTAGCCAGTTACCTTATGGCTATGTAGCAGTATGTGTAGTAGTTTTTGGGGTCATTCGTTGACCACCAAATATTTCTGTTAGTATTGCTTGCCAAACCACAATTTTCCATCATGCTTTTGTCTTTAAATGTGATAATATCATCAATTTTGTGATATCGAAATACGACACATTATTTGAGTGATGGGCATAGTATTGATATAAAGAAAAACGTCTGTATACGCACCATGCTTCATGCATTATTTATATAATATTGGATTCACTTGAGTGGTATATCAGATATATTGCATTCATCAACATGAATATTGCACGAATCGAAGACGAGTGCAATATTCATGTTGATGAATGCAATATATCTGATATACCACGAAAGAAATCCAATATTATTAATATTATACATACAAACCACTTTCCAATACAACGCCACATTCAATTTCCAAGAATAAAAAAGGAAAAAGGGTTTCACTCACCATTATATTGTTTACAAAATCTAACCTTTCAACTTGTATACGGACGTGTATCTACGCACAGTACAGTACAGTACAGTACAGAGCATCCATATCAGCGAGCGACTGCCGCAGACAGCACAGACGATTTACGTGTACTCCTATGGCATTTCTCAACCTCATCGCGCATTTCTAAACCTCATCGCGCAATCATGCCACTGCACTTTGCTTTCTTTGCAAGCGATACTGCGCATGCGTTTAAAGAAACATTTGAGTGCGATGTCTCAAGTACAATATTGGAAACAATAATATTAAATGGGTTAGTCAAATATCGGTTAGTGATTGGCTAAACACAGTCATGTGATGGAGTTACATTCGTTATGTTCGCCCATGGGGAACATTCTTGTAATGTTCTCCCATGGGAAAACATTTTCACGTAACAAAATTGACAGAAGGCCTAGGACCGCGCGTGCACAGTGAATTTGGCTCTGCTGCGCGAGCGAGCGATCGAGTGCGTTGTGCTGGTGGTTGACGTTGACGTATTTGACGTATTTGACTAACCCATATAATATAACAGATGATGACTTTTGTTGTCGGGAACATGTACCAAACGTTCCACCCTCAGGGTTTGAAATGCTATTTCGGGAGGCTATAAGTCCCTCAACTTCGTCTCGGGACTTATAACCTCCCTCAATAGCATTTCAAACTCTTCGGGTGGAACATTCGGTATGTTCCCTCCCCCGCCAGTCATCATCTATATATTGTACTCTTTTTCTCCATTGATACGGGTAATGTAAAATGCATAGGGCAGGTATTATGCTAACAATTGCGGGAATATTGATACATGGTTTTATTGTATCGAAAAAGTGGCTTGCATGTATAATTGTCATTAATGTGCATTATTCTGGGACACTTGTCCCAGAATAATGCACATTAATAGTGATACAAACTTTCAACTTTGATACAAAGTGGTACAAAAGACAATTTGATTTTATCATTTTTGTTCGATCAGATCCTGTGGCCCTAGAGCCGACTGTTAGTTGTGACTTTAGCGAGGCTGAGCTGTGCTACTACACTCATGATCCCACGAGCGAATCGTCTTGGCAATGGACGAACCGTGCCACTGATAGCTCTTTCACAGGACCAGCACAAGACCACACGCGTGGGGATGAGCTAGGTGAGTTGTATTACCATGGCAATATTACAGTAGGCAGTCATTTTCTGTATATTTCTCGTTATATTCCGAAAATGTTTTCAACCTATATCAACAATTTAGAGAGTCCTGTGTACTCTAATGATTTCTTCTTCCATGGACTGGTCGTGGTGGCCCCAAGAAACCCTCAGATACGCTTTGGACGCCATGATATTTAAGGAAGTTTCCGGTTTTTTTTTTTTTATGATAAACACAAATTAAATGGCAAGAATATCTCCACACTCATAAGAGGTGTATCAGACTGTCCTACCTGACGCCAAACAAAACTATCCTCCAATCATGTCCGATACCACTTTTCCTTATGATACATCTTGTTTGAACTAATTCAAAAATAGAACATGTTCACTTACATTATCTTTTCAACAACAACAACAACAACAACAACAACAACAACAACAACAACAACAACAACAGCAACAGCAACAACAACAACAACATCAACAACAACAGCAACAACAACAACAACAACAACAACAACAACAACACAAACACAACAACAAAAATAGCTTTCTCCGAAGATAGTTCTGTTCAAAGCTAATGCACTGCTAATAGTGCTATATATTCTGCACTCTTCACCTATAGGTTTCTACGTGCATCTAGACAGTAACGGCCACAGGGCGGGGAGCAAGGCGCGCCTAATCTCGCCCATCATTGAAGAACAGTTACGGCCCTCCTGCCTCGTCTTTTGGTATCACATGTACGGCAGCCATATTGGTCAACTGAATGTCTACGCAAAGGTGAACGGCAGCGCCCTCCCTCGTCGACCCGTTTGGCAGCTGGCTGGTAACCAGGGAAAACGGTGGCATAGAGCCTCCGTGGAGCTGTCGACTGTGAGGCGCAAATTTTTCGTGAGTGAATCTACTTGTAAGAAGAGTAAGAATGTACCCTTTGAATACTACAAGCCCATAAGAAGAGTAAGAATGTACCCTTTGAATACTACAAGCCCATTCCACTTGGGGATAAGCTATTTCCTACTCAGTCATTCATCGAACTGTTTCGAACTGTTTCCAAAATGATCTTTGTCTTGGGATTAACATGTCGAAATGGTGTACAGATGCTTCTTGTGCTGCATGCTGCATGAGCATTTTGTAGTTTTATTCTTAAAGCTAAAGACTGAGCATTCATTTTCCAATGCTGTGTCAGGTGGTGTTTGAGGGCGTCCTAGGTCCAGACTACCGGAGTGATATTGCGCTCGACGACGTGGAATTCTACCCAAACTCGCAGTGTGCAAAGTGTAAGTATTCCAGGATTTTCTTTTCATTTATGGGAACATACAAAATTTATTCATTTGCAGAATTTCCTATTCACAAAATCATACAACCTGAAGCCCCAAAAGAGGAAAACTAAAACAAAAATATAATCCACAAAAGGCCACTTTCCTGTGAATATACATAAGACTTTTTAAACCAACGCTTTCAACCGGGAATAAACCATTCTAATATAAGATGATAGGGAAGGGTGGAAACAAATTATCTCAAAGGTCCTATTCTGGCAGTAACTTTCGTAGCGGAAGTTTGCAGGAGAGAAATATTGTATACACGTAGTTTGAAATACAGTATTTTCTTTGTGCAAAGCAGACAAAATGGTCAGTTATCAAGGCATTGAACTTATATGAAAATGAAAATGTCCAATTTCTTCTTTCGTTTGAAGCAGCTATAGGCAGTGTCACAAATCCTTTGAACTTAGCTCACGGTGTGGGTATTTGAGTTTTTGAGGTGTAGGTTGTTGTGTGCAGGGAAAAGAGTGGGGCACGCGTGGATGATGTGATGATGGGTTGTAGTTTCGTTCATTCGAGGTTATTACGTTGGAGTTCTCGGCTTTGAAATATTAGTCAATATTATCTATTGATGACATTAATAGTGATGGTTTTAGTGGTGACACCATGGTGATGATTTTGATATTGATGATAATGATGATAATGATGATAAATAAGAAAAGTGCAGAGGATTATTCATGATTTTATTGCCGATGAGACAAACAGTCACGGAAATTATGGTAGTGATTATAACATTAGTGTTAAATGAAAGAAAGATATTATTCAGAGGGGTGAAGGTTCAGATGCGAGTTTCTTCACTTTGTCTCCCTCTACAAATTGTCGAGGGAGACAAAGTGAAGAAACTCGCATTCGAACATTAGTATTCGTGCGTATTTTTTAACCTGGTCGATGGCAACTGACCAATGAGAATCACCCTCTCATTTTTTTTCCAGGTTTTTGTTTGTTTGTTTGTTTGTTTGTTTTTTTCTCGTTTTGAGGGAACCGAATTGTGTGTGAGTTGTTTGTGTCATTGTGCTTGCTCCTAGTCTCAACGGAATCGCCGCCAGTCACTACTCTGCCTCCTTCTGTAGAAACCTTCCGATGCGACTTTGAGACGGACGACTGTGGTTTCACGCAGGCAACGGATGATATCATGGATTGGTCACGTGGGACTGTCAGCCAATTCCTTCGAGAACTGAATGGTGATTACAGGTTCGATAATAGATACGAACTGTCATGGGGTGGTCATAGGCGCCGGCTTACGGGACCGACGATCGATAAAACGACAAATAGCGAGGATGGTAAGTTGATGTGCCGCTTATACGACTTCCGCATGGTAGCTTTTATTCGCTGGTTCATTCTACACCATCTACCTATGTAGGAAAAAGCATAGAACATTGATTCATTGTGCTTCGGGTTACATATTTCTTTTCCTTTTTTTTTCGTAGATGATGTATGTTGATTTGACGCTGATTTAGAACGTAGGAACTTCGTATTTTTCAATATCTAGATACAGATCTGTATCTATAAGGTTGATTTTCGCTATCTGACATTTAGTCCAAGTCCAGTATAGGGAATCATAGCATTGTATATGTATAATAGATATATATCTATATCTGTATTCATATCTATATCTATCTCTCTCTCTCTCTCTATTTATATATATATATATATTTAGAACTAAATCAATATGATCCACCTTATGAATTTGTAGAAAACAGTTAAGCATTTCTCTCCTCCCTTCCTTTTTTCTGCTATTCTAACCCCGAAATGGAGAAACATTTAAGTTAAAAAAAAAGTTTAGTCGAGAATAAAAAAAAAAAGAAGAAAAGCGTGCTTCGACGCTCTGAAAAGTTCTGAATTTGTCTTTTTTTTTTTCATTCTTTTTTTTGTTGTTGTAAATATAGGTTTTCCCGGCCAATTTCGCACTTTTGTCAGTCCATTTGATAAAAGGTTCATTCAATTTAGCGAAAATCCTCGTCACTGCACATTCTGTCATTCAAAATTGCAACTTGTTCGTTCAATTTAGCATTTCGATCAATGAAATTCGCACATGTGTCTTTCGAATTCGTAAAACGGGCATTCAAATTGGCACGTGCTCTTCAGTCATTCAAATTCGCCAGCACTGGCGGAAAATGGTATTTCAGTCATTCACTTTCGCGTATGGGCAGTCAAATTCCAAACATGTTCATTCAAATTGGCGTAATGTTACTTCTATTTTGAAAAGGTGAGAACCGTGATTTATACGTATTTAAATTTGAATTTTTTGTTTCATCCACACACTGTTAAGTATATATTAAGGGTATCTTTGACCCTAAATAACTCAGGGCCCTGTTTCATAAAGCTATTTGTAAAGTTACGAACAACTTACGAGCGACTGGTGATCAGTACTTGTGCTATACTTATCAGAATTTCCATAATTTTAATGCTTCCAGGTTAGCGTCCCTGGTCAGTGACGGAGCATTAATCTGCACATTACTTGAATATGAGACCGTTCTGAAGCAAATCATTTTCACACAACAATAGATATACAATGAACTCTTGAATGAATCCCATAAGGATTGGAACAATCATCTCCCAGCATTTCCACTGATTCCCACTGATCAGTTACTAGCCTTCCCCTTTAAAGGTAATTTGAATGCTCCAAAATGAATTTGAATGAAAAGATTATAAAATTGAAATACCGAACATGAAATCTAGGCTAAATTGTGCTAAATTGAATGCAGCAATTAGGAATTGGACTGACAAAAGTGCGAAATTGGCCGGGAAAATAAGTCGACATTCTAAAAGTTAACCCTAACTAGGCCGGGGGGGGGGGGGGGGGGGGGGGGGGGGCTAAGGTTCCAAAGTTGCGCATAAATATGTACGTGCATGTCACACCAAAAAATGCTCAAAAACGTGAATTCGTGTACAATTTCAATGCAAACTGTGTTTACAGGCAAATTTCATAAACGCATTATTATTTTGGGGTTTTATTGAGTAAAATCAATAAATAACATATTTTCTTGTTCGGAACAATGTCGCGGACAAATTTCATCAAAAAAACAATGAAAAACATAAAGTCGGAAAAACAAAGAAATACATAAGAAACTAAAAAAACAACAAAATACTTCAGAAATTTTTTCTGATTGCACAATTTTTTTCTCTTACATTTGCTAAGGACACTAAAAAGAATATTTACACAAAAAATGTGCCTGTTTTGAGCTTTATTTAGTGATTTATACCAAATTGTCTGATTTCATGCATCATTATGCATAAATTAGCATAATTTAGCATAAATGATAATTTTTTTTAAAAATTAACTTCACGGTACTTTAGGTTACGTCATAGGCAATTTGTGTGCCAGTTTTCGTCGCGATCGCGCGGCCGACGGCTGAGATCTGGAGGGGGGCCTGGGAGCCCCCCCCCCCCCCGGCCGTATTATCTACCTAAATTGCCCGGTCTAGTTAGGGTTAAAGTCAACATGTTTTTCCTATCCCAAACATACACTGTACTGACTAACGGGAGGTTTGTCGTAATTTGATGCAAAGGAGAGTTTAGATGAAATTATTATTATTATTATTTTTTTTTTTGGGGGGGGGAGGGGGAACGTTAAGAGAAACTTTGATTATGAATGTCACTTTCCAGCCGTGACTGCAGCTGGGAACGCTCGTGGTATAAGAGATGAAAGATCCATGTCAAAGGTCACTGAGATATTGCTTTAAAAAAAAAAAAAAAAAAAAAAAAAAAAAAAGATTATTCCAGCTATATTACAGCTGCACTGAAAATAAATCCAGTGGGAATAAGATACACGGTATTCTTTTGTACAGAAGAATGTAAGGTCGATCACGAACGTGAATTTCCAGCTATATTACAGCTGCACTGAAAATAAATCCAGTGGGAATAAGATACACGGTATTCTTTTGTACAGAAGAATGTAAGGTCGATCACGAACGTGAAGGGTCAAGATTTGTAAACTGCAACATTATTTCAATCAGAGCAAACTTGCGATGGAATGTTGATTTCGCGTGTGAAGGCGGGAGTATAAATCCCCGCCTTCTAAGCTAGAGTTACCACGACAGGTACCATCATTAGTGGATGGGATCTCAATTTATTCAAATGGGCACCATGTCCCACCTGGGAGCTCCCAGAGGAGGCCCAATCCACCCCCACCCCTGAAAAAAATGAGGAGTCTTTAAAATTAATGCGTTGATTAAACCTTCCATCATTTACCATAATTTATACTCTATTATTCAAATACAACCGTTATTCTATTATAACTTCTTGGTTTCGTAACATAATTCACCATTTTCATAATCATTAATACAAAATGAATTGAGTTTACCACCAAAGGTGAGTTTTCCACATTAAAATGCAGGATGAAGACTCTTCCAATACAAACTTGGTGTCGGCTAAGGCCAATAGAAGAGAAGGAGTTGTTGCACGTCTTGAAACAGAATAACATAAGGCGAATATGATATGACGGCTGCGTAACTAAAACTTCAGACTTGACACGAACTCAATTGCAACTTAACGGGCTGAAAGCAAAGAACGTAATGATTAGACGTGTAGAGTGGACGGCAATTTTATACCTTGCCCAACGTAGCAGTTTGGGCGTGGCACAGAAAAGCTTCCGCCGATGCTACAGGGTAACCCTTTGAGTTCCTAAACATACGCAAAACATTATACAAAATTACAGTAACGAAAGGGCACTAGCAAATTTTTGCAAGCACAACGCGGTAGGTAGTTGAGCGTGTCGTGTGCAAAATCTGCTTCTGCGCATGATCAAATCCGAGAAACGTCCGGTCCTCGGGAAAACGAGTATGGTATTCGGCCAAAATAGCGTTCGGTCGCGATGCTGGGCAGGATTCAGCCAGCCAGCCAGCCAGCCAGCCAGCCAGCCAGCCGGCAATCAGCGATCTTGTCCATACGCCTCCGTCCTGTACAAGAAAGCGAAACTGCTTCGATATGGGGACGGGAGTCCGAGTACGGGGACTGTCACAGTTGATTGCTTCCGCGTATTCTCGGTCTTCCCGTCGTGTAGCGAAAACTCCCTAATATTAGCGATACGCGTACGTCAGCATCTGATTTGCATGCATTACTATGGTAACATGCACCATGAAAAGGATAGTTTAAAAAGATTAAATTCCAGGTGATCGCCACATAAACATGCGGTTACCTGTGCTAGCTTTCACCTGCGAAGGCAAAAGGAAACAAATTTGGACACTGTTTACTGGAGAAGGATCGAACAAAACTGGAAAATGAAATAAATGGCAATTTCCAAGCTTACTTATGACAGTAAATATTATTGACCAAAGGTAGTTCTGTCTAGGTTATAATTTTTCCTTTTCTTCTTCTTTTTTTAGTGATGATTTTCCAAACTTGAATTATTAAATAATGGTGTTTCACAGTCTTGGCTGTATAGTCAAACCTTTGATACTGCATTAACTGATTGCGATTCTGTTTTTACCTTTTATTCCAGGATATATTTTAGCAGCGAGCAACCGGCGGTATAATCCATACCATCGTCAGTACGACAGCACTAGAGTAATATCTCCTCTCATAGCACCTTCCTCTCAACCTCGCTGTCTACAATTCTTCGCTTACAAGGAAAGGAATGGTTTTCTCAACGTGTACCTGCGAGAATACGGCGAGACGAGAACTATCGACCCGGCATTAGCCTACTATTGGACGCTAAAGAGGTGGCGAGGAGCACGGGTGGATATCCCGGCCTCTGAAAGACCCTTCAATGTAAATATTACGAAGACTGCACAGCTCTTCCGCCTCACCCTTCCCTCTCCCTCCCCAACAAGGAGTTCATCCCATGAGACTAACACCCACGAGTCATACAGCCACGAGTTCAACATTCACGAGAGATCCATAAGTCATACAGCCCTAGAGGCATACAGCCAATGCACCACGACTTCGACAATAGACAAATAAAGGCAAAAATTTCGACACTAAGCAAAACGGCCCACGATTTCGACATTAAAACATGGGGCTTAACATGTCGGTCTCTTGGGCCTTATTTGCTTAATCGACCTTTAGTATGGACCGTATGACTCTGGGGCTGTATCTCTCTTTGGCTGTATGATTCATGGGTGTCGAAGACTTGACGTGCATCCCCTCAAAACCTAATGACAACACGATGTATAGCTTTGATAATTTTTGAAGTAAGGGGATGACCTTTTCTATTCATGTGCGTGTGTAAATGCCTACACAGGAAGAAAACAAAAATTAAGCATTCGAGGTATTTTATACAGTAAAAGTTTGGGACATGTCATAGTTGGTGATATTGATTCGCACATTTCTAGTTTGTATTTAGAGAATTACTATAGAATAAAAGTCTTTTTGAAAAAAGCAAGAATTTGAATTCTGTAGAGATGGAAAGAAAATGATTGGCTAGGTAGTTGCAATAACTTTTTATTTATTTATCTATTTACTTTTATTATTTTGTCAGGGTAACCCATTCACTAGTATTAAACAAGTGGTCTTCCATGGAGCCCTGAAAGATGTTGATGAACATAATTATGCACATTAAAAAAAAAAAGCAAAACATAGAGATATATACTGTACATTGCTAAGTGACATAAACAATACACTGCATATTGATTATGCCACAACAAGAGTTTACCAGAATGCCGAAACATCAATTAAATCGCTAGTCTGCAGGAATGATTAGATATCACAGGAAAAAAATTTGGTTGTGTTACAACTTTGTAACAAAAAAGTAACAACTTTGTTTTAACAATCTTTTTAATGAATAAAATGTAAGAAGCTGATCAGGGCCCCGTTGCAAGAAAGTTGCAATCAATTGCAAATAATTGCTAATTTTGAAACAACCATTCTGATTGGCTCAGGGTCTGCCCTATTAAGAAGACATGCATGCAACAATGATTTTGATTGGCTAGTGACAATCAGTTGCAAGTTGCGTTTAAACGCAAAGTTTCTAGCAACGGGGCCCTGATTAGATAATTTAGCTTGTTTCATTCAAGTAAAGAAGATACGATTGGGCTACACTTGTGACAATCACAGTACACGTATGCTTCCACTGTCTATTTGCCCTGTGTGATGTTCATGGAGGGGCGGAACCAGGATTTCCGTAAAGGGGAGGCGTTTTTACATAATTAAAGGGAGGGGGCGCAAGAGGCCCCCCATTTTTTTCTTTGTTTTAATAAAAAAAGTGAAGAGGGAGCGCGCGCCCGGTGCACCTAGCTCAAAGTATGTAGTTTCCTAGCTCAAAGTTGTATAAGATTGAAATCTGTTCGACCAAACAACAGAACAGTAATCAAATCGTGGTAACACTTGACTGTTATAGAGAAACTTTAAGGATTGTTGGAAAAAAAAAACAAATTTCACTCTCTTTATCATGCAAACACTTTTCTGGGTATGTTTACTTACATTTTCGATTTGTTTAGACCATTTCAGTTCTAACTATTGCTAAATATAATGGATATGAGGTGCTTGTCAAATAGGACCTACACGTACTACCTCTGCTGCTAGGGTATTGATGCGAGCACGAATTGGCCTTCTACGAAATTTTGAGAATTATATCCCTTCCAAGAGCAGATATTCCGCCTCGTGTGCGAATTTGAACTCTGTAACCGAGCTCTTTTGTAGAGCTCGATAAAGTATTTGAGATCTGCGAGTGAGAATGGGGAAAGTATACGCTGGAACAATCCCCCAAAACCACTTCGTTTAGGAAGTACCAGACATCATTTATTTTTGTTCTTCATGTTAAAGGTACTAGCCCACATTTGCAAACCCACGAAAATCAAAACTGCATAAAACAGGTCCAATATGACTTCAAGTACAAGTTATAACAGTAACATACCTCACCTGTTGCTCTTTGTCTATACCATTCGATAAAAGAGAGAAAATCATCGTTTTAAAATCAATTTTCAAACTGGGTCAACCCGACCCAAAATCAAATTACGAGCGCGGGCTAGCTACGCACATTAACTTACACATTATTATCGCATGCATGTAGTACGTGCGTGGACCGGAGCTAGCGAGCGTTTTTATACGCATGCATACGGTGCATTTTCATTTATTTTTATGAAAGTAATGGACTAATTGGAACAAAATTTTGCACAGGTGTTACTGCAATCATACCCAAACTCCATGCTAACTATGAGACCAATTGCTGCAGGTTTACAAATGTGGGCTAATACCTTAAAAAAAAAAAAAAAATTATCAATCAGAGCTTTCTGGGCCACCAAGTAACTCTAGTGTGTGGCCTAGCATCCTCTATGCAACTACTAGTACATTTACTGTATTTCGTTTTTAAAATATTTTGCAAACTTTCTTTCTTTGTGTGTGTGTGTGTGTGTGTGTGTGTGCGTGTGTGTGTGTCTTTTCCTGTTCCTCTTTCTTTGAATAGATTATCTTCGAAGCTGTGATTCCCTGGCCATATTACAGCCGAATGATAACTGCAATTGATGATGTTCGTGTATATTATGGAACTTGCAAGAGACGACCGGGTAAGAATGTCCCCATCGCTAAATGAGAAGATTTAAAAAAGGGACGGATATGGGGACGAGGGGGGTTATCTCTCCCCTCGTGTTCCTTTTTCTTTGGAGGGGGGGGGGAGGGGAGGGGTTAAAGGTATTTAACCCCATTCTAATTGGGCTATTTGAGACCAAGTTTTTACTGGGGGGGGGGGTGTCAATTTGACACCCCCTTCCCCTTCAGATCTCGGCCGCCGATGGTGCGATCGCTGTAAAATTTTGCCTGAACATAGAGCCGGATGTCAACTACAAGATTATATGGTTATACAATAGAAACAATGTTGATTTTTTATTTTCAGTTGATTAATTATGCAAATTTATGATTGAAATCATATTTTCCCTTTAACTCCATTAAAAAGGCTGAAGGATTGCTCATATTTTGTGTGTCAGAATTCCTCAAGACACAGAGAACAATTTTCTTGCAAAAATAACGTAATCAGAATTAATTTCTTTTGTTGATTAAGTTTAAATAATCTTACTTTAGAATGGTGTACCCGTACGTCGCAAATTTGGTCTTGCAAATGTGGTGGCAAAATCTTTGCGCGTTGCGGAATCATCGCGCGAAAAGGAATGACATGAAACGAATTTGAATGATGAAAGAATTAATATGAACCGTGAAAGCAGAGCGTTGACGAAAATTGTTTGAATTTGAACGCCTTCTCGTTAATCCGAATGCACATCTGATGAAATTGGGTGGGAAAACCGATACACTGTATTATGTTGTTCATGTGTTTTCCTTGTTCAATTTTGTTCACGAAAAAGTTGAAGAAACCAATAAATGAAATGAAATGAAATGAATTGAAATGAAATAGTCATCGTCATCTTCGTCATTCATCAATGTGATTTATCCAAAGAGCAAGACGGGTCTTGTGACTTTGAAGATGGGATGTGTGGCTACCGAAAGGGTCAATGGATCTGGCACAGCGGAGAAACACCTTCCAAGGGAACTGGGCCTCACGCCGATCACACCTTTGGGAACGCAACAGGTAAGATTTCTCAATATTGTAAAGAACATAAATTATTAAAAAAAGACACTTAGGCCCTATGTGTAAGACTGTACATAATAAGTTTGCAGTTAGTACTCTTAACAGTGTGAAAAGAGCAGTTTTTCAAAAGAAAAGTTAGACAAGGAAATTGATGATTATATTCTTGTATACCCTAAAAGGGCCGGGCTTTTTTGGCTATGCCCAGACCCCCCCCCCCCCCCCCCCCCCCAGATCTCGGCCATCGGTGGTGCGATCGCGATGAAATTTTGCATGCGTGAGACCCACGTCATAATCTACAAGATTGTGTCGTAAGATTTTTTGAAACAATCAATGTCTAATTTTAATTAATTAATTATGCCAATTAAGCTCAAGGTCATATTTTAGCCTAATAAAAAGCATTCAGAGTCTAATTTTTGATCTGTAAATTTGTTTTAGCATATTCAACAATTGTACATCACAAAAGCTTCCAAAACTCATTTCAATTCTTATGTATTTTATTGTTTTCAGAATTTCTTATGTATTTCTTTGTTTTTCAACTTTTATTTTTTCTTTGTTTTTTCATTGGAAATTGTCACTGACCACTCTACCATAATTAGCACAAAATTAATCAATGAAAGTGATTATAATGTAAAAATAATCAGGTTTTTATGACTTTCATGACAGAGCGCTGTTTTCCATAGGAAACGTACACAAAATCACAAAATTGTGCCCGTTTTGGGGCGACATTCCATTACAAAAATGGGCGTGGTTTCGCAAAAGTATGCGTGGACGTTGCAAATTTGGTCTCAAAAGTTGCGCGAGACTTATTTTTTTTGAATATCCTTTATGTTTTCTTTGTATTGTTGTCCACTCATACGTCATATCCTCTAGTAGTCTCCTCATCCAGCGGTTCCAACACCAAAACTTTAAAAATTCATAACTTTTGCATCGATTGTCCGATTTTTCTCAAACTTTCACTGATATGTTCTACTAATGTTGCTGCTTTCACTCAATCCACATTGCTCTTTGGGTTTACCTTCCCTTTAAGAAATGCCAAATGCAAAACCTGTTTTTTCGAAATGAAAAACGAATTACATTTATCACGATGCGAGACAATTGCAAGTATTTTAGTCGAATCATGTACGGCGTAAGTACTGTACTAACAGAGGCAGAATGTAAACCCAATTAATTATGTTAATAATTGGAGAGCCATGACCTCTTCTTTCATATTGCACCAGGACTCTAATGTGTAAACATCATTGATTGTTTGTTTGTTGCTTTGTGATAGCTTCTTCATGTTTGATATATCTTTATGCTGTTTTTTATGATCGTACTGCTCAGTCGGATAAGGACGTCTGGATGGTTTCCATGATAACTATAATCCCTCTTGTCCTCTCGGAGGGATGTGAAAAGCTCCCTTGTATGGAACGATAATGCCCCGTTAGTGCATAAACCGTTCCATGGTATTTGCTCCTGCGGCAATATTGTTCCTGTGAAATATCTGCGCGCTATTGGATGAAGCTCAACATAAATTCTACCAACAAACATAACTCTAACCCTAATCCTAATCCTCACATCAATCTAAACCTACAACCCTATCAACCCTACATGATCGTTACCCTAACAGAGCTACCAAGTCTCACGCATTCTGAGTGAGACTCAAGCATTTAGGGGCCATCTCACGATCTCACGCATGGCAACCATTTTTTCTCACGCATTGGGCGAAGTCTGCAACTTGGGCCTATAATAATGAGCATAGCCCAAAGGATTAAAGTGATAGTTGCAATTGAAGGTATATTTCCCTTTTGTCTTTCAAAATGAGTAAAAAATAGTCATTTAACCCTATTCTAACGGGGGGGGGGGGGGGGGGGGGGGGGGGTGTCAAATTGACTCCCCTCGACATATTGCGCCACGATTCCGCAACGCGGAAAGATTTTGCCGCGTCGTTTCATGACTTTTTTCATTGATGTCTCCCGCATATTTTGAGACCAAACAAATTTGTGACGTCCGGGTACACCGGTCTGAAGTTACGCAATGTTTTGCGTATGCATGTCAACCCGAAAACGGCTCGAATTCATGATTTCGTGTGCAAATCCAATGCAAATTGTGTTTTTTTTTTTTGTTTAATTGATATACATTAGATTATTTCAACTTTTAACCAATGAAATTAATCATTTCTAATGTAGATAAGCTTGAAAAAGTGCCTGCAACAAATTTTGGCAAAAAAAAATTCCCAATAGAAAAACGAAAGGTCGAAAAAACAATAAAATACATAAGAAATTAACAAAACAATAAAAACAAAAGAGACTGATTTTGATTGCGTTATTTTTTACAAGAAAATTGTTCGATGTGTCTTGAGGAACTCGGACACAAAAATTTAGCAATCCTTCAATCTTTTTAATGGAGTTATAGGTGAAAATATGATTTCATGCGTAAATTTGCATAATTAATTTATTAAAAAATACAAAATCAAATTTTTCTATCGCATGACCATATTATAATCATGTATAGTTGACATCCGGCTCTGTGTTCAGGCAAAATTTTGCGGCGATCGCGGGATAGGCGGCCGAGATCTGAAGGGGGATGTCAAATTGACCCCCCCCCCCCCCCCCCCAGTAAAAACTAACGTGGTCTCAAATAGCCCAGTTAAAATAGGGTTAAGTATGCAGCTGATCGCACCATTAGGAGCTAAAAAATTGTAAAAGCTCCCTACCGTTGGAGGGGTAAAAAATCCTCCCACCCTCGCTCGTGCGCACATTCGTGCGCCGAGCAGATGCCGAGTCAAGAAAATCTCACTCATAAAAAAATTTGAACTTGGCATCCCTGCCCTAAGTCCGCGGAGAAAATAAGACCGGAGCATTTGTTGCAGGAGTAAATTTCTTGTCAGCACATATCGCAAGATCTCTCTGATTTCGATGAGAAACTTTTGTCAGCCCTGCCGCACGCTTTGGCGTGTACCGTGCTTAAATTGATCAATGAAACCTACCTATAATAATGTTTTTTTTTTTCACTTTAATAGACGTCAACGCCCGGAGACCGTTAGATTGGACAATAGAGACATCTCTTTGTTTCTGGTACTTGAATGTATTCAAATGTTATGACCTCTCTATATCAGTAATAAAGTAATATATTATTTTACATAGCTGAATATGTCATTTCAACACATTATGTTTATCGTAAGGCTGTTAGGTTTGCTCTCTCAAACATTATCGTATGACATTACACTGCTCCCATACAGGTCATTACATGTATTACGAGGCATCACAGCCCAGCTATCCCTTCGAGGAAAACACAATGTCATCCCCTTGGGTACACTTCACGGGCAAGCAGTGCCTCCGGTTCTACTATCATGCATCGGGCAACGACACGAGGCGATTCCAGGTCATCCTGCGAGAGCCCGCCCAGTTCGCTGCCACAACACTCTTCACTGCGGAAGGGAAGCAAAAGGACTCGTGGATTCCGGTCAATGTCGACCTTGATGTCAGCGGTGATTATTCGGTGAGCTTATGAGTGACGTTTCGTTCTAAAAGGCCCGGTCCCACTGCACTTACGGATGCAAAGAGGATGTAAAGCGTACAAAAAATCTTGCCATCCGTTGGAAAACGCTACGAATCCGCTGTGTACCCATCGCATACGTGTTTCATCCGCTCTATCCATCGAGCATCCGTCCACTGTGATTTCATCCGCGCAAAAAGTTTTAAGCTGCTTAAAACTTTTAGAACGGATGAACTTTCCGCTGTGTATGATGTAAATCCGCGACATACGAGCAACAAACGTTGTATGTCCATGCGGCATCCCTTAAACGTCCGCTGCATCCTCTCTGCATCCTCTGGGCATCCTCGCAACTCACATCCGCTGCAGCTAAAAACGGAAAGAGGGAGGAAAGATATGGTACGTGGAACGTCTTTACATCGTTAATAGCACGTTAATAGAAAGGATGTAAGCGTATGCATCTCGTATATAAAGCATTTCGAAAGCATCCCCCTGTATCCGCTCTGCATCCGCTCTGCATCCACTCTGCATCCGCTTTTTCTGCTATGCGTCCGTTTCGCAATTATCTCCGGTAACCCCTTCGGAGCTGTCATCCCCTTCCATCCGCTTTCATCCGCTAGGCTTCCGAAGAACATCCGTTTAACATCCCCGCTACATACAACCCACGTCCGTTCTATTTCCGTTCTGTTACCGCCAATTTTCGCCAATTTTGTCAATTTCTGGAGCGGATGAAAGCGGATGAAGCCATCCCCGAAATTTTGCTCGTCTGCTGTGTCCTTTCTGCATACGCTTTGTGTCCGTCGGCCAGTGGGACCGGGCCTTTAAAGTTCGTTCATCCGTAAATGAAATAAAGTTGGCTATTGCAAAGCACACGAATTCCTTATTAGCTCACCTGAGCCAAAGGCTCAAGTGAGCTATTGCGATCGCCCTTCGTCCGGCGTCCGTCGTGCGTCGTCCGTCGTGCGTCGTGCGTCGTGCGTCGTGCGTAAACCTTTTTACATTTTCATCTTCTTCTTGAAAACCCCAGGACCGATTTTCATCAAACTTGGCAGGTAGCATCCCTAGGGGGTTAGGAACTCAATTTGTTAAAATGGGCACCATGCCCCACCCAGGGGGCCCCCAGGGGGGCCCAAACCCCCAAAATGAAGGAATCTTTAAAAATCTTCTCGAGAATCAGAAGTTATAGAGCTAAGATAATACTATGAGTGAGTACATTAATGACTGTAGTTTTGAGTTTGTTCATAGGAGATCCAGGGGTGCCCCTCTTGGGGGCAGGGGAGGGGGTGGGGAGGGGTTCTAATTGGGCCTAAATTGTACATTTTCATCTTCTTCTTGAGAACCCAATGACTCATTTTCACCAAACTTGGCAGGTAGCATCCCTAGGGGTTAGGAGCTCAATTTGTTAAAATGGGCACCATGCCCCACCCAGGGGGCCCCCAGGGGGGCAAACCCCCCCCCCCCAAATTAAGGAATCTTTAAAAATGTTCTTCTCTAGAACCAGAAGTGATGGAGCTAAGTTAATACTATGAGTTAGTACATTGATGACTGTAGTTTCAAGTTTGTTCATGGCAGAATCAGGGGTGCCCCCTTGGGACCCAGGTGAGGGGGGTGAGGAGGGGACCTAATGGGGCCTAAATTGTACATTTTTATCTTCTTCTTTAGAACCCCATGAACCATTTTCACCAAACTTGGCAGGTAGCATCCCTAAGGGGTTAGGATCTCAATTTGTTAAAATGGGCACCATGCCCCACCCAGGGGGCCCCCAGGGGGCCCAAACCCCCAAAATGAAGGAATCTTTAAAAAATCTTCTCTAGAATCAGAAGTTATAGAGCTAAGATAATACTATGAGTGAGTACATTAATGACTGTAGTTTTGAGTTTGTTCATAGGAGATCCAGGGGTGCCCCTCTTGGGGGCAGGGGTGGGGGGTGGTTGGGAAGGTCCAAATGGGGGCCTGAATTGTACATTTTCATCTTCTTCCTGAAAACCTCATGATCGATTTTCGTCAAACTTGGCAGGTAGCATCCCTAGGGGGTCAGGATCTAAATTTATCAAAATGGGCACCATGCCCCACCCAGAGGGCCCCAGGGGGCCCCAATCCCCAATAATTAAGGAATCTTAAAAAATTTGGGCCCTTATTGTACATTTTCATCTTCTACTTGAGAATGCCTGGTCAAATTTTGGTAGAGCTGTGAATAATTTAGATTAGTGACTGCGTGAAAGGTGAACTTGCGATACTCAGGTGAGCGCTAGACCCGCGGGTCTCTTGTTACATTATACCTACATGTTCGTAAATCCGAAAGTGACCTAGGGTTCGAAAGTGCGAACATATGCGGCTTTCTTTTAAAGGTCGGTTATGATCCCAAGGTTTGTTAATTCGGAGTAATCAGAATGGTTTCTGATTAACGAGCCTTCGGAATAACGAACCTTATTTCATTTTCGGAATAAGGAACCATCGGAACAATGAGCCTTTTTTTTTTTTTTTCTTTCTTTCTTTTTCATTTTCGGAATTACGAACCTTCGGAATAACGAGTCTTTTCAGTAATACGCCGTCGGGATTAAAGAACAGTAGGCCTACCGAGCAGGATACCTGCGTAGCGGGATACCTGCAGATGAACGTTGTTGTCTAATATTGGTCGATTCCGGACACCATAGGAGGGTTACAATGTTGAATTATATGGTTTTCTCCCCCCCAAAAAAATGTTTGGTGATAAGTATCGATTTAATGCATCTTCATGAAACGGGGTAAGGTAAAATAACTTCTTTCTTTGCCGCAAATTATAGGCACTGAGCATTATAATAGCCAAGGGGACAGTACCTTGGTCATTCTTCTTCTTTTTTCATTGATATCAATTCTTCGGAAATTACCCAGTGTGCCGCGAAGTGAAAGTTAAGCATAGAGACTGTAACGCGTAGACATCACCACCCGAATATATCAGCCAGTTTTTCTGTGTTTGAACACTAACAGTCTTCACCAGGATTTCTCCCTTTATACTCTTTACAAGAGTAGTGAAGTGGGTTCTTTTACGTGCATGTATAGGGTATGGCTTTTCCACACAAGGGTCCGACGGCTCCACGTTTCTTCTCAAAGACTTGGCAGTGAGGACGAAGTGCCCTGCCAAATGAACTGAGGACTCGAACCTCTGGCTTGTATGGACGCCCACGGTCTTATCCACGTGGTCTTACGCGCTCAGCCACGACAGCTGCTTCACAATATACTGTACTCCAAACAAACAACCCCATGCCACTATTGTTTGAAGGGCATTCCAGACGATTTATATAATTTCGACGGAAGAATTTCTTGAATTTGAATAATTTTATATTATCTTATATTACATGAATAGATAGAGCTATGTATACATTTTTTTTTTCGAACCTATTCTGGTCCTGGAGCAGACAAACCAAATACAAGTACATTGTACTCTAAAAACCCCTACTTTCAATTCAATTCAATTCAATTCAATAGTTTATTTATTTCCATCAAAAGAAAAGAGAAAGTTGACATGATCCAAAGTGATACAATTTTTTTTTTTCATTTCTCTTACACTCGTCTGATAAAAGATTTTTTAAATACAATATAAAGTATATACACGAATGATGTCGTGAAAAAGAAACAATGCACTTTGCCATGGCAACAAAAATAGTAAATAATCACAATGATGGGAAACAGTGTTCCACTAAAAAAGCCAAGCTTGTAAGACGTGGAACACTGGAACAAAACAACAACAGCACCAATTTGTTATACCAATAAAACATATTCATTTTAAATTCTTTTATATACTATTGTACATTTTACTTATTGATATATGATGCTGATACTATGAACAATACTTACTAGGATTTATGAATGCAAACTTATAAACTATGTAACATATCACATTTGTGGTACAGACACTATGGTCCGAATTCACGAAGGTGGTACGAATGAAACCATGGTTTAACCCTAACTAGGCCGGGCTATTCAGGTAGATGATAGAGCCGGGGGGGGGGGGGGGGGGCCTCCCAGGCCCCCCCTCCGGATCTCGGCCGTCGACCTCGAGATCGCGACGAAAATTGGCACACACATTGCCTATGATGTAACCTAAAGTACCAAGAAGTTAATTTTTTCAAAAATTATCATTTACACTAAATTATGCTAATTTATGCATAATGATGCATGAAATCAGACAATTTGGTATAAATCACTAAATAAAGCTCAAAACAGGCACACTTTTTGTGTAAATATTTTTTTTAGTGTCCTTAGTAAATGTAAGAGAAAAAAATTGCGCAATCAGAAAAAATTCCTATGTATTTTATTGTTTTGTGAATTTCTTATGCATTTCTTTGTTTTTTCGACTTTATGTTTTTCATTGTTTTTTCGATGAAATTTGTCCGTGACATTGTTCTGAACAAGAAAATGCGTTATTAATTGATTTTAATCAATAAAACCCAAAAATAATCATGCTTTTATGAAATTTGCCTGTAAACACAGTTTGCATTGAAATTGTACACAAATTCACGTTTTTGAGCAATTTTTGGTCTGACATGCATGTGCATATTTATGCGCAACTTCGGAACCACACACCTGGGCATCACAAATTTGGTGTCAAAAGATGCGGGAGACTCGAAAGAAAAAAGTCATGAAACGTCGCGGCGATAGCTTCTCGCGATAGCGATACATCGCGCGAAACGTCGAGGGGGGGGGGGGGCCTCGGAGGCCCCCCCCCCCCCCGGTCTAGTTAGGGTTAACCCTATTCTAACTGGGCTATTTGAGACCAAGTTTTTACTGGGGGGGGGGGGGTCAATTTGACCCCCCCTTCAGATCTCGGCCGCCGATCGCGCGATCGCCGCAAAATTTTGCCTGAACATAGAGCCAGATGTCAACTACAAGATTACATGGTCATACAGTAGAAAAATGTTGATTTCATATTTTTTAATAAATTAATTATGCAAATTAACGCATGAAATCATATTTTCACCTATAACTCCATCAAAAAGACTGAAGGATTATTAATTTTTGTGTCAGAGTTCCTCAAGACACATCAAACAATTTTCTTGTAAAAAAATAGCGCAATCAAAATCATTTTCTTTTGTTTTTTATTGTTTTGTTAATTTCTTATGTATTTTATTGTTTTTTCGATCTTTTGTTTTCTATTGGTTTTTTTTTTTGCCAAAATTTGTTGGAGGCACTTTTTCAAGCTTATCTACATTAGAATTGATTTATTTAAATGGTTAAAAGTTGAAATAATCTAATTTATGATTAAATTAATCATTAGTGGAAAAGTGAGCAAAGAAAATGGGATTCCGATGGAATCCCATTTTCTTTGCTCACTTTTCCACTAATAATTTATATTCTTTCTGGTCAGTTTTTTCTGTCTTTATTTATTAAATTAATCAATTAAACAAAAAAACACAGTTTGCATTGGATTTGCACACGAAATCATGAATTCGAGCGGTTTTTGGGTTGACATGCATATGCAAAACATTGCATAACTTCAGAATGGCCTCAAAATATGCGGGAGACTTCAATGAAAAAAGTCATGAAACGACGTTGCGGAATCGTGGCGCGAAACGTCGAGGGGGGGGGGTCAATTTGACCCCCCCCCCCCAGTTAGAATAGGGTTAAACCATGGACAAAAACCATGGAGCGCCAAGTGTCACATGGGATATTTTGTTACGAAATCAGTCATTTCGTCGATGAAATGATTACTTTGTAACGAAATGACAACATTTTGTAACTAAATGAACATTTCGTCCACGAAATGATAATTCTGTTAACGAAACGGTCATTTTGTCGACGAAAAGACCAATTTCGTAACGAAATATTCCGTGCGACACTTGGCGCTACATGGTTTTGTCCATATTTTAAAGGCATAATTTACCATTTGCAGATGAAAGCATTAGTGCTTTAAAATAGTTCTAAAATGTGAGTTAGGGATAGAAACAACCACTGTCAAAATTTGAATCCGTATAATCGATGTTAAGTGTTGTTAAATACACGAAATGTGAACAATAGTTATAATAAAAATGTTTCCAGACTAAACCGTATACAGTTACGGTTTATTGAGAAAAACCCTGATATTTCCTTATATTTTTAGCTTTTATTGCAAATATTTCATATGCTAGGACGTTTTATGATACAACAGACCTACACATATGCATCAAATGTGATATCTTGCACATTTTTGAAATCACTGCTTCCAAAGGTAAACTGGACCTTTAACCCATGGTTTCATTTGTACCACCTTCGTGAATTCGGGTCAATGGGGCCAGGTATGGGGCCAGGTACTTACATTACACTGAACAAGGATGATGACATAGACAGCTCACATATTCCAGTAATGTAGTAATGTCATAGGACATTGTAATACCACTTGGTTAACAAGTTCACATGTATACTGCCCTACTTTGGCAAAAGGAAGCAAGTGACAAAAGTGACATTTCTCGTAAAAGAGCAAAATGTGTCTGTCATTTACACTGACGTCAATGGACTATCATGATGTCTTATCTAACAAAGCGCTTAGTAGGATGAGTGTTTCTTGACCACTTTTCTACCATAATTAAATAGCATAAAATTAATCAATGAAAGTGATGTATTGTAAAAATAATCAGGTTTTTATGACTTTCATGACAAAGCATTGTTTTCCACATGAAATGTACACAAAATCACAAAATTGTGCCTGTTTTGGGGTGACATGCCGTTACAAAAATGGGCGTGGCTTCGAAAAAGTATGCGCGGACGTTGCAAATTTGGTCTCAAAGGTTGCGCGAGACTTGAACAAAGAAAGTCAAGAAGCCTCGCGACAAGGCCTTTTCGCGTTACAGAATTATAGCGCGAAACGTCGGGGGGGGGGGGGGGGGCGGATTCCCCCCCCCCCCCCGGCCCTGTTAGGGTTAAAGATGTTAAAATTCCAAAGTCCGAAAATCTTCCAGAGGTTTCCTCTATTCTAAACATGAAGCGTATTTTCCCCGCAATTCATTCCATTCAATTCCATACATCACATTCCTTTTATTTTCAGCTACAATTTAAGGCGTTTGGCGCGAGAGGATACAAGGCTGATGTAGCCGTGGATGACATCATCATCCTACCCCATCCATGCATCGATCTTCCCTCGGAAATGTCCTGCGACTTCGAGCTGGGCCCAGTCAAGTGTGGGTCGGAGAATTCCCGCCAAAACATTGTCGAATGGAAGTGGTATGACGCGGTCTTTGGACGCAACTATCCTCTCGCCAGCAGATCAACAGGTATACATTTATAGCTGTACATATTTACAAGACTTCTCATTGCAAAGCCAACATATTTATATCTCCGTGCTCTTCGCTCTGCGTGAAATTTACTACGAGCTCAGTGCGGTACCAGGATGGTCCACAACTTGAAATTTGAGCATGTTGCAAGCGTAGAATCTGAAAATATTGCAGAAATTGCGCACATCATGAGCAAGTTTAGTAGTACGCAATATTTCGCAGCTTATCTCTCGTTGTGCTGCTTGCATTCAATGTTCTCTTTCATGTTTTGCACACAAATATCCTAAGAACCAAGTAGTTTGATGTTTCCAATATTTTGCACAGGTTTTCACATGTTTGAATACATTTTATTTTGATTTTGTTGTAAATTCTTGAGGATGTTGCACAACATGTTGCTGGCTTTTGAGGATGTTGCACAAGAATTTGTTGCTGTGAACCCGTCGTGGACCACCATGGGCACAATGTATTTTTTATTGGGGTTTTTTGTTTGTTTGCATGAAAACCAAAACAAAACCTCTCATGTCATAATTATTCTTTTGTAATTGAGCTACGCTAGTCTTTTATTTCAGATATGTTTGACTGCGACGTTTTAAATTCTCCTAGAATCGTCACGTCACTATCTCTTATTGTACAGAGTAATTCATTTGGTATAATAGACACTTGTCATTTTAACAGCATCTTACGACATGCAGAGGGATTGTTGACTTTATCCTTCGTGGTATTGCAAGAAGAAAAAAATATTTATATATATTTTTACTTCCTCCTGTCTTGGCAGATACAAACTCCTTCATGTACTTGATGTCAGCACCATCATCGACCAACACCAAGCAGCAGTCGAAATTTCTTTCCCGCCACTTGAACGTGTCTCCAACCAAGGGCGACCTCTGCGTCAGCTTTGAGTACTTTATCCAAGGCAACAGTGCGCAGACGATCGTTGTGTCAGCGTTGGAAAAAGGCGGAAATGAGCGATTCGTCGGCTCGCTGAGCGACAAGAACATGACGGAGTGGAAGATGACCACGTGGTCGCTTCTCTCGTCTAAAATGCTTCGACCATTTGTCGTTTATCAGGTATGACTTCGAGCAAGTATCACCTTTTCAACATCTCGTGAATGTAGTGTATCGCCGTATGTTGAATCATTATGTTTGTCGTTGGTGAACATCATTATGAATAATTTTCAAACAGTTTTCAATCTCCGTGTACTCGCCACTCGATGAATACACCATGATATGAGTTTGTAAACCACTTTGGTGTTGTAATAAGATGATCTATGATAGTTGGCGTTTTCTAACTTTTATGATCATGATAATGGTAAAAGTGATGATATTGATAGAAATACAGATACTACTACCATTACTTTCTCTACCACGACTTCTAACCGGGACTTCTACTGCTAAAAATAATAATTTCATAGAGTAGGTCAGAGAGTATTAAACTACGTTGTCTCTGTGCGATTGCACATCTTTATGAAATGTCACCAATACAACAAACATGATGTGACATAAACCACCAGTCCAGATAGGTCTCACGGGTATCTCAAATTCTGCTGCGATTCTTTCATGGTGCTATGTTTGTATCTTCTGACAGATTAGTATTGCTGTGCCACCACCGGCCGATGGTGCAGTGGTTGCTATTGACAACCTGATCGTTTCGTCGGAAGCCTGCAGATCCTTGGGTGGGTTAAAATGAGTGTACAATTAAAACTTGCTGTCAATTTTGATTGTCATCTGTTTTAGGGGAGTGAAGGGGTCATCCCACGAGACCGACATCCACGAGTCATACAGCCCACGAGTTCGACATTGAAAAGAAATCCACGAGTCGTAGGCCTACAGCTCACGAGTCAAACAGCCAATGAGTTTGACACTAGGCAAATAAAGCCCATGAGTTCGACACTTGGTAAAAACAGCCTACAAGTTCCTTAATGTGTCGGTCTCGTGGGCCTTGTTAGCTTAGTGTCGAACTCATGGGCTGTATGACTCGTGAGCTGTATAACTCATGGGCTGTATGACTTGTGAGCTCTATGGCTCGTGAGCTGTATGACTTGTGGGTATCGGTCTCGTGACGTGCACCCGGAGTGAAGACACCTGCTCATGACATTTACTTTTGCTATTCGTGAAAAAAGAAAAAAGATAAAAAGAAACGTAATTCACACATTAGTGTAGATGCTCAGCAGATAGATGGTTTGGATCTTGAGGAAGCGATTCAAAGTTCTTAGATACAGCCATAAACAAAATGCATAATGTTGATCAACATGATTACTCTTGATTTGATTGATTTTTTATTTTGGTTTTATTTCTGAATTTCTTTTTCATACATAAATGAAATACAAAGTCAATTGAACAAATTAATTGAGCACAGTATAATTTGAATCTTGCAGTTAAAACAAATAAATTATATTTATTCATATATTTAACTTTTTCCCCTGACACAATACAAAATGAAAGTAAACAAACTACAGTATTTTGTGCATACATTTATGCAAACATAAGTTACAGTATATCTATCGCTCAAAGACAAATTAGGCAATTTTTGATGTACAGAAACTCAGGAGACCATCATCAAGAGCAAACTCCTGATGAGGACAATGGCCTCAGAAATGATTGGCTTAACAATACAACATTGTAAGAATATAATATATAAGTCACCACTCACTGAGTGGCGATAAAGAGAGAGGGAGGGAATAATGAGGGGAAAAAGTGCAGCTGCGCATTGTTCTCTTATTGTTGGAAGGGTATGCCGGTATGATGTAATTGATACAAGATTTAATGCAATACATGTATAAAGAAAAATAATACAGGATATTGATATTGGTATGAATTTTTTTTAATTAAAGAACTATTTAACTAAAATCATTCTTGTGTTAGATGGTGGGTTTGAGAAATTCACTGATACTCAGGGGTCGCCACATGGGAATACACTTCGACAATAACCTGTAAGACTGAATGCCACAAGCTGCTTGCACTTCTACTCCAACAGAGTCCACCAGACAGACGCCTGCACCGGTGTCGCGCCGAAGTCGTGGTTCAGGGGGCATGGCGGCGGGAGTGACACTCTTTGTCATCATCGTCGTCGTCGCACTTTGTGTCGTGTGCTTCCTCTATCGCGCACGTCTCCTGTCGATGGCCCGGCGATGCACGCAGAGGGTGACGGAGCTGAACTACAAACGGCACGATGTCGCCTTCGTGAACGAGGAGAAGAAAGAGGCTGTCGAAATCCCTACGATTTCGTCCCTGGAGCCCGAGTCAAGTAACGCCATAGCGACCGGCGTACCGGACGATCTACAGAAAAATATATGACTTGCGCCACCAACGGAGGCTGGGGAAGAACCGCCGCCGTAATACAGCCATCGTGTTCTGTGTACATGAACGCATTAAATGGTGACAGTGAGCCCTGGAAAGGGGATATGTGCATCATGCTAGAAGTGAAATAGAAACCACTTCTTGCCTTCTGAACGAGTGTTCTTGGCATTGTTTCAGACTATCTGTCTGCATTTCTTCCTTTCCTGTTTTATCTGTATGTCTGTATTTCTCTATGTCTGCCTCTCTATCTCTATCTCTATCTCTCTCTGTGTGTTTTAAAGATATGTGTACATGTATTTCAGCGATTTGTGTTTGTTTTGTTTCGTTTTTCCGCCGGTATATCTTTGGCGGTTTGCGTCTATATGACGTGTGTTAAAAATATCACATCTGTCTTAGATTTTTTGTTTGCTTGTTTTGATGTTTATCTGTGTTATCTTCCCCGTTGGGTTTGCTTGTCTGACTGTATGTCTCTATGTGTAATGTGTCTGTCTGTCCATATTTCTGTTCATGTCAATATGATGTTTATGTTGTCTGTCTGTCTGTCTGGAAATCTGTCTTTCTGTCGTCTTGTGTAATTTCTCTGTCTCTTTTCTCTCTTTTGTAAACCTGCTATATGTTTCAATACTCTGTTGTTGCTATGTTTGTTTATATTACCACTCCACATTGCTTTCATGACTTATTCTCTTTTAGTGTAACACATTGTACCTGTTATTTTTGACAGGCTCTCATGTATTTTGTATATTTGTATCTATGTTTTTTTTCCCCTTCTGGTGTGTACAGAAGTTATTCTTAGTAGAGTTTATAAAAAGAAAATGGCCGTTAACTTTTGTTTTCTATTCATCATTATGTTGATAAATTGTGAAATCAAAGAATTGTGCACATCAAACAACAAAACAATTCATGTATTGTGTGAGCAGAATTAGGTATTGGACAGGGCTTTGGATTTTGAACTGTAAGGGCCAGGGTTCAAATCCCAGTCAGTGCAGTCATCCTTTGAGACTATGCTTAACAAAACAGTGGCCTTCTTTAAATATGTACATGAATTATGCACGGGGTGGTGCTGGGCTTACAGGAAGAGTAGCGCTAAGACTTGAATATAAAAAACGACCATCGTGGATGAATAAGACAATTGTTGTTGGTATTGTTTTTCATTTATTATAATTTTTGTTGTTATTATTATTATTATTATTATTATTATTATTATTATTATTATTATTATCATTGTTATTATTATTATTATTATTATTATTATTATTATTATTATTGTTATTATTATTATCATTACAGTGATAATTGTTATAGTTCTTTTTTATTACTAGAAATAGTAGTTGTATTGATAGGTTTAGTAGGTAGTTGTTACAAACATCATGTTATCACCGAGAAGGTATATACACTGTACGATGTACTGGTGCTTGATGTATGTAGTCGTTTAGAGTGTCCGAATATCATGTAACTGAACTCCGAATGAATGCCTAAAAGTGAGTCCGTATATGTTTGTCTTTGTGAAGTATCATTAATATCTTCATCATTCCACATATTTTTAGATGCAATGTACAGTAATATGTATGTAAAATAAAATGATATAATTTCAATCCGTTTCGCATCATTAATACGGAAGCAGGGCGATGTGCAGCGCTGCTCTTGACGTCTACGGATTGACATGTTAACAATACAAACAAACATGGAGATGTCTTGACATTGTCTAAATTTGTGCCTTTCATGACATTTATGTTCATGGATGTGCAGTATCTACAGCAACCCTCGAGCTTTCTGTGCTCCCACGAGTGTGCTCTGTTCAATTGACGAGACTTTAAATTCCAGTTTCAAAGGAATGATAAGTAGCGTTTAGCAGTCAGTGGTGGAAAAGTAATGTTTCGAATATTATGTAATCATATCAAATAGCCTCGAGTTGATATATCTTCGTGTGGTAAGGTGGTTAATGCCATAGACCAAAGTTGCGTGGGCTCTTCTTATAAGTGCCGGGTTTACTGTGCTTAATATGCTACATTTTGATTGCTCAAACTGGAGGGGCAAAAATAAAGAAAGGTATTGGATTCCCATTTATGGACGCCAGAAGGTAGCCCTGTCAGTACTGAAAGTGATTGAAGTTTTATGTGGAACTACTGAACATTTTTCAACAACGGGCTATCCTTCAGTAGTTTTCAATTATGATAGCTGTTGGATCCAAGGAAGTTTTGCTTTGTATAGTTAACACCGTTGTGCTTACATGCTGAACAAGAAATGCGAACTTCCCGTAGTTGTAGTTCTGAATGTGGTTTGGGAAAATCTGCTTCCAATTTCTGTAGAGCCATTACATGTATCTAATGACTTCGAATGAATGTGTACTGTTCCAAAGGCGGGCCATCTGTTAATGCTGCATGCTCTCTTGGTTTGAGGTGTTCGGGGATGTGATTAACAGTTATGAGTGGTTTGAAGTAGGTCTACATTAAATTTGGGTTCGCTTTTGCCAATGGGTTTCACATAGCTGTACATGATATTGTCCATCTAACAATTTTATACATAATGTAATTATCCACTGAAATTACCAATCAACTAACTCTGTGTTGGATAGTTAATTGCTCGTGGTTTTCATAATTTAATCTTACAAACAACATTCACATCGCCATCTGATTATGGTATAATGTTAACAAAAAACCGCGCTGGAAATGAACAGGTCCTGAATGTTGGTGTCTTGTCTCTGCATGATAGTTTGTACAATAATTATGTATTCGAATGCAAGGATGACCTTTCTATTCCTGTTGTTCAAAACAGAAAGTGAAGATTGACTTAAGCACTTGAGCAGCATAATAGGGATTTAAAGGGATGGTACAGTATTGGTGGAGATGAGAATTGGGCTTTTAACTTTTTGCAAGATACCAAGAAAATACTTATGATGTATAGTACAGAATATACCATTTTAAGAGGGATTCAAAGTTTATTTGATGAAAATCAGGTTTGGAATGACGGAAACATCCAAAAACAAAGTAAAACAAAGCGATCGTAAATAAAGTGTGGGTCCCACACTTTATTAGAATCACTCTTTTTGTGTTTTTTTTTGATATCTCAGCCATTTCAAAACAAATTTTCATTAAATAAACGTTGAATTCCTCATAGAATTACATGCTCTTTCATATTTCATAAGAGGTTTCTCATTATCTCACCTAAAAATGCTAGAAACCTGAAATTAGGTCTCAACCAAAACTATACGATCCCTTTTGAATACTGTTCAAAGTCGCTGGAGGTATAATGCCCTTGTAGTGGCGTTTTGGTATAGATGTTCATCCGTAAAGAAAATTTCTTCGAGAGATTACACTGATATAGGTAAGGATAACAAAGCGAATTATTGAAGAGCATAGAGCAAACTAAAAAACAATAATTCGTAAATTGCATCGATGTATGAAAGAGTTTCAATAAAAGACAAGTGTATTGGCGATACATATTTTGCTGAGGGTGTGTATGATTTTAACCTTACTATACATGTCGAAGATGTGTTCCAGCGTGATGAGATGAAAACGTTTTTTTTTTTTTTTTTTTTTTTTTTTTTAAGTTGATGTCGAATGACGGCTCATTTTACAGTGTTTTATGCCTAACGTGTACAATGTATTCTAATCAGTTAAGAATATTTCAGACCCACACTCCGTGTTTCTACACACGAAGTTCTGACACTGAAGATGTTAAAGCTCACATTCATGCGAATCGATAACAATTTGCAACCTTAGAGGAGGAAACTTTTCATGAACAGGAGCGGAGTTTCGCGGTGTGATGGGGAAACCCTCCCCCCCCCCCAAAAAAAAAAGAGAAGCCGCAACAGTAATAATTACAACAATAATAGCAGCAGCAACAGCAGCAGCAGCAGCAGCAGCAACAACAACTGTAAAATACGTATCAAAGAATAGATACGCGTGTAATATATTTGACTCCAAAATGATATGATACTAGAATGTACCGGAACGTCCCTTACTTCTGTGTAGAGAAGTCGCGCCTTTTATACAATGTAATGTATGTACAAACCAATAAGATACAGTATGCGATGATTATGATGTCATGCAGTACATAACGTCTCCGCCATGTTATTAAATCTTTGTAAAAGTACATGTATGCAGACTGGAGAATACATGTTTCATACTGAAGAACGTATGAGTTTTAGTGTTTATTTGTTCGTTCGTTTCCCAGTGCTATTTCATTTATGGCTATTATTGATGATAATGTAACATCGTAGTTTGTATGAAATTGTCCTTCTGTCGACGTTATTGTTGTAGAACATCTTATTCATACACAAGTGTACGTATTCATCTGTTGTTTGTATGGAATTGTTCTATCGACGTTATTGTTGTAAAACCTCTTATACACAAGTGTACGTATTCACCTGTTTGTTAAAAATACAAAACCTATCGTAAAGCTTGTCGTGTTTGTTTTGTTCTTTCTTCCTACTTGTGACATCAACCACTTCTCTCTATCACATCCTCTTTCTTTCTGTTTATCTTTCTTTCGATTCATCCTCCTATCACCCCTTTTTGTGCTTCGAGTGCCGATTGGCGCACACACACACGCACACACACACACACACACACACACACTTTTTTTCAATTATATATATATTTTTTACTGGAATTCCGTTTAATGTCACCATCGTTTTCACAATGGAACGAATGGAAACATTCAACTAAATCAACGTAATCAAACTGAAAAACTTCTGCTTAATCATACAAGATATACAAATGAAGTAACAGCATGACATGCAAGACAAATGAAAGGATATCATGGCATGAGAGCCTCAGTAAACTAAAATCTCATAAAGCATTCTTGAATTAATCAAACGAAATCCTTTTTTATTACTTCGAAATCATAACCCATGTCCCTAGATCCACCCTAACTACCAATCCCCCACCCCCTCACTCTACCTATACCTAAAACTCATTCCTGTCCACACCTATGCCGTATTACACGCAGACACGCATACACACACACACACAATCCTTGGCGTTAATCACATTGTTCAAATTCCTTGGCGTTGGGGTTAATCTAATTCCGTCTTGCTCTGCCTCTATACACTTGTACTCTCAATCTCATTCTCTCGGGAAACATACACACATAGTATGAATATAGTAGAGAATATGGCGCACAACTCCACGAGTCACTCCGAACAGATTCAAACAATGATAGCCGTCTGCTATATTTTGCTAGACTGTCAAGAAATACTTTATTGTATTCTGCAGGTGCGGGTTTTCACAATGATGGAACATTCCACGATAATAGTGGTGCTTAAGTCGCAAAATACACACGTGGAGTTTGCCGTTGTTGTTTTAACAACAAAGCCTTAGACTGTGTTACCATTGCTGGTTCCGAAACGACGGAAGTAAACCCTCCTGTTTTATTAATTAACGGTCAAAACTTTGTTAATCTTACACCAAGCTAGAGTCTGTTTGGAAAGTCCGAAGTTAATCCTGCGATATTCATTGGATACTTTCCAAAGGAACAGTTTCTTAAAATTTTGCTATGAGCGTGAATTTGTCTTAGGTGAAATGGGGGAGACGCGTGTCTGATAAATTCATTCTTCACCTTTTTTTAAATCTGTAAGAGATACATCGTATTTCAGTTAGATGAACGTAGAAAGTCGTAGTCCATCGAATACATCGTGAAATTTCCAAAAGTCCGTGATATATCGATATATGAAACCAAGCCGTGTAGGCGTTTATACTCCGGTATCTGGATTCGCTCCTGTAAACAAAGAAAAAAAAAAAGGCAAATGCAACATACACATCATAATGATAAAAGATAAGAATATAATTGTGTTTCTGTGCGAAGATGCACCGTCAACATATGAACCCAAACGCGCACACATTCGAAACATCCATTTACAGCGACTGATGGTAGATTCTGTGAGGTAAGCGATCGGGATTCCAAAGGAAGGTCTCTGGCAAGAATATAGCTAAAACATCGCATACATACGATGTACTATTATATATATATATATATATATATATATATATATATATATATATATATATCACATATATATTCATATTATCTATATGATTTTGTCCGTTATGCAGCAAATCTGTGTCTTATACAAGTACAAGTATGTAATTTTAGGCATAATTATGTCAGAATATAATAAATACGTAAATAAGATATAGAATACGATAAAAACAAATATACACAGGACAATACACACATGGTATGTATATTCATACCACGCTATATACATACACTTCTCTAGACTCTGCTCCACTTACCCAAACACGTGTAGACTTTGCCAGACCTTCTGCCGCACAGACACTGCTGGTTATATCTTGTGCACGCTGGAAATAAGCAGAACAGATAGTACATTGTAGTGTATTGAAATATTACATGTATCTTTGATCATTGAAACTGGCTGTCAACTATATACTGCATGAGTTGTTCATGGTATTGGCTGGTAGTTTCCTTCCTTCCTTATTTATTTATTTATTTATTTATTTATCTATCTATTTATTTATTTATTTATTTATCTACTTAATTATCTATGTATTTATTTCAAGTTATTTAGTTATTTATCCACCTAACTTTTCATTTATTCATTCATTTATTTTTGGTAGTACGTGATCACGACTATATGAGAAGAGAAATGGATCATGCAATGGTTTGTGCCAGGTGTGTGTTGGGAAAGGGGGGGGGGGTATACTGAGCAACGATACGCTGTAAACGAGCAATGACATGTACGACTGAATTAGACGGATTCAAGTCACAAAAACAAAAAACAAAAACAAAAACAAAACAACTGATGACAGCGTGTTCAATATTGCAGAAATTAAACAACTACCATGTATTTTCTGAACTTGGGAGGGAAATGAAGTACGTATAGGGCCTACACTGATGATGGTCCAGGGGAGAACAGCACTCCATGCCCCCCCCCCCCCTCCTTCCGGTCAGATGTAAAACCTGGCGCGATGATGGTGATGGTAATCATTTTACCAGTAGGCAGAGAGGGAGACAGGCAGGAAAGGGGGGGGGGGGGCAAACAACAGTGTTTCTATGCCCATAGTGAGATAGCTTTCATGGACAATAAAGAGGATCATAACTGGTACGGGCAAACTGCACAAGAAACTATAGTGAACGTACTGACAAATCTGCAAGGGTGCTCAACAATATGGTTGCTTACTCCTTCATCAAAGTAAGGATTTATCACATTATTTTTAAAAGCACGAGTCCTTATAATAATTTGGCAACGCACTATACAGGTTTTGAGCCCCTAATGCACTGCTTGCTCTTTGTTGTGCGTTTAAAGCATGCAAACCTACGAAACCAGCATTATTTCCGACAAGAAACCTTCTCATATACGTTTACAGCACGGAACAACAACTATACATGAATGTGTGTCTATTGGATGACATGTACATCGAAGCGCAATTGATAGACACGGATCGACGAAATGAAATAGTGAAATATTTAGGAATTGATGAGTATAATGAACGCGGACGTTTATAATATAATATAATATCATATCATATCATATCTTACTTTTGTACTTCTTCATGTTCCTTCCTCTTTTCTCGGCCAGCAGGAAATCCATCATCTCTGGATCTCTCTTGATCATCTCCAGCTCGAAATCTTCGTCGCCCTCGTCGGCGTCGAACTCCAAGGCGCGGGCAACAGCCACGAAGGCGATGACGCCAAGAAGAAACAGGATCGTTTTCGAAGCCATCCCGGAGTTCTGGCGTCAAGACCACACACAGTCATATCAATGCATAAACTCCCACTTACTTTTGTGCAACGAAACAAAATTACTATAGTCCTACCCTTTACCATATGAATAATTAGTATAAATTATTATTATTAATGGATTAAACGAGAGCCGTGAACATAATTTATCAATCTTCAGAGCATTTTGCTGATGAGGCAGTTTTGATAGAGAACCTAAACAATACAGCAGTACTATTTGATAACTGTCAAAATTTCAGGTGAGCGATGCAGCAGTAATAAATATCAAATATAAAGCCTATAATCTCGCACTGAAAACAATGAGATTAAATATTTGTTTATATAATTTAAACAGAAAACCCGAACAAAAGCAAAAGGAAAATGTAGTTATTTATACATTTTTTTTTGTTATACAACAGAAGACATGCAGCCACGCACGTGTTTATTTCATGCCACGTGCCTGATTACGTTTGCAATTGTGATGGACAATTTGAGTGCCTGTCATGTTTTAAAGCGATGTGTGCTGTAACTGAAATGTGTAAATACCATAACATAAATTCACAGAAAACATCATTAAAATGTAGCTGTAGGTCGCGTGCTTGACAATGAAACGCATTATTCTTTAACATCTTTTGTCACCACAACTTTCCGAGGCTTGCGCAATTTCTCACAGATTACACGATTCTGGGTACATTTTGTTTACAAAATTCATCTTCTGCAAATAACTGGGGTCATCCCACGAAACCGACACTCACGAGTCATACGTTCGACACCGAAAAAGATGTCAATGAGTCATACAGCCCATGAGTTCGACACTAAAGGTAAAAACAGCCCACGAGTTTGACACGACAACTCGAAGCTGAATGTGTCGGTCTCGTGGGCCTTGTTTGCTCAGTGTCGAACTCACGGGCTGTGTATGACTCAAGGGCTGTATGACTAGTAGGTGTCGGTCTCGTGATGTGCACCAAAATAACTTACTTGACGTTATTTCAGTGCATAACCAAATGGAGATGGATGTATTAAACAATTTGCTGAAATATAATCCTCAAGGTTAAACGGAAATCCCTAAATTCACTTGTAAAGACCATTCGAATTATTTCAATTATTATTAGAGCATGGATTTGAAACACTCGATACACGCATCAATTTCAATTCTACTACGTTGAGTCGTTAGCAGCACTATACCAGATATGGAATTTAGTTCAGATACATAATTGACAATGATACACACTATTCTCTGAATACACCTATGATTATATCTCATTAAAGTGAAAAGGTATTAAATGAACTCATATAGTGCAACACACATCACCTAAGTGATTCTGATTTCGGAAGTAAATTAGTGAATGGCGATAGCAATAAGGCAAAATGAACTCAATGAAATGCATTAATTTATAACCTCAGTCCTCAAGTGAAAAAAAAAATGCATCTACATCGACCACAACAATACGAAAAAAAAAAATTGAATTGCGAGTACTCAAAGAAAATTGGACGGTTTCCTGGAAGAGAAGAACCCAATCTCATACCAGCAATTTTTTTTTGAATCATTAGAAACTCAAAATCCGGTATTTCGATATTACAACAAAGAATCAATGTAACCAATAAACAAATGGACTAGTGAATTAGAAAAGTAAGAGTAGACTCCTTACCTTAAGACGGAGGTTTTGATGAAGAGAAAGCAAATGAACTAGTTCTCTATCCAAGTAGTAGACGCCAACACTTAGTGTTCCATGATGAGATATCCCCATTTATAGGAAACACGAAAGCGCTTCTCCTCTTCACCCGTTCCGTACGGGAACCTGGTGGCATGCGCAGTAAGTCTAAGGGCATTTCAAAATTCAGTATGCAACGGAACGGATTTCAATGTCAACGAAACTTCTCCATTTTTTCATTAAAGTTGTCAGTCAAAGAAATTATATTCCTGTCACTTCGCTATCTCAACCATGACTAGTTTATTCTTTCGGATGGTGTCCAACTTTCTTTGGGGAATTCGCCCGTTTCTCGCTCCCCAATTTCAGCTAGATTTTTCTCCAGAGAGTTTTGTCTCGCCATGCATGGCTAGGTGGGTTATGAGAAATCAATCTTGTATCGGGTCACGGAGATTAGTCACATATTTAGAGGACTGATGTGACGTTTCTGTCGTACCATCTTTGTCTGCCTGTAAGGCCGAGGGATTGACCTGAGATACACCATGACAAACTTGTAGCATATCTCGGGGATACGCCAGGTGATTTAAGTATTCCAATCTCACTTGGGATTCGATCAACAGGAGCGATGATGATCTCTGTGTCTTGACCCCTGCCACATTTTCTTCCAGTTACTGCAAGGAGTGAATAGAATGATAGGATTAGGATGAAACTACAGGTGCTTGTGGTGCGTATCGAGGGCAAACGAGTGGACATGCATGAGATAAAAGGGGTGGAGCGAAAAGTTCATTGTCCCTGACCGAACACGAGAGAGAAAGTGATGCGAGGAAAAAGTCTTGAAGCGTGCCCAAAGTTTATATGAGATGCACTGCACCATAGACCAAATGGTGACGAGTTCCAGACGAAAGCGACTATGATGGTTCTAATGAAGATTCATCAGAGAGAGTTTGTCTGAATCATCCAAACCAGAAAGAAAGAAATGGTGTACGAATGGGCATTGTGACATGTGCTGTGACACTATCCAACAATACTTTGTCCTCCTTGGAAATACGTTTTCTTCTGAGAAAAAAAAAAAGGTGAAACTGCAGTCAAAAGCCAGTTGCCCTATAAATCTCTCAATCATCACGTTATGGATGTATTTGATATACTTTACACCATCGGAATATTTTATCGCTGTAGAACGCATCCAGAACAAATCTCTGCTTGAATGTACATGTAGTAAGGTCTCCATTGCTTTTTTTCTTCCTGTGTGTTTATGGTACCGCGCCATTTTATGGAGTGTCTGTTCATCTTTCGTAACATTATAATCACAATGATGCTTCCTGTTTTTCCAGTGGCATATTAACCATCACTATATCGAGTATTGTTATCATAAGGTTTCCATTAAATAACATGTTTGCCTGATAATGCACAAGGTAAATATGCTATCATTCGATGACGTGCATGCATACTATTATAAGAAGCTATTGACCACCAACCTGTCAGTGCAGTGTGTGTATGTGTATACATTTATATTTACATTAATATATCTGTAATAACAGAATGGCAAAGAATGGATTATTAAATTCAAATTTGAATCTTGAATCTTGAATCTTGACTTAAGTGACAGTTTCGGATGTTGTTGTTTCTCTTAGAGAAATGTTGCTGTTTCTCTGAAATACGTGAACGAACGTCATAAAAACCGGTTGCCTTATCTTTACAGGATAAGCTGCAGAACCCGTCAAACTGTCAAACCTCTCAAAACCACGTAACAAAACCATCCTCTGATTATGATGTTGTGAATGTATATACGTCGTAAAAAAATGTTAGGTATTAAACTCCAGAAACTATAAAAGACAGATATTCTTATCTAATTGATTATCTAACAAGTGAAAACAACAAGAGAGAGGGAGAGGGAGAGAGAGAGAAAGAAAGAGGGAGAGGGAGAGATAAGGGGGGGGGGGGTTAGGAATTTCTAACCCAATCCACAAGACATAAAAAAATAACCCCTGCAGATTAGATCTTTTTTTTTTTTTTTTTTGCATAAACTATATCTACGGCCTATATAATAATGTATATATGTAGATATATATATATATAAATAAATATATATATATATATATATATATATATATATATATATACATACATATACATATATCTATCTATCTATCTATATATATATATATATATATATATATACATATACATATACATACATATACATATATCTATCTATATATGTATATATATATATGTATATATACATATATCTATATGTCTGTATGTATGTTATATATAATTATTAAGCAAATATACGAAAATATGCCAAACAACAACTTGTGCTGTTTAGGTGGTTGTCGTTCAAGATTACAATAAAAGCGCCATGATCGGCAGATGAATAACGTCTTCAGATATTCAGGTGTTGGTGTGAAGGATAAGTCATAGGTTAAACCTTCCTCGATATAGATTATTATGACTCCTGTAGGGTAGAGACGTGTTCTTTTTTCATTTTTGCATGTTTGTTTGTTTGTTTTTTTTTTCTGGGGGGGCGAGGGGGAGGGGTAGGTTGACGAATCCGTATATCTGAAGAAAAGCATTATAATTTAATTGTTGTTGCAATATTGACAGTGGATAACGTAATAATGACAGACTACCAGGAGAGAATGCTGTGGATCAGGTTTTATTTGCTGACTGTTTAACCAAGAGTTTGGTGTGTGTGTGTGTGTGTGTTTCTGTCTGTCTGTTGAACCTGCTTGCTGTACTTTTGTTGGTGTCTTGTTGGTATGGATTGGTACATCCATTTTCTGTTTTGTTAGTGTGTGCGTATGCGTGTTTCGCGGGGGGGGGGGGGGGTGTTGGGGATTGGGAGGACACAGCCCATGCAGTCGCATGCGAACAAATCTGCCTGCGCTCACAGGCTTAGCAGATGAGATAGAATATAGGTCGTTGGTTTATGTTTGTCATAAACTCCAATATCACATGCTTACTAACGCCCACTATAGGCGTGATCATGCAAATCTCTCATTTTTAACAGTGTCACTCAATTCCCCCTTTTGCACTCCGGTCTCATCCTCTTCATGCTATTATTAGCAATGTATGCATTTTACTTTCCGTCTCTCTCCCTCTCTCCCTTATATCTCTTTCTCATTCTCTCATTCTCTGTTCATTTTATCTCATGTATTAAACTCGAAATGCCTATAAAGTCCGCATATTACTTTTCTCTATTGTTTATCTGTACCCTCCATTTCCAGCAGCCCATGTAATCACACATTAATAAAACGTTAATTACTTCTATATGACTTTGTTAGGGTACCTTACCATATAACAGTTCACGTGCTGATTGTAAATATCTGAAATGCTTTGTATTCAGCCAATTATGTAGTGTTTATGACTGTGAATATTTATCTTTTTTTTTTAGAAATATAAAAAATGATATGAAATGAAATGAAATGAAATGAAATGAAATGGAATGAAATGAAATGAAATGAAGATTGGGTTGACCAGACGACACAGACCCGTCAATATAAAGAATCACCATACACAATCTCATAGTATTATCTTTAAATTCAGAGAACCATACCTATTGCCATTGTTTCGCTCCCACCGTTTCTTCGCCACACAGCACATTCGCACAAATTCCAATGAAAAGAGTAATCACAGACTTGTTTAGGGCGGGAACTTAGGGATTTATTTTTCAAGAGAGGGGTTATGAATATAATGCAGGTGAGCGATTCAGCTACAAATGCCACGATGAGTTAAATGGGCCTTGATACGTTGTTCATAGTCGGTGGTGTATTTCATACAAAAATAGAGATTTTATGGAGTCTGCTTGATTTGGTCTGTAGAGGGGATTCTTGGTCTGTTGTTGAGGTGTTCAGGGTCGACGTCGATTCCGACGAATGCGCGAAGGAGGAGGAGCGCGATCACAGCGGACCTTTAAACATTACCTCCTGGCGACAGAAAAAGAAACAAAAGACAAAAAATTATGACATTATTGTCTGCGAGTCGCCAAGCAATGATTGTTAGAAAATAATACATAAAATACAATTCACCTGCAGCTATCTCGCAAATTTGAATAGATGAAACGTTTTGGCGTGTTGTCTTCAGCGGATAAGTACGGGTTGTGCCCAAATATTTGAGTAAATTGAAAATTAGTAGAATTTGTGTGTGTAAAACGAATTAAGAGCTGCTGAACGGCTACAACACACAGAGTTTCCAATTTGTCACAATCTCTTAACTTATAACTTTCTCTGTGTGTGTCTGATTTTTGTAAAAAAAAAAAAAAATCACTGATTCTCTTCACTGATTTTCTTTTGTCATACAAAGCAACATAATATCAAAATGGAACTTTCCCTTAACTTAGAAAAAAAAATGAAATTACGCAATTAATGAGATTTCATTTAGATGAGACCTCCAAAAATAACTTCCGAAGTGAAATGAACAGCAACCACACGTCATGTGAAGATGTTATTCCCTCATCACTTTCTTCTTAAAAATCAAAGACGAAGACAGTGTGGAATTGTATTTTTAGACACTATTTTCTTTTTCGCACAAGGAGAATATGCCAAGAAATTGTTGCTATCATGGAAAGGTAAAACATGTGAATCAGTGAATTGTTGTTTTGCCTGTACTGCCTTTCCAAACTCTATGGATTTAGGCCATTACCGGTGGAAGCTAATAAGATTCGTTTGACGAATTCAGGTCCTTTTGTGACACACTTTTATTACCGTTAAAGAAATATACATTACCTCTACTCATATCTTGTGTATTAGAATGACCTATATAAATATAAATGTTATCTAGATCTCCAAAGTTTGTCATTAAAAGCCGAAAAAAGAGTGTAACCTTCCTACAAGTTTATGACTTCAACACTGAATGTAGGTAGAAAATGAAAGTTGATATAGGGCCTATATTCTCTTGATGAAATGTGATGAAAGTAATCGAACAATGCTTTCAGATCATGCGTTTCAGTTTTAGAAATCACTTTGATATGTTGGCCTCTATGGGAAAGAACTTAGGAAATGACCCAAAGTAAGATTTCACAAATCATAACTTTTCTGTTCAAATTCATCTACAGATGAAAGCTAACCTTCAGTATAGTATCCTTTGTACTGAATCCACAATAAGTTATCCTTGAAATCATTGTCGAAGATGAGCATTTTATATCGGAACATTCTTCATCATAGCGCACAAACTCAGAGTAGGGCCTACATACATACAGTGGAGGCTCGATAAAATGATGTCGGATATGGCGAGATATGTGATATAACAAGTTATATGGTAGGTAACATTCCTTTTCTATACTTTTTGTCTTTACCCCTTATGTAGCGAAATATCTGATATAACGAGTAAATATCAGTGGTCCCAAACAGCTCGTTATAACGAGGTTCCACGGTAGTGCTTTAAGTTACTCACCATTACAGAAGACGACCTTCCTTGTCCTCTTGTTGCACCAGCAGTTGTTTCCATCCTGCTTGCAGACTGTAGAAATAAGGTCAGAGATCAGAGAAACAAGGTTGTATTAAATTTCTTTCATCATTATTTTAATCCTATATCTACTGTGACGTCATAAAAGAGAGTCATCAGGGACAATAATTATGGATTATTCGAAAATTGAATAAATTAAAGAAAATTAAAAAGATATTCTTCGTAATTGCATGGGCCTATGCGTCTAAGTATGGCTTAACTTAGAACCTTGATGGCTCTGTTAATGCGTAAGTGTGGGAAACAAGTCTATCATGTGACCCACTTATTAGTAAGAAAATAGAAGGAGGCCTACATGAATATATAATTATGTTTACGTGAATATATTATATAAAAAAGTATGCAATGTTTTGTCTTGACAATTGAATTGAATGATGATATAACAATGAAAATCAAAGCAATCATAATATTATCTCGTTAAGATTAGCTTGAAGAGTTATGATTAAAGAGCGGAATATATCATCGACAAGACTTACATCTGTATTTGTTCATCATCGATCCTCTCTTCTCGAACTCGAAGAGATCGGTCTCGTCGTCATCGAAGTCGAAGTCGGCGACGACGGCAACGATGAGGACGGCGGCGAGAACGAGGAACAGAGCCTTGCCCATGGTTGATTTGGTTCTGTAGGAATTTCGAGAAAAGATAAAGTAAGGCCTATTAAAAGCACAGCTTCTACAACGTGTAATTTGCATCGTTCAGATAAACACACTAATACACAACAGAGCTGTCCTGCTCCAACTGACAAAATCAAATAGGTAGATCCCTACCATAAAAGCACTTTTTCGTCATTCAAAGGAAATTAATGAATTTCTCCCAAAAGAAGATGAAAGTTTGGAAAGCAGACCTGTATAAAGCCCTTTGCAGAATCTTCAGATCTTCAGAGACATTAAAGATAAGAAATTTTGTTGCACAGACACATTACGCTACGTCCAGTCAAACATGACACATGCTGAATGTAGAAGATAAAGAAATTAAAGGTAAAAAAATTAATAAGGAGAGAAAAAAATACAAATAAGTCTTATCGTGAGGATTAAGAACATAGATTGACCGTTGAGACACAAATTAAAAAAAAAACATGCAAGTTTTGCAACCGTCAAAACTAGTAGTTATCCCTATTCAAGAAAGATTGAAGAATTGAATGTCCTCAGTCTTACCTTGCACGAGGAGTGGCTGTTTCTGAATCGATGAAAACAGGAGATAATGTTTCTACCAGCGCTTCTAACCTGTATTTATACACATCGCGAGCTAGCACGAAGCAACAAAGCGATTCGGCGATTAACCATCACCATGTCACCGTCTCCCAGAATAGACAGCGAGATGTACAAAGTCTTGAAGGAGAATGCTTATCTGACAGTAAGTGGGTTAAATGGATCGCGAACAAGTTGGTGGCAGCTGTCCCGCAGGGTCAAAGCTGTTGGAGTTACCCCCAGGTACAGGAGCATTCAAGTATGGTTCACGTCTCATGACATTTTTGGCCACTGTGAACAAGTGACGTAATTAAACTGTTGTGGCATGCTCTGCCTTTATCGTCAGCATTTTACGCCGTTTTGCGCCACTCAAACGCGTCACAGACTAGTGCTCCCAATAACCTTAAAAGAGTTTCACACTTTCGCGCTACTTGTTGGTAAGATTTATTGGACAACATCTTCACCTACATCATCATTGACCTAATCTTCTTCTTTTTTTATCCTCTTCCATCAGTTTCCTCTTCTTTTTCTTCCTCCTCCTCTCCTTTTGTGTCTTCTTTGACATCCCGCATCTCAAGCTCATATCGCTGACAGTGATAATATTAATTGGTGTCATTTTCAAATCGAAAATCAAATGAAAGAGATAGTTGGTCAGTTTCACAAAGTATTATATTCACTTTTATGAGATAAAGATTTGTGTATGATGGAGGATGAGAGTTTCCAGCGATCACGAATATCAAATTGGCATTTGGGATGAAATACTACAATTCTTCATAAAAAAGGTTATGCACTGTTAGCATGGTCACATGCATTTGAGGTAAGGTTTCAAGCTGAACGTCGGTGTAAAGGTTTCAAGTTGATCAATGATCTCACTTTCTCTTGTTTTGCAATGGGCTAATAAATTTTTGACAGTATGCTTGTGATAAACGTTGAAAATCTATGGATATTTCTTTCTCCAATGACTTATCACCAACCTACTTTTTACTTTTGTACGTACTTGAGATCTAGTTTGCATTATAGTTGTCGCAATGTCGGGCAAACTCGAGCAAATTTTGTTATTGTCAGAAACGACCTTTGTTAAAAAGGTATGCATAAAATGTAAAAAGAAAAAAAAAACGTTCAAGAAAACTGGTCTATTTCGTTGTAGCAAAAAGCATCTTAAAATGATTTGCATCGAATGTTAGGTCGAATTGATTTTTAGATGTGAAAGTCATTGTAAAGGAATCCTGTTTCTACAACAGCGATTGCTTTAAAATAACTTTTCTTGTAGACAGACAAGACATGCGTGGCCACAGCCAGAGCGAGATCCCTTGAGCAAGATTCGCGTCAATAAGCACGCCTGGTGTGCTGCTAGGGTCGCCAACCAATGGGACGATCAGATCGGCCAGGACTGAATTAACTTCATTTTGATACAATATTGCAGATTTTTCGGCAGAACACGTGATTGAGAGCATATACTGTTGAGAAACTTCTACAAGAAAAAAAAAAAGAATAACGGTTTCAGGGATTTCATTTGCACTTCTCTGTTTAATAATGAGTAAGAATTCATCAAGGGGATGATGTGCTACACGTACATAAAGTAGTATCAACATTTAACGTCATTAATGTCATGTTTGTGCAGCGCAATATTCTAACTGGAAGGTGTAAGAGCGCCACTAAATGTTGTTTACTAATTAATTTAAAGATTTTAAGAAGAAACCTTTATCTCATTGCACTCGTGACCATTCACTATTTCTAATACTGTTGCTTTACTATAACTAGAATGCTTTAAGTACTGCTCATTTGTTTAAAGAGATAATTACGGCATTAGCATTAACTATGTTTACAATTACAATAAAATTATGGACCTGTTTGATTTCCGGTGCTATTTTTTCAAGTTTAATGTCTATTTCAGCCATACTGGGGGGGGGGGGGGGTTCAATATAACTATGATAATAGTTGATTTATGCATTGACATAGTGCACGTGACTCATTGCATAATCCATTGATATCTTATTTTTTCTTTCTTTTGGAAGCCCCCCCCCCCCCCATCACAAATGACATAATTTATATGCAAGGTTTTACGATCAAATAGGTCTATAAAAGTCATAACCGTTAGCAGCCATGCACCTACTCAATCCGTTCATCTTCAACCACGTTCAACAACAATAGATGACAAGTAGTATAATTCTAGAGCGCACTAAGTTTTAGATGAACATTATGCTGCAATATAACGAATAGATGGATACAAAGAACGTCAAGCATGTTACGAAGTTCAATTCATTTAGTATTAGCAACGGATGCGAAAGTATCTTCAAGTCTGTGAATTTTGTGGGCATTTGTTGGCTCGATACGCTCTTGTGTGACGCAGCCGTTAAAGAGACAAAACTCAATGATGCTTTCATACAATGCATCTTCCTGATGGAAAAAATGAATGTGTCGTAACAACTTAAAAAATGAAGACAAAATGAGTTGCTTGCATGGTTTCTCTGTTTGTAATTGATGCTGAAGTGCTGAATACCAATCAAAAATCTAAAAACAACACGGATATTAGAATTATATCATGTAGATGATTAGACGTATATCTGTAAATGCATAAAGTGCACTTGCACTTTCCTTCTTTTTGTTTAAGAGGTATGATCCCTGAAAAGAACTCTTTGTTTTGAATAATCCGAGTACAGTGTGGAGCCTTTCGATATTTCAAACTAAGATCATTAACATGATTAAACGAAATGCTGAGCCAGGAAGCTTATTCACGAAAGAGCAGTGTCAAAAAGTGTATGTGATGCCTCAGTCAGGAACAAACATTTATTTTCTCAAAAAGAAAAAAAAAATAGAAGTTGGAGTGTACATCGTTACATCTCTCGTCATTCCTTTACATGCATCGTCTTCAAACCGCTTTTCTTCAAAGCTGTTATCATTCAATGTTCGCATTTATTTTGATCAAAACTTAATTGTGACCCGTCTATCGATCAAGCGAGTCTGGTCTACATAGAAGGTCAAAGCGAAAATAATTTCCCGCTCTGCTGGCGCCGCAGTTTCTGACCCGCCGAGCACACATCTGCTAATCACGTGGCTATCGCATTGAATTATGGTCAAATTGATAATTTCGAATGAGATGGCTGATGATGACACCTTGTAATTTTTAATTACTGTCATCTCTCCGAGCACTGAAATGTTTCTCGCGGTCATCACAACATCACGACCAGGATTACAAGACAAACTCCCCTTCAATGTTCCCCAGAATGTCATGGAAAAGGAGCATAATTAACTTAAAGGTCATTTCTACCTTTGGGAGCAGTGATTAAAAAAAGAGAAATTCAAGATATCACTTTTGATGAATATGTGTAGGTCAGTTGTATCACATAACATCCTACCACCATATATTTTTTTTTCCAGTTAAGCCTAAAATACATATATCATTATTTAATAAATTAAATTAATTAATAAATGTCATTATTTTTCTCATTAAACCATAACTGTAGACGGTTTAGTCTGGAAACATTTTTATTATAACTATTGTTCACATTTTGTATATTTAATAATACTTAACATTGATTATACTTGTTCAAATTTTTACATTGGTTGTTTCTATCCCTAACTCACATTTTACAACTATTTTAAAGCACTAGTGCTGGGTTTTTGTTTCATCTGCAAATCGCAAATTATGCCTTTAAAATAAATTACTTTCACTTCAGATCTTTAGGAAGAAAAACGTTAGACATGGTTGATAATCTATGAGTTTGTATGATTCTCTTCATTATTTCATGAAATAGATTGAAGTAAGTAATGGGACAAATTGCAGATGTACAAAACAGCAAAATGATTTAAAATGTAATGCCACACCATGGTAAAGCAGATTTACAATGCAAAGAGTAAAAATAGAAAAAGCAGACTTGTACGACGGTCCTCAAAATCGGGATAAGAAGTTATGGAGTTGTAATTTATTCGTGTTTTTATCAAATTCAGGCATTGGTCGTAACCATTAGATCTTTACATTGTACCTAAATACACCTTAGTAATCATGTCATCAAGTCATTAATCTCCCTCTGGTTTGTGCGAAAAAAAAATATCATGAATATCGTGAAAATCCCGCCCTTTTCCCCACTTAATTCACCATTGCGAACCCCGAAACATCACAATACATTGAAACTAACAAATGAAGGTTTGCAGTCCTTGCGTCTGCACGTAGCAGTAGCCATTCTTTCCTTAACAAGCTTTCTGATGTCACTGATATGGTATGATGGTTCGAAGTGACGATGATATAATTTATCTGAATTTCCCTCTTCATAGGTTGCTTGTAAAGGTGCACTTAAATTGCTTCTTCCTATTTCTTTTTTAAACACCTTGTGACAACGTAATGCATTTCATTCATGCATCAAGTTCAATCTGATCGATTCAAGTGAAAATTCATTCACTTTATTTTGGCAATAAAATTAAAAAAACGCTCAAAAACCTCTTTACAACTGAACTCATGAAACAATGAACTGCAAAACCTAAATAGTAAGAAAAAAAATGAACTTGTAAAACGGGAAGTTCAGTGTTCTTTAACAGAGAACACGTTTTCAGCTCTCCAATAATACCTGAATATTGGCGATGTAAAGCTAATATGCACTTCACCTGTATGTGCTGCTTATTTGAAATATACGTTGCAAAATAACAATTATTCTAAATGTTTTCTAAATTGTTAATTACCATTTCGCTACTGCACCTACATCTGGATTCTCTCACTCTCTCTTTCTTCGTAGTTTTTCTCTCCTTACCCTAAAAAGATGAGTTTGCTTACTTACCTCTTACCGTTTCTTTTACTTCTGTATACTTTTCCTGTCTTTTGTCATATTTTTTTTTACATTGTAAATGTTCAAAATATATCTTTCTTGGTTAGCTCTCCAGTCAAGGTTATTCGGTAATTGTGATCAATCTCAAAAGATTTGTCTGTCTGTTGTCTATTTGTTTGTTTGTTTCAAATAATTCATTGGTGCTTTAAAGAGCAGGAGGTTCATGTCACGAGGAAACATAATATTACGCAAGAAAAATATGAAAATAGTTCCAAAAGATAAAATAGACATTCTTTCCTGTTAAGCGAAACGAATGACTCGGAAGGAAATATGAAATAGAGTTTGCGAGACCAACTTGAAAGGAAGATGTGGAATGTTTTGAAGTCTTACACGCACACGAGAAGCAATGACAAGAGACATTCATCACTCGTCACAGTCTACTTCGGTCATGGTTGCTGCACCAGACATCTGTCTGAATATCTTTAGTCGGAACGGTAACAAGAAAACAGACAGAAAGATGAAGTAAGAAAAAAAAGATGGAGAAAAGGAGAGAGGGAGAGATAAAGAGGGAGAGAGAGAGAGAGAGAGAGAGAGAGAGTGATAGACAGAGAGGGACAGAGAGAAAGAAAGACGAAGTGGAATATAAGGAGAGAGCAATCTTATTTTCGCTTACGTTGTCATTGCTAAGAACCTTATCAAACATTCATAACCATGTTTGTTAATGAAAATGAAATAACAATGAAATTGGGCTCGTTAATATGTGGCGTTATTCTGAAGTTTCATTCGTCCGAATGTTCGTCAGTCTTAAAATGGGGGAAAAAAAGTTAGTTATATCGAAAGTTCGTTTATCCGAAAATGAAATAATATTCGTTATTTCAAATGTTCGTTAATCCGAAAATGAAAAAGAATAGTGCTTACGAACGCACCTTCGGAAATTCGAAACTCACTTCTTTTTTGGGGTAAGGGAATCTTTGGGAAAAGGAACATTTTTTTTTTCATTTTTTCATCTTCAGAATAAGAACATTTATTTCAGTTTTGGATTTATGAAAATACTTTCATTTTCAGAATTACGAACCTTTGGAATAAAGAACCTTTGGAATAACGAAGTGTAACCAGGGGCCCGTTTCATAAAACTTGTCATCAGTGACAAGTTGTCATAGATGTGACAAGCTACTAAAATCCTTTCATCTGATTGGCTGAGAGCAAATATGTCATAGAAATGTGGCAGTTGCCCGATAAGCATTATTCCTGTCTAATCTTGATATTTTTAATTTTTCCTCTCTCTCACACACACACGCACACACAAACAGACACACACACTATTACACACATATACACAATTCCTGTCGTGCCAGCAATTCGAACAAACTATGATTTGTGAAAATAAATTGTAACTGAAATTGAATTGAAATTGAACTACAGATTGAGTGGAGAGGCCGTATTTAATATCGGTCACTTTTGATAACATAACGGACCAGACGAGTATCATTTGTTTGATTCTACAATTGTACTTTTGTGTGTGTGTGTGTGTGTGTGTGTGTGCGCGCTCGTGTGTGTATGTGTGTGTGCGTGTTGAAAATATATTGTTTTAACGACCCTATGTCCGTAAAGGCGGACAGTTTGGAGGAGTGTACTGTTGGAAATTGCAAATATAATGCAAAGATTGATTTGTATCTCAATCTAGTGTGTATAAGTACAGCTGAAGTATGTTGCATGCGTACATCCAAGCCTATGCTTTGACGAGATTCCCCCGAACAATAAATCACGATCACAACTAGCTTACAAACACACACACACACACACACACACACACACAAACACACACACACACACATATATATATATATATATATATATATATATATATATATATGTATATATATATATACATATATACATACCATAAACATTACACAATCACTAAAGGCATTGTGCACATCTCATGTCTCCGTACAATTGTCTTTCTCTCCTGTTCGCTTTGAGACAAATGTATCCTCTTTCCCCCGATATTTAAGCACTTCACAAAAGTAATTACGGAACAATAAAACCGAGTGGAGTTAATGTAGCTAAAATCTCTTTATTTCATATCCAGATAGATAAGACGCACGTATGGATAAGACGCACATACATAGGCAGACCGTTTAATTCATTCAATCTAAAAATCTGCCTAATCCACGTGGAGGCTCATTTGGACGCGTCGTGACAGAGTCGGGGCAAGTGGAAGACTGAGGATCCGGTTCAGGTGATGGAGACAGTTTAAATGTTGTCTCCATTGGCGGCTCCTGTACATAGAGAAGAAAAGATGAACGTGTACAAGCGTCAAACTATGACAATGAAAGGCTATTCTGTATTAACATATACCAATTTTACGGTAAGAGATTAAACTTCACCTCTGAAGCACAGGGTATAGCATGCTGATTTAGGAAAAGTGAACCTTATAACTGCGGCTCCCGAGTTTTATTTGCCTCCTTACATCATAAAGAGAGAGAGAGAGAAAAAAAAACCCGAAACACAATTCCTGATAAGCTTTAAACCACAGATGTCTGTAGAATTTCCCTTTACCTTGATATTGCAGTTGCACGTTAATCAATTATAAAAATAATTCAATGAATTGATAGAGTAGATATATAGATTTGGTTTTCTTTTAGAACAAACATTACAGAATCCTTATACAGTTGTAGCGATCTCTTCTATTTAACTTTAGCTCACAAGAGAGACTAAAATATTTTGATGTCCTTTGAAAGAAAACTTGTAAAATCTGTGCACATTTACAATATTCCTAAAAAGTTTAAGCTCATTCATTGTTAATAATGCCATGGTTACATGGTTACTGTACTGCACTGAAATGAATTGGTATGTTTTCGATTTGTCACGGCCATCAACAAGACTATCCTCATTGATAGACCAAAGAAATGTTTGTTAAAGAGCATTCAAGTTACATAAATCTTCCAAAACTTTATACATGAAAAATATAGTTTGAACCATGAAAATATAACCCTCGAGGTAAACTGATAAATTGATCTACGTATTTTGATTCTATTCCACCTTGTGACCCAAGAATTTCAAACGGTCGTGCCTGGACACTTTAACGTGACACCTGAAAGCCCTCACTCTGATGATAAGCTAGTGGATATAGCATGCATTTTGTGTTCTCAGTTTTCAAAGATTATCAAGGATTTTATGCTATAAACAAATGGCAGATGGAAGAAATAATTGTACGCTATCACTGATTGTAGCTACAAAAGTATAGAAGTCTAAATCGAGCATGCCATACGTCTCTGCTCCATGAAGATCGGAATACGACAATTCATAAACAACGAATAAAATGAAAAAATAATTACCGTTACAGAAGACGACCTTTCCGCTCTTCCTGCTGCACCAGCAGTTCTGGTCCCATTGCTGGCAGACTGGAAATTAGACACGAGATTGTTTCAGGTATACATGGATCAACATGAGTCCTATCAAAAAGAAGTACAGTGTTATCTATGTTCGTTTGGATGGTAGAAAATGCATCAAATTAAACAGAATAGAGGATACATGTAATCTTAGGACCACCGAACAATTATTGCATTCCGTCATTTTCTCAGCACTATGTGAATGGTCCAGTCTTAAAAACTTGTGTTTCCGTGGAAATTTCCCCACTCCATCAGCAACACATGATTGGTATTTACATTTCAAATAACTTAAGATTAAAAAAAAAAACAAAATCTATTCCGTTTGTTGCATCTCATGTTCATCTCGCTTCACAGTCAGAGCCAGGACTTTTAATCTGACAGTAGTGAGGTGACAGTTTCAAGAAGGTCTTTGATTGAAATAAGCAGGGATCTTCTCTGAAATAAATCACTTTAACTACAGCAAAAAGCCCAGCGCAATAAGGGAATACACATTCCCTGTTGCAGTGTTGGCAACAAATACATATTTTACTCACACTTGTATTTCCTCATGTTCCTTCCCATTCCCCTCTTCTCGGCCATGAAGTAGTCGATGAGCTCGGCCTGCTCGTCCATCTCGACCTCGGCGAGGGCGGCGACGAAGAGAAGAGCGGCGAGAACGAAGAACAGAGCCTTGGCCATTTTGGTTTTATCTGCTTCCTACAGATGGTGCTTAAAGAACAAGATGCGCAAAGAGTAGATGCATGCAGGTCATGATAAAAAAAAGAATGGCCAAAATGTAAGCAAGTAGAAAATCAATGCAATTCGCCCGCCTCGTTTTGTAATTAGACGTGATGATTGACAATTTGAATGCACATAAATTTCTACAGACAATCATGACTGTTGGGATGGAGATTTCAATCTACAAGTTTTTAGGTTTGCTTCCTTTGCAGTCGTTCGTAAAGTTTTCAAGAAAAATACGAAAGGAGCACTTAGACCGCTGCGTTTTAAATAGCATCATGTAATTTCCCTGCCTACAAGGCATTGATAATCCTGTGTCCCTTTACCTCAACGAAGCTTGAATATGAAAAGAAAACATAAAATTAAAATCTTTGTATGGAATCCACATGTACGATGACTGATATCAATTACTGAAAGCTCACAAAGTTCATGGAAAATAGAATCTGCGGATCTGTTGCCCATTATAACAACACCTTTTCAATGATATTTATTATTTTGAAAACGTTTTATAATTCTTTTTTTTTTCAGACTTGGTCATGGTGGTAACGAATATAATTCCTATGAACTTTGACCTGCACTAGAGAGAGGATCTTCCTTGAAATACTTGTACAGAAACCAAACGAATATGTAAATAAAATCATTATGTTCATGCAGTTGAAGAGAGTTCATGCATGACTATTCATTTTGCGGTTTACTTGTCAATTCCACAAACTCCATTGCATTCCATAACTAAATTTTCACCAGCTCTTGAATATCGTTTACCTTTATGTTTACTGTCAGGTTTTGTGTACTATATGTACTGTAGCTCATGTATCTATCGAATAACGTCTGTTGAGAGGATAGCTGCTTTTTTTTTTCTTGCGAGAAAGAAATATCTGATTGGAAAGAATTGGTACTTACCGGTTGGAGGCTTAAGGTGTTGTGTGGTGTCTTCTGAGAATCTCGATGAACGATATCTGCCTGCTCCCTCTTCCGTATTTATAGGAAATTTTTGCACATTACCAGGCAGGTTCTGGTGTTATCAGACATTGGCCTCCGAAAACTAATTAAGTCTTTCACTATCTCAAGTAAAAGCACTTTCTTTGAAGTCGACTGTATTCATTAATCATGGCCCTGTTTGGGTTAAACCGAAATGCTGTTATACACAATCTAATGCCTTACAATTTGAAGAAAAGGAAAGGGAACATGGTCGCATATGGCGGTGTTTCTCATCTCATGCTGTCATGGTGTGGTTGAGGAAGCTAACAGTACTGGGTCATGCCGCTTTTCTCACTAGGACCACCTGTTATTATTCAATCATTAAGCCTCATTAGCTTATGGTGGTTATTTTCGCGACTTCTCGGTCTGCACATCTTTAAAGTGCACTTTTATCAATTCCTTTCATTACGATGATGTCATTGCATTAATTAAGAGATGATTTTGCCACGATTCTTATGTAGTTACAAAGTGATTCCAGCCTTGACCTGGAAACCTCTACTAAGTTGCTATATAGCAGATGGTTTATGAACGGACGGTCATATTAATCAAAAGAGATTCTTTCTTCAACAAAATATGTTACCTTTTGCACGCAAATGGTCCTGGTGGTGTTTGATAATATTATGATGGGCAACTCGTAGACCTATTTCCCTGCTGTTTTGTTAGCACAAAAATAAATACAATATGTGTTGATATCAAATGATAAAAATAGAAAATAATGATATTCAAAGCTCCATCAGGATTTCTCATAGTGTAATTCTTCCTAATCACTTTGTTTAAATTAACATCTTTTTTTTTCTGAGAAATTGATATAGATCTATCGCTCAATTCGCCCATTCTTCCTTGATGTGGGATATGAAATGAATTAAAAAAAGATGGGTGACCTTTTAAAAACTTCAAGAAAGAACACATGAACACAAGGTGTGAGACAGAGCAACATACAATGTCACACATAAACTAAAACAGATGACTTGTATTAAGTGAAAGTCAGCATGAGCCATCATCGGTAGCTTCCATGATGAACCCTCGACGGGATGGCGTCGTAGGAAATATCATCATGGGTGACCGAGTTTCATCATGTTTTGAAGTGTTACGCTTTCCTTAGATTTATTCCCCCTTTTTTTAATTTAACCCGTTGAGGACGAGTCCCGAGTATACTCGGGCAGGTGTCTATGGGAAATGCGTGTTGTAGCGAAATCAAACCGTCCTCAACGGTTTGATTTGCAACGCTATCATCTAAATGGAGCTGTGGTGATGTTATAGCTCTCTACAATTAGGCCTTAAATTCAAAGGAGATGTTATCACCAATCAAAACAAGATTTTTTTTTGCTCTTGAATGTTAAATCAACACATCGTGAATAGAGGAACAAATGGAAAACGTGAGCTGTAAAATATGGAATACATTAAGATTTGTGTGAAAGTGATCAATTTCTTTTATCAAATACAAGCACAGAAATATATCGTTTATCCTATTGCTGTTGTTGTTGATTTAAAGAAAAAAAGAAAAGAAAAATAGGACCCTATCAACATATAAATTGTCTCTGAAATACTGACTTGATATTAGAACAGTATAGATCTTAAGGAAATCAAACATTATTATGAAATATACAATATAATGTCTCCACGAGGGAGCTCATGATAGAAGTCTCCAAGAAGGAGCTCATATTGGATGTCTCCGCAAGGGAGCTCATAATTTATATCTCCCAAAAGGAGCTTATACAAATTTAATACATTACGGTAATTCTAATTATTACGGTAATATTATACATTAACAAAAATGATAGTGTATCCTATTGCAGGGTAAAAAGTGAAGCAATAGATAAAATCTCATGATCTCGTATATGTCCTCCATGTACATTTGCATACACAAAATATACCTAACATAAATATGCAATCATGCGTATATTATACATAAAGTATATGCCTAAAAATTCCCAAAAGTACGATTTACTTCTTTGAAGAAGAGATCTGAAAGATTCAAGATTACTTGTTTCTTTCAGATACATCGGTACACTGCACAAAATTGGGATGTTACATATGAAACCCCAAGCTGGTGTTAAATTTCTGATGCTCATTAAACTCGGTGTTAAATTAACAATCACTAGTGTCACTTCAAGACATAAAACTAATTTTTAGATAGAAAATAAGTTATCTTTTTCTTGTTGATTTTGAACTTCAATATGACAAACAAGAACTTTCCGATAAAGTCATTGCTTTTTGAAAAAAAAAACAAGTAGTAAAAACATTTACACCACAGTAACACCAGTTGGTGTGGTCTCCTATTGAAGGTGGGCTGGTGATTAACACAAGCAATATCAAATTAAGACCAAGTAGTGTCATTGTTGAATTAACACCAGCCAAGTGTCAAAATATGTTTCCAGTTAGTTGTCTTTGATCAATGTATTTTTTCTTTTTTTTTCTCAAGTCTCAGTCAGCGCAGTCCTGACCCATACAAAATGTTCTTCGATTTTTTTTTTCATTCCCTCCCGTTCTTTTCTTTGATAATGACTTTACAGGGGCACCTATTTGTATATTGTATACCTTTCAGTAAAGCACATACCTTACCCCCAAAATATGCATGCTATAGCATTCATTCTCTCTTGCACTGTCACCTGCACACACGACGCACTGTCACTCGCACACACCTACACTTCTATTGTCTATTATACAAGGGGCCCGTTGCATAAAAGTTACAATTATGGTAACTTTGCCATCCAATGGTACTACCATGGCAACAATACTCGACAGCCAATCAAAATCAAGAATTCCATGGAAGTTACCATTGGATGGCAAAGTTACCATAATAGTAACTTTTATGCAACGGGCCCCAGTAGTCAGTGGTGCTGCGTGCTTTTTTTTTTTCCTTTAAAGCTCCAAGTCACTGTTTTTCTTTTCCGTTGTTTTTTTTTTCTTCTTTCTTCAGCAAAATGTGTTTCGTGTATCAAGATTAAGAGTTTTATGAGTATATCTACAATTGGTGTTGTATTATATTCGTATTACATATATAGATAGGACCTCATCCACGTCAAGCTCCGCTTATGATGACGGTCCCCTGTATTGATTTCTCCTTTGTTCATAGATACAGTATGCCTTAATATGTTATTTTGATTCATATGTCACTACAGACTGATGTTGTTATGAAAATGATATTTCTTGTTTTGATTTGTATGTTAAACTCTCCTTTTTTTTTGCATAATCTGTATCACTTTCTTTTAATTTGTTATTGTATTTGGATAAAGAAAATGCAGAAATAAACCAAACCAAACCAAACCAAACCAAAATATCACCAGCCACAGTGTCAAATTAACACCACGAAGTGCCAAGTAAACATTTTCAACGCCATCAAAACATACTTGCTACACCTGTCGGTGTGGTCCTCTATGGGCACTTGATCGGTGCTAGATTTAACACCCATTGTGTTGAATCCAACACCGCTCTTTTTACAATGTAACGTGTTCCAAACATTCACCCCTTTAAAAGGTAAACTTCTAACCATTAAATTTGTCCGAGCTTTAGGTAAAAGAAGATCTCGGCCGGATCCTCTGATATTATATGGCACATTCATGATATCAAATCTGTCTAAAAGAAATTTAGGAGCACAAGAACTAGATACCTTTTACGTTATAGCCGATTTTCTCTTCCGAAATCTCATATCAATATTATCCCGCTGAAGACAGTATAATGTACAACTGAGAACTAGATGAGCGAGGCTCTACATTCAGAACTGTTTTCAAGCCACGATTTTGAAGTACTTGCAGCTTCCTAAAAGAATTACACCTCCATTGCAATACACTGTGTCACAGTAATCAATATGACATTGTATCATAACTTTATAAAAGATAAGTGATTGCTGTTGCGAATTAAGATTTGAGATTCTCTTTAACAGAAATGAGAAATATGGAAATATTAGAAATCGTTTTCTGCACACTGCCGTTATATGTAAACTGCAATCCAGATTCTCGCATAAGTCATACCAGGATATTTACAAGAACACACTCTGGGTATACATGGTCTATTTTCATCATTTAGAATAAGAGTCATATTAGAAAATAACATTATGCTTAGAGCTCATTACTAGAAATTCACATTTCTTTGTAATAAGTTACGGTTTATTTGAAACAAACCTCTCTGAAATCAAATTTAGACCTTCATTAAGGGTCGTTCCCAGTGACCAAACATTTTGGCACTATAACTGCTTGTAACTGCACTCGTTAGATTCGAACCACCTTGATATTTACTTTTCTCCCTTTTTGGGTTGAAAAAATATCAAAAATTTTACCAAAATCTGAGAACACAAAATCTCCCTGTGGGATCGGGAGGGATACTCTGGCCTCTAGTTAACCCTTACTGCTAGTGATTCTTTCAATTTTCTTGGAGAGCTCGATCTTCGTGTACCTCTTGGCATTGTTAGATGATCTCCTCCAAGGAATTGCAATACTTTTCCTTAAAAATCCAACCTGATTTTTTTTAGCACAATAGGGCCATGATAACACGCATTACATATTTATCTATGGATTTGGTCGATGTCTCGGACAAAGTAACTAGTGGTGGATATTTCAAGAAAAGACGCTGCAATGAAATGTATACTGACCTAAACCAGAGTGAATGAGACTATGCCCCCTTATAAAATGGGTTTTAGAATCTCTGCAATCTGATTGGTCAATTGTCATGCATTGATTTTTACTGATCCACGCTGAGCCATGCGTCCGGTAAAATCCGAACGCATGGCTCAAGTCTTGTATAGTGTTGTAGGTGTACCGGGTGCATGATGAGGAAAATGGTCGTATTTCATGAACTTAATACGGGTCCTTTTTATAACACAAATGATGCACAGGCCTGTTTCGTGGATCAGCGAGAATTGGATGCGCAAGTTTAACTTTGGAACAGTCTAAAACCCACTCGCTGCTCTCGTGGGTTTAAACAGTTCCAAAGTTAAACTTGCGCATCCAATTCTCACCGATCCACTCTGTCATGACATTGTCTGTCCTGTGCATCATTTGTATAATAGCCCATACGAACGACTTTAATCATCTGAGAGATTGATCAGTTTCTTTTGTACCACACGAAAGATTCTATTTTTTTTTTCTTTCGGGCCGTCTCGTCTTACGTGTATACTGGCCTTTTTTTTTTGCACTCTTGAAGTTTACTCTCACTTGCCGGAAGGGAAAATTTTGTAGACAAATTGCCGTACACTGTGATTAGCATCATATAAAGATCCAAACTTTACTTACAGACAAGGGGTGAAGGAAGAATATCGTTTCTGAGTATTTGTTGAAAATCTCTTTACATCACTACACTCATCTATAGTGAATTTGTCCCTAAACGGTTGTTCGCGTCTCAACTCTCTTTTTGTAATATCTTATACCAACCAGGCAGGCAGGAATGCCTCCACTTTGTCGGCAAGCAATTTCATGTTTGATCTTGTATCAAATCATCTGACCTCCAAAACTGCATTAGAGGAGAATTTGCTATATCTCGGAGTATTTTTATCTTCATCTTTTTTATTTTCTATGTTTTGGTTAATTTGTTGAACCCGTGCTCCTCATCTTAATCTTTACGCTCGCTTTTTATACTGGGGGCTACGCTCAACAGTGAATGACTCTGGGTTTTTTTTTTTATTTTCTTTTGAAATGAAATGAAATGAAATGAAATTTATTCATATTCATATTCCACATAGTGGACATTATATGATAAAATATACAGGGTATAACACATAGTGGATATAATATAAATACTATACAGAGTATATTACATGTATATATATATGCAAAATATCGTGATATTCTGAGATAAAATCACGCCATGTACAAATGTGGAGGGGACTACTTAAAAGCACTGCTTGTTAAATGTAGTCCCCCTACAGATTACAGACAAAATAATATCAAAGATAAGGCTGAGTGGAATAACAAAAACACCATATATACACTATTTACAAGGGCACAATTATGAACCGCACTATGGATATACAACAAGTCATGTATATGTTACAAAGCACAGGTTTATGTATAAAGTGTTTACAGTGTACATTATATGCCATTAGAATAATGAATGAAACAGAAGATAACCTTCCGAGTATACTTAATGAAAGTACTTCTAGAAAACGTTGATTGAAGTATACATACGTTTTATTACCATAAAACTGTTTATCAATACTTATCAAGAAACAAAGTTTTGAGCTTATACTTAAAGCTATTCAAGCTCTGAGCTTGTTTTAGTGAACGATCAAAGGAATTCCAAAGCTTAGGACCAGTAAACATGAAATTTCTGTTACCAAAACTAGTTCTATTTTTAGGAAGATGATAATCATTCGCAGTCCTTGTTGAGTAATTATGTATAACATTACTTTTTCGAAACATTTCCTTAAATACAGCAGGAGTAGCGTTAATGTCTACATTGTACATAAAACAACCCAGCTGAAGACGATATAAATCAGTAATCTTAAGAATACGGTTTTCTTTTGTTTTCGATAAGTATACACGACATATGTTTTGCCAATTTTCTTTTTTTTTTCGTATCTTCAAGCTATATGCTTATTTGACGAAAGTTTTCTGCATTCATACTCCCAATACATGCGCCATAATTCAGTCAGATCATTTGATTCACTATATCCCGAGTGATTTCCAATTGACGTGTTTTCTTATTCTTTTCTTCAATCTGTACACGTATACCTCAATCCATGTTCGGATGTACACGCTGTATGTTTTATTCTCTTGAAAAAAAAAGAAGAAGAAATTACTGTATTTCATATGTAATATATAGTCAATGCAGGAAATTCTTATCAAAATCATTTGAATTGAAACAAGCTTGCTTCTAAATAGGTTCCATCAAATTCTTCAGCAATGTCCTCAGATTCCAACTTCTATCGATTGACCACTATGTTCTTTAATTATGTTTGCAATATATTATGCTTCCTAGGTTGATATCATGTATTATTTCGTCTTGTTAAATTGATGTATTTTCAACGAGAAATATGGGAATGAATTGAAACTGAAATTGGAATTGAAATGATATGTTTGATTTTAGGACATTTGTTTTAGACTCTTTCATGAATGAAATCAGCTGTTAAATGCGCTGATTCATCATTACTGCTGACTGTCTAATACCTGGATGTTGAGTGTTTCTTGAGTTTAGCTTAGTGATCGTATCTGAATGATTGTGCTTCGCGTGTTGAAAATGTTGTCATTACTAAGCTTTGTTATTTTTCTGGCAGTAAATACAACATTCCTGAAACACAAAGTGTTACTGTGTTTAAGCATAATACGTGTGACTATGATGTATGTCATTCATTCGTTGGTATGCATGACAATAAAAAGATAAAACTTGTATACGGGCAATCAGGGAGCAAAAGTATTGTGACTTGAAGTGTAGTAGGGCCGTAGAATTCTCTGCACGGAAGCACATGCACACACAAAGGCAAATGTGCGGTGTGACTGTATAGTTATTAGTTTAATTTTATCTGAAATGTCACCGAAACCACTAATAGAGATATATACTTAAAATTGAGTGTGTCTTTGTTTGTGGAGATGGCAGGCGCCCTTATGCTATGATTAGGCCTAATTTGAAATTTAAAGTCTTTTAATCATGCTTATTTTATTCTGTTCTTTTCGTATTACGTCTTTGAATATCTATAGCATTGAAACACCACGTATCCGTAGCACCTGCGGTAAATGATGGGCTAATATGACGAAGGGTTCAGACACTAATCAAAACTTCAGACAAAAATCAAAACGTACACACACAAACACACACACACACACATCAATAATCTACGGTAGCATCGGTTTCTTCCCTATCTCTATCTTTCACTGCATGAGATACACGTACACTGTTTCCTTATTCATAGTTCAATGGTCATGCAACAAAAATAACCATAGAAATAATGAAATATACTGGACGAAAGGTGTGTAGCTAAAACTTCTTTATTTCAGGTATCCATGGATAGCACACACGCACAAGCAAACTCGCGTAGACGCGAGCAGTGTATAGTGACATAACAGCGTCGGGGCGGTTGGAGAACGGAGGATCCGGTACGAGGAGCAAAGCAGTTTAGAGGTTGTCTCCATTGGCAGCTCCTAAAAATGTTAATACACAAAGATATAAAGAAATAACGTTGTGACCAATGGTAAGGTTATCCTGTACGAATTTAATCAACTTGCTGTGAATTATGCTACATCGTACCTTGCTTCGCAGGAAACATTATGCTGTTATTGCCATCATTTCATTCGGCAAAGGGCAATGACATTTGTATGGACAACATAAAGATATCACAGGGAGAGGTCTGTGATTATTCCATAAAGGATTATCATGACGGTATAATGAAAGAATTCAACATTAGGAAAAAAAGAACCCGCATGAACTGACCATTACAGAAGACGACTTGTCCGCTCCTCCTACTGCACCAACATTCCTGGTTCCATTGCTGGCAGACTGGAAATGAAAGACAAGAATGTTTCAAGGTTCACAAAAGAGACCAAAAACTGTACAAACTGATGATACACTGTACCTCCTCCTCCTCCCCGTCCCCCTCCTGCTCCTCCTCCTCCTCCCCGTCTCCCTCCTGCTCCTCCTCCTCCTCCGCGTCCCCCTCCTGCTCCTCCTCCTCATCATCATCACCGCCATCATCGTTATCGTCACTATTGTCTCCAAGAAGTGTCAGTGCCAAAACATAGTGACCACTTTCCATAACAGTGACCTGATTATGATGGGCTCTATGTACATTATCAGGTTGCCTTTTGAGAATGTATTTATCGATTTATTACCTATCGGAATGGTTTCCAGCGTCTGGAATCCCGGCACCTACCAGCTTTAGCGTAGGGATTCTGATTTTCAGGGTAGTAGTCTGTTCTTGAGATATAACCGGAGTATTTAACTTGTTTTCCATAAGTTCCTGAGAACACCCAAAGTGGAATTTCTGTCAAAATATGACATTCTAAGGACTGGTCTGTGTGGGCACATCAGCGTTCTACAATGCATTCGGCTAAAACGATGAAAAAATTGGTGGATTTAACAGCTTATAACATTGTGTCAAGAAATATGACAAATTTGGAGAACGTACTAAGTTATCTCTTTCGTCTCATCGGAATGTGAAGAAGATCATAAAATATAGTGCATTTCTGCTTGCAAAGTGTGTTTTTGATATTCTAACGATTAGACCAGTAATTGATAAGATCTCAGTAATAAAGTAACAGTCAGAGAAGACATTCATGACAACGATAACCCGATAATCTCCATCAATTATCAAAACCAGGCATTTGAATAGGATAGTTATGATGTTTATTATTTCTGGTTGGATTGATATACCCACATTCAAATAATAATTTTAAGAGTTACATTAGTATGAATTGCATCAATGTTTGAATAAAATAATTATCATACTTATGGTTATGAAATTATTCCTTCTATGTCAATTTATATTTTTGTATGATGATGTACATCTGTGTAATTCGACCTTTGGTCGTCAGTCAGATCAGTCTGATTTTAATAAAGACCTTTTCATTTTTTTCTTCAAACAAATTACAAATTCTACTTACACTTGTATTTCCTCATGTTTCTTCCCATTCCCCTCTTCTCGGCCATGAAGTAGTCGATGAGCTCAGCCTGCTCGTCCATCTCGACCTCGGCGAGGGCGGCGACGAAGAGAAGAGCAGCGAGAACGAAGAACAGAGCCTTAGCCATTTTGGTTTTATCTGCTTCTCTGTTAGTGGAACATTCAGAACGAAGATAACGCGTGGAATCGCAGGCCGGGGCTACATATGTTTGAAACGTGAGCAGCTTATACTAATTCAACCATATCTCCCTGTAATGATACACAATGACTGATCAAAATGGGAATTTCTGTCGGTGAGAAATATAATGTTATCGTATTTCTTCAAATAGCGATTAGTTAATTTCCCCCTTGCATGAAAAAAAGAAAATCGCCTGTCTCTATAAAGAGAGTTAGGGTTTAAACTGAGAACGCTGAATGTAAATCTTTTTCATGCTGATATGAAATGGAAACAAAAGATGGTTGATCTTAGATACTGAACAATCATAATCAGGACCTCTTTATAGAGGTAAGGATATAGAAATTAAATAGCTGCCTACGGCTTCATTGGCCCTAGCATCTCGTATATTTTCAAAGACATTTTAAACACTTTCACCCTTTTGGAGGTGGCTGTACTGCCAACGCCTTAATTACCAGCAACTGTAATCTATCCTATGGAAAGGGACTTGTTGGTATTCCTGTATGTACGAATTATGTGACAAAAAGAAGATAGAAAAATAATCAGTACTTACCGGTTGGAGGTTGAGGGAGTGTGTGTGAAGTCTTCTGGGAACTCGATGTACGACGTCTTCCCGATCCTCTGCCATATTTATAGGAATTCCTTTTCTCTCTCACTACAAAGCAATGTTATCGCCATTGGAGCATGAACTCTTAGGATATACCTTAATGAAATCTCTCACCATCATTTGTATACTGTGTGGTATCACATGTTCGTGCTATTTAGAGTTTCATGTTACTAGGGTTTCTTGAAGTGCGGTTACCGCCTGGTAATGCTTCACGATTTGAAGGAAAGAAAAGCGAGTAATTGGTCGCATATGGCGTTTCTCTTGCGTCATGCTGTTTCTACATGGTTGAGGAAGCTAACAGTGCAGGATCATAATGCCGATTTCCAGGCCAAAAGTTCACATGTTATCATTCAATCAAGTACACTAATTTGCGTTCATTTTTTGTTTTTGTTTTTTTAACCATGTGTTCATTTTACCTGAATGTGCACTTTCCTTCATTAAGATGTTGTCATCCTCAGTTCGTTTTGATCATGTTGATACAAAGATGAATTTGCTTCGATCCATGAATTTTCTAAGATAATTTATTACACTCTTGCCTGGAAAGATGCCAGCTATTGTATAGTGCGACTTGAATAACAGATTGCTGTACGTTGGTAACACCAGAGGAGTCGAATTTTCTTATTAGCCCATGACATATTCAAAATATGAGCACATCATCTGACGCGCAGTTCTACAAAGTATCACCCCCAACATCCAGTTTATTTCAAGCTTCTAAAATCAATAAGGCATTGCGGACTTGGCACAGTATCAGATCACCCCAATAAATCTATTCCTCCTTCTCTTTGGAAAGCTATGTTTTATATATGTTAATTCTTTAAAATTCTTTTTTAGATTATCCACCCTGTAACCATTATCAATGTAAGAAGTGTTCTAAAACGTTGGACGCTTGGAAATGAATATATCTTACCGGTGCATACCACGTATTTCTTCTTGAGTATGTATGTCGCCCTGAAACGGACCTACCTACTCTCGACAAGCATATTCTTGCCGGGTTTTTTTCTTGAAAACGGCACGATGAGAACAATAAAATGATATGAAATAACTGCGTGTTCATATTGCAATTGAATACCTGAATATAAAAACGACCAAAGTCCAAATTTTACTATCGTCTTTGGATACCCTCTACAAAGTCATGCAAAGATATGTAATAAGTCAAATGATAAGGGGAATGCTTTACATTTAAATTTGCATAAATAAGAGTCCACTAACTGAAAAACTAAGAGCATTAGGAAATCATTTACTGATTTCTATTTTGTTTTTCTAAACGTACTGTAATTGACTTAGGTCGTTTTTATATTCAGGTATTCAATTGTCACCTTACAGAGATGTTGCACAGGCTGACTGGTAATGCACTGGAAGAAGAATGTGCCATTTCTATATAAAATAATTTTGCACTGTAGACATTGTTGGGTATATATTTTCCGTATTGATATTATCCAGTTTTGTTATAGTTTGTTGCATTGTTGTATTGCAGCACCTCTACATGGTACCATGCATTTTGTTTTTAGTGTAGTGCTGTCTACGAAATACATTTTGCCTGATAAGACGTTGACAGTGTATACAATCTCACTTCTTTTTGTAAAAATGAACCAGCAACAATAAAACGCTTGTTTTCTGATCGTCAGAGGGGGTCAGTATTCTGAGTCATTGCTTTGTAAGGAATACAGGAAACTACTTTGCAACTGTTTTCATGTTACCAAGTGTCATGGTGTCATGCATTCAAGAAATAATTTTGTTTTATCATTGAATTTCATGATGTTACCAGGTAAACAATTACTTTCACGTTGTACATGTTGTAAGTACCAAAATTTACTTCCCAAAAAGGCAACATTTTGCGCTGTATATGAGCAAAAATATATAGATTGATTGAAGAGAAAATAGCTATAAGCAAAAACAAAATTGATTTGCACAAGGGAACGTGCGAAAGATAGAAGACATTATCTGTGTGAAAAATTAACAAGAGCTGTTGGGAGAGTATCATTATGGAAGGGTGCAAGAATAGGGCCTGCCCCTCTTCTCCTTTCCGTTTTCCCTACTCCCCGAGTCTGTGTTTTTCTTCCTCATCACCCCTGTCTCCTACCCCCTTTTAATGCTCTCTCTCTCTTTTAACATGGCGTTTTATATCCGCATCTATAACACTGATGGACCGACTGTTTCGCTTTACTATCCCAACGATTGCAGCGCTGAGCACACCACACCTCCCCCTCCCTCCCCCCCCCCCCCGCTTTATGGGGAGACCTTCAGCCCGAGCTGCGTGCATACTCAGGAAAAGCAGCGGCAGGAACGGAGAGAGTTTCAATGAGCTAGTTTGTAGTAATACCTTTTTCTTTTCTTTTTTTTTCTTATGGAATTTGTAGTATGTGTTTTGTGCGCCTTTGTTTTGTTCTGTTTTCGATGATTTTAGTTTCTGTACTAAAGACTTTTTTTGTCTCGTTTTCCTTCCCCCGATACCTTGTTGTATAGGATTCTAGACTGTGTCGATGTTAACTCACATTATAATGATCTGATCCACTTTTTGGACTAAACAATCTTATTGTATTGTCCACAAATGGTTCAAACGTTATTTCATTTCAACTGTCATTGATTGTTGTCAAGAATGCTGTTTTTGTGATGTTGAAATCTGCCATGGGACTTGTAAAAAAGAGAAATTTTTTTATCAAAAAATCTAGAAAAAAATGGTACAATCAGCTTTATTGATAAAACAGGCCACTATTCACTCGAAACAGCCCTCTCTTTGCGCGAACAAAATGGTGACACCTCAATCAATGAAGATGGCGTTCTTTCTCTTAAACTCTTCTCAATCTCATGTCATTTCAGTCACACTTTCCCAAAGTCTACAACCAAAATTTTGTCCAACACACACGCAATCATTGAAGCAGTGACAATCGATTTGACTAAATAACTGAAATCTCTTTATTTAAAACATCCATGGATAACAAATAAAAGGCAACAACACTGTCCATGTTGCTGTCCAGTCTACCGGCAGATGGAGTAACCGTTAATGGTGAGTCAGAGTCGGGGCGGTTTGGTTAGGAGAGAGGTTCTGGTACGGTGAGCGGGGTAGTTTAGATGTTGTCTCCACTGGCGGCTCCTGTACGTACGTATACGAGATACAAAGAGATATACAACAGTGAAGCCTAAAAAAGAAGTTGTTGTTCCCTCTATATATAGAGGTGGAGAATGATAATGAATAAAAACATTACACTTGATGCCATAACAATTTCATCAAGGACCATGGTTTTCATGTGCAAAGCAGTCCCCCCCCCCCCCCCCCGAAAAAAAGAAGAAAAAAATATTGAGGGTGACCCGCGGAGCTCCTTTATTGGCGCTGTATTCCACAATGTGGCTCCAGAATGTGACTCCACAAAATGAAAAACTACGTTCAACAGTCTTCGTTTTGACAAGTGGCATCTAGAGCACAGATGTATTCATGGCAGGGAGTAGTTCAGTATTTGAACATCGGAAAGAGTGTAATGTAATCTTATGATATAGATATTGATCGAAAGAATCATGTGAACATTTCAAATGTGATTCTTCTGTCAGTGGGCAAACTAATGCAAAATTGCCTTGCCTGCTTGCCCAATTGCTTAAAGCACAACATTGTTTTGAAAGTGCTGCTCAAGGTCTTGATTTTTATTAACCGTATTCACATTTACAAACGAAATTTCTCAACAAAAAGCCCGATTCTTTGCTTCCCATGTTCAAAAATTTTGCAACTTGAAAAACAATATAATTGAGAGATTCAAACACTGAAGCAGATTGCTGATATATTCGGTAGATCAATATCTATAAGTTATGTAATGTACATGAAAAACTTTGCCTTGGAATAAGACGCCTAAATTACATTCCCAGCACTAATTTTGTTGACGCAATGCTAAAACACATAAACAAACGGATTAAGGCTGTCCAGCTTTAAAAGCTGGGAAATGCTTCATCTACGGGAGCATATATCACATAATAATCTATCAGTCTATATTAATCCGTGTTGAACCCATTAAGAAGGCAACTGAAAGTACAAGAACTGACCGTTACAGAAGACGACCTTTCCGCTCTTCCTGCTGCACCAGCAGTTCTGGTCCCACTGCTGGCAGTCTAGAAAATAGAAACAACATGGGCAATAAAACCTAATTAGGATACACCATATTTAATTATTCAATTGAAAAAATATTAGATAGGGTATAAAATCAAAGGAATGTGATTTTAACACTAACAGGAGTGCGTTTTTCTTGGTATTTTGCTAGGTTGTCCAACACTATTGCATATATTCATATTTATATTTATATTCATATATGAGTGTGTGTGTGTGTGTGTGTGTGTGTGTGTGTGTGTGTGTGTGTGGTTACGTATGCGTTAGCAGATGGGTAGGGTGGCAAACACGTGAACACATCATTTCAATTGATTCTAATAAACACCCGTTACTGCGTTCTTCACGTTCTTCAGCAACTACTGAAATATTTCAACTGGGTTGTTTTCCTATAAAGTGAGCTGAATTTTTTCAGGAAAGAAATTCGGTTTAAACTATGCAGAGGGGGTCATTCATCAACATAATATTCATTATGGCTTGCTATATTGTATTGTTTCAAACGCAATGAGTGCGATACCCTTCTGTGGAATCGTACTACGGCACACTCTATACTTACACTTGTATTTCCTCATGTTCCTTCCCATTCCTCTTTTCTCGGCCATGAAGTAGTCGATGAGCTCGGCCTGCTCGTCCATCTCGACCTCAGCGAGGGCGGCGACGAAGAGGAGAGCGGCGAGAACGAAGAACAGAGCCTTGGCCATTTTTGGTTTGGAGGTTCTCTGTGGGTGGTACATAGCAAACGAAGCTATACTCAAATTACAGGTGGTATTGTAGGCTAGGGATACATGTTCAAGCTGTTACCGGGTACAATTTAGCTCTATTATAGTCTCCTCCATACATAAGATAAAGACTTCGATCTTTTACATGCGCCATAACGGCAACAATCTCTGTTGCTACTCCCTCGGATACTGCAACTGCACGGATATCTAATGTAATGTACTTTTCCGTTGTCTGTGTGCCATTGTATTTATTTATGGATCGCCTAAGTCTAAAAAAGGAGGCAGTCAAGTTGATTGCTGAGAGGTTGTGCATAGCAGTACTGCTATCCTCTTAAACGTGTTTTATGTCTGTACACTGTATGACAACGCCAGTCTGTGTACATCCAGATTGATTTTACGTCGAAATAGAAATGATTGATTTAGATTATGTGTTTGTAATATCTTAAATGTTGACTTGTTGTTGCCTCAAGATGATCACCGTGAGACATTTACACTCTGCTCTGTTGTCTCGAACATTATAGCCTTCTTTCGTTTTCTAGTCAAAGAAACTACATGTTCCCTCTTTCTTCAATTGTTCTTGTTATACTTGGATACGGCAGCAAAGTATTCATTGCAAACAGCGTTAATGCCCATGTTCTTTTGAGAGGAGTTTACTTGGCGTTTGTGTGGACAACATTCACTATCACTAGATTTGATATTCTATTAGGTATTTGTGTGGATATTTGGTATCAGATTCAATATTCTATTACAGTCAGCTCCTTAATGAGGTATTTGTGTGGACATTAGCTATTAGATTCAATATTCTATGGATTGCAGTTAGTTCCTTGGTGCTCAACCATTTGCCTTCACCTGGAAACCTTTCTCTTCAGAAAAAGAAAACTGCGGCAGAAGTGTGCTGTTACCAGTTAGGAAGAGGATTAATAAGAAAAGTTCGACACTTACCGGTTGGAGACTGAGGGTGCTTGTAGGATGATCTATCTTCTGGAAGCTCGATGTACAATATCTGCAACGTCCTCTGCTGTATTTATAAGAAAATCTTCCTCACATCATCGTGCAGTGTTTGAAGCTATTAGAGCATGGATCTTCTGAAGATACTTTTAAGTCTGATCGTCATCACTGGTAATTGCACAGTATTAGACGTCAATGGTGTTTTAACGAAGTGGTCCTGTAGCGGTTAATCAGAGTGTGCTCACCTCATCTATTTCTTTGCAATTTGATGGTAAAGACGAAAAATCGGGTCATGTATGGGGTGTCCTACCAGGTCAAGCTGTCATTGTATGGTTGACGAAGCTAACAGATTGAGGAAACTACCGATTCTCACCAGGCCCACCTGTCATTGTTTAATCGTCAAGTCGCTTTTCTTTCTCTTTCACGCCTTGAGGTTCGCTGTATTTAAAGTGCACCATTCTGTTTTCGTGACCATTCTTTCGCTTTATTAAATGTTTTATATGTGTTTTGTATGGCTGGCTTGAATCTTGAAAAGTCGCCCAATAGTGTGATTTGATACTTGATATGATGACTGTGTAATAATCGTCATCTCCTAGAGTTTGTCAAATTGTTCGTCTGTCCCTCTCCAAACATACACATTGACGGGGTAGGAAATATATATATATGAAGGAGATATTTATAAGAAATATACTCCTAATGCCATGAAGATGTTGTAAACTGGTGCATTAACATCCTTGGTGGATGCCCATTTTTTTTTTTCTGCAGAATGACGCCGAAGGCAATCTGACTTTAATATCTTCATTATCTTGCACTTAAAGACGTGAGGGAAGAAACGAGCCTGTTATCATTTTTTCAATCTCTGCAATTATAATACATTTGATAATATGTTATAAAGGAATTTAACATGAGTTCTAGGCCTAATAAATGTTGTCATCGGCAAGGCTGTCTGTACTTCGATGTTTCTGTGAAATGTTCCCTTGAAAGAAATCTAAGATCTGTTGTTAAAAGACTCAAAGACTGGAAAAGGAAAGAATCATTGAAAATATATACCTTGGAAATAAACATTTATATTTCCGCTATTCCATATATACTGCAGAGGATATCGTGTACATTTTCCACTAAGTAGAAACAGGACAAATTGTTTGTATGACATCAAATGCCAATATTCTATCGGCAGAAGTTAAAAAGCTTTAAGAAGATACAACACGCGCTCTTTAAGTGTGCAAGAGAATAAGGAAATGAAGTTTGATAGTGAAATGAAGGGAGGTCGGCTGGTGGTCAGAATGGTTCACCGACAACGGCATCTTCGATCAAAGAAAACAGCGTGAGGTGGTCAGGTGGTCATAGATGACCGAATTTCGGTAGCTCATTTGGTCAACAGTTACGCAAAGGTGGGTATACTTTGCTGATCAAATTGTCTCCACAGTCATACTGTCTTATTAGCGTGAAGTATAAGGTATGGCGAAATATGACGAAAATATACCTTCAAGAGCAGTTGTTTACTGCTCACCATTAACGTGATAAAGAGGAACATATCTTGCTGAGTTTGTGTAATACAAGAACATTTGTGAAGAAGATTGTAAGATGTGTCTGGTTTGTCCTTAATGAGAAACAAGAAATGTCATCGGAAGTTGATTTTCAAGTCTGTTTATTTTTAAATAGCTTACTTCATCCTAATTCTATTTGACACCATTGTCAGCAATGTTTGTAAGGACGTTTTTGAGTGATGCCATGATCCAACGCAATAAAAAAGGAGGCTGAAAAAAAGATGAATAGATAATAAGGCAAATAGTTGAGTAGTAAGAATTTTGATTGTTATCACTGAGGTTGCAAAATTTGTATTAATACATTCGATGTGACTTTTTGTGCCTTGGCTATTTCATTTTTGAAACGCTATATTATCGTGTCTGCTTATTAGATAGATGGTAGCACAAGAAGTTAACGAGCCATCTGTAACGTTCATATGAATCCTTATCCTTATTTTTCGCAAAAGATATTCAATGTCATTATTTGCCATATTATGGGATACGTTGCTACAAGAGAGTCTTGTTTACCAGAAAATGTGCTCCGAGTATTTTCCCGTATACTTTTATTTCACAGAGAGTCAACGCGTAACGAGGGTGTAGAAAATTCTAGACGAAAGAAAGAAGAGTATAGATTAGCGCTGCTATGTCAGCCCTGAATAGCAGTTGCTCATATGTTTCAAAGCTCAAAGGCACTTGTTTAAGTGCAGTAATAAAGATATAGGGAAACGTAGTGTTATGAAAGCTTTTCATAGTTTGTCGAGGTTTTTTTTTTTTAGATTGTTTGTTTAACACTACCACGACGAGAGGGAATTACACTGAATCAACCCTTACGCAAGCACAAGGGGTTATTTGAGTGACATAGCCACTTAAGGAGTTTTAATTTAGAAATGTTTGTTAAATAAATGCTCCCCATATTTTGCATGGACATATTCAAGAAAGGTAACACTGCTGCTATAAAAGAAAAAAAATAATAATTTGAATTTTTATCCATTATTCTGATTCTAGTAGAAATGTAAAGGGGAACAGTCTGTCTTCAATGTCCTATTGTTCATGAAACATTTTAAGAAATGGGTGAAACTTACGGCAATAAAGGTGGCATGATATTGTTTTTAACCTCCGCTATACGGTTGGGCATTTTGCATGTTTTGATTTTGAGCCTTGATAATCTTGGCATGAAATTGAAGCCGAATATCATGCTTTTTGATTTTGATATATCTTAATACGATCAAAAACGCAGTTTTTCTAAACCAAATGCAAAATTGCTCTGTAAAATTAGGAAGACTGTGATTGGACGGCAAGCTTTGCAATTTGGCTGTGAGGACCCTTGATTGGTCAAAGAATGTAGAGCTGATCACATTTTGTCAACTGGCCTGGTGAAAGTCACGCGCCACTTGTGTGATGTTTTCGAAACACCTCAACTGGGTGCATTCAGCCAATCAGAAGACAGAATTTCCAGTTTTGTAGAAATTAGATAATCTCGTCCGCTTCCCTGCTCGGGGAAAACGTGTTCCTTACCTGAACAAAAGGTGCGCCACATTTTTAGTGAATGATATTTTCAGAAAAATAGAGTCTTTCAGTTTGTACACATTGATGTGATGTTTCTTTGGGCCCAAAGTAAAAAGTTTTGCATCGTAATAATAAGAAGCCAGAGAAAAGAGCATTTTTCCTACTGTTTAATCATATCTTCCTTTTAGAATGTCACTTCTTCTACTATAAAATTTGGCATGAAAAATTGTTGATTTTTATAGTATAGCATTTTCTCCTTTTAATTTATGATTACAATTCGCATCAGTGTTGTTTTTACGATTGTGTTGTCTAAAATGTAAAGCGAGTTACCCCATGGCTCATCCCATGTAGACTCACTTGTCGAACAACCACAACTTCACTTAAAAAAAAATGATCATTGACTTGTTTAGATACTTCTTAGAATTATGCAGGGTGCACGTTTGCCACAGAACATGATGATCACACATATTATTATAGAGCTTGCTCCTTCTTGGCATACTTCTTATTGCATCATTTGTCAATGGAAATTCGAATCATAAATCTGAAAGGAGGGGATTTCTTTATAGTACATCAGCATGAATCGATGGTACCCCATAAAATACTTCTGTATCTCTCTACCAAGCATCTTATTATATTGTCTCCCCTACCACTTCGTGTGTTCGTTAGAAGGAGAAGATAAAACATATAGATTGCCTTAAACGTTAAGGATACACATTCTTTCTTTAGGTTCGCTTTGTTAGTAATGTCAGTCACGTTGCTCTTGTACTATCTACTAGTAACTCTTCAACAAATATTTTGAATTACAAATCAAGATCAAGATCTATATTACAGAGGCTATCTGGCCCACTTACTGCAAAACCAGAGGCATTAAATTTTCGCGAATTGGAGCCGACGGCATTTTTTTTTTTTTTTGCTTTATGAAATTTTCGCGCATTGCCACTGATATTCGTTGCATAGTGCAGTCAAGTCGCAAGAATATTAATTTCGCGAATCTTGGCTCCACAGAATTAGCGATAATTCCATACAGACGAAGATGATTATCTGGTGACCTGCAACACGGTCAATGTTGTGGAATGGCATCTACTGCAGATGAGAAACATCGCCCATGGTAGTAAAATCAAAACGTGTCTTTATTTCTGCTTACAAAGAAGATGCAATGAGACTTTAAAAGGTGAATGTCTGCTGTCTTTCGATACCTCCTCCCCTCCCTCATTTATAGCTAGTGCTATTCCAACTCAAGTGATTTCATGAAGATGAAATTATTTGTACATTACGTAGGTTCATATAATGTGCTCTTAGTTGCAGGTGTGTATACTTTTGTTACACTATTGTTTGTATTTGCTTAATGACACTCCCACCTTCTTGTACAAATTGTTAATCCTACTTTGCAATAATTTTGTATTATTTGGATATGGAAATAAATGAAATGAAAATGAAATGAAATTAATCTATTTGGGTATTTTTATTTTCTTTTTTTTTCTGTGGGGGTTCATGTTTTTGCCGTTAACTTTAAACACTGCATTTCTTTCAAAGATATTTAACTATAGCCACCTTGTTGAATACAAATTGTGTAAACATAGAATACAGGCTTGATTAATTTTCACGATAACACACACACACACACTTACAACACGAACAAACAAATATCATAGGCACGTGGACTTCTCAATTCTTTTTTTTCTCTCTAAGCATAACTTTGTGTTTTGCCGGTATGCATATTTATCTTTATTTGTTAACTTTACTATTTATCCTTTGCACAGTTGAATGTATGCCTATGTTATAATTGTTCTTGATTCATTCTGTGTTATGTTTTGCTCGAAAAAAATGAAAATAAATAGATTGAATTATTGAATTGAATTGAATTTTCACACACATAGAAACTGAGACGTATGTGTATGCTAAAACACATATATCCAGACATAAACCAATAAAGAACAAAATAAGGGATATGTGTTCATATTTGAATGTCCCTAACTTACGCACACACGCACACGTACGCACGCACACACATACACACACACATACAGCACACACACACCTCACACACACATGAGCATACAGACATACAGGGCACGTTCGAAGTGATTACAAAAAAAAAATCAGATAACGCAATCACACAAAGATCATGTGAATATACCACAACAGAGCTGTGTTCATGTTTTGATTTTCATGGGAATACTGGACAACTAGCTTGGTAATAACTTGATAAGAATAGTGTGCTGAACAATTCATGATTCCTGAGGAGTATCAATTAGCCGTGGTAACATATCACCCTACTGTTTTAATTCGCTGGACTAATGGTAGACTTTTGGCACATTGACAGCAGTATAAACGAGGCGTTGCGATAGCCGGCAGCGGCATTCATTTTGCATGGAAAGTGATCGGTGAAATTAGCATTTATCTATGAAGGCCGGGTAGCCTTTGGTTTCACCGAAGTACTTCAATACTTTACGATCACACTCACGCCCAAATGCAGACACCTGAATCTCTGAAGTTGAATCTTTTTCCCCTTCTTTTACTTACATTTTTAACACACAACTTCCACAACTTCCACATCTATAAAAGATTCTCTATATCAGACGTAATCATTGAAACAGTGGATACTGACTTGACTAAATAGCTATCTCTTTATTCAACGTATCCATGGATAACACACAAATAACGTCACAGTCTGTGTTGCTACCTATTCCACCTGCAGGCTCATTAGGTGCGTATTGACAGGGTCAGGGCAGTTGGAGGACAAAGGATCCGGTAAGGTAAGGTGAGCGGGGCAGTTTACATGTCATCACCACTGGCGGCTCCTGTTATGATCAGACATAAATATACAATAATAACAATGTTCCAAACTGCAGTGAGTTTTTGATAACATTACAAATTCCCTGGTTAGATCACTCTTCAACGTATGTTTTGAAAAGTCAATTATATCCTCAACTGGAAATATTACAATCACTATTGCAGGTGAAGAGTAAGTAGAATTGACGTTGATGTTGCAGCTACCCATGCGTTAGCCACTATTTAGAATTACAGAAATATCATCTGTATTACCTTTTGTACCACGCCATAACATCGTTTTATACAGGCGAATTACACAGAATTCTTGAACGCTGTGATCCTACTTTCATTTTAGTGGAAAAGGAAGACGCTGGAATCGTCATTCTTCTGAAAAAAAAAATCTTTGCTGAATTGATGGTTCAATATGAAATTGCATCCATTTCATTCTTATTGATCTTGTAAACTGTTGTTGTGCAGTCACGATATTGATATTTCTCTTATTGCCACGCTAGATTTTTAATCTCAGGACTGATCAACATCATCATATATTATACATTTCATGACAGACACTAAACGGAACATCTTCATTGATGCATTCAAGAACATAACATCATTCAAGTATGTATTACACTAAACAAAAGTGGAATAAAGAAGTTAAACGAAATAGAATCAAACAATTTCCTAACTTCTGTATCTCCAGGTCTACAGTGTTGGGTCACTTGTATTGAGTTTTTATTCTAAGAAGTTTATAACGTACTCTCTCATTGCTTAGAGAACGTAAGAGTCAGGAATGGTATCCCAGTGTTTTTGGAGGGCAAGCCCGTTCCAGTGTAACTGCGGACCGTTTCGGCGTAATTTTGGTGTAACTTTGGTGTTACCATTTTACTCAACAAATTTGGCGTTTATGCATGGTGAATACTTTGAATCTGAAAAACGCAGCGGTAACATGATATACACTCAGAGCAGGGAGGTGAGAGAGACCATTTACCTCCCTGCACAGAACACTCTCGCCAAGTAGGCAAGCAAGCAAAGAAACGGAACAAAACGTTTATCTAAATAAGTTCGTAAGAGAATTTTTTATTCTACGAGTCACAATTTGGAGGTTCAAATTACATTAGGCCTATGTATCACGAAGGCAAAAAGACGACAATTTATGAATTCAACATGAAAAAAAAAACAAATATTTATGAACTGACCGTTACAGAAGACGACCTTTCCGCTCCTCCTGCTGCACCAGCAGTTTTGGTCCCACTGTTGGCAGTCTGCAAATGGGAGAAGAGATGTACAAGTTAAAAAGACTACATGGGTACTAAAAACAAACGATATTTTAACAAGCATGCAGAGGTTTATATACTTGTTGTCTCGGTGTCGTGATAACTATAACTGCAATTTTGATATGAACATAAATACAAATTGTATATATTTCCATTTCTCCATCACATATGTTTAATCATTTATAATTGTATATATATATATATATATATATATATATATATGTATGCATATACATACATATTTCGTGCTATTAGACAGTGATATCAGTGATATAGTAAACACGTGGAATATTCATGTTTACTAACATTTATTTCTATCTTTTTCAACCGTTTCCCTCAGCAATTTTCCTCAGGATATTTTCATGATGGTTTTAGCTATATGAACATCCGCGATAAATGAGATTGGTGGAGAGACCCACTCTACTTACACTTGTATTTCTTCATGTTCCTTCCCATTCCCCTCTTCTCGGCCATGAAGTAGTCGATGAGCTCGGCCTGCTCGTCCATCTCGACCTCGGCGAGGGCGGCGACGAAGAGGAGAGCGGCAAGAACGAAGAACAGAGCCTTGGCCATTTTGTGTTGTTATGTTCTCTGCGGGTTGAACATAATTATTATACAAAACCCAAGTTGTGGTAAGATTCCATAAGGTTCGCATCCCGGGGCACGAGGTGCAGATGGAGGCAAGGAAAATATAAATACATTGTGCCCATTTTGAGTAGTTTGAAATGCCGATTGGAAGGAAATTGCTTAATTCAACGACAGAGGAGGGCACAAATTGTGAAGGTAGGATGTTTAAAAGGAAGAAACTCTTGTGCACGGCTCGGCAACCTAAAGGAATGTGTTTCTATTATGGCGCCCTGCTAACTCTGTTTCACACTTCCTGGATAATCATGGTAAAGAATTTACTGAGTAAAACCTTGATCCGTTCTTCCGAGAAGGGTATACTCAACTTTCCCCTGTACATTTAGTTACATTATGAAAAGCAATGCCACTTTCAATAATTCAATGTGGGATCACAACATAAATCCAAGAGAATGAAGCAATCAACGACAGCTTGATATCATGCTTTCACGGAGTTTTTTTTTTTTCTCTAATAGGCTTCTTGGCAAAAAAATGTAAAAAAAATTGAGAGGAAGAGACTTTCGGAACTTAAATTCCACACGCTATTTTATCTGAAGTGTACGTTAATATTTGAGACTTGTTTATCTGTATTTAAAAAAAAAATAGACTGGTTTTACTTTGTCTCTTTTAATATTACATGTATTTGGTACTTTTTTCTGTGCTCTTTTCTTACTGTTGTAATATTGGTGTGTGGAAGTACTCATGAAATTGTTTTGTTTCCTTTATCATATTGATTAAAATTGTCCTGCTTGTAAAAGCGAGAAGAATGAATAAGCAAAAGCACTATGTACAGCACTCATTCACTGATTATCGCCAGAGTTAATTTTCTCAAGAAAATCATGTTTCGCTATCTGAAAACGTCTGCAAACAGAAAAACAACTGTGGTAATAAGGTGAAATGTCAAGAATCTGGAAAAGGTAAGAAAGGATCAGCACTTACCGGTGGGAGACTGAGGTTGTTGTGTGAAGTCTTCTGGGAACTCGATGTACGATGTTTGCCCAGACCTCTGCCATATTTATAAGAAAATTGTTCTCACACCACGTATCCGTGTTTGAAGCTATCAGAGCATGAACTATTGGAAGACACATTAAGTCTCTCACTATCACTAATAACATCATTGTATTAGATGGCAATGGTGTTTCACAGGAGTGGTTGTGAGGGAGGTAATCGAAGTGCACTGACCTCATCTACTTCCTTACATCTTAAAGGTAGAAAAGGAAATTGGGTCACGTAGGGCGTGACGTGTTTTTTGAAAGTCAAGCTGTCACGGTGTAGTTGAGGAAGCTAACAGTGTCGGATCATGCCGATTTTCTCACTAGGTCCACCTGTTATTATTTAATCATCAAGACGTATTTGCTTGTTTATTTCTAACACCTTGTTCTTCATGACTTGAGGTCGAATATCACATTTTCTTCAGTCGAAAGATACCAGTCAGTGGTATTAATGGATGAGGTTCTGGATTTTCAAACAGATGGTCTCGGGTTCGTACCCTTCTTCATCCTTGAAGAGCGTTTGCTTACAATATCCCTCTTGACCCAGGAGTAAAATGGGTACCTGACAATGCTATAGGGTAATAATAATGCATGCAGGACTCTCTGGGCGAGCAGGGTAACAAAGAAACTACCTCTTGTAAATAAAACACATCACTTCTATTACTAGAGTTACCAGATGACGAATTTTATAATCATATTATAATTATGTTGGTCAGTTTTATTAGGATGATCATCTCTTCTCTTCGTTTGGAGAAGACACATTCGACTTTTTATACAAATTAATGTGATTTCTTTGACAGATGGTTGAACAGTCGTACCGGATGGCTTGAATCAATAAGAAAAAGATGGTTGACGTTATTTTTGTGAAATGCACGGACTCCGTAGAGAATGGTATGGCTTCGTATTCGTTTGACGGCCAGTACACTGTGAGACACTGAAACCCGATTCATCATACCAACGAGAGGGAGAAAGCACTGTCGGATATGAATATCATGAGAATTCTTTGTTGACATGAGCTACCAATTCTATAGTGAAATGTCCAAGTTCTCCCGGGTGATATACGAACGAGTTATGATGCCTATTGCATAACAATAAATAATTTAAAAACTAGGCCTCACGAGACGAAAAATTTGTTTTAATTAGAATTGTTATAATGCTGCCATGTTAAGCATCTATTAGCATGCAGTATTGTATTCAAATTAATGAATTCGTGTTGTTGTTTTTTTCATAGACTGTGAATCGTTAATGTTCCATTGTCCTTTCAGTGTCATGACTGCTGCCTCTTCGATGTTTGGTGTAATACCAGTTTATAAGAAAATCTTGAGTAAAGTGTTTCCAGCAATAGATTGGAAAAGAAAGTTAACGTTAATCAAAGTTACACTTCAAATACTTTGAAAAGCCTTAAAATCTTTATTATCCCTATGCCAATATATATACATAATTGTAATGTACATTGCAATATCACTACTTTTTAGCTTTAAACAGAGACTTGAGATAGGACTGTATGATATCAGGAGACGAATTCAAACTGAAATCAAAGTTAAGATTTATTTTAGAGAAGAAAACATTAAGGTTCGTCAAGACAGTGTGTGGTAAGGAAATGAAGATTGATAATGAAATGAAAGCAGAAAGGCAGGCGGTCACTCAACGCGGTCCAATGATTACAGCATACTTCATCAAAAGGAAGCAGAATGAGGTTGTCAGAAACACTTTGGGTGGCCGATATATCGTAGCTTGTTTGGTCTACCCGTTACACAAAGGTGGATGCTTTTTTGATGAGTTTTCTGCCCAGTCATTCTGCGCTATTACTACAAAGAAAGTCTTGATATCAGCTGAATAGAGCTAGGTTGTATTGCTGAACTGTGATGTTGACACAAAGCGGACTATTGTAAAATCATCTCCCTATGTACAACCACTTACGGAGTTTTGAAGGGTGTTTTGTCTTTATACATACATTTCATATTTTCGTAACTTGTACCTCATAAAAATCTTAATGACCCTTTTAGTGTTCTGTTTCAGTCCAGTCATTAAAATGTAACATTCGGAAATATGGTTATGAATCCAAGTGACCCAGCAGTCACATGAATTTGATTTATGCAACACACGCTCTCTCACGCACACGCACTAAAATATACTGTAATAATACTCTGAATATAAATTAGACTTCTTGTGTTTGATAGATTATTTAGTTTGAAAGTGAGTGAAACTTTAATAGGTAAAGAGTAATTTAACTTCAATGCAAACACACTCACGCAAATACACACACCTAATTATCGCGATAACCAATTTCTCCAGAGTCAATTTCTAAAAACTTCTTACAAACTACGGCCCTGATTTGACAACGACTAACAAAACACACGAAAAGCTTCCAATTTCTTTGCACACTTCTTTATTGCTTCAATTTTTCCATGGAAATCAAATCATAAAACTCAAAGGAGGGGAAAACTTGGCAACATGCGCGCACATCAGGTCAGCAGGAGGTGTTGGTTGTCCATGAGATGATGCCTACCATCTCTCCTATCAAGCGTCTTAGATGTTGTCTCCGCTGCCAGCTCCTGTGTTGGTAAAAAGGACAAGATGAAAGAACAGAGGTCTTTTATTTTGCTGTTGCACTCCACTGATAAGATCGTAAGCTCAAACTATTAATCTGTAGCACTATAATGGACACCAAGTGGAAGAGAAGGAACTACCCTAGGATGTGAACCCGCGTTACGTACTTCTTGCCGGGCAGCGGCATTATACCACTGAGCTGTGACCAGTTCATGGCAATGGCACGATGATTTTTAAACAAATACCTAATGCCTCATTTACGATATCTCTGTCTTTCTCACTTGGTCCGATTCATAATTCACTGGCGTCCACTGAGGCGAGTTATGAACTTGGTAATCGTAATAATACAGATGGAGCCTAAGTTTTTATTGCTCAAGAATAACAGTAAAAACAGGAAATCACTGTAACTATACACTCTCCCCAAAACAAATGCCCTTCTATCTTAGAAAGAAGTAAATTGTACAGATTGTTACGAGAGAACATCAATGTCAGAGTGATTTTATATTGATATTTTACTCATTGAACACTGGAATTGAATTAGGAATTTCGATCAAGATCAAATACAATTATGCAGTATACAAAGGCGTCTTAAGCTGTGTCAATGCAGCTTAGATTATTTTGATTAGATCAGAACTATTAGAAACTGCCATCATCTAATAACGGAAGAGGTTTTTAATATTAAGAAATCTTTGTTAATGAACCCAAGAATAGACAATGATAGAGAACATTTAGTTTGCTCCTGCGTGGGGTTTCGTCGTCGGGACACCTTATCGACGATGGATTGAGAGACAATGGGACAACAGATGCGCAGAAAGAAAGAAATAAACAGACAAGTAATGTTTTGAACTGACCGTTGCAGAAGACGACTTGACCACTTCTTCTGCTGCACCAGCAGTCCTGGTTGAATTGTTGGCAGTCTGAAATTGTTCAAAATGGAATCATCCGGCGTTACTTTCAACATCGACACTAAGCATTATATCTTTACTCTTAAACATAAAATAATGCTTGCAAGATATTTTCCCCTCGTAGCTATAATTTCAAAACGCAGAACGTTATTAACTCTGAAGAAATATGCTGATTTTGCTGGAGAGGCAAAAATTGATATTTAAAATGGCCGCCACAAACATTATCATAGTCCTTGCAAGATATTGGACAGTAGAACAGACACGGACGAAATTATCCGTTAATACGTCTCACTTAACTGAACAAAATGTGATAAGATAGATATCATTTGTGTTCTCATGGCAAAGGAAGATGTACATATACAGTTCTTCATGAAGCAGCATACACTCAAACATTCAGGAAAGAGATTTTCCCTATAAAACAGAGGAAAACCTTTGCTAAAATGCGTTTGATTTCCTTGACTTACACTTGTATTTCTTCATGTTCCTTCCCATTCCCCTCTTCTCGGCCATGAAGTAGTCGAGGAGCTCAGCCTGCTCGTCCATCTCGACCTCAGCGAGGGCGGCGACGAAGAGGAGAGCGGCGAGAACGAAGAACAAAGCCTTGGCCATTTTGGATTTGGGATTTGATGATGCCTCTTGATATCTGGAAAGGGAACGATTTGTTAATGGAGAGGAGGATGTACAGGAATAAATTATGACAATGCAGTCCGGTATCGTAAACGTGATCATTAACCGGTAATGACTGTTGCATAGTCGTTCCATAATCATCACAGATTTATATTATATCCGGTTCCCAAATGGAAATAAGAAGGTTTTTAAGAAGAAAAGGATAGCAGGTACTGGCCGGATTCTGGAAGAGCTGAAACATTGTTGGAGATTTGTTCTCTAATAGTGTATCAATATTCATAGAAGCACTACTAATATTTCATGCGTTCGGCATTACGTGTATGGCAAGGAGAAAAATAGCTTAATGTGTTTGAGATAACTTTGATAGGATAAGGGAGGTCCCAAAGTGAAATGACAACAGTACAGCAGTTTGCTGTGCGCCAAAAGATACAATAAGCATACAATACCAGCAGTCTGGAAAATCTTAAAAACTAGAAAAGGGGGTAAACTCACCTGGCTGTGGAGTCTTCAAGATCTTCCTTCTTCGGACGTGTGGATTTTAGCATCTCAGAACCGTCATATTTATAGAGAAATTCCTCCAAAGTTTAGATTGCTGTTGTTTGATGTAGTGCGTTCATTAACCTTACACTTTATTGTGACGTAGCCTCGAACCTTTTTTTTTTTGTCAGTTGAGATGGAGTCAAGATTCGGTAAACACATTTCCCTTCAGGCACACATATGGCGCCCCATTTAATTGTTGTTTCCTTGTGACACATTTTATGCGATTGCGATGACAGACATGGGTGGATCTATATACTTCTTTGATGTGTCTGTGATATTCTTAACGTCACCAACCTGTCGCGCGGTATCTTTTCAAGTTGGGCTCTATGATTGATGTTATTTTTTCTTTAACACATGTCTTGAGATTTTGATAGATTTCTCCAATCAGTAATCATTGTTGGTAGTAATGAAGTTCATTGGCCTTGTTCCCCATGTCGCATGCTCCTTGCCTTGACTGTGCAATATGCTACTAGTTTGAATTTGATAGTCCAACTTAAAGCGCAAGATATTGCTTCTGCTTATACACTTGAACTTATGATATTGTCAATGCAGCAGATACGTTACATGCAGTTTGTAAATATGAGAGTCAGAAAAGAAGATTTCTCATTTTTGTTTTCCTCAATCGATTTGTCTCCTACGTTTGGTAGATGTCTCTTTGTTTTTTTTTTCCACCCAGAAGTCATAAGAAAAATATGTGTTTCGGCATACAAAAGTCTGCCATGTAATGTTCTTGTAATAGTTTTAAGACCATTACGATGACATGCCGGGACCGTATGTACATACGCACCAGCGATTAGCTGTTCTAGAATGAAATTTCAAGGGCTAAATTCATTCAATATCGTAATGGTTTTTCCTCTTTTTTGTGGGAGAGGGGGGCTTTGGTAGTAAACACACACTAGATGTAATATGAAACTGTATAGTTATTAAATGCGTTATGATGTTACTGTCTTAACTTCTTGTTTACAGATAATACTTCCACCATTTATAATCGAATACCAAACATGTTGCTATTACATAAATCACATTGCTCTTCATTGAAATGGAAATTCAAGGCATTCAGCACATTACAAGCTGTGTAAGTTTTCTGTAGTATGATGTTATCTTCATAAATCTCTGTCACACTAATACACATTCCATGTATGAGTTTTTGCAAAATGAATTTGTGTCACAAGCGTATCGGATAAAGCTTAAATCAACAGCATTATGTGCATTCGTCTAAGGACAAACACGATAGGTTCATCTGTGATCATCTAGTGTGGAAGAATGATAAAGATGTCTCAAACCCTTTTTTTTTCTTTCCATAATCTACATGTACAACTTTTGCAGAATGTGTAGGTCATATCTTCGTAGACCTACATACTTAATTAAACGTTAAGGCACAGTGAACGTGCTATGGACAATACGCATTGACACGTTCTTTTTTTTTTCTCCTCTCCCTTCCGTATGCCTGTCATTAAATGAAAGCAAGACGTCATTTTCCACGATGAAACTCAGGTTAAAGTCTCGTTTCGCCATTTTAAAATGGAAGATGATTGGCCAATAGTGTGTCATCTCAAGACGTTTCGAAGGCCACAACTCCCCCCCCCCCCACACACACACATGCACGCAGATGCACGTACCGAAAGGAATTTAGTTAGCTTTATCTTTAACTGAGAATAGAGATAAGTTACAATGTTGATTCCCTACATCTTTACAATCTGCTTCTAAATGAGATGTGTGTTCGCATTTTATATAAGGAACCATCGTGACTTGAAACAAGTCTATTCATCAGGTATCTACAGTTCATTACAAGTATACTGAAGCTTAAAGGTCCTGTTTACCTTTGGGAACGGTGATTTTAAAAAGATTCAAGATATGACATTTAAAGCATATTGTGTAGGTCTGTTGTACCACAAAACATCCTATCATAATTAAGATTTTTGCGATAAAGCCTAAAATATAATGAGAATTATGTGTATTTTTCTTAAAAAACCGTAACTTTAGACGGTTTAGTCTAGAAATATTTTTATGTGAACTATTGTTCACATTTTGTATATCTAACAATACTTAACATCAATTTTACCTATTCAAATTTTTACAGTGATAGTTTGTACCCCTAACTTACATTTTAAAACTATATCAAAACCCTAACGCTGGGTTTTTGTTTCAGCTGTAAATGGTAAATTATGCCTTTGCAAGGAAAATCCGGGGAACATATGAAAAAAAAAAAGATAAAACATATATTTGACTTTCAAGCAAACATCTGCCATGGCGTCCTACCTAGACAAATAAGCTCTCTTCTCTTTATAGCCAAAGAACCGAAAGAACCAAAGAGCCGTGTCTTGATGACAGTGCACAAGTGATTGCCATGAAAACATGACAAAATACTTGTACTGCATATACAAATACGCCGAGGTGAATGCTACCCCCCCCCCAAAAAAAAAAAAGAAAGAAAGAAAGAAAGAAAGAGGGTGAAAAACTCAGGAACTATTATTTGGTGTTTATTCTTATTTCATGTCGATGATTGCAGTTAGATGATTTATGATTGTATAGCCATTTCTTTTTGTTGTTAGGCTATTCATTGATCTTCTAAAGATGATGAAAATTACTATTGCACTGTGGAGAGCAAAGCATACGGAGCAAAAATTCAATCATCTATTTAAATTTGTGTGTGTGTGTGGGGGGGGTGGGGCAGGAAAGTTGATAGATGAGTGTGTGTTACTTTGAATATATGCCTTTCAGTTACGTGACGTTATTTTTGTTTCTTTTATTTTGATTGAGTGCTGGATTAAAAAAAAGAGATCGAAGAACGTGAGAAATAAGACAATAAACTTAAATGCCAAATCAGAGTAAGGAATGGAAAAAAAATACGTTCACGTGTAAAAACCTTTATGGTTGGAAAAGATATGTCATGTTCAAGGAACCAAGGAAAATACAACTATACGTCACAAGGATTAGAAGATCAAATATTTTCGCAGTGTTTCATGGCTGTAAATCACGTTGACGAGTTTTGGGAGAAGAAGTGGAAGGTGCAAAGAATGAGCAATGAGCCGTTTGCGTGTGCATGAAGCATGGTGTATTCATCTTACATATGCGTCATTGACAAACAAAATGAAATAGTATGGTTTGTGAATAATCTTGATGAACTACAAATCGTACTCCCACTAATGGCTGTGGATGTTGTTGATGATGCTTTGTACTCCAGAATGCCTTCACATCGTATGATAATCCACGTGTTATTTACCCCCTCTACGAGATTTGTAACTCTTAAATGACTTTAGTTAATGCATTATGAGGACATTGCTTCCAATGTTTTATGACATTAGGATGGTCTACAAAGTATTCCTGCATACAGAGCTTAGAGTAAACATTTTAATTTCACAAATTTTTATCACCATTTCTTCGTCATATCACAATGAGTGACGACCAAAAAGGGTGAAAGCAGGAGCGTCTATATCAAATATGGCGCCTCCTCTCTGACCTTAACATCTTTTAACAGAGGAGAAAGTATAATTTCTCTATTTATTATTTTTTGTTATACAACACCTTAGAATGATGTCGAATTGTGATTGGCCAAGAACATGTCACATGACATGCAATAGAACATACCTATCAAACTCATTGAGAGTGACAGCCGTGCATTAGGCCCCTGACATGTGACTAATGCACGGCTCCCGCAGGTATTATAGAATGGGTAGCGAGAATCCTGCGATCTCATTGGTCGAGAGCTATGTGTTGATTTGTACTGGCCGCACGCTGAGTCACAGTGGTAAACATGTTATCGCGCACTTGTAACAAAGGCTCGCGCACTAAGTACGAGACGCCTATTGGCTAAAATAATCATGCATCAGTTTTTACTGGATGCATGGTTCTGAAGAAATACCATGCGTCCAGTAAAAAAACTGATGCATGTTTTTCGGGCTCTCGTCTATGGCAAGCCAAAAGGAAATGCACCCAGTAAATTTGTCATCGGGTAACACGATAGAAAAATGGGTTTTTGGCAAGAAAATTACCCATTCTATAAAACAGATGACGCACATGTCTTTTCGTGCGTCAGTCGGAATATAGTGTGCATGCGATAACTATGGAATTTAGCCTAAACCCACTCGGCTTCGCCTCGTGGCTTAAGCATTCCATAGTTACCTTATGCACACTATAGCTGCATGTACGTATTGCATATTATACGGGCCTTCAAATACGGCTGTGTTTTTACTTTTGACTCGGTTCTGCTACAAGGATAGCCTATCCGATAGGCGTCGGGCTGTATCGATACTAGACTGATCGCTATTTGCTATTATGGAGACGGACATGCGAGGGCTTCAGCCTGATCGCCTATCATCACTCGTTTTCGAATCATTAGTTTTCGTAGATATTCTACGAAAAACTGGTACGTATGTATGTTGAATATGCATAACGCGTAAAGGCTATATTAGGCAACTTCAACAGCGTAGGTAGAAGATGGTTGATAGCCAAAATAATTATTCTTTCAAATTCCCAATAAAGTGAAATTGTCAAGTAACAGTACAAATTAAAAAGAAAAATTTACAAAACACTCAGACTAATGAAAATCAAAATGGCAAAGTAATTATGAAATCACGTAGTAGTTCATATAAACCTACAAAAAAAATGGATTCGTGGCTTAAGCATTCCATAATTACCTTATGCACACAACTTCACAAGGCCCACAGTGATCTCAAAATCAAGACTTCAGTTCAAGTTGAGAAACCGCAATTTGAGTAGTTTCCTGTGTTTTTATACAAAATCATTGTCAGAAATAGACATAGTCTAGACCTACTAGATCTACTGACATTTCAGATCGGCCTAGGCCTAACATAAGAACGTTCTCGATCAAACGTTAGTGTATAGAGGTTCTATTGGCCATAGACCCTGCAGAGTTTGCTTTGATATCTGTGTGGTTGAATCATGGCGAATGTTTGAATACACTGGTTGGTGTAGAATTCTCGGCATAATTGTTACTTATTTTGGGGCCTTCCCGAGTTGCAGGTCATTGATCTAGTTACCCTGAGGAAGATCCGTGCAAGGGTCGAAAATTTGGTTTACAAATAAATGAAGTTGGATTCTAATGCATTATGTCAACTTGTTTGTCTTCATCGTATATATATATATATATATATATATATATATATATATATATATACTTACATATAACAGCAAAAGGTTTCTGCTAGGAGTCTAAGAAGACATTTGTTCGTAAGGCTTTGTCAAGTCAATGGCAGATTTTATTTTGAAGATGGTATAAATCTTCAAAATAAAATTTGCCATTCGTTGCATTAAAACACATCTTTCACGAAGCTTTTAATATAGGTTTTCCCGGCCAATTTCGTACTTTTGTCAGTCCAATTCCTAATTGCTGCATTCAATTTAGCAAAATTTAGCGTAGATGACATGTTCGGTATTTCAATTTCATGATCTCTTCATTCAAATTCATTTTGGAGCATTCAAATTACCTTTAGCCTCATTCTAATTAACACTTTTTTTCAATTGAAATTCGTAGAACAAGCACCATTTCGTTATTCGTTCATTCAATTTAGAATGATATAGTCATGTGATCATGGACATGCTGCACTCGTTCATTCGAATTCATTTTAGGGCATACAATGTAACATCTTTTGCAGTCAATTTAGCACGCATGTTTATGCTTTAGTTCTTTCTTTTATTTCTTTTTTCAACATAGTTATTGTTTTGCAAGCGCCTATTCATTTTAGAGATTTTGGCAACGGTTTTTTTTTCTTCAATGTGCTTATTGAGTCTTCCAGTCCGAAGATAGTGCATGTGGCCACAACTTATCTGGCCGTTGAGCGCTTTATTTCGAGTGTGTCACCAGTTCTAGGAAGTCAAAGTTATGATCATCAATAATGTTCCTATAATTCTTTTTTTGTCTTCTTGAGAAATAAGTCTGTATCTAACTTGTGCTATCATGACTGTAAGAAGATAAAGTTAATCTGTAGTATTGGTACATGCAGGCCTAAAATGGCATGTATGGCGTGGATGAAACAAAAAGTCACATAGAAATATGCGTTTAAATGTTCTCACCTTTTTAAAGAAGAAATAACATGACAATAATTTGAATGAACATGTTTGGAATTTGACTGCCTATACGCGAAATTGAATGACTGAAATACCCTTTTCCGCCAGTGCTGGCGAATTTGAATGACTGAAGAGCACGTGCCAATTTGAATGCCCGTTTTACGAATTCGAAAGGCACATGTGCAAATTTCATTGATCGAAACGCTAAATTGAACGAATGACAGAATTGTGCAGTATTTTCGCTAAATTGAATAAATCTTCTATCAAATGGACTGACAAAAGTGCGAAATTGGCCGGTAAAACCTATATATGTATGTATATATATATACATATTATATATATATATATATATATATATATATATTTATATATATACATATTATATATATATATATATATATATATATACATATTATATATATATATATATATATATATATATATATATATATATATAAATATATATATATATATATATACATATGTGTGTGTGTGCTAGTACGTGGGACTCAACTCATGTGTGCAACTCTGCGTTGTTTTGTTTTGTTTTGTTTTCTTTTTTTGAGCTTTCCCGACGGGATGGAGTGTTTAATTAATGCCATCACACTTAAGGTTTTTATAAGGTTTTTATCACATATATACGTGTGCATGTGTGCATTAATATGCATTGCGTTGTGTATCCCAGCGACACGCACACGAACACGAACACGTACACACACACACACACACACAAACACATATTGTTATGTCATGAATGCAGCACATGCAATTATTTCATAATTATCGTAGATACAAAAGCGTGCGCCATAGAAACTTTTCCACAGGAATTAACAAATTTGAAACTTTTAGCGATATAACAAAAAAAAAATGTCTTGTTTTACCGCACTCGAGTTCTTGATAAGATCTGTCCCTCTCAGTTACAACGTACAAAGTTTATAATACTAATGGTACTATACACCACTCAAGTAGTACAATAATAACACAGGCAGAAAGGTGTGTAGTAATATAAGTTCTTTAATACTCAAATTTCCATGGAAAATACAATGTTACGTCTCTACGAAGAGGAAATTAGAATCGTCGAATAGGTCAGGTAGGTCATCGGAGGTCCATCGAAATAATTGGCAGAAAGGATTTAGATAGTGGCACCACTTCCAGCTCCTGTGATAAAAACAAAGAAAAAAAGTAAAATAGAGGACAGAATGTCAAAAGTGTCATTAGTCCTTAGGTCTTTTTCTCGTTTATAAAAAGCTGCTGCATTTGGACATTTTCATCCATGTTCTGTTTCGTTTGGTTCATTCACAAAATGCAAACATTTTTATGCATTTACACATTAGATGACATGCATATGGATTGTACATGGAATAATCGTTTATGGGCGGATCGTTATGAGATGTTCAAAGCTTGGATCTGACATTCAGTCATTGTCAGTAGATATACTGGCAACTTCTACATCTATATAATGTACATCGGTCTATATTCATCCCTGTTGACCAATAATATTGATCTATTTCTTTGACTATCATATCATTACGCAGTAATATATACGTAAATCATGGAACCTCTAACAGTCCTCGGGCTACCCAAGAGCGATGTATAAGATTTAGCCTGTAAATAACTATCGTAATAACTTTCGTAACTACCGAATCTCATGCTTTTTATTCGGAGGTGGTTGTAATTCATTGCTATTCAGCAATAAGTTTGATAAAAATGAATTTGCCGCTTTGCGTACTTGGTATTAGGTTTCAGAAAAAAGCAATACGTTATGATGATTGGTAATTTAGTTTCTCAAGTAATGTAGACAAAAGAAATACTTCATTTCACACTTCTGAATGTGTTAGGCCTATATGGAATGTAGAACAGGATATGTCATCGTAATCTTTAAAATAAATTGTTCCATGTCGACATCTGTTTTTTAAAACACAAGAGAAAGACTTCGTGGTCTATTGGTTTACGCTTCGCGTAGATAAATAGATTGATGAATGTCCAGATTCTGCGAATTTTGCCTCCTTTCATTCCATCTGAACGTTTGATGGCACGGACAAGTTCTGTTATTGACTCACCGTTGCAGAAGACAACTCTTCCGTTCCTCCTGCTGCACCAGCAGTCCTGGTCAAACTGCTGGCAGTCTGGGAATTAGAAGCAACAAATCTCATATTCAGAAAAAGACCGATGCAAAAACTATTCCAATGAAATTTAAAAACATACAAACTCAAAGAATGTGATGAACATTTAATAAACCAAATGATTGAACCCATTGTTCGAAAGCTTCTGATTATCGCTCCATCAAAAAAGCTGATCACATGGTATCTTTATATTTTTATGCTTAAACATGTATATGTTATATACCCACCTAATATACACAAAATATTAACTCCATATTAAAGTGTAACTACATGGACGAAATAAAATTAACTTCGTAACCAATCGAAACGGTAATTGAAAATATCTGAATTATGTTATATCTATGCGGTTGCTTTTTTTTTTTTTTGATTTGTGACGCCAGTAGGGAGCAAAATTATCATTCGCGGAAGTTATCTGCCACCGCGTTAGATATTTGGTGCGGGCAAATATAAAATTCCTTATCTGCATACATGTTCAGGCCCAACAAAATCAATATACATAATCTCCATAAAATTTGTGGATAGCACAAAGTTATTTCACTGATGGAATATTGAAAGTTCCTTCATAACAAACCTGAAGCACTCATGTATCTTGCTGTGAGTTCCCGGGGAAAAAAAGTAAAACTACCACTTCTCTCTTTTGTAAACTTTATAAGAATGAATAAATGTGATGATGGTGTCGATACTTACACTTGTATTTCCTCATGTTCCTTCCCATTCCCCTCTTCTCGGCCATGAAGTAGTCGATGAGCTCGGCCTGCTCGTCCATCTCGACCTCGGCGAGGGCGGCGACGAAGAGGAGAGCGGCAAGAACGAAGAAGAGAGCCTTGGCCATTTTTGGTTTTGGGTTTGGTGATGACTCTTAAAATAGACTGCAATTCAGAAAATAAAATTTGTGACATTGATGTCCAAGGTACTTTCTTTTGACAACTAGATACTTTGCACTGAAAGCATGAAGCCAGAAAGAGATTCATAGTCCCATAATAGACCAGATGATAACAAATTCGAGCAGCACAAGGAAAGCGAAGATATATGAATAACACAGGATTAATTTCGTTTCAATCTCAAATATGATCCATGGGACACTACACGATATGCTATGAGAACTGCAATGCGTTCTTGAATTGCTCTAAACGGATATATTGGTTGGGTATCTAACCCGTTGAACACCAACACGTCAGATACTTGATTACCGAATATTTGGTCTTGAAAAGGTGCCTCACCATACCCTTTGAGACTTATTGTCCTTTAATTTATCTTGCCTAATTAAAAAGGCATTTCACCGTTATCACAGCTGGTCTTCCAAACATACGTTGGAATTAGACTTAACTTCTTCTTTTATTTTATTTATTTCTTTTTTACAAAAAAGGGAAAACCTGTGCACAAGAATAGGTAATATCATTAAGGCGAGGAAGACTAAAGATTTACAAAGAAAATCATCAGGAGTTTAGATTTTTTTAGAAAATTAAAACAAGTCAGTAACAAGGTAAAACACATAAACGGTATACATGATTTGGAATGTAATTAGAACGTGGCAAAATGAACCTACACACACACACACACACACACACACACACACACACACACACCTACAAAGTGATTCTAATAGAAGCATTCCATAATCATGACTATGGAATAAAAATGAGTCCTTGCATGCACTCTACTGCACTTACCGACACAGATGCACAGTAAGATCTTCAAATCGATGTACAGTTTCTACCTCTGAATCGACTCCATATATATAGGCAAATTTTCGGAGTCAAACTATGTCCGTCCAAATGAGGGGAAAAAGTCATCTTATCAAACGTAATTAGAATAAACAAGTTAAAAGAAGGAGTGAAAGAATTTAAATATCAGGTGATTACAAGGCAATGTGTCCAGCAGATGGCAGTTGTCCTGTAGCCCCGTAGGGTGTATCTTTATTGATACGTTGAAAGAAAAGAGGCTCTTTTTGTGAGATAGAGATATCTTCCGGTATAATCATATATTAGGAACCACCCCCTGCTTCGATTCGTCCTACAGGCTGGACAAGAGCCGCACGTTTTCAATTATGAGCGAGAAATGGCGCGTAACTGGTCAGACAATATGGCGTTTATCACAGACCAGCACGAAATTTTTCTCCTCTTTCGACAGAGCCTGCTCTCAACCTGTCATTAGATACATTGTATAAGGTAGATGACATACATTTGCATTATTCCTTTCATTGGTAGCCTTGGCATGTATACAGATGATAACATCTTTTGTTATCATGAAAGTCTATTTTCTTTTAATTTATTGCTGAAAGTCTGTTTTCTTTTAATTTTTTGCTGATTCATTTATTTCAGCTTGATGGCTTATGTCAAATAAAGTCTCTGTAGTAAAGAAAATAGTCAGAGACAAAAGCATCTAATCAGAATAAGCTATAGGTCTCAAATTATTTAAATAGACAATATTAATACCTGGATATCTTTCCATTTGTCGTTATTGACAAACATGACCAATATAAATGTCAAAATTGGGAAGTGGATGCTGAGGAAGCTAAAAAAAAAGAAAAGAAATTAAACTATTTATTTCATAGCGTATCATACGGTCTCTAACCTTCAAGCTGGTATGTCGCGTGCATGTCATTGGCGTGCGCAGGGTTGTGCCGTCTTTCTTAAAAAAAAAAACAGTTTTAGCAATCTATAAGGATTGCAAAATCATCGTTACATATGAATTACTTCTTGTCATACCCTGATTACCCTTGCTACTCATCTAAATTTTTGATAGCCGAATCTTTCCTTAAAGTTAATTACAAATGTGTAAGAAGAATAACTAAAACCAGGGTAATTAGTCAAATAATTACTCTAAGTTCGAATCCTTCAAACGATATAAGACGATATTTCAATGTAAGTTGTAAAGCAATCTGCACAAACAACCTTAATGTAAAAAAAAAGAAAGATCATTTCCCTGTTTTTTCTTTATTTCCTACGACAATCTAATTCATTAGGGAGGGTTTTTTTCTTCGATCACCATTTCTCTGATAGACTCCTTAATACTCAGGTCGATGAAAAACTTCTCTCTTTAATCTACGGAGAAATATTTAACTTCTGAGTTGCATGAAGTGTAATGTTCAGGTTTCGATGACAGGTAGATGCAGGTTGACATAGAAAATTTCCCTTTTTTTCCCCTGAAGAAATACCGGACGTTTCGATATTAGGCAGCTTCATTGCATTTGAAGATCGAAGCTAATAAAAGTCCCATGGGAGGGGCGTGTATTCTTCCTCATTAACGCACAGAACTCGAATTCGTACAAGTCATAATTAAACCTTCTGGAACATGTTGACTTATGACAGCGTCAATGTCGCACTGTGGTATTCAGTCCGCTGGACGACATATATTTTTAATCGACAAAGTAATGATATGTCAAATTTTACTGTAATTTAAATGAGTGGAGCATGAGAGGCAGCAATGGGATTTCACGGCCTTTGTCAATAACATTTGTAAGACGTATAAATATAAAATGTCTTTTAGTTCTTTTAGTTTTTAGATCTGGTCATTATACTAGCCATATTGGGTTGCTGACATTGGCGGCTAGTAGGAGAGCGAGTTGGTTTTAGCAATATCTACATCCCCTTGACTTCATATTGGAAGATATGAAATGTCTAGCGCAGTAAGCTTTTAGTTTGGATATTAAAGTAGTTTATTGTTGAATTGATAAACTTAGATACAAATGAACCAAGGCATCTTCTTTTCTGTACTTTAATGTGTAACCTCTTTATTCTACTGCTTTGTCATACTAGTGATCAGTGCGTAGATTGCACACTATTCTGTACACTTTTATACAATATATTCAAGGCTGAGTTGGATGAAAGGGCAACTAATCCAAAGTTACTTGGGAAAATCTAAATCATATTATTTGATGGCATATAAACAATTTCCAAACGCAGACATCGAGTGAATTCTATGGATTCCACGTGAAAGTTAATATCTACTTTGTATTGATAACTTTTTAATGATCAATTGCTTAATGTAGGGAAGTATTAAATAAAGCTCTTCTGAGTGTAATTTCATAACAAAGTAAACGAGAAGATAGTGTGAACGTTTCGATTGCGACTCTCTCCCCTGAAACATTCCTGATCCTGTACTCTACTATTTTCCTTGTGGTCCTTAAGATTTTAGGTTATTATGGGCAACTTTACCGAAGGGCTCGGACGGGAGCGTGTGAACGACTCTGTGCATTCGACGGCGATCTCACCAGGGGGTCGCTTGATGTCACATGGCAGGGGCTGGTATTGATGTGGGTGGCTCTCATCACAGTCCTTGCGAATGTCCTCATCCTCCTGACATTCTGGGGGCATTTCATGAAGGAACTTGTCGGATAAAATGTCCGACAAGTCAATTATATCCGACAAGTTCAGAGAAATCAGCCAATCAGACTAAAGAATTTCTCAAAACTTGTCGGATATAATTGACTTGTCAGATGTTTTATCCGACAAGTTCCTTCATGAAATGCCCCCCTGGTCTGAAAGGAAACTCTGGACGTACAGCAATACAGTCAGTGTACATCTTCAACATGACAGTCGCTGATCTGACGGTCGGTTTGGTCTGCATGCCGATTCGCACGGAGGTTTATCTCTTCGATAATACTTGGAATCTTGGAGAAAACTTCTGCAGCATCTTTTCCGGACTGGAAAATGCGCTGCCTGGTGTTTCGGTTCTGGGTATAGTGGGGATATGCTTCGACCGTTACCTAGCAACTTCGTTTCCAATATTTCATTGCCGGAGAAGGAGTAAACAGGTGGCAATGATGATCAACGGTATCACCTGGCTAATTCCGTTTTTGATATGGGCGGGAATAGTTACAATACGGAACTTCGTCAAACCGATCCGTAAAGAATATCGCAACGAGTCTAACGGCTGTTCTTTTGCGAGCTATAATTCTACTTTGTGTTCTTGCACCACTCTGCGTTCGGATATACATTCAGGTGAGATCGACCACGAAAAATAAGAGATTGACTGTCGAAAAGCAATTTCTACATAAACCCAATTTCCTCGATGGGTCTCCACCGACCATCAATGCATGTAAAAACTCACAACACGGAGACTACCGCCATGGTAACTCAGGACAAAATCATGCTAATGTGGAAAGTGAAAACTGTTGTCACACAAACATGACGACTTTGACTTATCTAAATGCTGAAGAATCCCATAAATCAAACAGCATTTCAAATACTGTCAACCAGCAACACAGTTTTGATGAGTGCGGTCACGTTGACCTTCAAACTTCCAAGGAGGATCCCGCAATTGTTATATCACATTACACATCCCACAACGTCGTGAATTTTAGAGGGCTAGGAAATAAATCACTGACACTGGAGTGTCAGTGATTTTGGGCAAAATCAAATGTGAACAAGCAACAAGCAGTCATGGAGTTAGGGAATGCCGATGGCTCATATTTAGCTCAAAAGTAGAAAAGGGACTGCCTATTTACCCTTTATAGCAGTTACCTCCTTCATAACATGGCTACCGAGCAGCTTAATTTTGATGTTGATAGCCGCAGACCGATCAGGATTTTACAGTCTACCTTTCTCCGTTAACCTGCGGGAATTTGGGCGTTGGTCTGCGTTTTGTAATAGCACCGCAAATCCCCTTGCGTATGCGTTAACGCAGCCATTGTTTCGTGATACTATCGGGAAAATATTTCATAGACGCATTCGTGAAAGAGTTCCCAGGTAGTGACATGTGTTTACATGGGCCTATACGTGTACAGGTATTCAATATAAAGTTTTATGTTTTCTGATTTTTTTTTTTTTTTTTTTTTAGGTAAGGTTTAAGTCAAGACATCACTAGCTTGGCTTCGGTCTAGTATACAATGCATGTAAGCGTTTCATCATCGGGAAATTTGCAGCATGATACGAAATTCAATTTTTACCTCGATTAATAAGTGTAAAAAGAACAATAATACTAGTAATTTTCACTTAGAGTTGACAGTTTATGTGTTCATATTGATTAAGTTTAAGGCATTATCTCTCTCTCTCTCTCAAAAAAAAAAGTTATACTTTAATTCCTTGATACAAGGTGTCTTATCTATCTCATCTATGATGAACGGAAACTTTTATAGAAAAAAAAATATTCAAAAAGGTATCTTTACTAAACGCGGGGAAGTTGGTTTCAAGTTAATAGAGGCCGTAACTTCATGGCGAATATCGATTACAGAGTATTAGCAAGGAGCTTCAAGCTCCTTCGTACTAGGGACACAAGTACTAAAAGAACTTGACGATGAATGAGTCAACTGGAAATACAATAACTATTGCAAGGAGCAGCGTCCATTAGCCGACAATAAGTTCTCAATACACATTGTATAGCCTCACATCATCTTGCTTATTATGCTGTCGAGTCAGAACTTTTTTTTTTCAATCAGAAATAAGAGCACATCAGCAGTGAATACTTCAGTGAAAAGATTATAGTTTGAGGTTTGTCGTGAGACACAGATGCTCAAGCTTGCTGCAAGGACAAATCAATTAGGTATCTATAGATATTATGTTGTAAGGCATTCTTTGCATCCTTGCTTTGGGTGCTTTGAGTTAAGACATCGATGAGAGATCAAAATACACCCATTATTGTTGATCTATTCAACACTGCTAAAAGTCTTCTTAACTTTTAATACAGTAATGACAGTAATAGCTTTAGTGCATTTCGACACGACAAAGAAGATCTCGCAAAACGAAAAGTAAAGGTGACGCATGTTCAACAGAAATGTTTTCAAAGTCGTCAGGAGCGAAAAGGGTTCTTATTGGGCGCGGCTATCTCATTTTTTTATGACTGTGAGGTGTGCGGATCAGAAGCCTGGGAAGCTCTAGACGAAACATTTTGGTCTTAGGTTTGCGCTATAACCCTACACGTACGAGAGCTGTTCCATAGGGTTTGGTCTTGAGCAATGCGCTTGTGATATCCAGATCTACATAACCGACAGCTCTTCACAACACTCAGAATTTCTCTGTTTATCACAAGATTTCTGACTTGAGGTATGTCCTTTCTCACTATTCATCAGAACCAACCAAGAAAGTTGGTCCGATTGTATTTCACTGTCTTCTAAAGATAAATGTAAATGTAATCTAAGGGAACAACTGTTAGCTGAGTTTTTTGCAAGTTACGCTTTTTATCTTTAATATGTAATAAATAGTAGTGTGCTTGGGATTGACGTTTGAAAGCCCTAACACCTATACAATACAGCCTTTTTTTGCAGAGCCCAATCACTCCTTCTAGTACTAATGATTCTCATTTAATCAATAATTTGTTGAATAAAAATTAGAGTACGATTTTGACTACATGTATTATCAAATTGTTTTTATCGGCATAATCATGACGTTATAGGTAGTACTATGAAATCATTCAGACGATATTCAACAAGAAAGACTAAATCAGTCTCGGAAATTGAAAAGAGGAAAAGAACGAAAAATCGTCTAAAATAATAATAAAAGTAATAAAAATAAAAAAGTATAAAAAGTATAAATAATAAAAAAATAAAAGTTTGCGTCCAGGGTCATCTTTCTAATCTCATGAGTAATTTCCCCTTTTCAGCATCTGCTACACGATGGTCAACAGTTCTATCGCAGTGAGTCAAGAATGGACCAATGACAACGGTACAAAAACAATGAACCTCTTGACTACGGTTCATCCTGCAGTAACCTGGCAAGCTTTGGTCCTTTTTGGCATCATGTTCATCACAATCATCGCAAATCTACTAATTCTCCTAGCCTTCTGGGCAGAGAAGAAATTGTGGACATACAACAATTACTACATCTTCAACATGACGGTGGCAGATCTACTGGTCGGATTAGTCTGTATGCCGTTTCGTGCGCAGATGTATATCTTAAGCGGTACTTGGATCCTGGGAGAAGTTTTCTGCAAAGTCGATAACGGTTTCCAGAATGCTCTCCCCGGAGTGTCTGTCATGGGCATGGTGGTGATATGTATCGATCGATATTTCGCAACGTCATTTCCCCTATACCATTATCGGCTGAAGGGTAAGATAAACGAGACTTTGGTCAACGTTTTGACATGGGTGATTCCACTCATGGTTTGGATGGGAATAAGCACTGTTTGGGACTTGATTCGTCCGAGTGGTCGTGTAATTGCCTCGGGTTTATGTGAACCAAATTATGCACAATCGGTTTTATCAAGCACTGTAGTCGTGATACTGCGAGCTGTTTTGCCATTCTTTATTCTTGTCCCACTTTGCCTACGGATTTACCTTCAAGTGAGGATGAGTACTAATAGGTCGTGGAAGGACAGCGTTATCGAGAAATTTGAGCAAGAAAGTCTACCTAATAAGTGTTCACGTGACTTTAAGTGTCAGAAACAATCAATATGTCAGGTTAAGGGAAATGATATGACTGTAAACAAAACCACAGCAAGTGTAAAAGCCACAGATAAGGACGCTTTTGATAGATCTATACTGAGTGATGGTGATAATATTACCGACAAGTATGTTGCCCACGAAACATCTCATGTTCCTGACATGTGGTCTCCACAACTGAGCGAAGACAAAGTTGGTGTCAAACGATTAAAATCGGCTGACACAGTATGTCCAACTTCCCGCTCACGACGTGACAAGAGCTCAAAGATGTCAACAGCAGACGAAGTCAGTGGATTAGAGTCGCCTGAGAAAAGTCACCCGGGTTACGCCGAGAACATCTCGGAGACCCTGGCCGGGATCAATCAACGAAGGATAACATTGAAAACAAATAATAAGGCCCTACGTACATTGACTTTAATCGTAGCGGCCTTCTTCGTAACCTGGCTCCCTAGTATCGTTGTTCTCATATATGCGTCTAGTGACCGACCGAGGTTCCGAAGCCTGCCCTTCGCCACGACGTTAAGGGAATCGGGTCGTTGGATATCTTTCTGCAACAGCACGATCAATCCTATAGCCTATGCTTTGGCACAACCATTATTCCGCCGTACACTCATGAAGATTTTTTGCAGGCGTCTGTACAAGCTTTGAAATCTTCGCCTACTTCTCTTTTCCCGGCCTCCATATAATCCTTTTGTTTGCCTAATGTAGCGCACTGTCAGTTTACACTTAAGAAATGTATATTGATTTATGTATGTCTATTGACAGAGAAAATAATGATACATTACATCAAACCGATGCACCTTCATTTTATTTAAGATTAACCTGTAATCGAGTTCCTGAAATTCAGCTTTATAATCATAAATTATAAAACTTGTGTGTTTCACAAAACGATTTCGTCAATATCATATCCAACACATTGAATCGTCTTCAATTTGATTTCCGGTACGTAAAGGATTTGAGTAAGCTTAAAACTACAAACGTCTTGAAAATAAATTATTTGACAGCAGAAATATTAAATGTTATCAAGTTAGGAGCTCAATTAACGCTGCCAATGGATGGTTGAGGATCAATACTATTGTTGCAAATCAGAGCGGCTTTCGACAGACATGTATCCTGTCCAAACACGTGTAGGTGGCGGTAGAATACTGTTGTCGCCCAACTATTTTGGAGAGCCTTTTGGGCTGGCAGCCCAGCTCTAGGCTGGTGGTATCCAAGGCTGGTGGTCTATTGAAGTTTAAAACAGTTCTAAATTGGCTAAAAAACTCTTGCAAATCAGATGCTGAGAAGGTTAGATTTTGGGGATTGTAACCATAGCTCATATTGATCGATATCGCAAGGGATTAGAAAAAGAACATGGAGCACACGGAATAGATCCCTACCGGTTTTCATTTCATCTTTAATTTTTTTTTTTTTGTTTACCATGATTCTGCTTCTTAGTCCTGCGTGATTATTTTTTAAGGAACTATATGCTTGATAGATTTGTTTAGAATGTTGATGGTGGAACACAAAGAAATATGTTCAACGCTTGCCATTTTCACTCACCGCCATGAACCTGAAAAGATCATACTTGCGTGAGAAAAAAAAAAACACCCAGAGCGTCCTGTATTAGATGAGGTCCGATGGATCAACGAGTGCGACTCTGAAGCTTTTGTTTTATTTCGCAGAGAAAATATGTCAGGAAATTTGACTGTCCAAGTTTTATTTGAACATTTTTCACTGCGAAAGGAAACCTCTGCAGTGAAACAGTGAGGCTACCGAAATGAAGTGATATTTCATCGGCGCCTGTGCAAGTCTAATAAACGTTCTGACGAAAGCCCCCTCCACCCTCATAGATTATCAGTATTTCGCAAGGAGACAAGTTATGCCGGGTATTTTGTCGTCGTACCTAATCCCACACACAAAAAAAAGTTGACAGTGAGGAACATACTTTTGGACCCGGTTTCAATGTTGAATATCCGTGATTATGATATGGGTTCGAGACTGTAGTCAATTAAAAACACAGAAAAAAAGTCACGTGTGTACTCTTCATTTTCTTGATAATATGCACAACCGTTCAAAATATGTGCAACGAAAAAGCATAACAGCACGGCGTGTTATCTTATGGCACATTACCGAAAAGCATAACTACATGCTCACTGACGTCAGAATGCATACTTTAGCAGTGCGCAATTAATCAGTTGTTACAAGCGCGTCGTGCGCTCTCAAGCACTTTATTTCTATAAACGACGTCTATATCGTGCCTTCCGCATGTGGTAGAGTGCGGTGTTCTTTGAGTGTATGGAACGAACATCTTTGGACATCTTGACTTTTGAGAAAGTTCTACATGTAGCTGACTGTCATTAACCCGTAAAGTTACATGAAGAAATGCCATTATTATTCGACCCACTTTATAAAACAAATAATGCACAGATTTAGTTTCATGACACCAGTGGAGACGCAGCTCACTCTCGGGTATTCACAATATCGTGAAACATGCATTCGACTGTGCTTCGTCGTCACGGGCATGCATGCTTCACCAATAACTATGGAGGGCGAGACGTGACACAATCAATACAACCATACATCTCCACTAAAGCATGCTTACCGGTGCATTATTTGTATAACGAATCACGTATGGAATCACCTGCTGTAAGTCAATTTTACGATATAATCAGACCTAAAGTAGTGCAGCTACTTAATAGTCTAGCTTGATGTTATGGTATCGTTTCGAACGGAACAAAAATGTGCTTGATTGACGGCTGAAAAAAAAAAGTAATGATGAAAAATGCTTCATATTACCCCCAACTAATGTTCGACATGATGTAATCTCCCTCGATGTGACATATAGGCCTATCGGGGAGTCGTTCCACGTTTATTTGCGGTCATGGCTGACCTTTTTTATCTTGTCTGTAATTCTCATCCTCTTTGGATGACACTTTGTAATACTTTTTTCAGTCAGCTTGTCATCAGTGTCCTCACTACATTAAAGTGATCTTCTTCGTTATTATGTTCGTTATTCAGAGGGTTTTTTTATCAAAAAATTGAAACAAAGCTCATTATTTCAAAGATGCGTTATTCCGAAACATACAAATGAAATATGATTCGCTAATCCCAACATTTTTGTCGTTATTCCGCAGGTTCGTCGCTCCGAAGGCTCGTTAATCAAAAAATGAAATAGGGTTTGTTATTCCGAAGATTTTTTTTTATCCGAAAAAAAAATAAGGTGCATCATTTCGAATGCGAACATGAAAGAAGGTTCGTTAATCCGAAACAAACAGATAGTGCCTGCCAGCGAGCCTTCGAAATTACGTATACCTTACTTCATCTTCGCACTAACCACCTTCCGAAAAACGACCTATATTTCATGCCGGAATGCGGAACCTTCGGAATAACGAAACTTAATTCATTTTGCTCATACTTATCCCAGCAACGCGGGTTGCCAGATGGAACAAAGCTCTCGGACATTAGGTTTGTTGTGGCTGTCTTCTTGATAACATGGAAATGAAGAAGAGTAATTTTAATGTTGATAGCTTCAGATATATCAGGATTCAACAGTCTAACCTTTTAACTTGAACCTGCAGGAGCTTGGGGTGGTTTGCGTTTTAAATAGCACCGCTAATCCCATTGCGCATGCGTTAGCTCATCCATTGTTTCGTCATATTATCTTGAATTTGTCTTATGGACACGCTAGTGATAGAGTAGTCATTCAGTCCAATGTGTACACATAACGTAATTGTACAGGTTTCCACATTGAGTTCGTTTGTTTAGATAATTTTTAGGGTATAATAGGACCTACGTGTATGTTAACACATAATCATTAGCTTGGCAGCTACGCGATGCTCATAAACGAACTTCGTTTCGCCACTGAAACAAAGGAATTTCAATTAACATTGATTTACAAGTACAGAAAAGCAAGTTGCAAGTGATTTTATTGAGAGTTGACAATATTTGTGTATTCCTATTCAAATTCAAATTCAAATTCAATACACTCTGTGAAAAAAATTGGAGGCACCCACTCAAAAGACTATGCCTGTAACATGTGGGTACCTCTGAGGGAAAAGGGGGAAAGAGGGGTGAAAAACGTACAACTACAAAGAGTGCGGGAAACTGGGAATGTCGGGAATAGAAAAAAAAAGAAAGAAAGAAAGAAAAAAAAAGAAAGCAAAAGTGTGATAATAGGGAACAGAAAATAGGGAGAAGAGGAAGAGATAGAGAGAAAGAGAGAGAGGAAGAGAGAAAACCTAGATTATTTTGATGCATACACCAAGGGGCGAAGCCCTCAGAGACAAATAGCGTTTTCGGGAGTGAAACAGTGTCGAGCTGCTTTCCAGCGGCACAGACTGTAACCGTGAGGGCACGTATGGAATACAAAAATACTAAACGCGGTAAAAAAAAAAAATGGTCAGTGCCTCAAGAGAACGCTGCCTATAGTTCAATTCAATTCAATTCAATTCAATAGTTTATTTCCATCATCACAAAGAAAAGAAAAGAAAAAGTTGACATAATCCAAAGTGATACATTTTTTTTTTCATTTCTCTTACACTCGTCCGATAAAGGATTTTTTCAAGACAATATAGAGTATATTATACACGAATGATGTCGTAAAAAAGAAACAATGCACTTTGTCATTGCAACAAAAATAGTAAATAATCACAATGATGGAAAACAGTGTTCCACTAAAAAAGCCACGCTTGTAAAACGTGGAACACTGGAACAAAACAACAACAGCACCAATTTGTTATACCAAATAGACATATTCATTTAAATTCTTCTACATACTATTGTACATTTTACTAATTGATATAATGATGTTGATACTATGAACAATACTTACTAGGATTTTAGGATGCAATCGTATAAACTATATAACATATCACATTTGTGGCACAGACACTATGGGGCCAGGTGTGCCAGGAAAATTGAATGGAAAAAGATATGCAATCGACCACAAAAAGCATAACGACGACAACAACAATAACACAATACACAGAAATAACAAAATTTGAGGAAATGCACTCAGACAGATACTGGACAACGAAGAACAAGGAAAAAGTAGCACGGAAGAATAGAGAAGGAAAAGGAGAGGGATGGAAAAGGTCTGTGGACACACTACAAAATCTCAAGGAAAAGTGAAACATGACGGGTTTTTTCATTGAACAGAATTAACTGGTATATTTAGAAAACAAATGTTTTTTGAGTTTATACTTAAATGTAATTAACTTCACAGATTCTTTTAGATCATTATCTAAGCTATTCCAAAATCTGGGTCCGGTATAAACAAATGTATTTTGAGTGTGTACAGTTCTAACTAAGGGAAGATGAAATTCTTTAGATTGTCTAGTGGGATAATTATGTACGTGGCTGTTACGGTGAAATAAAGAATAAAATATTTTGGGTAGATGATTGCAGTTGTAATTAAACATAAATTGACCAAGTTGTAACAAATACAACTCATTTATTTTCAGAATTTTGTGCTCAAGGAAAAGCTTGTCAGTATGTGCTCGGATATGAAGGTTAAAAACGATTCTGAGCGCCATCTTTTGCAGAAGAAATAGTTTATCTAACAATGTCGAATATGTATTCCCCCAAGCAAGAATTCCGTAATTCAAGTACGGCAATACCAAACTTGAATAAAGCGTAATCAAAGCCGAAGAAGGAAGATAATATTTCAATCTATTCATTATGCCTAAGTTACGTGCAATTACTTTACAAATATTGTTTATGTGACACTTTCATGATAACTTATTATCAACACAAACACCTAAGAATTTAATAGACGAAACCTCTTCAAGAGGAGTAGTGTCAAATATAACATTACCTGGTAATCTATCTAAAGAATTACTGAAAAACATATACTTTGTCTTCTCAAAGTGAAAGTCTTTTCATAGTGAAAGAGAATACATTACAGAATTATATTCATTCGGTTGCATTATAAGACTTCAAAAGAAAAATCTTCAATCTCTCTTTAAAGAATTCAATATTGATTTAGCTTGAGACATTATATCTCGGAAAACTAGTTACACGTTCATTCAAATGGACGCAGTGCATTGTCTTATCCATCCCAGCTATACTGAATCAAAATTCATTTCATTAAAAGATATGCATAAATGTATCTATACTGAACGCTGGGAAGTTGATTTCAAAGTAATACAGCCAAGACAGGAACTTTCCGTAGTTGGCTGCACGCCCTTCAGGACCAGGAGAATGGGCGAAGCAAGTATTAAAGAACTTGACGATGAGTGAGTCTACTCGAAATAAGGGAAAGTAGCAGCGTCCATTAACAGACAATAAATATTGTATACACATTGTACAGCCTCACATCATTTGAGTTATTATCCTGCAGCGTGAGCTCTTCTTCCATTCGAAATTAGATCACATCTGCAGTGAATACTTTTGATAATAGACCATATATCAACGTCTTTCATGAGACACACACACAATAAAAAAAAAATGTTCAAGTCTGATTTCTCCGGAACTTCAAGGACATAGTAATGAGATATCCAAAGAAATTGTCTTATAAGTCTTTCTTTGCTTGCTTGCGTACCTTACGTGCTTTGAGTAAAGACATCAATGAGAGATCAATTACAAATGCTTGCACGTCTATCATCGCCGATCTATTCACAAAGAACTAAAAGTTCCCTCAACTTTGAATACTACGATGAGATGCATCTAAATGCATTTGGACACAATGAAGAAAATGCCGCAACACAAATAGTTAAGATGACGCATGTCCAACAAAGAGATTTTTAATGTCGTCAGGAGATAAAGGATTCTTATGGGCGCGGCTATCTGTCAGTTAATGTCTTGAAGACGGGAGAAGTGCTGATAAGAAGGCGGGGAGGCTTCCGTTGAAACACTGTGGCCTTGCGCTATACTCCTACCAGAACAAGAGCTGTTTTTTAAAGTCTATTTCGTGACAACGTACCTGTGATATTCAGGCCTATATACATCCTATACTTACCGACAGTTCTTCACGACAGTCAAGATTTCGCTGTCCATTGCAGGCTTTCTTGCTTTCTGGAGGTACGTCCTTTCTCAATATTTATCAAGATAAGACAAGACAGTTGGTCCGAAATTATCTTACCGTCGACAACAGATAAAAGTCAACGGAGGGAATTAACATAAATAACTATTAGCTGACTTACTGCAAGATACGCTCTAATTCTCCGTCATGATGATGCGTAGCAGGCTTTGAATTAAACCATAGGGAAGACGCCTGTTATCAAAATATTTGACCGAGCCTAATCATTTCTACTTGTAATAGTAATTATTTCATTAAATTTTTCATTTCTTTACAAAAATATAGACAATTTTAATATAGCTACCATAATCATTTTCATCAGCATAGATACATTATACGAAGCAATTCCCTGATTTCAGGATTCAAAGAAAAAAAGTCAATCTCACAGATAAAACGAGCAAAGAATATGAACCGAAAATCATCTCAAGTTAATAATGAAGGGTTTGCAGTTAAAGTCATCATTCTAATCTCATTTCCCCTTTCCAGCATTTGCTACACGATGGTCAACAGTTCTATCGCAGTGATCGCAGTGTGGACCAATGGCACCGGTACAAAAACAAGGATACTCTTGACTACGCTTCATCCTACAGTCACCTGGCAAGCTTTGGTCCTCTTTGGTATCATGTTCATCACAATCATCGCAAATCTGCTAATTCTTCTGGCGTTCTGGGCAGAGAAGAAATTGTGGACATACTGCAATTACTACATCTTCAACATGACGGTGGCAGATCTCCTGGTCGGGATAGTCTGTATGCCGTTTCGTGCGCAGATGTATCTCTTTAATAGTACTTGGATCCTGGGAGAAATCTTCTGCAAAATCGATAACGGTTTCCAGAATGCTCTCCCTGGAGTGTCTGTCATGGGCATGGTGGTGATATGTATAGACAGATATTTTGCAACGTCATTTCCCCTACAACATTACCGGCTGAAGAGTAAGAGGAACGCCGCTTTGATCAACGTTTTGACATGGGTGATTCCATTGGTGTTTTGGATGGGAATAAGCACTGTTTGGGACTTAAGTCGTCCCGTTGGTCGTGTAAACTCAGCGGGTTTTTGTGGTGCTAACTATGCGAATTCGGTTTTAACGACTATAGTTGTGGTTGTCATGCGAGCCGTGTTGCCTTTCTTTATTATTGTCCCTCTATGCCTACGGATTTACCTTCAAGTGAGGATGAGTACTGATAGCTCGTGGAAGGACAACGTTATCAAGGAATTCGAGCAAGATACTCTACCTAGTAAGTGTTCACGTGACTTTAAGTTTCAGAAACAATCTGTATGCCACGTTAAAGGAATTGTTATGACTGTAAATTCGACCACAGCAAGTGTAGGAGACACAGATAAAAACGCTTTTGGTAGATCTGTACATAGTGATAATATTACCAATACGTCTGCTGCCTACGAAACATCTCATGTTAATGACAGGTGGTCTCCACAAATGAGTGAAGACAAAATGGTGGTTAAACAATCCAAACCGGCTGACACAGTATGTCCAACCAGTTCGCGCTCACGACGTGACAAGAGCTCAAAGATGTCAACAACAGACGAAGTCAGCGTATTAGAGTCGCATGAGAAACGTCACGCGGCTTACGCCGAGAACATCTCGGAAACCCTGGCCGGGATCAATCCACGAAGGATAGCATTGAAAACAAATAGTAAGGCCCTACGTACACTATCCTTTATCGTATTGGCCTTCTTCGTTTCATGGCTACCCAGCATCGTTGTTCTCATATATGCGTCCACTGACCGCCGGAGGTTCCGAAGCCTGCCCTTCGCCACTAAGTTACGGGAATCAGGACGATGGATATCTTTGTGCAACAGCACAATCAATCCTATAGCCTATGCTTTGGCACAACCATTATTCCGCCAAACCATCATGAAGATATTTTGCAGGCGTCTCTTTAAGCTTTGAAATTTTCACCTACATCTCTTTTCCCGGCTCATCGTGTAGTCCTTTTGTTTGCCTAATGTAACGCATTGCTAGTTTAATTTGTGCACAGTATACCTATTGACAGATAAAATAATGCTACATTATCAAAATTATATATGTATATATATATAAGATTATATTAGAATTTAGATTTTTCGATTTTAGATTGTTAGATGAGGTCCGCCGGATCGACGAATGCGATTCTGAAGCATTTGTTTTATTTTGGAGAGAAACCATGCAAAGGGATTCGACTGTCGAAGTTTTATTTCCAAAAAAAAAAATTACACTGAGAAAAGAAAAAAAAAAGCAGTGAAATAGTGAGGTAACCGAAATGAATTGATATCTCATTGGCAGCTTTGTAAGTCTAATAACCACTCTCACGAAAGCCCCCTCCTCTCATAGGTTATGATATGAGTATTTCGCAAGGAGACATGTTATGCAGGGTATTTTGGCGTCATGCCTAATCCCAAAAAATGCGTTGACAGTGAGGAACATACTTTTTGACCCGGTTACAATGTTATCCGCGATTATTTCAATTTCAATTTCAATTCTATTTTCGTATTTCTCGATTTAAAATACATGATATATATATATATATATATATATATATATATATATATATACATGATATATATATATATATATATATATATATATATATATATATATATAATATAACAAAATGTGATAATACAGAATGTCCAGCTTGGATATATACATAAAGAAATAGGAATACAAATATAATACTTAGCGGTCGATGTGTCATTTTCAATTAAAATAAAGGATGCAAAGATAAATTGTAATATGGGTTTGAGAATGTAGTCAACCAACAGCACAGAAATGAGTCATCTGTGTACTCTTCATTTTCTTTACACAGCCGTGCAAAAAGGTGTGCAACGAAAAAGCTGCACGGCGTGTTATCCTGTGACACATTACAGAAAAAGCTAAATGCGCGCTCATTGACGTCACAATGCATACTTTAGCAGTACGCAATCAATCAGCTATTACAGGCGCGTCGTGCGTTCTCAATCGCTTATTTCTGTAAACAATGTCTATTTCGTGCCTTCCGCATTTGTTGGAGTACAATTTTTGTCGAGTGTATTGAACAAACATCTTCGGACATCTTGACTTTTGAGAAAATTATCCATGTACAAATGATGTAGCTGACTGTCATTAACCGATAAAGGTACATGAAGAAATGCGATTAAATTTCGACTCACTTTATAAAACAAATAATGCACAGATTTAATTTTATGGCATCATGGAGATGCAGCTCACTCTCGGGTATTCACAATTTCGTGCAATTTCGGCTTGCATGCTTCACCAATATATGGAGGGGGAGACGAGACACAATTGATACAACCATACAACTCCAATACGCTCGAGCGCTCTGTATTTCCACTTATCTAAGCAGTCTCACCTGTGCATTATATGTATAACGAATCATGTATGGAATCATCTGATGTAAGTCAATTTTATGATGCAATCAGACCTAACATAGTGAAGCTAATAGTCTACCTTGGTGTTATGGTGTCGTTTCGAATGGAACAAAAATGTGCTTGATCTCCACATAAAAAGAAGAAGAGAGTAATGATGAAAAAATTTTCATACTATTCACAACTTATGTTTGACATATTGTAATCTCCCTCGATGTGACATTAATAGGCCTATCGTGGAGTCGTTCCATGTTTATTTACGGTCATGGCTGACCTGTGTTAGCTTGTTATCCAGATGGTTCTTGATTTAAAAAAAAAATGAATCAAGGTTATTATTTCTATAGTTAGTTATTCCGACACATGCAAATGAAATAGGATTCGCTAATCCCAACATTTTTGGCGTTTTCTGCAGGTTCCTTGTTCCGAAGGCTTATTAATCCGAAACGAACGGAATTTTTGCATTAACGACCTTCCGAATAATGACCTATATCTCATATATTGCAGAATTTCGGACCTTCGGAATAACGAAACTTATTTCATTTCGCTCATACTTTGTCATACTTTCGCTCAGACAGTAACAAAACTCTCGAACATTAGGCTTGTAGTGGCTGTCTTCTTCATGACATGAGTATCAAGCAGCAAAATTTTAATGTTGATAGCCGCAGATATATTGATTCTACAGTCTAAGCTTTTGCCTTGAACCTGAGGGAGCTTGGGAATTGGTCTGCATTTTTAAATAGCACCGCCAATCTCATTGCGCATGCGGTAGCTCATACATTGTTTCGTCATATTATCTTGAATTTGTTTTATTGACACGCTAGTGATAGAGTAGCCATTCAGTTGGTTGTGTAGACATAGACATACGTGGACAGGGGTCCACGTTGAGTTCAATTGTTTAGATTTTTAGGATGTATATAGGTATATGTTAACACACATCATTAGCTTGGCAGGTATGCGATGCTCATAAACGAACTTCATTTCGCCACTCCACTAAAACAAAGGAATTTCAATTCACATTGAATTACATATACATAAAGGGTAATGTTTCAAGTAGTTTTTATTTAGAGTTGACAATATTTGTGTATTCCTATTGATTTAGCTTCAGACATTATCTCTCTTGGAAAATTAGTTACGCGTTCATTCAAATGGACACAGTGATACAAATTGTCTTATCCATCCCACCTAATGAATCAAAGTATATTAATTTAAAAAGATATGCATTAAGGTATCTATATTGAACATTGGAAAGTAGATTTTAAAGTTGTAAAGCTGAGAAAGGAACTTTGCGTTGCTATTCTTATTGGCTGCTGCCCTTTATGACTGAGAGAACCGGCGAAGCAAGTATTACTTGACGATGAGTGAGTCTACTCGGAAAAAGGTTCCTACTGAAAGTAGCAGCGTCCATTAACAGACAATAAGTCTTGAATAAACATTGTATGGCCTCACATCAATTGAGTTATTATACTGCAGCGTGAGCTCTTCTTCCATACTTTGGAGAATAGACAATAAAATCAACGTCTTTTACGACACACAAAATAAAATTCAAGTTTGATTTCTCCTTAACTACAAGGACATATCACTAATGAGATACCTAAAGAAATCGGTTTGTAAGTCTTTCTTTGTCTTTTTGCGTACCTTACGTGCTTTGAGTTTAGACATCAATGAGAGATCAAATGCTTGTACATCCATTATCGCCGGTCTATTCAAAACGAATTAAAAGTCTTCTCAACTGTAAATACTATGATGAGATGCATTTTAATGCATTTGGACACAATGAAGAAAATGTCGCCACACAAAAAATAAGATGACGCATGTTCAACAGAGAGATTTCAAAGTCGTCAGGAGCTAAAATGGTTCTTATGGGCGCGGCTATCTGTCAGTTACGATCTTGAAGTGAGAAAGGAGCGGATAAGAAGGCGAGGAGGCTTCGGTTGAAACACTGTGGCCTTAGGTTTGCGCTTTTATCCGACAAGAACGAGATTTGCTCTTTAAAGTTAGTTTCCTAACAATGTACCTGTGATATTCTGGCTTACATCCTATACTAACTGGGAGTTCTTCACGACAACCAGGAATTTGCTGTCCATTGCAGGCTTTTTGGAGGTACGTCCTTTCTCACTATTTATTAGGACTAGACAACACAAAACAGGTGGTCCAATCTCGTTTCACAGTTGACAAACGATAAACGTCAACAGAGGGAATTTTCATAAATAATATCTAGCTGACTTACGGTAAGATGCACTTCATTTCTTATTTGCAATAATGTGTAGCATGCTTTTGATAACCCCATAGGGAAAACGCCTGTCATCAAAGAATTCGGCCGCCTAATCATCTCTGCTTGAAATACAATTTAGTAATTCCTTCATTAATTTTTTCATTTGTTCGACAAAATATGGAAAATTTTGTAGCTACTGTAATTCCTTTTATCAGAATAGAAACGAAATTATATGAAGTAATTTCCTGAAATCTACCAGGCGACATTCAAAGAAAAAACATACAAAGTCAATCTCAAAGATAAAACGAGCCAAGAATATGGAAAGAAAAATCATCTTAATCATTTTAATCTCATGAGTACTTTCCCCTTTCCAGCATTTGCTACACGATGGTTAACAGTTCTGTCGCAGAAATAGCAGAGAGTCGAGAGTGGACCAATGACACCGGTACAAAAACAATGATCCCCTTGACTGCGATTCATCCTACAGTCACCTGGCAAGCTTTGGTCCTCTTCAGCATCATGTTCATTACAATCATCGCAAATCTGCTAATTCTCCTGGCCTTCTTGGCAGAGAAGAAATTGTGAACATACTGCAATTACTACATCTTCAACATGACGGTGGCAGATCTCCTGGTCGGGTTAGTCTGTATGCCGTTTCGTACGCAGATGTTTCTATTTAACGGGACCTGGATTCTAGGAGAAGTTTTTTGCAAAGTTGATAACGGCCTCCAGAATGCTCTCCGTGGAGTGTCTGTTATGTGTATGGTGGTGATATGTATGGATCGATATTTCGCAACGTCGTTTCCCATACACCATTATCGACTGAAGGGCAAGAAAAACGCTACATTGGTCAACGTTTTGACGTGGGTGATTCCACTGGTGGTCTGGATGGGAATAAGCACTGTTTGGGACTTGATCAGTCCAAGTGGTCGTGTAATTGCATCGGGTTTATGTGAGCCTAATTATGCGCAGTCGGTTTTATCGGGCATAGTAGTCGTGATATTGCGAGCTGTGCTTCCATTCTTTATTCTTGTACCACTTTGCCTAAGGATTTACCTTCAAGTGAGGATGAGTACTAAGTGTTCACGGGATTTTACGTTCCAAAAACAATCTGTTTGGCAGGTTGAAGGAATTGATATGACTGTGAACGAAACCATACCAAGTGTAAGACCGATAGAGAAGAACCGTTTGGGTAGATTTCCACGGAGAAAGAAGATTACCAATCGGTGTGCTGCCCCTGAAACATCTTATGTTTCTAACAGATTGCCTCCTCAGATGAGGGAAGACAAACTTGTGGTCAAGCAGTTAAAGTCCGCCGAAACAATTCGTCCAAAGATGTCAAAGATGTCAAGAGTGGATGAAATCAGTGTATTAGAGTCACCTGAGAAACGTCACCCGGCATGCCCGGTTTACGCCGAGAACATGTCGGAAACCCTGGCTGGAATAAATCGACCGAGAATACCATCGAAAACTAATATCAAGGCTCTGCGTACATTGACCTTAATCGTGGCGGCCTTTTTCGTAACCTGGCTCCCTAACATCGTCGTTCTTATATTCGCGTCCAGTGACCGCCCGAGGTTCCGAAGCCTGCCCTTCGCCACGACGCTACGGGAATCAGCACTTTGGATATCTTTCTGCAACAGCACTATCAATCCTATAGCTTATGCGCTGGCACAACCGTTATTTCGCCGTACGCTCGTGCAGATTTTCTACAGGCGCCTACAAAGGCTTTGAAATCTTCAATTTCCTCTCTTTTCCCTGCTCACCCTGTAGTCCTTTGCCTTTTTTCTTCGCGTTATCATATTACATCAAAAATTGCATTCTTTGCCATTAGGTTAGGATAAGGTCTGGTACTTTGATTTGTATATGTCCATAGGTATAGAAAGGAATTTGCCAAATTGATGCACACTGCATAAGTCAAAGGTTTAGCTGTAATCGGATTCACTAAATTGAACCTCCATGGGCTCACAGATCTCATCAATGTCATCAAACACGTTGATTTCAATACATTTTCATTTCATATCTGTAAAGAATTGTCGTTAGAGTTGAAGTACCAACGTGTTGGAGATGAACTCTCTTGATAGCAGAAAAAGAATCAATATCACATCAGAAGCCCAAGTAACAATGGTAACTATAGTCCACAAATGTTAGAGAAAATACGTATATGCCATTGTTACAAATCCGAGAGGCGTCCGACCGATGTCCGGTCTGGTGGAATTATTGGGCTGACTGCCTTGCGATGCCCAAGCGGACTCCTGTCGATTTTCCGTCACTCGTCGGTTGGCCCAGCGAAATTGCTTACAAGTAGACACTCGCAACCCGGCTGCCGAGCAGGTTTAATATTGGAGATTGTGAACATGGCCTCATTTGATCGACACCTCTAAAGATGAGGTATTGAACACAGAGTACACAGTAATAGTTTTCAAATCATCTTTTTTATTCCAACCAAAAACTGATGCCCACTCTTAGTTACCCAAATTCTGCTTCTTAGTCCTGCAAAACATAGTGTTTCCTTTCTTGTATTTGATTCAACAGTGTTAATGGTGGAACAAAACATATTCTATTCATGTATGTTTTCAGGGGCGGATCCAGGAATTTCGTAAAGAGGGGGCGCGTTTACAAAATTAAAGGGGGGGGGGCGCACGCACCCTCCACCATTTTTTTCTTTTATTTCTTTTGTTTCAACAAAAAATAAGGGGGGGGGGGCGTGCGCCGGTTGCGGTCCTCCCTGGATCCACCCCTGGTTTTCACTCTCCTTGAAGACTTTAAAAGGTTATACAAGCGTGATAGAAAACAGGACGTCCTGTATTAAATGGGGTCTGATGGACGAGTGTGAATGAAAGTTTTTGGTTCATTTTGCAGAAAAAAAGTCAGTCGGTGTATATACTTGTCTAAATCATTACACGGGCCGTCTTCATGGCGTGTTTTGAAAGACATATGGCTGTTGAGATACCCATTTTCGGAACCCTTTGAAATTCTATTTCCTAAAACGAACTTTTCCAAATTTACGCGTAAGAAGAGAAACTCTTGCTGTAAAACAGTGTGGCTTCCTCTATCAATCGATGAAGTCAAATCACAAGTTGTAACATTATGGTTCCTATTCAATTCATTGTCATCTGTGCCTTTGCAATTTGAGTGGATCATAGTGATAGCCATTCTGACGAAATCACCGCAAATAATATACACAAGTATTTCGGAATGGTATGGAGACGATGTAAGACGCATATTTTGTCATCAAATCTATAATCTTCAACGAAATAAAATGTGTTGCTGTGAAGGGTATACAATTCTGCCCGCCTTTTTTGTCATCCGTGAATATCATCGGTATGTAATCATTTGCTCTATTAAAAAGTTAACTTCACGATGTAATCTAAGCTAGAATAGTGCAGTTACTTCATAATTAGTTTGATGCAATCGCTGGTATTTGTGCTTATTGAGAAGTATGTCATATTATGTTATCGAATGCTGTATGCTAAATGATGTTCTTATGAAGAATCAGGATCATGGCAACGCAATAGTTGTTTGTAGAGAGATGCTTTCTTTTTTTATCAGCATTTGTTTATAGTACCTTTGTGTGTGTGTGTGTGTGTGTGTGTGTGTGGGAGGGGATTGAGAGAGGGAGGAGATATTCACCTATGTGTGTACTTTCTGTTCTGCATTGGCATCGATTAGTTAGTGCCGAACATTCATTTCCCCTTTCCTCGCCGTTTTGAAGGTCTATAGAGTTATTTTTTTTTTACATCCCTTATTCTTGGCTCCCATGATTACCGATTGAGTTGCTATTGACCTTGACCATGATCAAAAAATTTACTGAAAAAATGTCGCCAAATGTATAAATGTGAAACTTCGACCTAGTTTCAACCTAAATCGAACAAAGAAGGGGTGATGAAAAATTTTGTCATTAAACCTGATAATAATAATGATAATGATGATAGTGAGACTCTTATAAAGCGCACATTTCTACCTAAAAAAGATACTCAAGGCGCTATAGAACAGAGTACATATTGTGTCACGTTACAACAGTATCACAGAAAATAATAAGACAATAAACCAACAAACAATAGGCCTATATACGTACGTACATACTATACATACGTACATACTATACATACTATATACTATATATATACTATATATACTATATATACGTACACATACTATACATACAGGTATACAATATTGTCAATTTGAATTGAAAATATATGTCTTGAGATTCTTTTTGAAACCATCAATGGAAGATGCTTCTCTAAGAGATTTTGGTAGGCCATTCCATAGTTTTGGGCCCATATATGAAAAAACCTATATAATCTTCAAAGAAATTGAATGTGTTGCCGTGAGGAATATACAATTCGACTCGACTTCTTCGTCACCCGCGAATATCATGTTTATAATCATTTGCTGTCAGTCAACTTAACGATGTCATCAAATCTAGAATAGTGCAGTAACTTCATAATCTAGTTTGATGCCATGGATGTCATTCACAATTGAACAAAATGTGCTTGATTGATAGCAGTAAAGGTAATGACAAGACCTACTTAATGCACTATTCACTATACTACTAATGCACGATGGGTTGTAATCTCCCTCGATGTTATATATTGTAATTGAGTCTTTTTTTTGCGTTTGTTTGTGATTATATCCGTTATTCTCATTTTCTTCTTATGACACTTTGTACAACTTTCTTAGTCACCTGATGTGCTCCATCATCAGTGTACGCTGTACGATAGTGGGGTCTTGTTGGGAGATAATCGGAACCACACAAATTTCCTATACCTAAAGACGTTTGATAATCTGGAATACGATATAGGATTCGTTAATCTCAACATTTGTGGCATTATTCCGAAGGTTGGTTGTTATGAAAAATGAAATATGTCTAAATGAATAATCTAGTTTGATGCCGTGGGTGTCAGTCAGAATTGAACAAAATGTGTTGATTGGCAGCAAAAAAGGATAATGACGCGACCTACTTAAAGAGCCCCTGCAATCCAAATGCATGTTGATTTATGTTGATTTATGATACCCTCAACATCAATTTGTGATGAAACGAATATCTAGAAACATTCCATATATTTTTAACGACTTTTTTTCCCCTATTTTCCTTTAGATTACTTGGGAACGCCCACAAAAAAAAAATCCTTCCAAACCAACATTCCTCAGATGACTTCATCTCTCAATCATTGCTAAAGTACTGAAATGTATAACAAAAGACATTGGAACGCGCCTTCCCCTCGAGTCAGCATAACTTGCATGTTCCGTTGACATGTTTTTTTTTTTATTGTTAGTCACATTAATATCACAGAATCGTGCAAGTTATTTCTCAATTACCTTACGTGGTCAATATTCAGTGTCCTCAGTACTTAATGTGGTCTTGTTGGGCGATGTTCGCTATTCCGAAGGTTTGTTGATTGGAAACAAACAAATTTCCTATACATTCGTTAATTTCAATATGTGTGGCATACTCCAGAGATTGGTTAATACGAAAATGGAATAAGGAGCGTTATTTCGAAGAATTGTTTTTTAACCCGAAAATAAAGCGTGGTTCTTTAATCCGAAAGGAACAGAGGGTGCGTACTATCGAGTATTCAGAATTACGAGCCTTTACTCATTTTCGGAGTAACAAACTTTTGGAACAAGTAACTGCAACCGTCTCCTTTGCGTGTTACTATATTGGTAGGTATGATCTATGTCGCCTCGTTACCATTTTAAGTATCATTCATTTCAAGCTCTACTCACATTATATCAGTGCAGAAATTCGCGTGTTTTTGCAGAATATCAAAGTGATTATTATTTTTTCAATCGCTTGCATTTGTGCTCATTGAGTAGTGTCATGTTATGTTATCGATAATGTTATGCTAGATGATGTTGTTATGAAGCCTCAGCATTTTGGCAGTGAAAACTTGTTTATAAAGAGATGCTATCTTCTTTTTATCACCATTTGTTTATGATACCATTGTGTGTGTGGGGGGGGGGGGGGGCGAAATGTAGAGTGGGAGGAGATACTCGCCTATGTTTGTACTTTCTCTTCTGCATTGGCATCGTTTAGTCAGTTTCGAGGAATCATTTCCCCTTTACCTCGCCGTTTTAAAGTTCTGTGGAGTTATTTCCTTTTTATCATTCATTCTACTTGCTCCCACGATTACAGATTTATTTGCCATTGACCTTGACCATGACAAAAAGTTTACTGAGAAAATGTCGCCATAAGTATGAATGTGAAACTTTGACCTGGCGTCAACCTAAATCGAACAAAGAAGGGGTGACGAAAACACCGCACTTGCTCAATTTTTGCTAACGCCATTCCTGAATTTCAGTTTTAGCGCTGGTTTTGTCAGTTACCTTTCAATATTCTTTGTCAAGGGTCGACTGAGTTGGTGATGTAGGATAGGGGTACCATGCAGGGAAGGTGTTGAGTCCAAATAGGAAGAATGATATTGAAATTTTGAATTTATAAGGAAACTAACGAGAAAATAAATCAGGAAAAAGGAAAAAGGAAGCAGCTTCACAGACTTGAAATTTGACATGATTGGTAGTCGGTGCTCCGTCTGATATGCTAATTATTCATAATTATCAAACCAACATTTCAATGGTCAAATAATAATACTTAGACTAATATTGATATGATGTGGGTGTGATAATTCAGTGGGATTGGTTTACATTTTCATATGTCACAGTCAAACCTAACATCGATCTAAATATGATCTCAAAATGAAATGAATCCACGGACACATCTATTTAGGTTTAGAACATGTATTCTTATGCACTTCTTTACCCTAGCACGGTATGTAGCAAGGGAGTTCATACGGACGTTATCATGTCAGAGATACGTCGTTTTATGAGTAAAGGTCTCGTAAAATGCAGTAGCTGATATTAAAGGAATCGTATCGTTTTGGTTGAGAACTAATTTCAAGTTTTTAACATTTTTCTGGTGAGATAATGAGAAACCTCTTATGAAATATGAAAGAGCATGCAATTCCATTTGATGAAAATTGGTTTTGAAATGGCTGTGATATCTAACACACGGCGATTCTAATACAGTGTGGTACCCACCTTTGTTTTACTTTGTTTTTAGATGTTTCAGTCATTCCAAACCCGATTTTCATCAAATGAACCTTGAATTCCTCTTAAAATGGTATGGTCTGTACTATTTCATAAGTGTTTTCTTGGTATCTCGCGAAAAAAAATAAAAGCCAAATTCTCATCTCCACAAAACTGTACCATCCCTTTAAGACAATTATAGCACATGATGAAACAAATAGACACCCCGCCCCCCCCCAAAAAAAAACCAAAAAAAAAAAAACTGCCAAACTGTTCACCTCCTCATGACGCAGACACTACCAAAAATGGTATTTTCATATGTCGTGTTTATAGCCAGAAATAAAAGTGTGTCGTGTTACCGCTGTCCACTTCTATGTCAAGAAGCCGAGCTCCTGTATCATCAAAATAGCAGAATACGGTGTACAGTAGATTTCGTTGATTTTCATTCTATCTTAAAAAGTTTTTCGTAGGGAAAATGTTATTAGTATAAGTCAAGGCAGAAAAGTTATTTGTATGAATCATGTAGAAACACGCAGTCTCCCCCCCCCCCCGACACATACTCCCATAACCGAAATATATTTGGATGTTGATTTGTCCAGAATAGCATAAGGCTGTGCGGTACTGAAAGGACTTGTGTGGTCATTTTAGCTCAAATTTGCTGTCAGTAAGATACCTTGTTGGTATCATTAATTTCCTAGGCAGGAATTTACTTTCTACTAATATGAGTCTAGTTGTAAGTGTGCACTGGTGTAAATTTCCAACGTATACTTGCCGATTTAAATACTCGGAATATATATAGCTGAAGACACATTTGGATTAAAATCTGTCTATCATTCATGTTCAAAACATACTGAAAATATTTACTTGTACTTGAATGAAATATAGCGTTGTGTTATTATGTACGAATTAGTTTCATGTCCTATCCTGATCAGCGAGATCGCACAAAGCTGCAACCAAGTGTTGAAATAAACTTACACAGTACGCTTTGGAAAGCCGGCATAAATATTTTTATTTTGTTTTCACTGTTGTCATCGTTGGTAAAACCCATTTCTTCAGCATCATCTATTCTTTCTATGTATTGGTTAATTCAAGCTTACCTTCCGATATTACATTTTACAAAAGGTACTTTTACATGACTTCTACCGACATGGATTTTTTGACAAAATCAGTTACTTGAAGTAATAGTAGATTGTAAGTTTCATCGATGTCCACTCATATTAACACTTTCTAGTAAACATCATATTAAAGGAAATTGCGCCGTGTGAAAAAAAAAGACGAATCCATCAAATGCGCAAAAAAGATCTTTGTTATACAGTAAATGACGTACATGCAACGTACGTTTGTGTGTGATTAGACAGCCCAAAGACAGTTGTGACGGAGTTGGCGGCACAAATTGGCGCCCGTCACAAATTTTCGTCTGGCGACAATTTGTGATGAGGCTGACGGCACAAATTGTCGCCCGTCCTCGAAGCACATTTTTGGGGTAATATCTTCTTGACATAGTCATTGAAATACCTACACATAACTTACATGGCTACATCCATGCAAACAAGCCATGTAAAAGTCACGGTGAGGTTTCAAGGAAGTGTGTATGTGCGCGCGCACATGATAATTGAGTGTCCGTTCGTGCGTGTGCGCATGTGCGTGTGTGTGTGTGTGTGTGTGTGATATTGTATATTATGGAAGAATGTGTGTTGAGGTGGCTTACACATGCACAGTTTCCACATATTGTATTATCACATTCCAAACACACACACACTCACACACAGCTATGTGTAAACGCATACACAAGTCACATAATACGCACCTACAAATCACACATAGCACATACCATGCAGCCCCCCCCCCCCCCCCCCGCACACACACATACGCATAAATTAACCAGTCATACCCAACCCACCAAAAATTCACAGTGCATGACCGACGACAATTTGTGCAGCTACGTTTCATTTTGCAAGTACAAATTGTCGCCATCGACGTCCAATATTGGAAACCACACAAGCATCACAAATTGTCGCCAAACGACAATTCGAGACGGGGTGACAAATTGTGTCTCACCAGATGATCTTAGAGTTAGTGGTGAGTTTGGAAACATTTCCACTGACCAATTGATATATTAGGATAACTTTTATGACATAATTTTCATGCAGCAATTTTTATTATCATTATTTTCATCAAGAACACTTAAGATACGTTATTCAGTAAGTCTTTCCCGGACTGGAAAATGCTTTACGTGGTGTTTCAGTTCTTCAGTTCTTGCTATCGTGCGTGGAATATAATCGGACCATTACTCAGCAACACAGTTTCCAATATTAAAGTTTTATTTTCATATGGGTGAAAATAGTTACAATACTGATCATTATCAAACCAATTGGGTTTAATGGCGTATCAGCTTATGAAGCCAGTTATTTTAAGAATATGGTAACGAGTATAACGGTTGTTCCTTTGGAAGCAGTAATTACATTTTGTGTTCTTTTATAAGAACGGGTTCTGATATATATACATTAAATAGATTGACGACAAAAATTAAGAGATTGAATGTCCAAAGACGATTTCTACATATAGTACCCAACTGTGCTACGTGTTTTTTTTTTATCCATCCCTTAATAATCAATGAAAAAATATCAAAAGAAATACGCACAATTCATCTCTACTGAACACAAAGATGTTGATATTTGTGTAATACAGATAAAGAGGAAACTATATCTTTCTAATGTCTTATTGCCTACATGTGATTTATTGCGATTTTATATTGAATAGACGAATGGAGCGTTATATGAACTTGAAAATGAGTGAGTCAACTAGAAAATATAGTGTTTTTTGATACTGAAAGTAGCAGCACCAACTAACCGACAGTAAGTCGTGAATACACATTATATATACCCTCACAACATCCCACTTATCATCCTGTTGTGCGATCTTTCATTAGAAATTAAGCGCATCGCCAGTGAATGCTTTTGAGAATTGATCGTATTTCCAGGTCTTTCAGGAGACACAAGAGCTCAAGTTTTATTTCACCGGTGCTTCAAGGATAAATCCATATTGTAATATCTATCAAGATAATATCTCGGTCATTGTTTACCTCGTTGAATTGCGTACCTTGCGTACTTTCAGTTCAGACATCAATGAATAATCAAATGACATCCATTAGCGTCGAACTGATAAAAAAACAACAACTAAAAGTCATCTCAACTTTAAATATTATGATAAGAGTAATAACTTCAGTGCACTTCAATACAAGAGAGAAATCTAGTGAAACGATAAGTAAAGGCGACGCATGTTCTATAGAAAGATTTTCAAAGTCGTCAGTAGCAAAAAGGGTTCTTATGGGCGCGGCTCTCTCTCAGTTTTTAAGGACTGAGAGACACGAGAAGTGCGGATCAGAAGGAGGGGGAGGGGGTAATCGGCTGGAACACTGTGGCCTGTGTTATTTCATATAAAAGTTAGTTAGTAACAACGTGCCAGTCATACTCCGGCCTATACTGACTGACAGCTCTTCACGTCGACCAGAAGTTTGCTTGGAATCGCAGGATTTCGGACGTGAGGTGGGTACATTCTCAGTCTTTCTCAGCAAAAGAGGAGACAATTGGCTCGATCTAATTTCACCATTGTCAAACGATATGGACATTAAATGAAGGAATGTACGTAAATAACACTGAGCTGACTTACTAGAAGTTGTGATTTATTTCTTATTCATGATAACATCTAGCGTGCTTTGGATTGACAGCTACATTTGGTTTGTTACATAGATGTACAATGCAGCCTTTTGGCAGAGCCCGATCATTACTTCTTGTATTGATCATTCATTCATTCACCTTACAATTAACAAATGTGTATAATATCTTTTTGCCTATCATCTAATTGCAAAACGTCGAACGAAAATCATCCCAAATCATCTCAATAAATACTGAAAGGTTTGCATCCAGGATCATCTTTCTAATGACATGGGTATTTTCAATTTTCCAGCATTTACTCCACGATGGACAACAGTTCTATCGCAGTAACCAATGACACCGGTACAAAAACAATACTCCTCTTGACTACAATTCGTCCTACAGTCACCTGGCAAGCTTTGGTCCTCTTTTGTATCATGTTAATTACCATCTTCGCAAATCTACTAATTCTCCTGGCGTTCTGGACAGAGAAGAAATTGTGGACATACTGCAATTACTACATCTTCAACATGACGGTGGCAGATGTCCTGGTCGGGTTACTCTGTATGCCATTTCGTGCGCAGATGTTTCTTTTTAACGGTACCTGGATACTAGGAGAAATTTTCTGCCATGTCGATAACGGCCTCCAGAATGCTCTCCGTGGAGTGTCTGTTACGGGTATGGTGGTGATATGTATCGATAGACATTTCGCAACGTCGTTTCCCATACACCATTATCGGCTTAAGGGCAAGAAGAACGCGACTTTGGTCAACCTTTTGACATGGATAATTCCACTGGTGTTCTGGTTAGGAATAAGCACTGTTTGGGACTTGATCAGTCCAAACGGTCGTGTAAAATCCTCTGGTTTATGTGAAGCTAATTATGCACAGTCGGTTTTATGGAGTACAGTAGTCTTGATAATGCGTGCTGTGTTGGCATTCTTGTCCCACTTTGTCTACGGATTTACTTTCAAGTGAGGATGAGTAAAAACGCGTCGTGGAGGGACAGTGTTATTAAGGAATTCGAACTACATAGTCTACCTAATAAGTTCCAGGAACAATCTGTATGTCAGGTTAAAAGAATTGATATGACTGTGATCAAAACTACAGCAAGTGTAATGTCTATAGACACGGACCCTCATTCTTTAACGCGGAGAAAGAATATTGACAATATATATGGTACCTCTAAACGATCTTACGTTCCTGACAGGTGGTCGTCTCAAATGAGGGAAGAGAAAACTCAACGATTTCAATAACGGACGAAGTCAGCGTACCAGAGTCGCCTGAGAAACGTCACCCGGGTTACGGCGAAAGCTTGTCGGAAAACCTGCCAGGGATAAAACAGCGGAAGATAGCCGCCGTGAAAACAAATAGTAAGGCCCTACGTACATTGACCTTAATCGTAGCGGCCTTCTTCGTAACCTGGCTCCCGAACATCGTCGTTCTTATATTTTCGTCTAGTGACCGCCCGAGATTCCGAAGGCTGCCCTTCGCCACGACGTTACGAGAATCAGCACTTTGGATGTCTTTCTGTAACAGCACGATCAATCCTTTAGCATATGCGCTGGCACAACCATTATTCCGCCGTTCACTCATGAAGATATTTTGCAGGCGCCATTAAATTTTTGAAATGGTCACCCTTCTCTCTTTTCCTTGCTCACCCTATAGTCATTTTGTTTGCTTTATGGAAGTGTGTTCCTTGCCATCCTGTCACGATAAGGTCAGGTATTTCGATTTGAAAAAGCTGTGAATATGGAAAGAAATTTCTCAAATTAAGGCACCCCTCATAAGTCCGAGATTAAGCTTTAATGGTATTCACTAATTTGAACTTCAAAAGGTTGCAAAAGCGGCCATAAAAAGACCCTTGACATTCGTCTTCTGTTAAATATAGGGTGTATTTCTGTTTCATATGTTTTATTTTGCAGATAAAAAATATAAGTATACTTGTTTTGAAAAGAAAAATATGGTTGATAGACACCCATTTTCGTATACATCGGTCGTAAGTAAAGCAGTGTGGCTTTCATTTGGAATCTATAAAATCAAACCATACACGGTTGGTTGATATCCTACTTATTCTCCTCGGCGCCTTCAATGGATGATAATGACATCCATTCTGACGAAAGAACCCCAAGATTCGAGATAAGTCCAAGAGGCGCTAATGGAGGAGCCAGTTAGTCAAATCTGTAGACACAACTCTACGAGAACAGGTTTACAGCTAGTGATCCAAATTATCCACAGATTTTGTCAATACCATCAGACATGTTAATTTGAATCCACTTTGATTTCATGTCTGTAAAGGATTGCAGTAAGAGTGGGAGCTGAACTTTCTTGAGAGCAGAAAGAGAATTAATGTCATTATGTCAGAAGCCCGAGTAGCAAAGGCAACAAGTGTGAGAGTAACTATATTAGAATTATGCTGTGGTCACAAATAAGACATGAGACGTCCAACCTTAATGCAGCCTGCCCGGGCGCCGGTGAAATTACAGTATCATCCAAATATTTTTGGAGAAGTCGAGAGGGCTGACAGCCCTAGCGATGCCCTAACAGTGTCATGTCGATTCTCGTCAGTCGTTGGTCGATTTCAGTTAAAAACTTGACAAATTGGCTAAAACGCCTCTCCACCCTACTGATGAAAACTGTTGTTTAATATGATTTAAGTTCTTATTTTTTTATTCCTTTTTTTCCAGGACTTCTGTACTTTCGGGACTATTTGATAGTGTTAATGATGGAACAAAAAAAAAAAACATACATTGAATTTTTGGCTATCTTTACTCGCTTTCACGACTGTGTTTAATAAATTATGATATACCTCATTAAATCTAAAGTGCGAATCTGCAGTTTTTGCTTAATTTTGCAGAGAAAAAAAATAAGGAAGTTTTATCACTGTTCTTCTCACTGGTCTTGACGGACATACGGCTGCTGAAACATATTTGAGTGTTTTAACTTGTCCAGAAATAGTATAAGACTGCTTACTGACAGGACTTGTGTGATTATTTTGTGTGTTATTTTTCTTTTTTTCAAAAGAAGAGAAATTCCCTTGTTCTTAACTGATCGAGTCGAACCATTAAATGTTCAAAAGGATTTGTCATACAACGAATGACATACATTTGTGTGAAGATAAGACAGCGCAAATATCATCTTAGAGTACATGATGAAGTTTGCAAAAAAAAAAAAAAAATCCAGTATGCAATTGCGTACCTGAATATAAAAAAGACCCAAGTCCATTACAGAAATTTTAGAATAAATAGAAATCATTGAATCATTTCCTAATGTTTGTAGTAATTTTGAGTGAATGGAATATTATCTCTACAGATTTAAATGTAAAACATTCCTTAGACTGATTATCTGTCTTTGCATGACTTCGTAAAAGTCTCCAAAGACGATAGCCAAATTTGGACTTGGGTCGTTTTTATATTCAAGTATTCAATGATTTTTTGTGTAACTTTTATATTGCAATCTACTGCAGCGTTATTTTGCGCTGTTCAAAGTTAAATCGACCTATCATGAGATACATTATTTCGTCATTTCAGCAAGTGTTTTTTTTTTTTCTGAAATGACCCAACTTTTACGCACCAACATTGTTTCAAACATCTAAGGAATAAACATGTGACGCACAATGATGATCAACGGTTTAACTTGGTTATTTTCTTTTTTAATACTGGTCGGAATAGTTACAAAACTGAATTTTTTCAGCCAGTCGGTCCCAATGGTGCATCATCCCACAATGCCGATTATGATATACAGGGTGGCCCAAAAAGAACGGAACGCCTAAGATCTTTAATTTCAGCAATACTGTTGCAAATATGTTATCATGTTCCATACTATTAGAAAGGTCATTCTTTTTTCAATACAATGACACCAAACTTTTTAATTTCAGTTAATGCGTTACGATTTTAGGCCCATTTTTGTAAACCCTTGCAATTTTCAAAATGTAATCATTTTGAACTCTCAGAGGTACAGAAACCAGTGAGAATTCGGCTTACCGTAGAACCAGTAGCGTTCACAATGTGCAGAATGTGGGGCGGACAGTGTTATTGTCAGGTCGTCTCATTCACAATGGTAACGGACAATGACAGTCACATTCCACACATTGTGAACATTACTGGTTCTATGGCAAGCCGAATTCTCGCTGATTTCGGTATCTCTGAGAGTGCAAAATGATCACATTTTGAAAATTGCAAGGGTTGACAAAAATGGTCCTAAAACCATAATGCATTAACCAAGATTAAAGAACTTGGTGTCATTCTTTTGGAAAAAGAATGACCTTTCCAATAGTATACAAAACAGTGACATATTAGGAACAATATTGCCAAAATTAAAAATCTTAGGCGTTCCATTCTTTTTGGGCCACCCTGTATATATATATATATATATATATATATATATATATATATATATATATATTTATTTATTTATATTATATATATATATATATATATATATATTTATATTTAGACAAAATATATCTAGATATCGCAAATAGTAATAGTATTTGTTTGTTTGAAACACATTTTGTGTTCTTGCACCACTCTGCGTTCGGATACACATTTACGTGTAATTCATGACAAAAGATGAGAGTCTGACTGTCCACAAGAGATTTCTATACACATATGCAACTGTGCTAGAAGGTATCTTATCCTTCTTTGCTATATTGACACAAAATCTTTAGAAAAATATGCACAAAGGTGTCTCTGCATGAACAGAGGGATGTTGATTTCAAAGCATTAATGCAGCTATTGAAAAGCTGAAACTTCACCTTGCTCATGTTGCTTAACCTTATTGTCTTCCTGTGCTTTATATCGACTGATATCGATTGTAGAGAACAAAAAAATGTATTAAGAAGACTTAACGATGAGTGAATCAATTCCAGTTATAGTTCCTTTTTACAGAAAGTAGCACCGTCCATTGACGGACAATAAGTCGTGGTTCACATCACTTGAGCTATTATGTCACATGAGCACGCTCTTCCCTTAGAGAGTACAGCCAACAAGCAGTGAATACTTTTGAGAGTAGACCATATTTCAAGGTCTTTTATAAGATACAAAAGCTCAAGTTTGATTTCTCCTGTGCTTCAAGGGCAAATCAATACTCACAAACTGTCAAAGCTATCATCTCTTTTTTTTTTTGCCTTTAAACCTTGCGTAGTTTACGTGATCTCAGTTAAGATATCAGTGAAAGATCAAATAACATCTATTATCGTCGATCTATTAAAAATAAGTAAAAGTCTTTATAACTTTGAACACTCTGATGAAAGTGATAACTTAGATGCATTTTGACACAATAAAAAGTCTGGCAAAACGGTAAGTAAAGGTGACGTATGTTCAGAGCAAAGATTTTCAAGTCGTCAGTAGCTAAAAGGTTTCTTATGGGCGCGGCTATCTCTCAGTTTTTAAGGTCTGAGAGACATGAGAAGTGCGGATAGGAAGGAGGGGAGGAATCGGTTGAAACATTTTGGTCTTTCTAAGTTCATACCTACAAGGACGAGAGCTGTTCCTTCAATTTGCCTGTGATATCTAGGCCTACATCCTATGCTAACTGAAAGCTCTTCAAAGCACTCCGAATTTCGGTGTTTATTAGCAGGATTTCTCACGTAAGTTACGTTTTCTCACTATCTATATTATATCTCTATCCTTTCTAATTATTTTTCAGCACACACAATATTGATAATTGGTCCGATCATATTTCACCATGAGTTGGCAATCTATGAACGGTAAATGCACGTAAAACTATTGTTACTTGACGTACTGCTGGTTGCGTTTCATTTCTCATTTGTGATATAGATGGACGCGTATATAGGTACAGTAGATACCTGAACAATCCAGCCTTTTGGCCGAGAACAATAATTTCTCCTTATAGTGATGATTCTTTCAGTTAATCTTTCATTTGTCTTGAAAAATATGGAATATCACTCTCACTTTCATGAAACTAGGTTTATCAACATAGAAATACACGCCACAGCAGAAGCAATTTCAAGAATCATTTATGGCGATATTCGAGGAAAAAAGGCAGAACTAAAGAATGTCGAAGGGAAAAAAATCTTCTCAAAAAATGATAATGAAATGTTTGCAGAGAAGGTCGTATTTGTAATCTCATGAGTATTTCCCCCTTTCCAGCATTTGCTACACGATGGTCAACAGTTCTATCGCAGAGAGTCAAGAATGGACCAATGGCACTGGTACAAAAACAATGCTCCTCTTGACTACGATTCATCCTACAGTCACCTGGCATGCTTTGGTTCTCTTTGGCATCATGTTCATCACAATCATCGCAAATCTACTTATTCTCCTCGCGTTCTGGGCAGAGAAGAAATTGTGGACATACTGCAATTACTACATCTTCAACATGACCGTGGCAGATCTCCTGGTCGGATTAGTCTGTATGCCGTTTCGTGCACAGATGTTTTTATTTAATAGTACCTGGATTCTTGGAGAAGTCTTCTGCCATATCGATAACGGCCTCCAGAATGCTCTCCGTGGAGTGTCTGTTATGGGTATGGTGGTGGTATGCATCGATCGGTATTTCGCGACGTCGTTTCCGATACACCATTACCGGTTTAAAGGTAAGAGGAACGCGACTTTGATCAACGTTTTGACATGGGTAATTCCACTGGTGTTTTGGATGGGAATAAGCACTGTTTGGGACTTGATTCGGCCGATTGGTCGTGTAAAATCATCGGGTTTTTGTGGTGCTAACTATGCACTGTCGGTTATAACGACTATACTAGTAGTACTCATGCGAGCTGTGCTACCATTCTTTATTCTTGCCCCACTTTGCTTACGAATTTACCTTCAAGTGAGGATGAGTACTAACAGGTCGTGGAAAGACAGCGTTATTAAGGAAGTCGGGTCAGATAGGGTACCTAATAAGCGCTCACGTGACTCTAAGCTCCAGAAACAATCTGTATGTCACCTTAAAGAAATTGATGTGCCCGTGAACGAAACCACGGCGAGTACAAGACCAATAGATAAGAACCCTTTGGGTATATCGGTACGGAGGAATGACAATGGGTGTGCTGCCCCCGAAAAAGCTTATGCTCTTGACAGGTGGTCTTGTAAGACAAACGAAGTAGTTGATAAACAATCAAAATCAGGTGACATAGCATGTCCAACTTCCCGCTCACGACGTGACAAGACCTCGACGATTTTAATAACAGACGAAGTCAGCGTACCAGGGTCGCCTGAGAAACATCACCCGGGTTACGGCGAAAGCTTTTCGGAAAACATGTCCGGGATAAATCAGCGGAGGATAGCATCGAAAGCAAATAATAAGGCACTACGTACATTGACTTTTATCGTAGGGGCCTTCTTCGTAACGTGGCTCCCTAACACAGTCGTTCTCCTATTTGCGTCCAGTGACCGCCGGAGGTTCCAAAGCCTGCCCTTCTCCACGACGTTACGCGAGTCGACGCTTTGGCTATCTTTTTGTAACAGCACAATCAATCCTATAGCCTATGCACTGGCACAACCGTTAATCCGCAGTACGCTCATGAAGATATTTTGCAAGCGGCTATTGAAGCTTTGAAATCTTCAACTTCTTATTCCGTTCTCACCCTATAGTCCCTATATTTTGCCTGATCTGTGCATTGTCATTTGACACTTTTTAGATGTAATGTTCCTTGCCACCAAGTCATGATAAAGTCTGATATGTTTATATCAATGTGCCTAAAGATATAGCAGGAAAAATCAAGTTAATGCACACTCTCAAATTCGAAATTTTTGGTATGGCCAAACTCACTAAATTGAACTTCATTGTGAATGCTATCATACTTGAGGTTCACAAATTTCGTCAATGTCACCAAACACGCTTATTTGAATCCGTTCGCAATGACAATAGAGATGTTTGAGTAACTATATACGCAATTGTCACAAATCGGAGCGGTGGCCGACCGAAGTTACCGATATGTAACCTGCTCATGCGAGGTTTGAATTACGGGATCACTCGAATATGTCTAGAGAAGTGAAGAGAGTGACTGCCCTTGCGATGTCCCGACAGTGTCCTGTAGATTTTCCGTTTAGTCGTTGGTTAATTTGAGTTAAAAACTCGACAAGTATGGCTAAAAAGCCTCATCACTTGGCCTACCTATAGCGGAGTAAATTTCGGAAGTTGTAACCATGGCTATAACTGATTCCTATCGTTAGAGATTAGGGAAAGAGGGTACAGCACATAGGACTCGTTCTCATTTTACATTTTTATTCCAAAGAAATGCTGATGTAAAGTTCTACTAACCATGAGTCTGCTTCTTAATCCTTTATAATTTTTTTTAAAGGAATTTTCTTCATGAGGGACTGTTTGATCAGTTTATGGTGAACCCCCCCCCCGAAAAACATGTACAATGCATGCTTATTTTTGCTCATCGTATCGACTTAAAAAATGATACAAGCGTGAGAGATAGGAGGACGTCCTATTAAATGAGATCTGATAAAGGAGTGCAAATCTGAAGTTTTTGTTTTATTGTGCACTGAAAATATGAAAGTTAATTTAAATGTCAGTTTTTACTCTTCATTACCATGATTACTGTCCTTGACGGACATATTCCAAAGGCTTCTGAGAAAACTATTTTCGCACCCCTCCCTCTGGAATTCTATCCCCTGATACCAATCCACCGTGCCTGAGAAAAGAAACTGCATTAGTAAAAATGATGTGGATACGTTGGATGAATCGCTGAAGCCAAGTGATACAGTATTTGTTGATATCCTATCCATTCTCATTGGCGCCTTCGTACATTGAATGGGTGATAGCGATAATCATTCTGACAAATTCACCCCAAAGGAAGTACGCGAATATTAAGTTTGTCGGCGACGAGGAGACAAGGTCAGCCTCAAACTTTGTCGTCATATCTAATCAACGAAAATGCATTACCGTAAGCAGCATACCTTTTGATCCTGCTCCTATGCTATCCGTAAATATCGCGTAAGGAATCATTTGGTGTGGCCTATTCAAACCTTCGAAGGTGCAGTTACTTCAAAATCTAGTCTGCTGCCATGACGAAAATAAATGAGCTTTATTGACCGTAAAAGTAAAATGACGTGACTTGATTCATACTACTTACAAGTAACATTACACGGGTTGTAATATCCCTCGGTGTGCTATATGTCTTAGAGTCATTCTACATTCACTTCTGGTCATTGCTCGTGTCAAGTTATCTGTAGTTTTCTTTCACTTTGGATGACACTGTAATATTACCTCAATCAGCCTATCCCCTGGCCATCATCAGTTATTCAGAAGATTCGGGGGTTTTTTTTTCTGAAAAATCTAAGTAATACATAAAGAAGATGAAAATGAGCGAACCTTCAAATAACGAACCTTATCTTATTTTCGGATTTGTATAATTATTCTCCATTTCACTTTAAAAAATACACGGAACAAAACAGAAATCATACATGAATCAAACAAAGATTACAAAATGGATGGATTGACAATTTCAGATCATGGCGTATCGTAACTGCCTCCTTTTGCCTGTTGTTAACATTAGTAGGTGTGATCTATGTAGCCTCGTTACCATTTCGCGTATCATTCATGTTGAAGTTTACACATAACGCATTTCTGCGTAAAGTATTGTTTACTTGCAAAATAGTAGCAGGTGTGAGTGATTATTTGTTGCCATCGCTGGCATTTGTGCTTAGGAGTATATATATATATATATATATATATATATATATATATATATATATATATATATGTTACTTGCAGATGATGTTAAAACGTAATCATCATGATAGCACAAAACTTAAGTCATTTATAAAGAAGATGAAACATGTTCATTACGCATTAATTTATATAGACCTTTGTGTGTTTGTGGGGGGAGGGGTAATGGAGAGTGGGAAGAGATATTCTTGTAGTTTTCCCGATTCTTTTTCAATTCAATTCAATTCAATTCATTTATTTTCATTCTTCTTTTTTTTTTCCAACAAAACATAACACAAGATAAATCAGGTATTACATCATAAACAAAAACATTTGCCTTTGCAAAAGATAAATTATATCGATAAACATAAGAGGGCATACTGGCAAGAAAAAAAATAATACAAAGTCATGCTTCAGTTGAAAAAAAAATAGAGAGGTCCACTAAAAAGCAAAGCTTGTATATTGTGAACCACTCATAACACTTATGAATTACTTATTTTTTGGCATTGCCATCGATTAGTCAGTTCGGAATTCTCATTTTGCATCTACCCGTATCTCCTGCAATATTCTGGGGAGATATGCAAACAACAAAGACAGTATTTTGAAGGTCTGTGGAGATGCCTCCTTTTTTCATTTTCTTATTTCTCTCTCTCTCTCTTTACGCTCATGGTTACTGATCAGTGGTCAACTAGATCGGTAGCAGAGGCGCTAGGTAGGGATAACATTGGACCCAATACTTTGTAATATGAAAAAATAATGCGATATGATTAAAAAAAAATGGATACGGAAAATGGAAAAGGGAAGTAATTTCACGGAAATGTAGTTTGACATGATTTTAATCGTTAGTCATTCATATTAGACTCATATGATCATTCCAAAATATAAATTAAAAAAAATCATACTTAAATTGATTTAATTATGATATAAACGCAGTGCTTCATTGTGATTGATTGTCATTGTATAACAACCATTGAAATAACTCTGGATGACTGTAATTCGAAGTGAGATGAGTCTGCTTACACATTAAATGTTAAAAAGTTCGGAATCACAGCACCTAAAATAGCAAAAGAAGTTTAGATAGATAGAACATGTACGAGATAAACCGTTTAAAGTAAAGATTTCCAAAAATGTATTACCTAACAATTATGCATACTGCAAGATTAAACTAGACAAGCGCAAAACATTACTTAGTATCCTTTGTTCACCTCCTCATGTAATTAGCACTACCAAAAGTGAATTTTTCATTTAAATCCTCACACCTCCAAAAATAGTAGTCTGTCGTATTACCGCTAATATCCACTTCCTTTTTCAAAAAGCCTATTTCTCGCCCTTAAAACAGTAGAGTGCAGTATTGTTCACTGTTCTCTACTGTCAGGACTTGTGCGTTCATTTAAAATGAAATTTGACGTTTGTAGGATACCTTGTTAGTATCAACATTCTCGTAAGGAAGAATTTACTTCTGTTGATATTAGTCTCGTGTTAAGTGTCCATTTCTGTAAACTCTAGATTTTTTGGGCGATTACTTGGGATGCACTGTAGACGTGTTTGGACTAAAAAGCTTTCTACCATTATTTCTAAAATCATGTGGTGCAAAATTCGCGTATTTTGTCTGTATTTGAAGGAAGTATACTCTTTTGGTAAAAATATAAGAGTAATGATATATCACTGTTTTATCCTGTTTATCACTGCTACCAGTTATGATTACTTAAACCTTTAAACATAATGTTGAAATAAACTAACATATTACACTGTGGATACCCACAATTAGCATGTTTTTCGATTTCGATTTTAACTATTGTGATTACATCTATCAATATGTCTTTGAACACAACTTCTACCGAATTTTTTTTTTTCAGAAAGCTGCCACTTGCAGTAATAGTGGTTATTGTAATACATCAAAAGAAAGGTTTTTAAATAGAAGATTACATCAAATGCGAAAAATGATTTTTGTCATGTAATGAATGACATACCTTTGTGTAATGATAAAACATCGTAAAGATCACCTTACAGTAAGTGATAAAGTGTGCAAAAACTTTCACTGAGCAATTGATATTTTAGGATAACTTTATATCGCAATCTTAATGCAGCGTCATTTAGCGTGGTTCAAAGTAAAATCGACCTTTCTTAAGAAACGTTATTTCGTACATTCCGCAGTCTTTTCCAGACTGGAAACTGCGCTGCCCGGTGTTTCGGTTCTTGGCATCGTAGTAATGACCCGGCCGTTACTCATCTTTTCCGTTATTTAATTAGTTAACAAGTGACATGTAACGGTATAACTTCGTAGGTTCCTGTTGTGAAATGAGTGGGAATAACTACAGTACTGAACTCTATTAAACCGATCGGTCATAATGGGGCATCACCTTTATATCACCTTTCTACACGTAAAGAATATGGCATCTAGTATAACGACTGTTCGTTTGAGAGGTATAATTCTATTTTGTGTTCTTGCACCAGTCTGCGTTCGGATACACATTTACGTGAGATCGACTATAAAAAAAGAATAGAGATCGACTGTCCAAGATAATTTCTTCATACCAAGCTGTGCTAAAAGGTATCTTTTACATCGCAGCTGCATTGTATGAAAATCTATTCAAAATATCCCTAAAGGTAGCTCTACTAAACACGGGGATGTTGATTTGAAAGTATAAATGCAGCTATGGTGGAAACCTCATCTTGCTTATGTTGTTGATGCCTTATTGACTGTCAAAAAAGATATGTCATAAAAAGACTTAAAGATGAAGGAGTGAATATGGCTCCTTTTTCCTGAAAGTAACAATGTCCATTAACCGACAATAAGTCTTGAACACAGAAAATCTTGCCTCACGTCAGTTGAGGTATTATTCGGTCACGTGAGCACGTTCCTCTATTAGAAAGTGAAGCCCACCGGCAGTGAATGCTTTTGAGAATAAAACACAATAAACATTTCAAGGTCTCTCATGAGTCACAAATACTCAAGTTTAATTTCCATTTTACTTCAAGGACAAATCAATAATGATATATCTATCTAAGATATCATCTGAGTCGTTCTTTACCTCTTGTGTCGCGTACCTTACGTGCTTTCAGTTACTAGTAAATGAAAGATCCAATAGCATCTATTATCGGTCTGTTAAAAACAGGTAAAAGTCTTCTCAACTTTGAATACTATGGTAAGAGTAATAACTTAGCGTATGCAATAGAAAGATTTTTAAAGTCGTCAGTAGCTAAAAGGGTTCTTATGGGTGCGGCTGTCTCTCAGTTTTTAAGGTCTGGAAAACACGAAAGGTGGGTCACGAGGGGGAGGAATGGATTAAAACACTGCCGACTTTTTGAACGAATGAAGGCTATAAAATCTATATAAGGTCGTGTCGATGTGCCACTCATATTCAGGCCTATATACTGACTGACACCTCTTCACAGCGATCTGAATTCTGATGTTAGGTGAGTACTTTCTTACTATTTCTGAGCACAGAAAAAATTTTCTTTAATCATTTATTTGTTTAACAGAAAAAGAACACATTATTAACTATCATGTGTTGATTATTAATTATTATTGGCTATTAAATGTTCTTATGAGCATAAACACGACACTATGCAAAACAATTTCTTGAAATTATTCAGGTATTATTCAAAAATAAAACTAAGTCAGACTTGAATAAAAACAAAATTACCAAAGAGTGTCAAATGAAACGTCTTCCCAACAAATAACGGAGGGTTTGCAGCCAAGGTTGTATAAATCCCGTGGGTATTTTCCCCTTTCCAGCATCTGCTACACGATGGTCAACAGTTCTATCGCAGAGAGTCGAGAATGTACCTATGACAACGGTACAAAAACAATGCTCCTCTTGACTACGATTCATCCTACAGTCACCTGGCAAGCTTTGGTCCTTTTTGGCATCATGTTCATCACAATCATCGCAAATCTACTTATTCTCCTCGCGTTCTGGGCAGAGAAGAAATTGTGGACATACTGCAATTACTATATCTTCAACATGACCGTGGCTGATCTCCTGGTCGGATTAGTCTGTATGCCGTTTCGTGCACAGATGTTTCTATTTAATAGTACCTGGATTCTTGGAGAAGTTTTCTGCAAAGTCGATAACGGCCTCCAGAATGCTCTCCGAGGAGTGTCTGTTATGGGTATGGTGGTGATATGTATCGATAGATATTTTGCAACGTCATTTCCCCTACATCATTATCGGCTTAAGGGTAAGAGGAACGCGACTTTGATCAACGTTTTGACATGGGTGATTCCACTGGTGTTTTGGTTGGGTATAAGCACTGTTTGGGACTTAATTCGTCCGATTGGTCGTGTAAACTCAGCGGGTTTTTGTGGTGCTAACTATGCAAATTCGGTTTTAACGACTATAGTAGTGGTAGTCATGCGAGCCGTGTTGCCGTTCTTTATTATTGTCCCACTTTGCCTACGGATCTACCTTCGAGTGATGATGGGTACTAACAGCTCATGGAAAAACAGCGTTATTAAGGAGCTCGATTCAGATAGTGCACCTAATAAGTGGTCAGGTGAATCTAAGTTCCAGAAACAGTCTGTATGCCACGTTAGAGGAATTGATATGACTGTATCCGAAACCAAGGCAAGTGTTAGACCAACAGTGAAGAACCCTTTGGGTATATCGGAAGGGAGTAAAAATGCCCCTAAAAAATCTAGTGTTCCTGACAGACGCTCTCCTCAGAAGAGCGAAGACAAAGTGGTAGTAAAACAGTCAAAATCGCCTGACGCAATAATATGTCCGACTCCCTGCTCAGAACATGACAAGAGCTCAGAGATTACAACAACAGATGGAGGCAGCATATTGGAGTCGCCTGCGAAACGTCACCCGGTTTACGCCAAGGACAAGTCGGAAAACCTGTCCAGGATCAATCAACGAATTAATGCGTCGAAAACAAATAATAAGGCCCTACGTACACTGACCTTGATTGTGGCGGGCTTCTTCATAACATGGCTCCCTAACGTCGTCGTTGTCATATATGCGTCTAGTGACCCCCTGAGGTTCCCGAGCCTGCCCTTCGTCACAACGTTGCGGGAATCATCACTATGGATGTCTTTCTGTAACAGCACGATCAATCCTATAGCTTATGCGCTGGCACAACCGTTATTCCGCCGTACGCTCATGAAGATTTTTTGGAGGCGCCTGTTAAAGCTTTGAAATTTTCACCATCCTACTCCTTGCTCAACCTGTAGTCCCTAATGATTGTTTGCCTAAATGTATCGTTTCTGCTTTGTGCATTGGCATTTGGTACTCTTTAAATGAACGCATCCCTTGCCACCAAGTCACGGTAAAGTCTGGTATGTGTACATTAATATGCCTGTTGATGTAGAGAGCAATATAAATCAAGTCACTGCCCACTCCTAAATGTGAGGTTTTGAGAGACTAGAATACTATTCATATAGAGTCGAATTCACTGAATCCATTTTCAGAGTTGATCAACGCTATCAAATTCAAGGTTTACAGATCTTGTCAATGTCATCGAACAGTTAATCACTTAATTAGTGAATCCACTTTGTTTTCATGTTGGTAAAAAAGATTACAGGAAGAGTGAAATTACCAATTTCTTTTGAAATGAACTCTCTTTACAGCATACAAAAATTAATGACATTTAGAAGCCCAAATAGCAATGACAATAGGAGATGTTTGAGAAACTATACATGCGATTGTCACAAATCGGAGCGGCGTCCGACTGACGTAATATGTAAATGTGTATAAAAAACCCAAGCAAACAAGCTCGAGCATAAGAAATAATAGGACGTAATGTATTAATGAGCTCTGATATGTAGATTAGCGTGGATCTGATTTTTTTTTATCTTGCACTGAAGATATGTAGGCTAGTTATGACTTTTCCAAGTTTCTGCTTAGAGAGTCTACATCACAGTTCTTGACGCACATAAGGCTGATGCAACATATATTTTTGCATCCCTTATGATTTCCTGATACCAACCCGCCGTGCCTGATAAAAGATTGCTACGTAGTATGAATCGATGAAGCAAAGTCATGCAGTATTTCTTGACATCCGATTGATTCAAATCGGCGCCCTTGGAAGTTGAATGGATGACAGCGATAATCATTCTGACAAATTCACCACAAATGAAGTACACGAGTATTTTGCGATGGCGAGGAGACAATTAAGCATCGATGCACAGTTTGTCGTCAAAGCAAATCATCAAAAATATACGTTGCTCTGAGGGGCATACACTTTGACCCGGCTTCGATATGCTATCCGTAAGTATCATGTTTGGAATCATCTGCTGTGAGTCAACTTTATGATGATGTAGGCCTAATCAAACCATAAAAAATGTCGTTCCTTCATAATCTACTTTGCTGCCGTGGTGTAGTTCTGGATGGAATAAAATGTTCTTGATTGACAGCTAAAAGGAAATGAGACAACCTGCTTCATATACTACTAAAAAAGTTCGTTAGACTGGTTGTAATATCTCTCGATGTGCTATACGTCGTGGAGTCGTTCTACATTATTTGTGGTGATGGATGGTGTCTGTAATTCTCATTCTCTTTGGATAAGTCTTTGTGTTACTTTCTCAATCAAATTATCCCGGGATCATCACTTTCCACATTTCACATTAAAAGTTCTCAGAACAATAAATATATCATTCATGAATAAAAGAAAAGCGGTCCGTGTCAGATCATATCAGAATCAAATACTGTGCCCGTCTCCTCTTTCCTGTTTTTGTTATATTGTTGGGTGTGATCTGTCTACACTCGTTACTTTTTACACATTAAACAAACGTCCTTCTCATTCTCAGCCGACGCATTCATACTGAAATTTACATTCTTGCGTTCTTGCCAAATAGTACAGTGATTTACATATAGCATTAATTCATATGGGTCCTTGTGTGTGAGTGTGTGCGGGTAGAGGTATGGTGAGTGGAGAGTGTGCAGAGATGTTCCTCTGTGTTTGTCATTTCTGTTTGCCATTAGCATCGATTAGTCAGTTTGGAATTCTCAATTTGCCCTTACCCGTATCTCCTGCAATATTCTAATGGGGTATACAAGCAACAAAGACAATATTTTGAAAGTCTGTGAAGGTGCTTCATTTTGCCCCTTCCCTCATTCATTTCCTTATCTCTATGCTATTGACCCTCATGCAACTGTAGTTACTGATTAGTGGTCAACTATTACAAAATTGGTGATAGTGGTGTCAGGCAGAAATGACATAGAACTCAAATGTGAAGAAACTGCGATATGAATAAGGAAATGAATAAGAAAAAAATGAATCCGGAAAAAGAAAAAGGAAAAAAAGTTTGCAGGAATGTAGTTTGACATGGTTTATTCGTTAGTCACTCTGAGATACCAAACATTAATTCCGAAATGTCAATTGCCACAAAATAATTATAATATATAATATGATATAGGGGCGGTGGCTCAGTGCGATTTATCTACATTGTATAACAGTCATAAATATTCCTGGATAACTGTATTTCGAAGCGAGTCCTATGACGGGCGAAAAGGGTCACGATTGATACTACCGTTAAACTATACAGCTATGACATGGATGTGAGGTTTTAACCAATCAGATTTAAAATGAAAAAAAAAGGAAAAATGTTATCATTTGTTCACCGCCTTATGTTGTTAGCACCACCAAAAGGGTATTCTTCGTTTATAGCCAGAAACCTGAAGAAATAAGTCTTTCGTGTTACCGCTAATATCCACTTCTTTTTTCTAAAAGCTCATTTCTCGTACATTTGAAACATTAGAGTGCGGTATACAGTAAATTTCTGACGCAATTAGAATAGAAATAGAATAATGTAACACCGTTCTCTACTTGCAGGTGGTGCAATGTTTTGGTAATTATTTAAGAAAATGTGTTTCCTGTTTATCACCGCAAACGGCATGATTACTTAAACCTTTGATTTTATGTGACCGTGCGCCTAAAAACGAATATAAAGTCGCACACGCTGATTTTGCGTGAGGACTGAAAATAAATGAAATGGGTCAACCTAGCCGAACTTGACTTTTTCATATTTTCTGAAAAAGCGGGTATTATTTCACATTATGCTAAAATTTGGTATCATAAAACGGGCAGGAAAGTGTGTTTTCTTAGCAGTTTATCTCGAACATTTTTGGTAGAATAGTGTGATTAGGTGTGTCTTTAGAATCCCTTTTTCATTTCTGAAAAACCTTGTCCACACTCCTCACTTTCAACTCTAATATCTTTTGAAAGGATAGTGCTACTGCTTTGAAAGTTGGCATTAATTATTGACAGAATATGTTAATGAGGCATGCTTAATTTCAGTTTAATATGATAATCCCTTCATTGTTGTTACTCTGGTGGTTTACTTCCTGGTTTTTTTTTTGTCCCATTCATCGCACAGCCAGCACGGTTTGGTAAAGATTAAGCTCTTAAATAGACATTGTACTTCAGAGCCTCTTTTCACAGTTCACACTTTTCATGAGTTTGTGCTTTCTCTTCATTATTTAGATAGGTTAGGAGAGTCCATTTGATTTGAGTTATACATCACTTTAAAGATTAAAGTCTGTTCTTTCAGAATATGGTCTTAACTAAAAATTCATGTCTGGCAAACTTCTTGTTTATTTGGAGGTGCAGGGTCACATATGTTGTAATAAACTCACAAAGTACGCTTTGGAAAATCTTCATTGATATGTTTTCGTTCATATCTCACTGTTATTTTTATCGTTGGCACAACCCATTTCTTGAGCGTCATTTATTGCTTGTTTTATATTTGTTTTATTCCCATAAACCTATTGCCATTATATTTATCGATGGGTTTTTGAACACAACTTTTACCGGAGTGATTTTTTTTTTCAGTTCTTCTTATTTGTTTTTGTTTTTACAAATAGCAGCCACTTGCAGTAATAGTAAAGTTATTGCAATACATCAAGAAAGTAAAATCGAAATAGTAAAATCCGTTAAACGCGAAAAATTATGTTGGCACACAATTTAGAAAATACCTTTGCTTGACGATAAGACAGTATGAAGCCCATCTGCGTCATTTTGCTTAGTTCAAAGTAAAATCGACCTTACTAAAGATACATTTCGTAATTTCCCCACATTTTTTTTTCGAGACTAGATAGTTCTTGAGGTGGTATTCTGAAATCCTCTTAGGAAGAAATTTCTTCCTAAGTCAGGATTTTCGTATGTAGGTATTCTAAAAATCTTCCGATAAAAGTTTCTTTCTAAGTTTCCTCCTATAAGTTTTTCCTAAACTTAGGAAGATATGCAAATGAGGATGAGATATACAAATTTCTGACTTTAATAGGAAGAAGGTGGCATTCTAGAATGCACTTAGGAGAGAATTTAAGGAAGATATTTTGGAAAGCTCCGCCCCTGTCCTAAGTACGTTATATCATAAAGCAAACTGTAAAACATCGTGATAGGCGCTTGTTATTCTTTGAGCGCCACATGTACTTTGATGCGCAAAATGGGCATGAGAAAGTGGACATGCCGCGCACAAGTGTATATAACCATATGCCGTTACAATATGCGATTGTTATTGGTGGTTCCTTATGATACGGCATTTTTTATTTGCTTAAGAAAGGAGGTGGGCGGGGATAAGGATGGGCTAAATTTCATTAAGAAGTTTCTGGAAAGAAATTTCAGAATACCAATTCTGTCTTTCCTAGGCACTTCCTAAGTTAGAAGAAATTTAGGAAGATTTTCAGAATACCACCAGTTATCGTGTTAATAATCCGGCCGTTACTCATCAACATCGTTTCCAATGTTGAATGAAAATGCTAGGGTATAACTTGGTATGATCCCTGTTTTGAAATGGTTGGGAATAACTACGGTACTGAAGTCTATCAAACCGATCGGTCATAATGGGGCATCACCTTTATATCACCTTTATACATGTGAATGATATAGAAACTACATTGTACAGTGTAACGACTGCTCATCCACTTGCGAGCATTAATTCCATTTTGTGTTCTTGCACCACTCTGCGTTCGGATACATATTTACGTGAGATCCACTCAAAAAAAAAAAATAGATTGACTGTCCAAAAGTAATTTCTTCGTATCCAGCTGTGCGACAAGATGCCATATCCATTGCCGATGGATGGTATAAAAATCTATTCAAAATATTTCCAAAGGTAGCTCTACTGAACACAGCGATGTTGATTTCAAAGTATAAATGCAGCTGAGGAGAAAACATCACCTCTCTCGTGTTGCTGATGGCTCATTGGCTACCTGAGCTTTATATCGACTTAAATCGATTGCAGAGAAAAAAAAAAGTATTAGGAAGACTTGACGATGACGGAATCAACTCGAACTATGGTTCCTTTTTAATACTGAAAGTAGCAGCGTCCATTAAGAATCAATAAGTCTTGAATACACATTGTGTTGCCTCACTTTATTGAGCTATCATTCTCACGTACGTGAGTACGTTCTTCTATCGGAAAGTGCAGCCCGTTGGCAGTGAATACTTTTGAGAATTAACAACATTTCAAGGTCTTTCATGACACGCCAGTGTTCAAGTTTGATTTCCCCGATGCTCCAAAGACAAATCAATAACGAAATAATTATCTAAGATATCATCTCAGTCGTTATTTTCCTCATTTCTTTGCCTTATATGACTTTAGTAAAGACATCCATGAAAGATGGAATAACATCTATTATCGCTGATCTATTCAAAAAACAGGAAAAGTCTTCTCAGCTTTGAATAATACGATAAGAGTCATAACTTATGGGATTCGATAGAAAGACTTTCAAAGTCCTCAGTAGTAAAAGGCTTGTCATGGACGCGACTATCTCTAATTTGTTAAGGTCTCGGATACGCAAGAAGTGCTGATCGGAAGGGGGAGACCGGTTGAAACTCTTTAGCCTTTGTAGACAAATGAATTCATTCCCTATATAAGTTTATTCTTGTTGATGTGCTAGCCATATTCAGGCCTCTATACTGACTGACACCTCTTCACAACGCTCAGAATTTCGCTAATCATCGGAGGTCTTCTGAAGTGAAGTAAGTACTTTCTCACCGTTTCTCAGCATAAGAAAAGACAACTTAATCATTTATTTCTAAAAAGAATATAATATCTCATTGACTATACAGGACACCTAAGACCTTTAATTTCAGCAATATTGTTGCAACTATGTTATCATTTTGCACACTGTTGAAAAGGTCATTCTTTTTCAAATAGAATAACATCAAGTTCATTAATGTTGGTCAATGTGTTATGATTTTATGACCATTTTTGTCTACCCTTTGCAATTTTCAAAATGTGATCATTTTGCACTCTCAGAGATACCGAAACCAGCGAGAATTCCGCTTGCCATAGAACCAGTAGCGTTCACAATGTGTGGGATGTGGGGCGGACTTTGTGGTTGTTATTGTCCATCATCATTGTGAATAATGTGAATGTCACTTTGAATGTCATTGTGAATGTCATTGTGAATGCTACTTGTTCTATGGCAAGCCAAATTCTCGCTGGTTTCGGTATCTCTGAGAGTGCAAAATGATCACATTTTGAAAATTGCAAGGGTTGACAAAAATGATCCTAAAATCATAAAACATTACCCAAAATTAAAGAACTGGGTGTCAAACTAATGGAAAAGAATGGCCTCTCCGACAGTATGAAAATTAATGACATATGGCAACAATAAGCCTATTGCTGAAATTAGAGATTTTGGGTGTTCTGTTCTTTCTGACGGGGGCCACCCTATATAATTATATCGATCTTATCAGCATGAACGGGACGTTATGCAAAATAATCCCTTAAAATTGTCTAGGTCATATCAAAAAAGAAGAAAAGAAAATAAGTTTTAGATGTAAATAATCAAAAGGATTTCGAAAGTAAAATCGTCTCATATAAAATGAAGTGTCTGCAGCGACTGTTGCCTTTCTAATCTCACGAGTACTGTTCCCTTTCCAGCATTTCCTACACGATGGTCAACAGTTCTATCACAGAGAGTCAAGAATGGACCAATGACACCGGTACAAAAACAATGATCCCCTTGACTGCGATTCATCCTACTGTCACCTGGCAAGCTTTGGTCCTCTTCAGCATCATGTTCATTACAATCATCGCAAATCTGCTAATTCTCTTGGCGTTCTGGGCAGAGAAGAAATTGTGGACATACTGCAATTATTACATCTTCAACATGACGGTGGCAGATCTCGTGGTCGGGTTAGTCTGTATGCCGTTTGGAGCTCAGATGTATCTATTTAACGGAACCTGGGTCCTGGGAGACGTTTTTTGCAAAGTCGATAACGGCCTCCAGAATGCTCTCCGCGGAGTGTCTGTTATGGGTATGGTGGTGATATGTATCGATAGATATTTTGCAACGTCATTTCCCCTACATCATTATCGGCTTAAGGGTAAGAGGAACGCGACTTTGATCAACGTTTTGACATGGGTGATTCCACTGGTGTTTTGGTTGGGTATAAGCACTGTTTGGGACTTAATTCGTCCGATTGGTCGTGTAAACTCAGCGGGTTTTTGTAGTGCTAACTATGCAAATTCGGTTTTAACGACTATAGTAGTTGTAGTCATGCGAGCCGTGTTGCCGTTCTTTATTATTGTCCTACTTTGCCTACGGATTTACCTTCATGCAAGGATGAGTATTAATAGGTCGTGGAAGGACAGCGTTATTCAGGAATTCGACCCAGATAGCGTGTCTAACAAGTGTCCACATGACGTGAAAATGAACGATTTAGAATTTACAGGGCATCGGAACCCACGTGAAGTTCTTAATGTTTGTGTTAACAACAATACAGAGGGTGTGAGGCCCATAGAGGACGGTCTCAATCGATCTGTACGGAAAAAGAATATTACCAGTGGATATTCTGCCCCTGAAACATTTTATGTTCCCAACAGGTTGTCCTCTCAGACGAGGGAGGACAAAGACTTAGTCAAACATTTAAAATCACCTCACAAAGTATGTTCAACGTCAGGCTCACGACGTGACAAGAGCCATGAGATGTCAACAACAGAGGTAGTCAGAGTAGCAGAGTCGCCTGATAACCGTCACTCTGTTTACGGCGAAAAGATGTCAGAAAGCTCTGTGACGGGGATCAAGCAACGAAGGGTGGCATTGAAAACAAATAATAAGGCCCTCCGTACATTGACCTTTATCGTAGCGGCTTTCTTCATAACATGGCTCCCTAACATGATCGTTCTCATATATGCGTCCAGTGACCTCCCGACATTCCGAAACCTGCCCTTCGCCACAACGTTGCGGGAATCATCACTATGGATGTCTTTCTGTAACAGCACGATCAATCCTATAGCATATGCGCTGGCACAACCGTTATTCCGTCGTACGCTCTTGAAGATATTTTGCAAACGCCTATAAAAGCTTTGAAATGTCCTCTTTCCCCTCTTTTCCTACCATGTAACCTTTTTGTTTGCCTAATTTACCGCTTCTGCTTTGTGCATTATCATTCTGATGTCCTTAAGATAAGTCATGATAAAGTCTAGTATGTTTACATGATGTAGAAAACAACATGTTAAATCAATTGACACTAGAAAAATGCACGGTTTTGATCAAGTCGAATTCATTGGAGTAAACTTTCAGAATTTATGAATGTTATCAAACTTAGGGGTTAAGATTGTATCAAGACTCTCACAATGTCATCACACACTTTAATTTTTTATCCATTTTGATTTCATGTTTGCAAAAGATTACAGTAAGATTAGAACTACACTCTGTTGACATCAGAAAGAACGCCTTATTGGGTAAGGTACGCGGGCTTATTACGAGTAGGGATTTTCCAGCACGCAGGACTGCGGGACTCGTGCTACTTACCTGCTACTTGCGTGTATTCCATGTGACCTGAGAGAGAGATTCAAAATTTAGATACCGATCCGTTTTCAGTTACGAGTGATATACGGGTACTGCGAAGTACCTGCGTTACTGCTGCGAAGATCCTGGGTAGGAGTTGCCTGCGAGGTGCTAACGCTAAGGGCCTCCTACTGGTGTTTTGCGTGTACCTCTACGCGCATACCCCCGAGACTCACCCGGAATGAATTTTGGGGCATACTAAAGGCCTTGTCAAACCGTGTCTGGGGAAGCCTTGCGGGTTGATTTGCGGGGAAAAATTTCTGCTACCGGGACCTCTTCATCAGTTGGTCCGCACATGACAGTACCTAGAGTGTGACTTCGTAGTAGTATATCGATGAAGCCAAGTGATACAGTATTTGTTTAGATCCGATCCATTCTTACCCGCGTATTTGTAAGTTGAATGGATGATAGCGATAACTATTCTGACAAATTCACCCCGAATGAAGTATACGAGTATTTCGCGGCGGCAAGGAGACAAGGTACGTCGCAAACTTTGTCGCTAAACCTTTAAAAGTGCAGTTACTTCATAATCTAGTTTGTCGCCATGATGGAACTAAATGATCTTGATTGACAGCAAAAGGAAAATGACGTGACCTGTTTCATACTGCTCACAACGATAACGTTAGACAGGTTATTATCCCCTCGATGTTCTTTACGTGTTGGAGACATTCTGCCTTAATTTGTGGCCATGGTTGGTGTCAACTTGTCTGTAATTCTTTTGCTTTTTGAATGTCACTTACAATACTTCCTCATTTAGCTTATCATCAGTGTCTAAAGTACAATCATGTAGTCTTTATTTTGTTCATTTATTTATTTTCATTTATTTTATTTATTAATTTTTTTTTTTTTTTTTTTTGGGGGGGGGGGCAATGTTCATTTTTCTGAAGGTTCGTTGTTCTGGAAATTGTACTAACCTTCCTAAGGACGAACCTCTCGAATTTGTTTCTATGTTTATTATCCATTTCATATTAGAATATAAACAAAACAATAGATAAATCATGCCTGAATCAAACATTGACTACACAGTGGATGGATTGCCCATTTCAGATTATTTCGAAAAAAAAAACGTATTGTAACCGGCCTCATTTGCCTGCTGTTGTATTGGTAGGTTTGATCTATGTAGCTGTATTGCAATTTCACGTATCGTTCATGTTGAATTTTACACATAATGTATTACTGCGCAATTTACTGTGTGTGTTTTTTTTTTATCTTTGCTTGTTTGTTTCTTTTTTTTTTAAGTGTAGAGTGATTATTGTTGCCATCACCGGCATTTGTGCCTGGAGTATATTAATGTTACTTGCAAATGATGATCTTATGGAACGTAAACATCAGGATAGAGTCAAATTTAAGTCATTTATAAAGAAAAAAGTTTGTCAGTTAGCATTTAATTTTATATGGCCCTTTATGAGTCTGGGGGAGGGGGTAGAGTTAAGTATGCATAAGTGTTCTTATATGTTTAGCATTTCTGTTATGGAGTTTAATTCAGTTTAGTTTAGTTTAGTTTAGTTTAGTTTAGTTTAGTTTAGTTTATATAATGTAGTTATGTAGTTCCAAAGTCTCAATTTGCCCTTTTGCGAATTTGGCACGCCATCGAATGAGCCTATTTGAATGAGCCTATGGCGGGCGTAAGGCGACGGAAATAAGCGCAACTGTGCATGAATGTGTGGCTCTTTATTTAATTGCATCCTAATAGGTTAAAACCCAACAGCCGTTCCGAAATACATGTATATATGCATCGATTTTATGCATCGATTATTGGATCTTGGTACCAGTGGCAACCATACAGGTATTCCAGGGCTACACAGTTTCACCACAGATTGGATAAAACTGACACTCATTCCATGGCTGTACAGTTGCATGGTCGTATTATATACGATCGTTTTGCCTTTTCGTTTCGCCTATGTATATATTCAACTCACATCCAATTGTTAATTTTGTACATTTAGATATTTTCTCAGTTAATTCTGATGCAATTTGAATAGCAAAAGAATAGTAAAACACTGTTTTCCACTGACAAGACTTTTGTGTTTATTTATCACTAATTTCCCTATGGATGAATTCATTTTCTATATATATTGATATCGTTTTTAGCATACATGCGTTGTAAATTTTACTTTTGATCTATTTGGTGATTACAGGGAATTTAAACAGGTGACAAATTCAGCTAAAAAGCTTTCTACCATTTTTCTAAAGCTTAGAAAGCCTTCACATATTTGTGCATACTTGAAGGAAGTGTACTGTCCTTTTCATCATATACGAAATAATGTTTTGTACGGTTTACTTAAACAAAAACTACAGACGATATTCAGAATTTTACATTTGAACACCTCTAAAATGCTGAGTACAGAGTTTCAGCATTTATAATGATTGGGATGCGGAATAAGAATGTTTTCAAAACTTATAACAATTTACAATGAACAAGGATGATGACATTGCGGCCTCACCATAGGGATTCATGAGTTTGGGATCACGAAAACAGAACAAAAGATGAAGGCATGTAAAGATTCTACACAGGTGAACTTGTCAATCAAGCGGTAGTGTAATGGAATTACACTGCTGCATTTCTGAAATATGTGAGGCTCCTATTTCATCAATACTGTTCACTGTAATTTGTTCAAGATCTTTCAGAGTATTGGTTTCTCTGCTCAAAGATCATAATAAATGTGTTGAAATAAAACTTACACAGAACGAGTTGGAAAGCCACCATAAACATTTTTTTCGTTTATTTTCACTGTTATCATTGTTCGTATTTGTTGTGCGTCATCAATTCAATGGTGGTATTGGTTTATTTAAATTTACCTGTTGCCATTACATTAATTATCAATACGTATTTTAACACTATTACTACGATGATGATATTTTTTTTTTCCAAATAGCAGCCACTTGCAGTAATGGCTCTTTTTTGTAATACACTGTACATTAAAAAAAAACCACACAAATAGAAGAATCCATCAAATGCGAAAAAAAAAATGTCATGCAATGAACGTCATACATTTATATGATGATAAGACAGTGCAACGAGCATCTCAGAGGAAGTGATACATTTTGTAAAAAATTTCGCTGATCAATTTATATTTCAGGATGTAATAATGCAATCTTAATGTAGCGTCATTTTCGGTAAGTGAAAGTAAAAATTGACCTGACGTAAGATACGTTATTTCCTAAAAGTCTTTTCTAAACTGAGAAACGCGCCGCTTGGCGTTTTAGGTTATTGATAACGTGGTAATATGACATGGAATAGTTACAATACTTACCCCTATCAAACCAATCGGTCCAATGGGCCATCACGTTTATATGAAACCAAATATGTAAAGAATCTGGCAACGAATATACCGACTGTTCTTTTACGAGCTATAATTCCATTTTGTGTTCTTGCTATCAGATATACATTTACGTGATATTCATTGATGTCATATATTATATATATATATATATATATATATGAGCTTGACTGACGAACAGCGGGTTTTTTTTTTTTTGTTTCCAACTGTGCTACACTGTGTCTTATCCTTCCCAGCCATACTGAATCAAAATTTGTTGAAAAACATACACAAATGTATCTTTACTGAATACAGGGATGTTGATTTCAAAGCATAAATGCAGCTAAGGCGGAAACGTCACCTTCCTCATGATTTCCCAGGGTTTCATATCAAATAATATCGGTTGGAGGGGAAAAAATGTGAGGAGAACGACGAAGAGAGTGTCAACTCGAAATACTTTTCCTACATACTGAAAGTAACAGCTTCCATTAAACTGCAGACAGTAAGTCAAGACTACACACTGTATTCCCTCACATTATTTGAGTTATCACTCTGTCACGTGAGCACGTTCTATTAGAAAGTAAAGCCCACCAGCAGCGCTTAATTTTGAGAATAAACCACATTTCAAGGTCTTTCATGACACACAAATGTTCAAGTTTGACTTCCCCGGTGCTCCAAGGACAAATCAATAATGAAATATCTGACATATCATCTCAGTCATTCTTTGCCTCGTTGCCTCGCGTACCTTACCTGATTTCAGTTAAGATATCAATAAAAGATCAAATAACATCTAAATAAATTATCGTCGATCTATTAAAAAATAGTAAAAGTCGTCTCCACTTTGAATACTATGATGACAGTAGTAACTTAGCATATTCAATGAAAAGATTTTCAAAGTCCATAGTAGCTAAAAGGGTCCTTAGGGGCGTGGCTATCTCTCAGTTTCTGAGGTCTCGGATACGCAAGAAGCGCGTATCGGAAGGCAGGGAGGAATCAGTTGAAACACGGTCGCCTTTCTAGACCAATGAGGGTTATTCCTTATAAAAGTTTAAGTGCCACTCATATTCAGGTCTTTATATTGACTGACACCTCTTCACAACGATCAGAATGACGCTGTTAATCGCAAGTTTTCTGATATTAGGTGAGTACTTTCTCGCTATTTCTCAGCACCAGAAAAGACAATCTAATCCTTCATTTGTTAAAAAAAATGGAATATCTTATCGACTACTTAGCTAATTACTATGGTGAGCATGAACAGGACGTTTTGCCAAAACATTTCCTTGAAATTCGAAGATATTCGAGGTGATATTGAAGGATAAAAAATGTCAATCTTGGTAAGTCAAAGACTGTCGAACAAAACATCGTTTTAATAATCAATAAGGGTTTGCAGCCAAGGTCGTATTTCTGATCCCATGAGTACTTTCCTTTTCCAGCATTTACTACACGATGGTCAACAGTTCCATCACAGAGATCGCACCGAGTCGAGAATGGACCAATGACACAAAAGCAATGCTCCTCTTGACTACGATTCATCCTACAGTCACCTGGCAAACTTTGGTCCTCTTTGGTATCATGTTAATCACCATCCTCGCAAATCTGCTAATTCTCCTGGCGTTCTGGGCAGAGAAGAAATTGTGGACATACTGCAATTACTACATCTTCAACATGGCGGTGGCAGATCTCCTGGTCGGGTTAGTCTGTATGCCGTTTCGCGCGCAGATGTTTCTTTTTAACGGTACCTGGACTCTAGGAGAAGTTTTCTGCAAAGTTGATAACGGCCTCCAGAATGCACTCCGCGGAGTGTCTGTTATGGGTATGGTGGTGATATGTATAGATAGATTTTTCGCAACGTCATTTCCCTTGCACCATTATCGGCTGAAGGGCAAGAGGAACGCGGCTTTGGTCAACGTTTTGACGTGGGTAATTCCACTGGTGTTTTTCTTGGGAGTAAGCACTATTTGGGACTTAATACACCCGCTTGCTCGTATAAAATCATCGGGTTATTGTGATGCTAATTATGCACAATTATTTGTAACGACTATATTAGTAGTACTTATGCGAGCTGTGGTGCCATTCTTTATTCTTGTCCCACCTTGCCTAAGAATTTATCTTCGAGTAAGGATGAGTAGTAGGAGCTCGTGGAAAGACAACGTTATGAAGGAATTCGGGTCAGATAGGACACACAATAATTGTTCACGTGGCCCCAAGCTCCAGAAACAATCTGTATGTCACGTCAAAGAGGTTAATATGACTGTGAACGAAACTACAAGTATAAGACCAATAGAGAAGAACCCTTTGGGTAGATCGATACGGAGAAAGAATTTTACCAATAGGTGTGCTACCTCTGAAACATCTCATGTCTGTGACAGGTGGTCTCCTGAGACAAACGCAGACAAGGTGGTTAAACAATCAAAATCAGTTGACATAGTATGTCCAACTTCCAGCTCACGACGTGACAAGAGCTCAAAGATTTCAATAACAGACGGATTTGGAGTATTTCAGTCGCCTGATAACCGTCGCCCTCAGCACTTTGGATGTCTTTCTGTAACAGCACGATCAATCCTATAGCTTATGCGCTGGCACAACCGTTATTCCGCCGTACACTCATGCAGATATTTTGCAGGCGTCTATTAGAGTCTTGAAATTTTCACCTTCCTCTCTTTTCTTTGCTCATCTTGTAGTCCTCTTGTTTGCCTAATTTAGCCCGTTTACTTTGTGCATTATAATTTTGACACGATTGAAATGAATGCATTTCTTGCCGCAAAGTCATGATAAGTTATATTAATTGAGTGTTAATACTAGAAAACAAGATACAAATTAATCATGTCAACGGACACTGGAAATGCACGGTTTTGATAGAGTCGAATTCACTGACATGGACTTTTAAAGTTGATGAACGCCATCAAAGTTAGGGTTCAACGTTGTAAATAGACACTCACAATGTCATCAAAGTCGTCATTTTTTTATTCATTTTGATTTCATATTAGCAAAATATTACAATAAGATTAAAGATGTCATTTAGAAGTAAAATTGCAGTAGAAGGATGAGTATTTGTATGCCATTCGAACAAAGCGGAGCGGCGTCAGACCGATACGTAACCTGCCCAGGCGTTTCTGGAAATACCGAATCGCTAAAACATTTTTGAAAAAGTCGTGAGAGTCCTAGCGATGCCCTCACGGACGGTGTCCCGTCGATCAGTCACTAGCTGATTTGAGTAAATTACTCGACAAGCCTCGAAAAGCCTTGCCACCCGGCTGCCGAGCTGATTAAGTTATTGCGATTGATTAGGGAAAGAAGGTAGAGCACGTTATGATAGTTCTCATATTATATTTTTGTCCCTAAGAGGATCTATTGCACACTTCCATATATGTCATTACTCTGCTTCTTATTCCTCTATACACTTTTTTAAAAGGAATTCTGTACTTGAGGGATTGCTTAATGAAATTATGATACAGAGAGATAGTAGGAAGTTCTATTAAATGATGTCTTATAGACGAGTGCGAATTTGAAGGTTTTTGCTTATTTTTGCACAGAAAATATGGAAGCTAGTTTGATTGTCCAAGTTTTTACTTGGACTGCCTTCATCAACTTTTCTTGATGGACATATCAACGATCCCGAGACATCCATTTTCGTACCCCTTACGCCGGAAGTTGATCTCATGATACTAACCTTACCATATGCTTATTAAAGAAAAGAAGCTGCAGCTGTAAAGGGCAATGTGGCAACGTAGGATGAATCAATACATCAATGAAATCATACAGTATTTATTGTTTATAACCGATCCATTCTCGTCGATCCCGTTGCAAGATGAATGGATCATAGCGATAATCATTCTGACGAATTTACCTGAAATGAAGTACCTGAGCATTTCGCGGTGGCGAGGAGACATATTGTACAAGGTAAGCCGCAAATTTTGTCGTCATAAATGATTATAGGAAACGCGTTACTGTGAGGAGCGTAGTCGACTTTATGATATAAGCCTAATCAAACCCTGAAAAAGGTAATAATCATAATCTAGTTTGCTGCCATGATGGAACTAATTGAGCTTGATTGACAGCAAAAGGGTAATGACGTGACCTGCTTCATACTACTCCCAACTTTCGGTATACAGTAAATTTCTGATGCAATTTGAATAAAAATAAAATCGTATAACACTCTTCTCTACTGACATGACTTGTGTCTTCATATCAATTGAAATTTGTTGTTTGTAGGATACCTTGTTGGTATCATTAATTTCGTGATGATGAATTTACTTTCTGTTGATATTGGTCTCGTTTTAATTGTCCCTTTCTGTAAACTTAAGATTTATTTGGCGATTACTCGGATGACACTGTAGACGCGTTTGGACTAAAAAGCTTTATATCATCATTGTGCAAATATTTGTGTGTACTTGGAGAAAATATACTGTTTTTTTTTGTTGGTATGATTATATAAGAAGTAATGTTTTGTTCTGTTATCGCAATGACCAGTATGATTATTTAAACCTGTAAACACGGGTTGAAATAAACTTACATTGCACGCTGTGGAAAGCCACTACTACCATGTTTTCGTTTGTTTTCACTGTTATCATCTTCATTGGTACAACCCATTTTTGGGTATCATCTATTGCTCGTTTGTATTGGTTTGTTGCAATTTACCTATTATCATTTTATTTAGCATTAAGTATTGGAGCACGACTTCTACTGAAATGATTTTTTTAAAACAAATTGCAACCACTTGCAGTAATGCCAGTTTTGGTAATAAATCAAAAGGAAGATTTTGAAATTGAAAAAGTTCATTAGATGCGAAAAAATGATTTTTGTCATGCAATGAATGTTACCTTTGGGTGATGACAGCTTAAAGACCATCTTACAGAAGATGATAAAGTTTGCAGAAATTTTCATTGATCAATTCATGACATTCCGGGGTAACCCTTATATTGCAATCTTAATGCCTCGGTAATTTGGGTAGTTCAAAGTAAAATAGACCTTATATACTTAAGATACATTATTTCGTAACTTCTGCAAAGTCTTTAGAGACTGGAAAATGCGTTGCTTGGTGTTTCGGTTCTTGGTGGCGTGGTAATGATCCGACCGTTGCTCAGCAACATCGTTTCCAAACGTCGTTTCCAATATTCATTGAGTAAACACGTGGCATGCAACCATATCACTTGGATAGTTCTCTATTTAGGAACTGGTGGGAATAGCTACAATAGTGAGCTCAAAACAAACCAATCGGTCCCGATCTGACATCACCTTTATACGAAGTCAATTATATAAAGAATACGGCGACGAATATAACGACTGCTCCATCATGTCTTTTGCGAGCTATAATTCCATTTTGTGTTGCACCACTCTGCGTTCGGATATACATTTACGTGAGACTGACTATAAAAAAAAATAAGATACTGATTGTCCATAAGTTATTTCTTATACCAAGCTTTACTACAAGGTGTTTTATCCATCCCAGCTTTATTGAATTAAAATCCATTAAAACATGCACAAAGGTAGCTCTACTGAACACCGGGATGTTGATATGAAAGTATAAATGCAGCTAAGTTGGAAACTTCACCTTGCTCATGTTGCTGATGCATTATTGGCTGTCTGTGCTTGATGTCGACTTACATCGAATGCAGAGGAAAGAAGAACCATAGAAGACGTGACAATGAGTGAGTCAACTCGAAATGTGGTGTCTTTTTACTAAAAGTAGCAGCGTCCATTAATCGACAATAAGTCTTATATACACACTGTATTGTCTAACATCATTTCAGCTATTATTCTGTCACGTGAGCACGTTCGTATATTAGAAAGTAAAGACCGCCGGCAGTGAATACTTTGAATAGACCATATTTCAAGGTCTTTCATGAGACACACACGTTCAAGTTTGATTTCTACGGTGCTTCAAGGACGAATCAATAGACACTATCTCAGCCATTCTTTGCCTGGTTGCCTTGCGTACCTTACGTGATTTCAGTTGAGATATCAATGACAGATCAAATCATATGTATCATCGTCGATCTATTCCAAACAGGTAAATGTCTTCTCACCTCTGAATACTATGAGAACAATGACTTAGTACGTTCAACAGAAAAATTTTGAAAGTCGTCAGTAGCTTAAAGACTTATTATCGGAGCGGGTGTTTCACAGTTTAAGGTCTGGGAGACACAAGAAGTGTGGATAAGAAGGCGAGGGGGGGGGGGGGGTATCTATTGAAACACTGTGGCCTTCCGACACAAATGAGGACCATTCCCTATCAAAGTTTGCTCGTGTCGATGTTCCGGTCACATGCACTCCTATATACTGACTGACACGTGTTCAGAACGATCAGAATTTCGCTGTTAATCGCAAGTTTCCTGACGTAAGGTGAGTGCTTTCTCACTTTTGTCAGAAAACGACAATTTAATCTTTCAATAGTTAAACAGAAATATACATTGCTGTAGACTATTACCTAATTGAGCACTAATTGAGACTATTACCTTATGAGCATAAATTCGGCGTCATGCAAAACAATTCCCTAAAATTATTAGGTGATATTCAAGAATGTATAAAATCAAGTTAGTCTTGGATAAAAAAAAAAGTGAACCTAAGAATGTCCAACAAAAACTCGTCTCAACAAATAATGAACGATTTGCAGCCAAGGTCGTATTTCAAATATGAGTATTTTCCCCTTTCCAGCATTTGCTACACGATGGTCAACAGTTCTATCGCAGGGAGTCAAGAATGGACCAATGGCACCGGTACAGAAACAATGATCCTCTTGACTACGATTCATCTTACAGTCTCCTGGCATGCTTTGGTTCTCTTTGGCATCATGTTCATCACAATCATCGCAAATCTACTTATTCTCCTCGCGTTCTGGGCAGAGAAGAAATTGTGAACATACATGCAATTACTACATCTTCAACATGACCGTGGCAGATCTCCTGGTCGGATTAGTCTGTATGCCGTTTCGTGCACAGATGTTTTTATTTAATAGTACCTGGATTCTTGGAGAAGTCTTCTACCATATTGATAACGGCCTCCAGAATGCTCTCCGTGGAGTGTCTGTTATGAGTATGGTGGTGGTATGCATCGATCGGTATTTCGCGACGTCGTTTCCGATACACCATTACCGGTTTAAAGGTAAGAGGAACGCAACTTTGATCAACGTTTTGACATGGGTAATTCCACTGGTGTTTTGGATGGGAATAAGCACTGTTTTGGACTTGATTCGGCCGATTGGTCGTGTGAAATCATCGGGTTTTTGTGGTGCTAACTATGCACTGTCGGTTGTAACGACTATACTAGTAGTACTCGTGCGAGCTGTGCTACCATTCTTTATTCTTGCCCCACTTTGCTTACGAATTTACCTTCAAGTGAGGATGAGTACTAACAGGTCGTGGAAAGACGGCGTTATTAAGGAATTCGGGTTAGATAGGGTACCTAATAAGCGCTCACGTGACTCTAAGCTCCAGAAACAATCTGTATGTCACCTTAAAGAAATTGATGTGCCCGTGAACGAAACCACGGCGAGTACAAGACCAATAGATAAGAACCCTTTGGGTATATCGGTACGGAGGAATGACAATGGGTGTGCTGCCCCCGAAAAATCTTATGCTCCTGACAGGTGGTCTTGTAAGACAAACGAAGACAGAGTAGTTGATAAACAATCAAAATCAGGTGACATAGCATGTCCAACTTCCCGCTCACGACGTGACAAGACCTCGACGATTTTAATAACAGACGAAGTCAGCGTACCAGGGTCTCCTGAGAAACATCACCCGGGTTACGGCGAAAGCTTTTCGGAAAACCTGTCCGGGATAACTCAGGGGAGGATAGCATCGAAAGCAAATAATAAGGCACTACGTACATTGACTTTTATCGTAGGGGCCTTCTTCGTAACGTGGCTCCCTAACACCGTCGTTCTCCTATTTGCGTCCAGTGACCGCCGGAGGTTCCAAAGCCTGCCCTTCTCCACGACGTTACGCGAATCGACGCTTTGGCTATCTTTTTGTAACAGCACGATCAATCCTATAGCCTATGCACTGGCACAACTGTTAAACCGCAGTACGCTCATGAAGATATTTTGCAAGCGCCTATTGAAGCTTTGAAATCTTCAACTTCTTATTCCGTTCTCACCCTATAGTCCCTATATTTTGCCTGATCTGTGCATTGTCATTTGACACTTTTTAAATGTAATGTTCCTTGCCACCAAGTCATGATAAAGTCTGATATGTTTATATTAATGTGCCTAAAGATATAGCAGTTAAAATCAAGTAAATGCACACTCTCAAATTCGAAATTTTTGGTATGGCCATACTCACTAAATTGAACTTCATTGTGAATGCTATCATACTTGAGGTTCGCAAATCTCGTCAATGTCACCAAACACGCTTATTTGAATCCGTTCCCAATGACAATAGAGATGTTTGAGTAACTATATACGCAATTGTCACAAATCGGAGTGGTGGCCGACCGAAGTTACCGATATGTAACCTGCTCATGCGAGGTTTGAATTACGGGATCGCTCGAATATGTCTAGAGAGGTGAAGAGAGTGACTGCCCTTGCGATTTTCCGTTTAGTCGTTGGTTGATTTGAGTTAATAACTCGACAAGTATGGCTAAAAAGCCTCATCACTTGGCCTATATAGCCGAGTAAATTTCGGAAGTTGTAACCATGGCTATAACTGATTCTTATCGTTAGAGATTAGGGAAAGAGGGTACAGCACATAGGAGTCGTTCTCATTTTACACTTTTATTCCAAAGAAATGCTGATGTAAACTTCTACTAACCATGAGTCTGCTTCTTAATCCTTTATAAGTTTTTTAAAGGAATTTTCTTCTTGAGGGACTGTTTGATCAGTTTATGGTGAAAAAAAAACAACAGAAAGACATGTTCAATGCATGCTTATTTTTGCTCATCGTATCGACTTTAAAAAAATGATGCAAGCGTGAGAGATAGGAGGACGTCCTATTAAATGAGATCTGATAAAGGAGTGCAAATCTGAAGTTTTTGTTTTATTTTGCACTGGAAATATGGAAGTTAGTTTAATTGTCAAAATTTTTACTCTTTATTACCATGATTACTGTCTTTGACGGACATACATTATCCCAAAGGCTGCTGAGAAAACCATTTTCGCACCCCTCCCGCCGGAATTCTATCCCCTGATACCAATCCGCCGTGCCTGAGAAAAGACAATGCATTAGTAAAAATGATGTGGCTACGTTGTATGAATCGCTGAAGCCAAGTGATACAGTATTTGTTGATATCCTATCCATTCTCATCGGCGCCTTCGTACGTTGAATGGGCGATAGCGATAATCATTCTGACAAATTCACCCCAAAAGGAAGTACGCGAATATTAAGTTTGTCGGCGACGAGGAGACAAGGTCAGCCTCAAACTTTGTCGTCATAGCTAATCAACGAAAATGCGTTAATACCGTAAGGAGCATTCATTTTGATCCGGTTCCTATGCTATCCATAAATAATGAGTAAGGAATCATTTAAAAGCGCAGTTACTTCAGAATCTAGTCTGCTGCAATGATGAAATTAAATGACCTTGATTGACCGCAAAAGTATAATGACATGACTTAATTTATATGACTCACAAGCAACATTAGACGGGTTGTAATCTCCATCGATGTGCTATATGTCTTGGAGCCATTTTACACTCACTTGTGGTCGTTGCTGGTGTCAACTTATTTCTAATTTTCATTCACTTTGGATGAAACTGTAATACTGCCTTAATCAGTCTATCCCTGGGCCATCAACAGTTATTCCGAAGGTTCGGTTTGTTTTTTCCTGGAAAATCTAAATCATTAATAAAGAAGATGAAAATGAGCAACCCTTCAAATAACGAACCTTATCTTATTTTCGGATTTGTATAATTATTCTCCATGTCACTTTAAAAGGTACACGGAACAAAACAGAAATCATACATGAATCAAACAAAGATTACAAATTGGATGGATTGCCAATTTAAGATCATAACGTATCGTAACTGCCTCCTTTTGCCTGCAGTTACATTGGTAGGTGTGATCTATGTAGCCTCGTTACCATTTTACGTATCATTCATGTTGAAGTTTTATACACATAACGCATTTGTGCGGAAAGCATTGATTACTTGCAAAATAGTAGAGTGATTATTAATTGTTGCCATCGGTGGCATTTGAGCTTAGGAGTATACAGTATATATATATTTATATATATATATATAATATATATATATATATATATATATATATATATATATATATATATATATATATAATATAACAGATATATAATATACATTACGTAATATATATATATATATATATATATATATATATATATATATATATATACATATACGTATATATGTATACATACATATACATATATTACGTTAACACGTAATCATCATGATAGCGCAAAACTTAAGTCATTTATAAAGAAGATGAAACATGTTCACTACGCATTAATTCATATAGACCTTTGTAAGTTATGTGGGGGGGGGGGGGGGGAGGGGTAATGGAGAGTGCGAAGAGATATTCTTGTATTATTCCCAATTCTTTTTACCATTGCCATTGATTAGTCAGTTCGGAATTCTCATTTTGCACTTATACCCGTATATCTCCTGCAATATTCTAGGGACATATACAAACAACAAAGACAGTATTTTGAAGGTCTGTGAAGATGCCTCCTTTTTTCATACTCTTATTTGTCTCTCTCTCTCTTTATGCTCATGGCTACCAATCAGTGGTCAATTAAATCGGTAGCATAGGCGCTAGGTAGGGATAACATTGGACCCAATACTTTGTAATATGAAAAAATGCGACATGAATAAAGAAAGCAATAAAAAAAAAATGCATACGGAAAAGGGAAAATGGAAGCAACTTCATGGAAATGTAGTTTGACATGATTTTAATCGTTAGTCATTCATTTTAGATTCATATGATCATTCCGAAATATAAATTGTAAAAACATATATATACTTAAATTGATTTAATTATGATATAAACGTGGTGTGTCATTGTAATTGATTGTCATTGTATAAACAAAAACTGAAATAGACCCGGATGACTGTAATTCGAAGTGAGATGAGTCCACCTACACATTAAACGTTAAAAAAGTTCCGTATCACAGCACCTAAAATAGCAAGAGAAGTTTGGATAGATAGAACATGTACGAGATAAGCCGTTTAATAAGTAAAGATTTCCAAAAATGTATTACTACTACCTAACAATTAAGTATACTGCAAGATTAAACTAGACAAACGCGAAACATTACTTAATATCCTTTGTTCACATCCTCATGTAATTAGCACTACCAAAAGTGTATTTTTCATTTAAAGCCTCACACCTCCAGAAATATAGTCTGTCGTGTTACCGCTGACATCCACTTCCTTTTCCAAAAAGCCTATTTCTTGCCCACATGAAAGAGCAGAGTGCGGTATTGTTCACTGTTCTCTACTGTCAGGACTTGTGCGTTCATTTTAACTGAAATTTGACGTTCGTAGGATACCTTGTTAGTATCAATATTTCTCGTAAGGAAGAATTTACTTCTGTTGATATTAATCTCGTGTTAAGTGTGCCTTTCTGTAAACTTTAGATTTTTTTTTGGACGATTACTTGGGATGCACTGTAGACGTGTTTTGACTAAGAATCTTTCTACCATTATTTTTAAAATCATGTAGTGCAAAATTCGCGTATTTTGTCTGTATTTGAAGGAAGTATACTCTTTTGGTAAAAATATAAGAATAATGATATACTGTTTTATCCTGTTTATCACTGCTACCAGTTATGATTGCTTAAACCTTTTAATCATATGTTGAAATAAACTTACACATTACGCTTTGGATACCCACAATTAGCATGTTTTCGTTTATTTTCACTGTATTATGATGGTTGCTACAACATATTTCTGGAGTTTAATCTATTGCTTGTTTGCATTGGTTTATTTCGATTTTAACTATTGTCATTACATCTATCAATATGCCTTTGAACACGACTTCTACCGAGATCATTATTTTTTTTTTTCAGATAGCTGCCACTTGCAGTAATAGTGGTTATTGTAATACATCCAAAGAAAGGTTTTAGAATAGAAGATCACATCAAATGCGAAAAATGATTTTTGTCATGTAATGAATGACATACCTTTGTGTAATGATAAAACATCGTAAAGATCACCTTAGAGTAAGTAATAAAGTGTGCAAAAACTTTCACTGAGCAATTGATATTTTAGGATAACTTTATATCGCAATCTTAATGCAGCGTCATTTAGCGTGGTTCAAAGTAAAATCGACCTTTCTTAAGAAACATTATTTCGTACATTCCGCAGTCTTTTCCAGACTGGAAACTGCGCTGCCTGGTGTTTCGGTCTTGGTATCGTAGTAATGACCCGGCCGTTACTCGTCTTTTCCGTTATTTAATTAGTAAACAAGTGACATGTAACGGTATAACTTCGTAGGTTCCTGTTGTGAAATGAGTGGGAATAACTACAGTACTGAACTCTATGAAACCGATCGGTCATAATGGGGCATCACCTTTAATATCACCTTTCTTCACGTAAAGAATATGGCATCTAGTATAACGACTGTTCGTTTGAGAGGTATAATTCTATTTTGTGTCCTTGCACCAGTCTGCGTTCGGAAACACATTTACGTGAGATCGACTACAATAAAAAGAATAGGAGATCGACTGTCCAAGATAATTTCTTCATACCAAGCTGTGCTAAAAGATGTCTTTTACATCGCAGCTGTATTTTATGAAAATCTATTCAAAATATCACTAAAGGTAGCTCTACTAAACATGGGGATGTTGATTTGAAAGTATAAATGCAGCAATGGTGGAAACCTCATCTTGCTTTTGTTGTTGATGCCTTATTGACTGTCCAAAAAAAATGTTATAAAAAGACTTAAAGATGAAAGAGTGAATATGGCTCCTTTTCCCTGAAAGTAACAACGTCCATTTAACCGACAATAAGTCTTGAACACAGAAAATCTTGCCTCACGTCAGTTGAGCTTTTATTCGGTCACGTGAGCACGTTCCTCTATTAGAAAGTGAAGCCCACCGGCAGTGAATGCTTTTGAGAATAAAACACATTTCAAGGTCTCTCATGAGTCACAAATACTCAAGTTCAATTTCCATTATACTTCAAGGACAAATCAATAATGAAATATCTATCTAAGATATCATCTGAGTCGTTCTTTACCTCTTGTGTCGCGTACCTTATGTGTTTTCAGTTTGTGAAAGATCCAATAACATCTATCGATCTGTTAAAAACAGGTAAAAGCCTTCTCAACTTTGAATACTATGATAAGAGTGATGACTTAGCGTATGCAATAGAAAGATTTTTAAAGTCGTCAGTAGCTAAAGGGGTTCTTATGGGTGCGGCTGTCTCTCAGTTTTTAAGGTCTGGAAGACACGAGAGGTGGGGTCAGGAGGGGGAGGAATGGATTAAAACACTGCCGACTTTTTGAACGAAAGAAGGCTATAAAATCTACATAGGTCGTGTCGGTGTACCACTCATATTCAGGCCTATATACTGACTGACACCTCTTCACAGCGATCTTAATTCTGATGTTAGGTGAGTACTTTCTTACTATTTCTGAGCACAGAAAAATTTTTCTTTAATCTTTTATTTGTTTAGCAGAAAAAGAACACATTATTAACTATCTTCTATTGATTATTAATTATTATTGGCTATCAAACGTTCTTATGAGCATAAACAAGACACTATGCAAAACAATTTCTTGAAATTATTCAGGTGATATTCAAAAATAAAACTAAGTCAGACTTGAATAAAAACAAAATTACCGCAGAGTGTCAAATGAAACGACTTCCCAACAAATAACGGAGGGTTTGCAGCCAAAGGTTGTATAAATCCCGTGGGTATTTTCCCCTTTCCAGCATCTGCTACACGATGGTCAACAGTTCTATCGCAGAGATCGCAGAATGGACCAATGGCACCGGTACAAAAACAATGATCCTCCTGACTACGATTCATCCTACAGTCACCTGGCAAGCTTTGGTCCTTTTTGGCATCGTGTTCATCACAATCATCGCAAATCTACTAATTCTCCTCGCGTTCTGGGCAGAGAAGAAATTGTGGACATACTGCAATTACTACATCTTCAACATGACGGTGGCAGATCTCCTGGTCGGGTTAGTCTGTATGCCGTTTCGTGCACAGATGTTTCTTTTTAACAATACCTGGATTCTTGGAGAAGTTTTCTGCAAAGTCGATAACGGCCTCCAGAATGCTCTCCGTGGAGTGTCTGTTATGGGTATGGTGGTGATATGTATCGATAGATATTTTGCAACGTCATTTCCCCTACATCATTATCGGCTTAAGGGTAAGAGGAACGCGACTTTGATCAACGTTTTGACATGGGTGATTCCACTGGTGTTTTGGTTGGGTATAAGCACTGTTTGGGACTTAATTCGTCCGATTGGTCGTGTAAACTCAGCGGGTTTTTGTGGTGCTAACTATGCAAATTCGGTTTTAACGACTATAGTAGTGGTAGTCATGCGAGCCGTGTTGCCGTTCTTTATTATTGTCCCACTTTGCCTACGGATCTACCTTCGAGTGATGATGGGTAGTAACACCTCGTGGAAAAACAGCGTTATTAAGGAACTCGATTCAGATAGTGCAGCTAAGTGGTCAGGTGAATCTAAGTTCCAGAAACAGTCTGTATGCCACATTAGAGAAATTGATATGACTGTATCCGAAACCAGGGCAAGTGTTAGACCAACCGTGAAGAACCCTTTGGCTATATCGAAACGGAGTGAAAATGCTCCTAAAAAATCTAATGTTCCTGACAGACGCTCTCCTCAGAAGAGCGAAGGCAAAGTGGTAGAAAAACAGTCAAAATTGCCTGACGCATTATGTCCGACTTCCTGCTCAGAACATGACAAGAGCTCGAAGATTTCAACAATAGATGGAGGGAGCGTACTGGAGTCGCCTGCGAAACGTCACCCGGGTTACGCCAAGAACATGTCGGAAAACCTGTCCGGGATCAATCAACGAATTAATGCGTCGAAAACAAATAATAAGGCCCTACGTACATTGACCTTGATTGTGGCGGGCTTCTTCATAACATGGCTCCCTAACGTTGTCGTTATCATATATGCGTCTAGTGACCGCCCGAGGTTCCTGAGCCTGCCCTTCGTCACAACGTTACGGGAATCAGCACTTTGGATGTCTTTCTGTAACAGCACGATCAATCCTATTGCCTATGCGCTGGCACAACCATTATTCCGCCGTACGCTCATGAAGATATTTTGGAGGCGCCTGTTAAAGCTTTGAAATTTTCACCATCCTACTCCTTGCTCAACCTTTAGTCCCTAATGAGTGTTTGCCTGAATGTATCGTTTCTGCTTTGTGCATTGTCATTTGGTACTCTTTAAATGAACGCATCCCTTGCCACCAAGTTATGGTAAAGTCTGGTATGTGTACATGAATATGCCTGTTGATGTAGAGAGCAATATAAATTAAGTCACTGCCCACTCCTAAATGCGAGGTTTTGAGAAACTATAATACTATTGATACAGATTCGAATTCACTAAAATCTATTTTCAGAGTTGATCAACGCTATCAAATTCAAGGTTTACAGATCTTGTCAATGTCATCGAACAGTTAATCACTTAATTAGTGAATCCACTTTGTTTTCATGTTGGTAAAAAAGATTACAGGAAGAGTGAAATTACCAATTTCTTTTGAAATGAACTCTCTTTACAGCAGACAAAAATTAATGACATTTAGAAGCCCAAATAGCAATGACAATAGGAGATGTTTGAGAAACTATACATGCGATTGTCACAAATCGGAGCGGCGTCCGACTGACGTTACCATTATGTAAATGTGTATAAAAACCCAAACAAACAAGCTCGAGCATAAGAAATAATAGGACGTAATGTATTAATGAGCTCTGATAGAATAGCGTGAATCTGATGGGTTTTTTTTTTTAATCTTGCACCGAAGATATATACGTTAGTTTTGATTTTTCCAAGTTTCTACTTGGACAGTCTACATCACTGTTCTTGACGCACATAAGGCTGCTGCAACATGCATTTTCGCATCCCTTACGATTTCCTGATACCAACTCGCCGTGCCTGAGCAGGGAACTGCAGCAGTAAAACAGGACGGATACGTAGAAAAAAAAAAGAATTGCTACGTAGTATGAATCGATGAAGCAAAGTCATGCAGTATTTCTTGACATCCGATTGATTCAAATCGGCGCCCTTGCAAGTTGAATGGATGACAGCGATAATCATTCTAACAAATTCACCACTAATGAAGTACACGAATATTTTGCGATGGCGAGGAGACAATTAAGCATCGATGCACATTTTGTCGTCAAAGCTAATCATCGAAAAATGCGTTGCTCTGAGGAGCATACACTTTGATCCGGCTTCGATATGCTATCCGTAAGTATCATGTTTGGAATCATGTGCTGTGAGCTAACTTTATGATGATGTAGGCCTAATCAAACCATAAAAAATGCCGTTCCTTCATAATCTACTTTGCTGCCGTGGTGTAGTTCTGAATGGAATAAAATGTGCTTGATTGACAGCTAAAAGGGAATGAGACGACCTGCTTCATATACTACTAAAAAGTTCTTTTAGACTGCTTGTTATATCTCTCGATGTGCCATACGTCGTGGAGTCGTTCTACATTATTTGTGGTGATGGATGGTGTCTGTAATTCTCCTTCTCCTTGGATAACTCTTTGTGTTACTTTCTCAATCAACTTATCCCGGGACCATCATTTCCCACATTTCACATTAAAAGTACGTCAGAACAATAAATATATCATTCATGAATAAAAACAAACAAACTACAAAATGGAGGTCCGTTTCAGATCATATCAGAATTAAGTACTGTGCTCGTCTCCTTTTACCTGTTTTTGGCATATTGGTGGGTGTGATCTATCTACACTCGTTACTTTTTCACATTAAACAAATGCCCTTCTCATTCTCAGCCGACGTATTCATACTGAAGCTTACATTCTTGCGTTCTTGCCAAATAGTACAGTGATTTTGTTGCCATCGCTGGCATGTGAGCTCAAAAGTGTTCTCATTGCAGATGATGTTTTTACAAAACTTAAGCATCATGGTAGCGCAAAATTTAAGTCATTTGTATTAGAAGATGAAAATTTTTCATATAGTATTAATTTATATGGGTCCTTGTGTGTGAGTGCGTGCGGGCAGAGGTATGGTGAGTGGAGAGTGTGCAGAGATGTGCCTCTATGTTTGTCATTTCTGTTTGCCATTAGCATCGATTAGTCAGTTTGGAATTCTCATTTTGCCCTTACCCGTATCTCCTGCAATATTCTAATGGGATATACAAGCAACAAAGACAGTATTTTGAAAGTCTGTGAAGGTGCTTCATTTTCCCCCTTTCCTCATTCATTTCCTTATTTCTATGCTATTGACCCTCATGCAACTGTAGTTACTGATTAGTGGTCGACTATTACAAAATTGGTGATAGTGGTGTCAGGCAAAAATAACATAGAACTCAAATGTGAAGAAACTGCGGTATGAATAAGGAAATGAATAAGAAAAAATGAATCCGGAAAAAGAAAAAGGGAAAAAACCTCGCAGGAATGTAGTTTGACATGGTTTTATTCGTTAGTACTCTGAGATACCAAACATTCATATTATCATTCCGAAATGTCAATTGTCACAAAATAATTATAACATATAATAAATAAAGGGGCGGTGGCTCAGTGTGATTTATCTACATTGTATAACAGTCATCAATATTCCTGGATAACCGTATTTCGAAGCGAGTCCTATGACGGGCGAAAAGGGTCACTATTGATACCACCGTTCAACTATACAGCTATGACATGGATGTGAGGTTTTAACCTATCAGAATTAAAATGAAAAAAAAACGAGAAATATTATCATCTGTTCACCGCATTATGTTGTTAGCACTAGCAAAAGGGTATTCTTCATTTATAGCCAGAAACCTGAATAATATTACAGTCTTTCGTGTCACCGCTACTATCCACTTCTTTCTCAAAAAGCTCATTTCTCTTACATTTGAAACAGTAGAGTATGGTATACAGTAAATTTCTGACGCAATTAGAATAGAAGTAGAATGATATAACACCGTTCTCTACTTGAAGAAGGTGCACTGTTTTGGTGATTATATAAGAAAATGTGTTTTCCCTTTATCTCCGCGAACGGCATGATTACTTAAACCTTTGATTATATGTTGTAATAAATTCACACAGTACGCTTTGGAAAATCACCATTAATATGTTTTCGTTCTTATTCACTGTTACTTTTATAATTGGTAGAACCCATTTCTTGAGCGTCATTCATTGCTTGTTTCATATTGGTTTACTCCCATAAACCTATTGCCATTACATTTATAAATAGGTTTTTGAACACGACTCTTACCAGAGTGTTTTTTTTTCTGTTCTTCTTATCTACTTATCATTATCATTGTTATTTTTTCTTTACAATAGCAGCAACTTGCAGTAATAGAAAAGTTATTGTAATACATCAAAAAAGAAAAATTGAAAAAGTAAAATTCGTCAACTGCGAAAAAAAAAATTGGCTCACAATTTATAAAATAGCTTTGTTTGACGATAAGACAGTGTAAATCCCATTTTATTCCTGCGTCATTTTACTTTAATAGTTCAAAGTAAAATCGACCTTACTAAAGATACATTTAGTAATTTCCGCATTTTTTTTTTCGAGACTGGAAAGTTCTTTAGGTGGTATTCTCAAATCCTCCCCAGGAAAAAATTTCTTAATAAGTCAGGATTTTCATAGGTATTCTAAAAAATCTTCCAATAAAAGTTTCTTCCTAAGTTTTTCCTAAACTTATGAAGAAACTTCGGAAGATATGCTAATGATGGTGTGATATACAAATTTCTGACTTTAAAAGAAGAAATTTGTATTCTAGAATGCACTTAGGAGAGAATTTTAGGAAGATGTTTAGGAAAGCTCCGCCCATGTCCTGAGTACGTTAAATGATAAAGCAAGCTGCAATACATCGTGATAGATGACTGTTATTCTCAGCGCGCAACATATACTTTGATGCGCGAAATGGGCATGAGAAAGTGGACATGCCGCGTACAAGGGTATACAACCATATGTCATTATGATATTCGATTGTTATTGGTTGGTTCCTTATGATATGGCATTTTCTATTGGCTTAAGAAAGGAGGTGGGCGGGGGGGGGGATGGGCTAAATTTCATTAAGAAGTTTCTGGGAAGAAATTTCAGAACAACAATTCTGTCTTTCCAGTCACTTCCTAAGTTTCTGATATAAGAAGAAACTTAGGAAGATTTTCAGTGTTATATCGTGTTAATAACCCGGCCGTTGCTCAGCAACATCGTTTCCAATGTTGAATGATAATGCTAGGGCATAACTTGGTAATATCCCTTTTTTGAAATGGGTGGGAATAACTACGGTACTGAAGTCTATCAAACCGATCGGTCGTAACGGGGCATCACCTTTATATCACCTTCATACATGTGAATAATATGTGACCCTGCACATCAAAACAAACAAAAAGTCGCCAGACATGAATTTTTAGTTAAGACCATATTCTGAAAGAGCAGACTTTAAGCTTTAAAATGATGTATAACTCAAATCAAATGGACTCTCCTAACCTATCTAAATATTGGAAAGAAAGCACAAACTCAGGAAAAGTGTGAACTGAGAAAAGAGGCTCTGAAGTACAGTGTTTATTCAAGCGCTTAATCTTTACCAAACCGTGCTGGCTGTGCGATGAATGGGACAAAAAACAGGAAGTGAACCACCAGAGTAACAACAATGAATGAATTATCAGATTAAATTGAAATTAAGCATGCCTCATTAACACATTCTTTCCATAATTAATGCCAACTTTCAAAGCAGTAGCGCCATCCTTTCAAAAGGTATTAGAGTTGAAAGTGAAGAGTGTGGACAAGGTTTTTCAGAAATGAAAAAGGGATTCCAAAGACACACCTAATCACACTATTCTACCAAAAATGTTTGAGATAAACTGCTAAAAAAACACACTTTCCTGCCCGTTTTATGATACCCAATTTAGCGTAATGTAAAAGAAGACCCGCTCTTTCAGAAAATATGAAAAAGTCAAGTTCGCCTAGGTTGACCCATTTCATTTATTTTCAGTCCTCACGCAAAATCAGTGTGTGCGACTTTATGTTCGTTTTGAGGTGCACAGTCACATATAGAAACTACAGTGTAACGACTGCTCACTTGCGAGCTTTAATTCCATTTTGTGTTCTTGCACCACTCTGCGTTCGGATACACATTTACGTGAGATCCACTCAAAAAAAAAATAGATTGACTGTCCAAAAGTAATTTCTTCCTACCCAGCTTTGCGACAAGGTGTCATATCCATTGCAGATGGATTGTATAATAATCTATTGAAAATATTTCCAAAGGTAGCTCTACTGAACACAGCGATGCTGATTTCAAAGTATAAATGCAGCTGAGGAGAAAACATCACCTCTCTCTTGTTGCTGATGTCTCATTGGCTGCCTGAGCTTTATATCGACTTAAATCGATTTCAGAGAAAAAAGTGGGTGAATAAACTTGAAATATGGTTCCTTTTTAATACCGAAAGTACAAGCGTCCATTAAGCGTCAATAAGTCTTGAATACACATTGTGTTGACTCACTTTATTGAGCTATCAGTCTGTCACGTGAGTACGTTCTTCGATCAGAAAGTGCACCCCACTGGCAGTGAATACTTTTGAGAATTAACCACATTTCAAGGTCTTTCATGACACATAAATGTTCAAGTTTGATTTCCCCGATGCTCGAAGGACAAATCAATAACGAAATATCTAAGATATCATCTCAGTTGTTATTTTCCTCTTTGCTTTGCCGTATATGACTTTAGTTAAGACATCCATGAAAGATGGAATAACATCTCGCTGATCTATTCAAAAACCAGGAAAAGTCTTCTCAACTTTGAATAATACGATAAGAGTCACAACTTATGGGATTCGATAGAAAGATTTTCATAGTCCTCAGTAGCTAAAAGGCTTGTCATGGGCGCGACTATCTCTAATTTTTTAAGGTCTCGGATACGCAAGAAGTGCTGATCGGAAGGGGAGACTGGTTGACACTCTTTAGCCTTTGTAGACAAATGAATTCATTCCCTATAAAAGTTTATTCTTGTTGATGTGCTAGCCATATTCAGGCCTCTATACTGACTGACACCTCTTCACAACTCTCAGAATTTCGCTAATCATCGGAGGTCTTCTGAAGTGAAGTAAGTACTTTCTCACCGTTTGTCAGCATAAGAAATGACAATTTAATCATTTATTACTAAAAAGAATATAGTATCTCATTGACCAAACAGGGTGGCCCAGAAAGAACGGAACACCTTTAATTTCAGCAATATTGTTGCGACTATGTTATAATTTTGCACACTGTTGGAAATGTCATTCTTTTTCCAATAGAATACCATCAAGTTCATTAATGTTGGTTAATGTTTTATGATTCTATGACCATTTTTGTCAACCCTTGCAATTTTCAAAATGTGATCATTTTGCACTCTGAGAGATACCGAAACCAGCGAGAATTCGGCTTGCAATAGAACCAGTGGCGTTCACAATGTGTGGGATGTGGGGCGGACGGTGTGGTTGTTATTGTCCGTCATCATTGTGAATAATGTGAATGTCATTGTGAATTAACCAAAATTAAAGAACTGGGTGTCAAACTAATGGAAAAAGAATGGCCTTTCTGACAATGTGAAAATTGATGACATATGGCAACAATATTACTGAAATTAAAGATCTTAGGTGTTCTGTTCTTTTTGACGGGGGCCACCCTGTATAATTATATCGATCTTATCAGCATGAACGGGACGTTATTCAAAATAATCCCTTGAAATTATTTAGGTCATATAAAAAAAAAAATCAAATCAGTTTTAGATGTAAATAATCAAATGGATTTCTAAAGTAAAATCGTCTCATATAAAATGAATTGTCTGCAGCGACGGTTGTTTTTTTGTAATCTCGTGAGTATTTTCTCCTTTCCAGCACCGGCTACACGATGGTCAACAGTTCCATCGCAGTGAGTCAAGACTGGACCAATGCCAACGGTACAAGAATAATGATCCTCTTGACTACGACTCATCCTACAGTCACCTGGCAGGCTTTGGTCCTTTTTGGCATCATGTTCATCACAATCATCGCAAATCTACTAATTCTCCTGGCGTTCTGGGCAGAGAAGAAATTGTGGACATACTGCAATTACTACATCTTCAACATGACGGTGGCAGATCTCCTGGTCGGGTTAGTCTGTATGCCGTTTGGAGCTCAGATGTATCTATTTAACGGAACCTGGATCCTGGGCGACGTTTTCTGCAAAGTCGATAACGGCGTTCAGAATGCGCTCCGCGGAGTGTCTGTTATGGGCATGTTAGTGATATGTATCGATAGATATTTCGCAACCTCGTTTCCCATACACCATTATCGGCTTAAAGGTAAGAGGAACGCGGCTTTAGTCAACGGTTTGACATGGGTGGTTCCACTGATGGTCTGGATGGGAATAAGCACTGTTTGGGACTTGATTCGTCCGAATGGTCGTGTCATTGCCTCGGGTGTATGTGAACCTAATTATACACAGTCGCTTTTATGGAGTACAGTAGTCGTACTGTTGCGAGCTGTGCTGCCATTTCTTATTCTTGTCCCGCTTTGCCTACGGATTTACCTTCACGCGAGGATGAGTATTAATAGGTCGTGGAATGACAGCGTTATTCAGGAATTCGACCCAGATAGCGTATCTAACAAGTATTCACATGACGTGAAAATGAACGATTTAAAATTTACAGGACATCTGAACCCACGTGAAGTTCCTAATGTTTGTGTTAACAACAATACAGAAGGTGTGAGGCCCATAGAAGACGGTCTCAATCGATCTGTACGGAAAAAGAATATTACCAGTGGATATTCTGCTCCTGAAACATTTTATGTTCCCAACAGGTTGTCCTCTCAGAAGAGGGAGGACAAAGAGTTAGTCAAACATTTAAGATCACCTCACACAGTATGTTCAACGCCAGGTTCACGACGTGACAAGAGCCATGAAGTCTCAACATCACAGGAAGTCAGAGTATCAGAGTCGCCTGGTAACCGTCGCTCTGTTTACGGCGAAAAGATGTCAGATTTCTCTGTGACGGGGATCAAGCAACAAAGGACGGCATTGAAAACAAATAATAAGGCCCTCCGTACATTGACCTTTATCGTAGCGGCTTTCTTCATAACATGGCTCCCAAACATGATCGTTCTCATATATGCGTCCAGTGACCTCCCGAGATTCCGAAGCCTGCCTTTCGCCACGACGTTACGGGAGTCAGCACTATGGATGTCTTTCTGTAACAGCAGGATCAATCCTATAGCATATGCGCTGGCACAACCGTTATTCCGTCGTACGCTCTTGAAGATATTTTGCAAACGCCTATAAAAGTTTTGAAATGTCCTCTTTCCCCTAATTTTCTTACCATGTAACCTTCTTGTTTGCCTAATTTACCGCTTCTGCTTTGTGCATTATCATTTTGATGTCATTGAGATAAGTCATGATAAAGTCTAGAATGTTTACATGGAGAGACACTCTGTTGACATCAGAAAGAACACCTTACTGGGTAAGGTATGCGGGCTTGTTACGAGTAGGGATTTTCCAGCACGCAGGACTGCGGGACTCGTGCTACTTACCTGCTACTTGCGTGTATTCCATGTGACCTGAGTGAAAGATTCAAAATTTAGATACCGATCCGTTTCCAGTTACGAGTGATATACGGGTACTGCGAAGTACCTGTGCTACTGCTACGAAGTACCTGGGTAGGAGTTGCCTGCGAGGTGCAAACGCTAAGGGCCTCCTACTGGTGTTCTGCGTGTACCTGCGCATACCCCCGAGACTCACTCGGAATGAATTTTGGGGCATACTAAAGGCCTTGTCAAACCGTGTCTGGGGGAAGCCTTGCGTTGATTTGCGGGGGAAAATGTCTGCTACCCGGACCTCTCATCAGTTGGTCCGCACATGACAGTACCTAGAGTGTGACTTCGTAGTACTATATCGATGAAGCCAAGTGATACAGTTTACATCCGATCCATTCTTACCCGCGTATTTGTAAGTTGAGTGGATGATAGCGATAACTATTCAGACAAATTCACCCCGAATGAAGTATACGAGTATTTCGCGGCGGCAAGGAGACAAGGTACGTCGCAAACTTTGTCGCTAAACCTTTAAAAGTGCAGTTACTTCATAATCTAGTTTGCTGCCATGATGGAACTAAATGATCTTGATTGACAGCAAAAGGGCAATGACGTGACCTGTTTCATATACTACTCACAAGGATAACGTTAGACAGGTTATTATCCCCTCGATGTTCTTTACGTGTTGGAGACGTTCTGCCTTAATTTGTGGCCATGGTTGGTGTCAACTTGTCTGTAATTCTTTTGCTCTTTGAATGTCACTTTCAATACTTCCTCATTCAGCTTATCATCAGTGTCTAAAGCACAATCATGTAGTCTTTATTTTGTTCATTTATTTATTTTCATTTATAATTATTATTTTTTTTTGGGGGGGGGAGGGGGCAATGTTCATTTTTCTGAAGGTTCGTTGTTCTGGAAATTGTACTAACCTTCCTAAGAACGAACCTCTCGAATTTGTTTCTATGTGTATTATCCATTTCACATTAGAATATAAACAAAACAATAGATAAATCATGCCTGAATCAAACATTGACTACACAATGGATGGATTGCCCATTTCAGATTATTTCGAAAAAACGTATTGTAACCGTCTCCATTTGCCTGCTGTTGTATTGGTAGGTTTGATCTATGTAGCTGTATTACACTTTCACGTATCGTTCATGTTGAATTTTACACATGATGTATTACTGCGCAATTTACTGTGTTTTTTTATCTTTGTTTGTTTCTTCTGCTTTTTTTAATATAGAGTGATTATTGTTGCCATCACCGGCATTTGTGCCTGGATTATATTAATGTTACTTGCGAATGATGATCTTATGGAACGTAAACATCAGGATAGAGTCAGATTTAAGTCATTTATACAGAAGAAAAAAGTTTGTCACTCAGCATTTAATCTTATATGGTCATTTATGAGTTTGGGGGAGGGGGTAGACTTGAGTATGCATAGATATTCTTATATGTTTAGCATTTCTGTTATGGAGTTTGATTTGATTTAGTTTAGTTTAGTTTAGTTTATTTTATTTTAGTTCAGTTTAGTTTAGTTTAGATAATGTAGTTATGTAGTTCCAAAGTCTCAATTTGCCCTTTTGCAAATTTGGCACGCCATCGAATGAGCCTATTTGAATGAGCCTATGGCGGGTGAAGGGAGACGGATTTGTAAACGCAACTGTGCATGAATGTATGGCTCTTTACTTAATTGCATCTTAATAGGTTAAAACCAAACAACCGTTCCGAAATACATGTTTATATGCATGGATGTATAGTTGTTCGATTATTGGATCTTGGTACCAGTGGCAACCATACAGGCATTCCAGGGCTACACAGTTTCACCACAGATTGGATAAAACCGACACTCATTCCATGGCTGTACAGTTGCATGTTTGTATTATATACGATTCGTTTTGCCTTTTCGTTTCGCCTATATTCAACTCACACCCAATTGTTAATTTGTACATTTAGATATTTTGTCATAGAACAGGTGTGTCAAAACATTTGACTCCCCCAACCCCGTCTCGTTAAAAGCTCGACAGTCATTTTAAAACGTCTAAATCTGTTTGCATTGTGATAGTGTGATTGTCCATTTTTCAAACCTTTGTAGATTTCTGTTCAATTCTTTTCCTTAGTTCTCATTTTGATTTTTTTTTGTTCATTGCCTACATTTTTCTAGTAACACCTTTCATGTTATACTTTGTATACTTTGTGACTTTTTCACTTTTTTTTTCATTGTGACGTACGTTTACAATGATTATTTGTGCTTTTATTTGCATTCTCTTCATTCTCTTCATTCTATGTTTTGTTATAATTTCACGGCCTTGCTTAAAAATAGGTTTTAGCTGATAGCAAGTATTTTTACCGTGGTTAAATGAATGAAATCAAACTTAAACTCAAACTCGCAAAGCCATAAGTTGCACAGTTGTGGTACGGTTTCTTGCGTTCTGACTGGTAAAAACGTAACATTTATTCAATGGCTGTGCAGTTGCATGGTTGTGTTACTTGCGACATCTTTTGCCCGTCATATAAGCCGGGAGTGGGAACGTACCCTACAGGCGTTCCCTATTATGGATCTATGGCTGTCTAGTTAATGACATTCTGATTGGACAAAATCATACAATCATTTAATTCTGATGCAATTTGAAAAGCAGTATAATAGTAAAACACTGTTCTCTACTGACAAAACTTTTGTGTTTATTTATCACTAATTTCCCTATGAATGAATTTATTTTCTATAAATAGTAATGCTGTTTTAAGTGTACATGCGTTGTAAATTTTATATCTATTTGGCGATTACTCGGAATTTAAACAAGAGACAAATTCGGCTGAAAGCTTTCTACCATTTTTCTAAAAAATAAAAAACCTTCACATATTTGTGCATGCTTGAAGGAAGTGTACTGTCCCTGTAATTATATACGAAATAATGTTTTGTACGGTTTACTACGGTGACCTGTATAATCATTTAAACAAAAACTACAGACGATATTCAGAATTTTACACTTGAACACCTTTAAAATACTTATACTGAGTACAGAGTTTCAGAATTTATAATGATTGGGATGAGGAATAAGAATGTTTTCAAAACTTATAACAAATTGCAATGAACAAGGATGATGACATTGCAGCCTGACCATAGGAATTCATGAGTTTGGGATCACGGATACAGAACAAAAGATGAAGGCATGTAAAGATTCTAGACAGGTGAACTTGTCAGTCAAGCGGTATTGTAATGGGATTACACTGCTGCATTATTGAAATATATGAGGCTCCTATTTCATCAACACTGTTCACTGTAATTTGTTTAAGATTTTTCAGAGTATTGGTTTATCTGCTCAAAGATCACAATAAATGTGTTGAAATAAAACTTACACAGAACGATTTGGAAAGCCACCATAAACATTGTTCGTTTATTTTTACTGTTATTATTGTTTGTATTGTCGTGCGTCATCAATTCCTTGGTGGTATTGGTTTATTCAAATTTACCTTTTGCCATTACATTTATCAATAGGTATTCTAACACTAATTCTACGATGATGATTTTTTTTCCCAAAGAGCAACCACTTGCAATAATGGCTCTTTCTGTAATACATCAACGACAACAACAACAAAAAAAGAAGAAAGAAATAGAAGAATTCATCAAATGCTGAAAATGCCATGCAATGAATGCCATACCTTTATGTGATGATAAGGCAGTGCAACGAGCATCTCAGAGGAAGTGATAGAGTTTGTGAAAATTTTCACTGATCAATTTATATTTTAGGATGTAATAATGCAATCTTAATGTAGCGTCACTTTCGGCAATTGAAAGTAGAAATTGACCTGACGTAAGATACATTATCTCCTAAAAGTCTTTTCTAGAATGAGAATCGCGCTGTTTGGCGTTTCCGGTTATTGGTAACATGGTAATATGACCTGGAATAGTTACAATACTGACCTCTATCAAACCGATCGGTCCAATGGGCCATCACGTTTATATGAAACCAATTATGTAAAGAATTTGGCAACAAATATACCGACTGTTCTTTTACGAGCTATAATTCCATTTTGTGTTCTTTCACCACTCTGCTATCAGATATACATTTACGTGATATTAATTGATGTCATATATTTTATATATATATATATATATATATATATATATATATATAAGCTTGACAGACGAAAGGCGTTTTTTTTTTTTGTACCCAACTGTGCTACAATGTGTCTTATCCTTCCCAGCCATACCGAATAAAAATTTAATGAAAAACATACACAAAGGTATCTTTACTGAATACAGGGATATTGTTGATTTCAAAGCGTAAATGCAGCTAAGGCGGAAACGTCACCTTCCTCATGGGTTTCATATCAAATAATATCGATTGCAGAGGAACAAAAATGTGAGGAGAACGACGAAGAGAGTGTCAACTCGAAATACATTTCCTATATACTGAAAGCAACAACTTCCATTAACAGACAATAAGTCTTGAATGCACACTGTATTCCCTCACATTATTTGAGTTATTACTCTGTCACGTGAGCACGTTCTTCTATTAGAAAGTAAAGCCCACAAGCAGCGCTTACTTTTGAGAATAAACCACACTTCAAGACCTTTCATGACACACAATATGATGTTCAAGTTTGACTTCCCCGGTGCTCCAAGGACAAATCAATAATGAAATATCTGACATATCATCTCAGTCATTTTTTGCCTCGTTGCCTCGCGTACCTTACATGATTTCAATTAAGATATCAATAAAAGATCAAATAACATCTATTATCGTCGATCTATTCAAAAACTGGTAAAAGTCGTCTCAACTTTGAATACTATGATGACAGTAATAACTTAGCACATTCAATGGAAAGATTTTCAAAGTCCGTAGTAGCTAATAGGGTCCTTAGGGGCGTGGTTATCTCTCGGTTTTTGAGGTCTCGGATACGCAAGAAGCGCGTATCGGAAGGCAGGGAGGAATCAATTGAAACACGGTCGCCTTTCTAGACCAATGAGGGTTATTCCCTATAAAAGTTTATGTGCCACTCATATTCAGGTCTTTATACTGACTGACACCTCTTCACAACGATCAGAATTACGCTGTTAATCGCAAGTTTTCTGACATTAGGTGAGTACTTTCTCGCTATTTTTCAGCAGCAGAAAAGACAATCTAATCTTTCATTTGTTAAAAAAAAGAATAGAATATCTTATCAACTATTTAGCTAATTACTGTGGTGAGCATGAACAGGACGTTGTGCAAAAACATTTCCTTGAAATTCAAAGATATTCGAGGTGATATTCAAGGATAAAAAGGTCAATCTTGGTAAGTCAAAGACTGTCGAACAAAACATCGTTTTAATAATCAATGAGGGTTTGCAGCCAAGGTCGTATTTCTAATCCCATGAGTGCTTTCCTTTTCCAGCATTTACTACACGATGGTCAACAGTTCCATCACAGAGATCGCACTGAGTCGAGAATGGACCAATGACACAAAAGCAGTGCTCCTCTTGACTACGATTCATCCTACAGTCACCTGGCAAACTTTGGTCCTCTTTGGTATCATGTTCATCACCATCCTCGCAAATCTGCTAATTCTCCTGGCGTTCTGGGCAGAGAAGAAATTGTGGACATACTGCAATTACTACATCTTCAACATGACGGTGGCAGATCTCCTGGTCGGGTTAGTCTGTATGCCGTTTCGCGCGCAGATGTTTCTTTTTAACGGTACCTGGATTCTAGGAGAAGTTTTCTGCAAAGTTGATAACGGCCTCCAGAATGCACTCCGCGGAGTGTCTGTTATGGGTATGGTGGTGATATGTATAGATAGATTTTTCGCAACGTCATTTCCCCTGCACCATTATCGGCTGAAGGGCAAGAGGAACGCGGCTTTGGTCAACGTTTTGACGTGGGTAATTCCACTGGTGTTTTGGTTGGGAGTAAGCACTATTTGGGACTTAATACACCCGCTTGCTCGTATAAAATCATCGGGTTATTGTGATGCTAATTATGCACAATTGTTTGTAACGACTATATTAGTAGTACTTATGCGAGCTGTGGTGCCATTCTTTATTCTTGTCCCACTTTGCCTAAGAATTTATCTTCGAGCAAGGATGAGTAGTAGGAGCTCGTGGAAAGACAACGTTATGAAGGAATTCGGGTCAGATAGGATACACAATAATTGTTCACGTGGCTCCAAGCTCCAGAAACAATCTGTATGTCACGTCAAAGAGGTTAATATGACTGTGAACGAAACTACAAGTATAACACCAATAGAGAAGAACCCTTTGGGTAGATCGATACGGAGAAAGAATTTTACCAATAGGTGTGCTACCTCTGAAACATCTCATGTCTGTGACAGGTGGTCTCCTGAGACAAACGCAGACAAGGTGGTTAAACAATCAAAATCAGTTGACATAGTATGTCCAACTTCCTGCTCACGACGTGACAAGAGCTCAAAGATTTCAATAACAGACGGATTTGGAGTATTACAGTCGCCTGATAACCGTCGCCCTGGTGTCTCCGAGAACATGTCCGAAAGCGTGGCCGACACTGTGGCAGAGATCAAGCAACGGAGGATGGAATTGAAAACAAATAATAAGGCTCTACGCACGTTGACCTTTATCGTAGCTGCCTTCTTCGTAACGTGGCTCCCTAACATGATCGTTCTCATATATGCGTCCAGTGACCTCCCGCTATTCCGAAGTCTGCCCTTCGCCACGACGTTACGGGAATCAGCACTTTGGATGTCTTTCTGCAACAGCACGATCAATCCTATAGCTTATGCGCTGGCACAACCGTTATTCCGCCGTACACTCATGCAGATATTTTGCAGGCGCCTATTAGAGTCTTGAAATTTTCACCTTCCTCTCTTTTCTTTGCTCATCCTGTAGTCCTCTTGTTTGCCTAATTTAGCGCGTTTACTTTGTGCATTATAATTTTGACACTATTGAAATGAATGCATTTCTTGCCGCAAGTCATGATAAATTATAGTAATTGAGTGTTGATACTAGAAAACAAGAAACAAATTAATCATGTCAACGGACACTGGAAAATGCACGGTTTTGATAGAGTCGAATTCACTGACATGAACTTTTAGAGTTGATGAACGCCATCAAAGTTAGGGTTTAGCGTTGTGAATAGACTCTCACAATGTCATCAAACACGTCATTTTTTTTTCATCCATTTTGATATCATATCAGCAAAACATTACAGTAGGATTAAAGATGTCATTTAGAAATAAAATTGCAGTAGAAGTATGAGTATTTGTATGCCATTGGACAAAGCGGAGCGGCGTCAGACCAATACGTAACCTGCCCAGGCGTTTCTGGAAATACCGAATCGCTAAAACATTTTTGAAAAAGTCGTGAGAGTCCTAGCGATGCCCTCACGGACGGTGTCCCGTCGATCAGTCACTAGCTGATTTGAGTAAATTACTCGACAAGCCTCGAAAAGCCTTGCCACCCGGCTGCCGAGCTGACTAAATTATTGCGATTGATTAGGGAAAGAAGGTAGAGCACGTTATGATAGTTCTCATATTATAATTTTGTCCCTAAGAGGATCTATTGCACACTTCCATATGTCATTACTCTGCTTCTTATTCCTGTATACACTTTTTTAAAAGGAATTCTGTACTTGAGGGATTGCCTAATGAAATTATGATATAGAGAGATAGTAGGAAGTTCTATTAAATGAGGTCTTAAAGACGAGTGCAAATCTGAAGGTTTTTGCTTATTTTTGCACAGAAAATATGGAAGCTAGTTTGATTTTAAGTTTTTACTTGGAATGTCTTCATCAACTTTTCTTGATGGACATATCAAGGATCCTGAGACATCCATTTTCGTACCCCTTACGCTGGAAGATGATTTCATGATACTAACCTTACCACATGCTTATTAAAGAAAATAAGCTGCAGCAGTAAAGCAGTGTGGCAACGTAGGATGAATCAATGAATCAATAAAATCATACGTTGTTTATTGTTTATGACCGATCCATTCTCGTCGATCCCGTTGCAAGTTGAATGGATGATCGCGATAATCATTCTGACGAATTTACCTAAAATGAAGTAACCGAGCATTTCGCGGTGGCGAGGAGACATATTGTACAAGGTAAGCCGCAAATTTTGTCGTCATAAATTATTATAGGAAACGCGTTACTGTGAGGAGCGTAGTCGACTTTATGATATAAGCCTAATCAAACCCTGAAAAAGGTAATAATCATAATCTAGTTTGCTGCCATGATGGAACTAATTGAGCTTGATTGACAGCAAAAGGGTAATGACGTGACCTGCTTCATACTACTCCCAACTATCGGTATACAGTAAATTTTTGATGCAATTTGAATAGAAATAGAATCGTATAACACTCTTTTCTACTGACATGACTTGTGTCTTCATATCAATTGAAATTTGTTGTTTGTAGGATACCTTGTTGGTATCATTAATTTCGTGCAGATGAATTTATTTTCTGTTGATATTGGTCTCGTTTTAATTGTCCCTTTCTGTAAACTTTAAATTTATTTAGCGATTACGCGGGATAACACTGTAGACACGTTTGGACTAAAAAGCTTTATTTCATCCTTGTGCAAATATTTGTGTGTACTTGGAGAAAATATACTTTTTTTTGGGTAGAATTATATAAGAAGTAATGCTTTGTTCTGTTATCGCAATGATCAGTATGATTATTTAAACCTGTAAATACGGGTTGAAATAAACTTACATTGCACGCTGTGGAAAGCCACTACTTCCATGTTTTCGTTTGTTTTTACTGTTATTATCTTCGTTGGTACAACCCATTTTTGAGTATCATCTATTGCTCGTTTGTATTGGTTTGTTCCAATTTACCTATTATCAGTTTATTTAGCATTAAATATTGGAACACGGCTTCTATTAAATTGATCTTTTTTCTTAAACAAATCGCAACCACTTGCAGTAATGATAGTTTTGGTAATAAATCAAAATAAAGATTTTGAAATAGAAAAAGTTCATTAAATGCGAAAAATGATTTTTGTCATGCAATGAATGTCACCTTTGGGTGATGACAGCTTAAAGACCATCTTAGAGAAAATGATAAAGTTTGCAGAAATTTTCATTGAGCAATTCATGATATTCCGGGGTAACCCTTATATTGCAATCTTGATGCATCGGTAATTTGGGTAGTTCAAAGTAAAATAGACCTTATATACTTAAGATACATTATTTCGTAACTTCTGCAAAGTCTTTAGAGACCGTAAAATGCGTTGCTTGGTGTTTCGGTTCTTGGTGTCGTGGTAATGATCCGACCGTTGCTCAGCAACATCGTTTCCAAACGTCGTTTCCAATATTCATGGAGTAAACACGTGCCATGCAAACATATCACTTGGTTAGTTTTCTGTTAAGAAACTGGTGGGAATAGCTACAATAGTGAACTCGAACAAACCAATCGGTCCCGATCTGGCATCACCTTTATACGAAGTCAATTATATAAAGAATACGGCGACGAATATAACGACTGCTCTTTGCGAGCTATAATTCCATTTTGTGTTGCATCACTCTGCGTTCGGATATACATTTACGTGAGACTGACTACAAAAGAATAAGATACTGATTGTCCATAAGTTATTTCTTATACCAAGCTTTACTACAAGGTGTTTTATCCATCCCAGCTTTATTGAATTGAAATCCATTAAAACATGCACAAAGGTAGCTCTACTGAACAACGGGATGTTGATATAAAAGTATGAATGCAGCTAAGGTGGAAACTTCACCTTGCTCATGTTGCTGATGCATTATTGGCTGTCTGTGCTTAATATCGACTTACATCGATTGCAGAGGAAAAAAGAACCATAGAAGACGTGACAATGAGGGAGTCACCTCGAAATGTGGTGTCTTTTTACTAAGAGTAGCAGCGTCCATTAATCGACAATAAGTCTTATATACACACTGTATTGTCTCACATCATTTCAGCTATTATTCTGTCACGTGTATTAGAAAGTAAAGACCAACGGCAGTGAATACTTTGAATAGACCATATTTCAAGGTCTTTCATGAGACACACACGTTCAAGTTTGATTTCTACGGTGCTTCAAGGACGAATCAATAGCCACTATCTCAGCCATTCTTTCCCTGGTTGCCTTGCGTACCTTACGTGATTTCAATTGAGATATCAATGAAAGATCAAATAATATGTTTTATCGTCGATCTATTCCAAAACAGGTAAACGTCTTGTCAACTTTGAATACTAAAGAGAACAATGACTATAGCATGTTCGATAGAAAGATTTTGAAAGTCGTCAGTAGCTTAAAGGGTTCTTATCGGAATGGGTGTTTCACAGTTTAAGGTCTGAGACACAAGAAGTGTGGATAAGAAGGCGGGGGGGGGGGGGGGTATCTATTGAGGTACTGTGGCCTTCCGACACAAATGAGGACCATTCCCTGTAAAAGTTTGCTCGTGTCGATGTTCCGGTCACATGCACTCCTATATACTGACTGACACGTCTTCAGAACGATCAGAATTTCGCTGTTAATCGCAAGTTTCCTGACGTAAGGTGAGTGCTTTCTCACTTTTTGTCAGCACAAGAAAACGACAATTTAATCTTTCAATAGTTTAACAGAAATATACATTGCTGTAGACAATTATCTAATTGCTGTTATGAGCATAAATACGGCGTCATGCAAAACAATTCCCTAAGATTATTAGGCGATATTCAAGGATGTATGAAATCAAGTTAGTCTTGGATAAAAAAAAATGAACCTTAGAATATCCAACGAAAACTCGTCTCAATAAATAATGAAGGGTTTGCAGCCTAGGTTGTATTTCTAATATGAGTATATTCCCCTTTCCAGCATTTGCTACACGATGGTCAACTGTTCTATCGCAGTGAGTCAAGAATGGACCAATGGCACCGGTACAAAAATAATGATCCTCTTGACTACGATTCATCCTACAGTCACCTGGCAAGCTTTGGTCCTCTTTGGCATCATGTTCATCACAATCATGGCAAATCTGCTTATTCTCCTCGCGTTCTGGGCAGAGAAGAAATTGTGGACATACTGCAATTACTACATCTTCAACATGACTGTGGCAGATCTCCTGGTCGGGTTAGTCTGTATGCCGTTTCGTGCGCAGATGTTTCTGTTTAATAGTACATGGATTCTTGGAGAAGTTCTGTGCAAAGTTGATAATGGCCTCCAGAATGCTCTTCGCGGAGTATCTGTTATGGGCATGGTGGTGATATGTATCGATAGATATTTTGCGACGTCGTTTCCCATATACCATTACCGGTTGAAGGGTAAAAGGAACGCGTCTTTGATCAACATTTTTACATGGGTGGTTCCATTGGCGCTCTGGTTGGGAGTAACCACTGTTTGGGATTTAATTTATCCAATTACTCGTAAAAACTCATCGGGTATTTGTGATACTAATTATGCACAGTCCGTTTTAACGACAATGGCAGTCGTATTTATACGAACTGTGCTGCCATTCTTTATTCTTGTCCCACTCTGCATACGGATATACCTTCAAGTGAGGATGAGTACTAATAGGTCGTGGAGAGACAACATTATAAGACAGCCAGATAGTCCTGATAAGTGTGCACGTGACTCCCGTAAGTCCCAGAAACAGTCTGTATTTCACATTAAAGGAATTGATATGACTGCGACCGAAACCACGGCAAGTGTCAGACAAACCGAGAAGAACGATTCGGGTAGATCGGTACGGAGAAATAATATTACCAATAGGTGTGCTACCCCCGAAACGTCTTATGTTCGTGACAGGTGGTCTCCTCAGACAAGCGAAGACAAAGTGGTGGTTAAACAATCCAAATCGGCTGGCACAATATGTCCAAGATCCCGCTCACGATGTGACAAGAACTCTATGATTTCAATAACAGACGAAATCAGCGTACCAGAGTCGCCTGACAAACGTCACCCGGGTTACGGCAAGAACTTATCGGAAAACCTGGCCGGGATCAATCAGGGGAGTACATCACAGAAAACACACAGTAAGGCCCTACGTACATTATCCTTTATCGTAGTGGCCTTCTTCGTATCATGGCTACCTAGCATCGTTGTTCTCATATATGCGTCAAGTAATCGCCAGAGGTTCCGAAGCCTGCCCTTCGCCAAGACGCTGCGGGAATCAGTTCTTTGGTTTTCTTTCTGTAACAGCACGATCAATCCTATAGCTTATGCGCTGGCACAGCCGTTATTCCGTCGTACGCTCTTCAAGATATTTTGTAGGCGCCCATTAAAGCTTTGATATCCTCACCGTCCTTTTTCTTGCTCACCCTGTAGTCCCTTGGTTTGCCCGTAAATATATCTCTTCTGTTTTGCGCATTGAATAATGTATTCTTGCCCTCACGTTATGATATGGTCTGGTATCTTCGAAGTCATAAAATTCGTCCGTCGAGTTGTTTTTATTGCATTTTATAAAACAACACAACGGAAGAATTTCATGAGTGTGAATAGTTACGCAGTGCCCGATGTAAACTACAAGGATTAGAACCAGCTTTTGCTGTCGGACGAAAGCTCGGTGCTCTAGTGGATAAGATGCCTGTCCGAGATCAGAAGGTCGTAAGTTCGAATTCTTCCCGAGTACGTATCAACGTGATTTCCTTTGTCATGGCTACTACTGAAACACTGGTCAATCCAGCGCTTACTTACATCGATGTACTGCTATTCGTTAATCGGTTTTCATATGTTGATTTGAATATGCCCATAAATAGATGCAGAAAGGAATATCTACCAAAGCACGCTGCATAAATTAAAGGTGATGAACGGTACCAAATTCAAGGTTCACAGATCTTGTCAATGACATCAAACTCATTGATCTGAATTCATTTTAATTTCTTGTGAAATTACCAACGTCGTCGAAATGAATTCTGTTTACCGCACACACACACACACCCAAAAATATCAAATGCCAATGAATTAGAAGCCCGAGGAACAATTGAAAAAGATGTTAGGGAACAAGTTTTATGACTTTCACAAATTAATGCGGCCTCCGTGGAAATTACATTATCTTCCAAATAATTCTTGAGAAGTCATAACGGCTGACTCCCCTTGGGATGTCCTGACGGTGTCTTGTCGATTTCTCGTCAGTCGTTGGTTGATTTAAGTTAAACACTCTGCAAAAATTGATTAAAATTCCTCTCTACTAGGCTGCAGAGCAGATTAAGATAAATATCAAGGGTTTGCAATTCAGTACTACTTTTTAATTTAATTCTTTCGGGAACTCTGCTTTAGAGGAACTACTAAATAATTTTAATAGCAGGAAAAACACATTCAGTGCTTTCCCATATCAACTCACCGTCACCGACGTTCTGTCTGAAATGAGGTCTGATGAAGGGTGTGATTCTGAAGTTTTTGTTCTATTTTGCAGAAAAAAAAACCTTCGTTTTTTTTTTTTTTTAGTGTATGTATAACAGTTTATTTATCACGTAGCGTTTAATAACTGTCTGTATCTCTTTGAGTAATGGGGTAGGGTGGTGAGTAAAAGGAGATAATCCTATGGGTTTTTTTTTTCTGTGTGGTGTTGGTATTGATTTGTTAATTCGGAACTCTCATTGTACGCTTTCCTGGCTGTGACTTCTGTATATTCCAGGGTCATCCACATAAGAAAAGCATCGTTTTACATAAGGTCTGCAAAGTTGTTTCCATGCTACTGTCATTGATACATTGTATATTCCAAAGTTGAACCCAATAACTATTGAAATTGACCTAGATGATGATATTCGAAGTGAGATGAACCCTCCTACTGAACAACTACACATGTATTTAGGTTTAGAACAAATGCATTTTTCGTATCCTGTCGATAGGAAAGGGGATTCATATTGATTTGCTATAGGTCCGAGATATATTCATATAGATATACTAAGTCCGAGAGGTTTAATGAGTAATGGTTTCTAAGAATGCACTTGCGAATAGACAAGTAATTCTGCAAGTTTGAAATAAAAAAGCGGAAAACATTATGCTATGTTCCGCTCTCCAAGTCGCTGGCACTTCCTAAAAGGATTATCCATTATCATAATGGCAAGAAACAGCAAGAAAGCTCTATTTGTCGTTTCACCGCAATCCACTTCTTTTTGAAGCAGCCTAGCACAATAGGTTATGCTGTTAAAATTGTCATGGAATTTGTTTTCTTAACATCCGATAAAAACTATTTTCTTAAGAAAATCATTTATGGCATACTTATAAAAAGGTTCGACACGCATTTGCATGATTCACTATGTAAGCACGCACAATATGCACACATGCACGCGAACACAGTCATGTTTTGCTTGTACAGAGTGTTATAGAACTTTTCTCTACCATCGACTTCTGTGTTCATGTTTGAAATTTATTTGTATCATTAATTTCGACAGCATGGATTGGATTTCGTTCTATGATAGTCTTGTTAAAAGTGTGCACTGGAATAAGTTTAGATTTATTTGAGTATAAGACTGAAGACAAGTTTCGTAAAAAGACCTTTCTGCCATTCCTGTAAGAAAAAAAAATCTGCAAACATTTTGTGTGTACGAAAGCATGTATGAAATAATACTTGTGTTTACTGCAGCGACCCGTTTGATCACATGAACGTGTAATTATGTTGAAATAAACTAACACGATACCCTATTAAAAGCCACCATCAAACAATTTTCGTTTATTTTCACTGTTGTTATTGCTGATTTAACCTATGTGTGAAACATCATCTGATTCTGTATATTTGTTATTCCAATTTACCTTCGTCATAACAGTTATCAATACGTAACTTTTTCACGACTTCCAGGTAACTGAAAAATTTGACAGTAGCAGTCACTTGCACTATAAATGCAATATTTCATTTGCGGAGGTTAATAAACAACATAAATCATTGCTTGAGTGGAAATATTACAATGTAATAAAGGTATAGAACTTGAAGGAGCTGATAGTTACGAAAATCGGTCATAATGCATAGAATATATCTGGGAAGCATGCAGAGATGTCCTGGTACATGACTATGGAAAGCTATCCTGGAATAGTTGAGTTTTAAGAAGATTCTTGAAACTGTTGATTTATGATGACTGCCTTTAAAAATGAGTGAAAACTGACATTCTAACTGTCTAATCTAGAAATTAAGTCAGCATACAAACCAGCATTGTATAGGGAAAACATGGTTCCTCGTGTAAGCGGGACACTGTGGTGTCAACTTACACGAGGAAACCTCCTTTTGGCATCCCAATACCTACTTTATGCTAGATTTATGTTTGTTTCAGCACAGTTGGTCAGTTTGAAATAAAGAAGCAACTACACTATTAAAAGGAGTGTACAGTACTGGTTGAGGTGAGGATTCACGTCTTGCGAGATATCAAACCACACTATGAAATGTTTAAGAGCATACAATTCTTAGGGAAACAATAAATTCTAAGGGGAATCAAAAGATTTTTTATTTTGATAAAAATCGGTTTTCAAATGAGTGAGATATCTAAAAAACGAGGAAAAACAAAGAGACCCTAATAAAAGTCGTGGCCTGTCAATTTTGTTACGATTGCTTTTTAGATATCTCAGCCATTTCAAGGCCAGATTTCATCAAATAAACATTGAATCCTTCTTGAAGTTACATGCTCTCTCATATTTCAAAAGAGGTTTGTCATTATCTAACCAAAAATGTTCTACAAGACACTAAATGTTTTTTTTTTTTTCAAATTAACGCTGACAATGTTAATTTTTGACATCTATTATAATGAAACCACGGCTGCGTTGTAAAATACAATGTATGCGAATGATGTGCAATTATTATTGTAATTAGACACACACAAAAAAAGCTTTAAAGTGTGCCCGACCTAATGTTTCGCGGGACACCGAAGTCGCTTGAGAAAATTACAATTGGTCATATTTCTGTATGTTTGTTGGTTTTTTTTTTCACCCAGTTTTATCTCAAAACCTTTAAAACTGTGTGATTGTCCCAAAATAACAGCAAACAATATTAGTGTTTAATAGGGATTCCACCTCATAAGTTAAGGATTCTCGCAATGAACAATTTTCGGAACGCGAAATCTTACACAAGGAACCTAATTCCTAAAAAAAAAAAACCATCGTTTGATGCATGGCTTTAGATGTTCATTCTATTCGCAATTAGCTCGTCTTCTATCATTTTTGAGCCATTGAAATAGATTTTTATCCACAATAAACTGCAGATCTATCAAACTGGTATCACAGTGAAAAAAATCACACAATTTTGCTCATTTTTTTGAAAAGTTGCCAGGTTCATTGTAATAGCAAATTTAGCTTTACCTCCAAAAGGAAGATACTCACGTGCATAACAGTTTTGAAGACTAAAATTACTGTAGGGTTTGTACTACACGTCATACTTTGTAATCAATGATATGGTGAAACTAATAGAAGGGACATTAATCCAGTGGTACCCCTTCTATGTAATTACCAAATTGCAAAAAGACGTTTGAATGCGACATATTAGTATTCAAAATCAGTACAAGATTGTAATCACGAAAAATACCGTGAACTGAAATGCAATAGATATTGTGATTTTATTGACGAATACCGATTCAGAATTGCTGGAAATGAAGGGGACTGCTAAAAAGCAGGGCTTGTTGTATGCAATCTCCTTGTTAACTATTATTTATAATCATTTATTGTTGAAAGGTATTTATTGAAAAAAAAAAAACCTTGCAGAATCAGCATGAATACATTCAAATATATACAAACATATATCACAAAATATCAACTATTGCACAAATAGATTTAAAATATAATACAATTACAATTATTAACACCTCTGTTCTTATTTTCACAAATAACCTTTATTGTTTATACAAATAACCTTTCCAAAAATCAACTTTCTTTTCATCCATTCATTTTCTTCTCCTTCATCTTTTCTTTTCCCCTCCTAATATACTTTACCATCCTCTACCTCACTTTCCCTCCTTCAACTTCTTCTTATTCCCTGAAATTATCATTATCATGATTACACGTATTTTTCATCATAACAATTAAAATACCATTTACTCTCTATTACAAAACATCCGAGTCAATATTATATTCATCCAAAATATTCCATTACAATGTACTATGCAAATCACTGAATCCATATCAATAAAATTGTTCAAAATACAAAACTTCATATTTCACACGACACAGAACCGAGGAACATGAAATGGCAATTAAACTGATCTAGAAAGTGTGCTTAAGACTAAGAATATTCTGGCAGGTGAGAAAAAAATTGCGATAGAATCAGAAATAAATGAATGAATGGAGGGCCAATAATCAAACTCATTACAAAGAGAGAGAGAGAGGGAGAGAGAGAGAAAAAAAAAACATTGACAATGGTGAATCAACGTGCGGTTTTCAGCACGTCGTGCGCATGGCAGATTGTCGTTACAGCGCTTCCTTGCGCATGGCTGTTGTTAGCGCGCTTCCCTGTGCATGACAAAATGTTGTTAACCCTATGCGCACACCCACACCATAACGACCATCTGCCATGCGCACACTCACACCCTATAACGACAATCTGCCATGCGCACCCGCACACCGTAACGACAAAACTAGGCAAATTTCCTAACAAAAAAAAAAAAGACCCAACACATACACACACACACACACACTCATACAAATAAACACGAGGTAGCTCACTTATAATTACAACAAAAAAGAAGAAGAAGAAGATATGAATGAGCGTGGAAGGAATAACGGGGAGAGATTGAAAAGGAGAGGTGAAAAGGGCTAATGAAGAAAACAGTGGTCATGAGATGCATGAGCTCACCGATATGTAGAGAGGAGATTGTAGAAAAGAAGATGAATGGTTAGGATAAAAAAGGACTTTAAATTAATGGTTACAAGAGTATTAATCATGCTATACAGGAGTTTAGAAAAAAAAAACTTTAAATCGAAAGTAAAGTTATCGAATTTTTAAAGCTTCTTTTGTAGAGTTGTCAAGAGAATTTGACTCCAGAAAAGGTAGACAAAGTGAAATTTATGAGATACAAATAGACGTTAAAGTTTTTTTCATGAAACTAACATAGAATTTCTTATCCATCAAGGCTATAAGTATTTAAAATGCATAAACAACTATGGACGAAGATATCTCTGGTGAAAACGGGAAAGTGACCTCATAGACAATTAATAATGGCAGCAAGATTGATATAGCAAGTGAAAATTTTCACTACAATTTAATTTCAGATTATTTACAGCTAAATGAATCCTGTTGGTTGTGCTTTTTAAAGAATATTGATTGCAGTTAATGGGAAAATATGTATTCTAAGAATTTGACTTAACAATGCTTAAAGTGAGTCTACTCGATTACCAGTGAAAGTAGTAGTATCCATTAACAAACAATAAGTCATGAATACACATTGTGTAGCTTCATATTGTAGCACTTCATATCATCACGTCATCACCCTATCGTTTCATTACGTTCTTCCATAGAAATCAGAGGACAGTGGCCTTCAATGCTATTGAAAGTAGATCATGTTTTGATGTCTTTCATGAGACGTTCATGCGCAGGCTTGATTTCACAAATGCTATAGAAGGGCATATCAATATACGAAATCAAAGAAGTCATTCTGAGCTTACTTTCAGAAACTACCCATTATCTTCAGTCTACTCAACACATCATCTAAAAGTCATCAAGTTGAATAGTGTTGTAAGAGTAATAATCTTAAATGCATTTTGACATAAAGAAAATCTCGCGGTTGTGTCCTGCTCAATAGAAAGATTTTCAAAGCCCATTAGTTGATAAAAGGATTCTATTGGTACGTGGGTTTCTCTCAGTTTGAAAAGGAATGTGAGAAACGAGGAGTTGGGATGAGAAATAGCGGATACCTCTATTCAATCGCGGTGGCCTTGGCTTTGTGGCGTAATTCTGCACGGAAGAAGTCTGCTCCTTAAAGTTTCTTCTTAAGTATACTGTACCTGAGATATTCAGGGTTATTATAACTGACAGGTTTTCTCAAATACATCGCCATCTATCACCTGGATTTTTTGCTGTGTATTGCAGGTTTTCTGACCCGAGGCATGTCCTTTCTCACAGTTTATCAGCACAAACATGGAAGCGATTTGGAAGCATCTTTCTTGACCTTAAATAAAAAATGGGTATAAAGTAATGTACATTAAAGGGATTATTTACCATTTGCAGATGGATGAAACAGAAACCCAGCTTTAGTGCTTCAAAATAGTTCTGAGATGTGATTTAGGGTTAGAAATATAGCCAGTGTAAAGATTTTAATCAGTGTAATCATTCTGGCGTATTTTTGAACATACAAAATATCTATAGCAAAATTGTGCACTATTGATAAAGATAGGGATATCTCCTTATTTTAAGGCTTTGTTGCGAAATTGTTATTTGATAGTTTGTTTTATAATACAACTGGACTAAACATTAAGGGTCAAATGTGATAACTGGAACATTTCTCAAGTCACTGTTCCCAATGTTAAACAATACCCGATGTTTGCTCTAACACTGCATTTAGTTTCTTATTACTTGTGATTATTGATTGGAAAAAGGTATGGCCTATGGGCGGAACACACACAGTTAATTTTGTATTAATTATCCCCTTTAATTCTTTAAATGTTGAAAAGAAATATGACCTAGTTAACTATTATCTCGTTGATTTTATCAGCAGAACCAAAAATGTTTTCCATTAAATCCTCCTACCATTATTCAAGGATTAAATCAAGTCAGCCTTGGATACAAAGAGAGAGAGTGTGAGAGAGAGAGAGAGAGAGGGAGAGAGAAAACGTCTCGCATGGAAAAAAATCATCTCCGCGAGACCACTTTTTTCAATTCAATTCACTAAATTCAATTCACTTCAATGTATTTTCATTTTTTCCAACAAAACATAACACTGAATAAATCAGGAATCATATCATAGGCATGCATCTAACCGTGCAAAGGATAAATGATAGTTAACATATTAAGATATACATGCATACCGGCAAAATAAAAAAGTTATGTTTAGAGGAATAAAGAATTCATTCATTTCATTCATTCATTCATTTTTTTCATCTCCAACAGAACTTGTAAATACATTTTCTTCTCACATAAAACATAAGCAATGTGTCAACAATTACAAAAATATGAAAAATGATATTTAAGGATAAACAAATGATAGCGTGGAAAAAAAGCACAACACATTTGAAGTTTAGAAAATGCAGGAGATGGGGAGGAATGCTGAAGAAGCAATGCTTGTAGGGTGCATTCCCCCAATTTAGAGGTTCACTAAATTGAGAGGTCCACTAAAAAGCATGGTTGTATACTGTGAACCACACAAATTTATTTCAGTGGTATAATTAAGCGTTATTACACAAATTGAAGCAGCTGGCCTTCGTAATAAGTGCTTACGTGATTTCAAATTTCAGAAAAATGAAGTTGTAACAAGAGATTGACATGATTGATATGACCGAAAATGTGGCCATGCATCACAAAACTGACAAAAAGTGGTCAGAAATTATGATTTTTAGGTAAGTGTACATTTTAAAAGAGGTGAAAGAAGAGACTCCACGCTTTATAATAATGTTTCAATTCAATTTTCAATTTACTTTCATATTTTGGAGTGAAAAATACATCAAATATAACAAAATGAAATAATACATGATATGTAGCCAGGAAGCATAATAGAATATTGCAAACATATAGAACATGGTGGTCAATCTATGAAAGTTGGAATCTGGGAATAAATGGTAAATAAATATGAGGGGAACCTCCATAAAAGCAAGCTTATTGAGCGTATTATGGTCCCGGTGTTAAAATCGAGTGTAAAGATTAAGATGAGGAGCACGGGTAAAACAAATGACAAAAAATAGAAAACATGAGCTCCTTGGCAATATTGATAGTATACAATATACATGAGTATGTCCCAGTGACGAGGAGACAAGGTGCGTCGCGGATTTTGTCATAGCCAATCATTGAAAAATACGTTGCTCTGAGGAGTGCTCTGCTACACTGCAAAAAGTCCGGTGTTAAATAGTGAACACCGAGCTGGTGTTAAATTTTCGGTGCTCATTTATGGTGTTAAATTAACACCTACGGGTGTCATTTCCAAATTTTAAACTGTTTTTTTTGAAGAGTTTCTTAGTAACTGCACTTCTTGTTGATATTTTATTTAAACAAGACGATCAAGAATTTTACATTAAAATACTATATTTTTGAAAAAATGTGAAAATAAATTTACACCAAAGTAACACCAGCTGGTGTGGTCCCTTATTGAAGCTGGACGGGTGTTTAACCATTGGTATTAACACCAGGAAATATCAAATCAACACCATGTGGTGTCATTTTTGAATTGACACCATACAGTGTCAAAATAACACCAGGTACAGTGTCAAATTAACACCACGAAGTGTCAGGTGAACACTTTTCAACACCATCACAGTGCATTTTTAACACCTGTGGGTGTGGTCCTTTATTGAAGTTTGATCGGTGTTAGATTTAACACCAGTGGTGTTAAATCTAACACCGATGTTTTTACAGTGTATCGGTGAATTCCTGTGTGGAATCGTTTGTAGTAGTTCCGAAGAGTCATCTCTCAACTCAAGATGCAATCAAACCTAATTAAGTGTTATTGCTTCATATTCTAGCTTGATGCCATGTTGTCGTTCAGAATGGAACTAAATGGATTTGATCGACAGGAAAAAACAACAACAAATAAAACAAAACAAAAAAAAAACGAAAAAAGGAAAAAGTAATACTCCACACTACTCGCAACTAACGCGAGACAGGTTTTAATTTCCGGCGATGTGATATGTCATGAAGTCGTTCTACGTTTGTTTGTAGTCATGGCGAGTGTGTACTTGTCAGTAATCCTCGATTTCTCTGGATGACACAGTAATATTTCGTTCTCACTCAGTTTATCCGGACCATCCAGAGCGTCCATATCAGAAATACGTGGTCTCCTCTTGCCTGCATGCTGTGCTGTAGGTAGGTGTCATCATTTCAGTCTTTGCAGCAGTCTCTCTAATTATCTATTTTGAAGCTCACATTGCTGCAAAAATTCTTGTCTTCTTTGAAAATAGTACACTGGTCACTGTTACCACTGCTGAGATTTATTCATTTCAAATAATATGTTTCTAAAGATGATGGTATTGATATTAGTATAGTGACAGCAAAAATTGATATGATACATAAGATGTGTAAATAAATGTGACGTTTTTCTCTACCATTGATAAATATTTACCCTTTTTTGTTTGTCTTTCCTGTTTAGCATAAATAGTCAATTTGGACCTCTCGTTTTGCTCATGATCATATACCTCGTCGTGTTTGATGTCGGAGATGTATAATATTCCAGGGATATACATACATAAAAAGACAGCATTTGGCAAGTCCGTGAAGATGTTTACTGATTCCTTATTCTGTTCCCATACCAACTGCCAAATTAATTTGCCATGACCTTGACCCTGAAGCCAGAGATCATAGACAAAAAAGACACAAAAAGTGATAATTACCTGAGGCGTCAGCCAAATTCGAGTGAAGAGGGAGTGACAAAAATATCCAAACTTTCTCTATTTGGTGTTTGTTTACATGTCACATTTAAATCTTACATTTTTCTACATCGTTACTATTCCATGGAGATTCGTTTCAGTTGTTTGGTTCTTTTTTTTCAAAAAAAAATCCTATTCGTAATGAGTCTATTAAAGCATGGCTCCGTCATTTAATTATTAAAGGGTGTGTACAGTTCTGGTCGAGATGAGGATTTAGCTTTTAACGTTTTGCGAGATATTCAGAAACCACTCTATGAGATGTCAAAGAGCATGCAGTTCTACGGGGTATCAAAAGTTTATTCGATGAAAATCGGTTTGGAAATGGCCGAGATATCCAAAAACAAGGTGAAACAAAGAGATCCTAATAAGGTTGTGGCATGTCGCCTTTTATTATTAGCACTTTTTTGGATATCTCAGCCATTTGAAAACCAATTTTCATCAAATAAACGTCAAATCCTTCTTAAAATTACATGCTCTTACATATTTCATAAGAGACTTTTCATTATCTCACTTAGGAATGTTCAAAACATGAATCCCCACCTCAACCAGTACTGTACATTCCCTTTAATAGAGCTTTTCAATAATTTGTTCATATATATTAAATTATGGGTTTACTTTTGTGGCTCGTTTCTATGTTATTGATTGTACATTTATTTTTTCTTCAGGATCATGTGTTGCAGTGGTTGTTGTTTTCGTTAAATATTAGAATACAGTAAATTCCATTCAATTCAGTATATAGCAGAGATGAGATTACTCCATCTATCTAAAAATTCCTTCGGGTTAGTACATAACGCAAGGGGAGCTCGTATAAATTCTCATGGTCCGAGATGCGCCAATTCAGGAAAATGGTTTCTGAATTTGTACTCGAGCAGTATTTACACAAAAAATTAACGAAAAAAACACACGTTTTCCTATATCGATAACGCTACCAAAAAGGTTATCTTCGTAAAAAGCCTGCAATCGTTTCTAATCTATCACTCCATCATTTCTAAACTTCTCAAATGGTGCAAATGGTTCAAATGTAAATTCTAATCCCTAACCCATTATTCAAGCAGGTACTGCACATCAATCAACAGAATGTTATTTGAATCTTATTACTTTACTTCCCTTTTCACTTGAAGGTTTGGAATCGTTGAGAGCTTTGTCTATCATGAATAACTTTTCGGATATGGCCATCAGCGATGGGGCAATGTTGCCCGTTTTACCAAGCAACTTTCCTACTGTTACGTGGCAAGCCCTCATCCTGACTTGTATCACATTAATCACGATCGCAGCAAATTTGCTCATTCTCCTCGCATTTTGGTTTGAGAAGAAACTATGGACTTACAACAACGTTTATATCTTCAACATGACCATCGCTGATCTAATGGTGGGGTTGATCTGCATGCCGTTTCGCGCTCAAGTTTACCTATTTGCCTGCTCTTGGACTCTAGGAGAAGTCACCAGCAAAATCTATAATGGTGTTGAAAACGCACTGCCTGGTGTCTCAGCTTTCGGCGTTGTGGTAATTTGCTTTGATAGCTACATAGCGACTTCCTTACCTATATACCACTATCAACAGAGGAGCAGAAAGACTGCCGCTCTGATGAACGTAATGACATGGGTGGTTCCCTTTGTTATCTGGATGGGGAGAAGTACTGTTTGGGACTTTGTCCATCCAAACGGACGTGTGGGCCCATCAGGCTGGTGTGAACCCAATTACGTAAAGTTCCTACCATCCAGAATTATTACTGTACTTTTGCGAGCGATTATCCCGTTTGGTATTCTCATACTTCTCTGTCTCAGAATATATGTCAATATCAAACTTAGTACGACAGTTACTAGTCAGATAAGAGGGAAAGATCTGAACGCGCTCAGTTCTTTACCATGTAACAGACAAGAAAAATCCCGAAACCGAAAAAAAAAATCGACCAACAATTAAGTCTCTCAATGAAATGGATCAAGAAGTTATGGGTAGTAACGTCTACCACAATGAGAACAAAGCTGTGGCTAAGAATTCTGGCTCCCGTCAAGGGTACACTGCAAGAACTACGTCAAAATTCTTGTACAAACCTGAAGCAAGCGAGACTGCAAAGAAAACGAGTAACTGGTGACGCAAAAGCTTTTCGTACGATGGTGCTAGTGGTGCTCGTCTTTGTCGTTACTTGGTTACCGAGCAGCATTATTTTATAATTTGCCTCCACCAGCCGCTCAGCGTTCTTGAGGCTGGCTTTTGCTATGACCCTGCAGAAAACCGGAAGGTGGATTGCTTTCTGTAACAGCACAGTCAATCCTGTTGCATATGCTCTGGCACAACCATTATTCCGTAGAGCCATTTTAAGAATGTTCCTTAATCGCTCAAGTGTGTTGAAAAAATCGGCATCTTGTTAAAAAAATAAATAAATACTTAATGATTTAAGGAGAATGTGACTGTAATTATGCTTTTGGCAAGAATACTACTTAGTCGTGTCACCGTTTATCACTTCTCCAATTCTTTTTCGGGAAGGTTATTTCTTAATTGTTGTCTTAATTGTTGTCTGAAACGAGTTAAGATTAAACAAGCAGTTTTTTATGTCACATAATATGATAAAGGTATAATCATCCAGCTAGAACCTATACATGGCTAATGCGATAAAGAAAATAAACGTTCCGTATTTGAGTATGTGTTTCAACGTCCGAAATATCATTGAACTGTTCTCTACTAACATAATATGTGTGTTCATGTTCCCGATTTATTGCGTGTAGGATACCCTGCTGTCATCTACATGCATGCCATGATGATGGTCTCGTTTTAAGTGTGTATTGGTATAAACTGCGTTGCTCTTCTATAAAAGGAGATTTATATAAGACCTGAGTTTTAAATTCATTTAGCGATTACGGGCTCCGAAACTGTAGACACGTTTAGAATGAAAGGCTTTTAAACATTTTTAATATACATATCTTGTTATGCTAATTTTGATTTTAAAAGAACTGATATCTTATCGTGTTTACCACGGCAACCAGTCTAATAATAAGCTGATAAACCTAAAGCCAGCTGGTTAAATAAACTTACACAGCACGATTTTAAAAGTCACCAATGAACCGTCTTTCAGGTTTGGTTTATCGCTGTTATTTTTCCGAGTTTATTCTATTTCTGGAACATCCATATTTACTAATGACTAACTTAATGAAAACTTTGACAAAATATGTCACTTGCACCAATACTATTTTGTCATTTTTCGTGCTTAATATATATGTTAAGACTTTGTTCTGATGTATCAACGCGAAAATTGTCTCGCTTTGGAATAAAAGAACTCATCACATTGGCAAAAATAGTCTTCGTTATACAACGAATAACGTACCTTTTAGTGATGATAAGACATCCCAAAAGATCATCACAGAGTACGTGGCAAAGTTTGCACGCAATTGCGATAAGCAGTGAATACGTTATTTTAATTTTGTATTGTAATCTAACCACGTTGACTGCCATGACTGTTGCGTCTTTTCTACGTAGTTCCAAATAAGATTAACTTCACAAGTCTTCAGATACATTATTTTGCATTTACATAGATCCCAAAATATTTATTGTTTCTGCTTTGAAACATTAGAATATAATTATGCGAAATTATTAGGAACCAACAGCACAAAATGTACTGTCTTTTCCTTTCAATAAATAGACATTCATTATTATAGGCAGCTCACTAACATTGATCTATGGCTGGTATATACACAGACAGTGCATTTATCGCTAAAAGACGACGTTAATATTATTACCATATTTGAGTAAAATACCTTTTTGAAACTTCAAGACACTAAAACAATGTTTCCTCTCTATTTATACTGCAGATTGTCTAATATCTGTATTGATATTGTATTCATCTTATATAATCACTATGCCCATTGCATATGTATATACAATGTATATATATATATTATATATAGAGAGAGAGAGTGTGTGTGTGTGTGTGTGTGTGTGTGTGTGTGTGAGTGACCACAAACACGTATATATATATATATATATACATGTATATATATATATATATATATATATATATATATATATATATACATAGAGAGAGAGAGAGTGTGTGTGTGTGTGTGTGTGTGTGTGTGAGTGACCACAAACACGTATATATATATATATATATAATATTCTTCATATTTTAACATGGCCAGCCAATAAATCGGCAGAAAGTCTCTTTTACGGAGCGTCTGTTTTTAACATGTTTTGGTTCTGAAGAAAATGTGCGAGAGTGTATGCTCTATAAATGGAATTTCCTTCATATGTCAATATTGGCTGATTCTTTAACATCTGGTGACGTTAATACACATGAAAATTGTAGCAAATGGAATGAAAGCGCTCAGAAATCCTGACGAAACTGCTATTTACCAAGTATACATAGTCTACCCCTGAGAACGTCAATGCCGCTTAATAGGCCAACCCTAAGAAATTATAAGGAGGAATAAAAAGATCTCGTGTATTGTGCCTTCATGATTTTTGCAAATTCATACTTCGCTAACCGGCTATGGTACACAGCTGCTTGGAACTATCATAGACAGCTCGTAAACGTGTGTGTCAGGTACATTTCAAGTTGCCTTCAGACATTGTTTCCTCTCCTTTTTTTTTTTGTGGTAATAAAGAGTTAATATATGGTTAATTGCCTCCTAATTCAAAATACAGTCGTATGCATAACACAGAAGTTCAGAAAAACTAATGCATTGTAGGATGGTACATTGAGTCGGCATGTCCACGAGTGCATGAAGGGAAGTTTCAAGTCAAAGCTGCATTTAAGACGCCAATTCAAACTATCGATTGAATTAAATCAGTTTCAGTCCTAAAGATACCCTCAAAGCCGTGTGCGTGTGCGGTGCGTGCGTGCATATGTGTTTGAAGTGTCTGCTAAATCCTTGCTTCACAAGAACTGACAATGATCTATATCCTATAATATATCTTGTATAGCAGAACCTTGGTTTTGGATTTTCAATTCTTTACATTACTGTTTAAAGAACTTTTATCACAAAAGAAGCACACACATGAAACCATAATGATATTCTAGATAATAGGGACAAGCGTTGAACTTATTGAAGCGGATCGAGAGAGAGAAATCATTATTAAGGAGATATAACTTTCCTATATATACCAGGCAAGGGAAAATGTAGACAGTGTTGATGAAGACTACGGAATATTAGTGTTTCCTCTGTTTACAGACTATAATCGTGGACAGACTCCTACACACAGCAATATTTAATGTGCAAGTATAAATGTACAACATTACCGATGGGCAATGCACGTGAAATTGTTCTATTCGGTCATTCTTAAACGCATAATATATACGTACGTATACATTTGATCTCATGCGCAAAGTGAATAAAAATTCAGCATGGAAACGTGAAGTGATAAATGAGCCATGGCAATTTTCTTCGTAAATTTTGCGTCTTTTACTGTAATAAACTCAAGCAATGTCCAATGCGAGGGATCTATGTTAAAAGCCTGTAAATTTCCCCCATGTCAAGGTTCGGATAGGTACAAAATACAGAATACATGCTATCGGCTGCCTTGTTGACACTGACGTGTGATGAGGATTTCAGAATTTTGTAAGGAAAAGATGACTTCCCATCCCTTGCACATACTGCACGTATTCCTGGTGTGATCGAAATAGATGTTTGCTACATTAGCCATGAACTGTTACAATAATTATCGTTTACTACATTTTTCATTGTAATCTTTGGTAGTCTCGGCCAAGTTGTTGTAATAGACGTACTTTCATGGAGCCGTATGGTGCATGTCCGTAAAGATAATAAAGCTAAAATAACAAAAGAGCGAATAGCTCTTGATCTCATATTGTGGCATTGATTTATTTCTGTTCTCTCGGAAACTGACTCACGGTCTGAATATTGAATTCGCTACGTTGCATACCCGCAAGTTTTCGGGTATTTAACTCTATATAATATTCATATAATGACAGGACGGGAGCGTATCAAGCTTTAAAAGTAAGTAATGTTCGTGTATGTAGATGCATTTGCAATTTAGTTACCAGTAGTATGGATTCATCATTAAAAAAGCATAACTGACACCAACATTTATACCTCCCAAAGTTACTTCAATGGGATCCATGTAATATAAAGTGGTGGACGTTGTCATATCTTATGCTCCACTATACATCGGTTAAACCGCCAAGGAAATAATAAAACGAGGGGTTAAGAAATCAAGGAATTGGGAAAGCGATTATCCTTTCACAAGAGGGTTGAAACATGCAAAGCAGTGTAAATAACGTTTATCACTCCTTTAATCAAAGTGTGTCTTTAGACGAAATGTAGCTGTATATTCAAGGGGGTCGACATGATTATCCACACTTGCACCAGCACTCACCTCACTCACCTCATTCTGAGTACATATAGTGTCTATACAATTTTGTCGTAATGACTGTGATGCCAGAATGACTCTGCCTTTTTTTTTCTTCTTTTCTTTTGTTTTCGATAAGTATACATGATGTATGTTTTGCCCAATTTCTTTTTTTTCTTCTTTTTCAAGACCGTCGTATCTTCAAGCTTTATGCTTATTTGACGTCAGTCTTCTGCATTCACACTCCCAATACATGCGCCATATGCAGTCAGATCATTTGATTCACTTTATCCCGAGTGGTTCCCAATTGATGTGTTCTCCTATTCTTTTCTTTAATCTGTACACGTATATTAGTTGTGTTCGGATGTACACACTGTATGTTTTATTGTCCTAAAAACAAAAAGAAATGACTGTATTTCATTTGTAATATATATTCAATGCAGAAAATTCCCAATAAATTCATTTGAATTGAAAAAAGTTTCGGTTTGAATTAAAAAGTATGGTAAACGAAGAGCAGGAGTATCATAATGATTCACGAAATGTTGATTACATACTTTATGCCATGCAACATTATCAAGAATATTTTCCAAATATTTGAGAAGTATTTTAGAGGAACCATCATCAGATGCTTTAGTGAGTAACCAATGCAATCCATACACATATTCATAAACAAGACAAACACAGACATTGAAGGCGAACATTACCCTCAGCAGTCTTCCTTTAGTTAGTTTGCTCAATAACTCTCGAAATAAGAATGAATTTTGCTACCTAATAGTGCTCCAAATTAGAATTGATTGTGCAGCACAATTTGTTATCATTTTGTTTTCAATGCCAAGAATTTCTTGATACCGATCATTGAATTCCAGACTAAAAACAAAACAAAAAGAGTGTTGCAATGAACAAACGGACAAATCTTGATATTAAGAAGAGTAGATATTGATTAATAAGCATCTTGTATTAAGGTATGAATATTTGATCGAGCTGGAATTTGTCTTGTTTCAAAGATAAATCACCGTCATTAAGGTATTTGTCATCCTCATTATTGTGGAAGAGGGTTCCAATCGAAAAAACAACAACAAAGGGTTATGACTGTTGGAAAAAAAGAAACCTTGAAGGGGTTAGTGTCCTCCAAATTAAATGCAGTTGAATTATCAAGATATTTTCTATAATTTTCATGAGAACAAGCTGGGATACAGTTCCGTGGTTTCCGTTTTCCTCTTAACCTATATGTGTACTCATTATGAAACAATGCGATTCCAATAAACCTCTGTGTAAGTTTATTTTAGCAGGTGTTTAATCCAAAAAAAAAAAATGCAAGAGGTCTTCAGAATTGAGAGCACATATTTCATTGTTTATGATTTCACAAAAATTCTGATAATATTATCAATCATTCCCAATACTGATCAAAATTTCACCCGTATGAATACTTCAAACCTTCTCATTTAATCTCTTGTTTTGGATTTTTTGTTGTTGTCACTGACTGGAAAACACTTCTGGCAAGTTTTCCATCTGCCCATTTGTGTCAGAACCAGATGGTTGGCACCATCTAGAAAATAATACCCTCATGACTTGCATAAATACTGGGCGAATCACCTGGTTTGGCATTAGCTGGTCTGGACACAGATAACTCAAGTCTTCTCCATCGCCACAGAAAGGTAAGCCAGGAGCAATCGTTGCCATGTTGCATATCTTCCTATAAATTACGCTTAAGTAACGGTGCCTGATACTTTTTTTTTCTCTCTCTCTCTTGCTCTTTAATAATATATGTGAATATATATATATATATATATATATATATATATATATATATATATATATATATATATATATATATAATATTCTGAAAATGACAACGGAGAGCACTGTTCCTGCCAAGGAGTTGACTCAAGATTGTTGAGTCATATATTATATATATATATATATATATATATATATATATATATATAATATTCTGAAAATGACAACGGAGAGCACTGTTTCTGCCAAGGAGTTGACTCAAGATTGTTCAAGTTGATATATTAACATTTCTTCTCACATGAGGCTGTTATTTTCATGGCATTATAAATGGAAATATTTAAGCATGACCGAGAGTGATTGGATTGTTTAGGAAAGAGTCGAGCAATCTAATCTTGTCACCTTCGGTGTTGGTTTGCCTGTTTGCAAAATAATATTAATGACACAAGTAACAGATGATGCAAGTTTGGTAGTGATCCGAGAATTTTTAGGGATTTTGAAGGATTTTTTTTTAAATCTTTTGGCAGATGGGGTCAATGAACTTGGAAGTTCAAGCTGCGGGTATTTGAGGTATTCATACACCGCTGTGAAGTGCGTGCTATGCTCGGGCGAGTCGCAGCGTAGCTGGAACCTGATACCATAAACAAAAGGCTTTTTTATTGGGAAATTGGGCAATTTTCAGCATGCGTGTAATGGATGGAGATGAGCTGCTTTGCGGAGGTCTGCGCTCTGCGAGCGCTTTTCTAGCTCATCTTTCGATACCCTTTCTTAACAATTATGTTTCTCCATCTGATTCATTCTTTACAGAATTCAAACACCAAACCAAAATGGCCCGAGTTTTGCTCTTCGCGCTAGTTGTAGCTCTCTTCGTTGTCGCCATTGCCGCAAGTGAGAACAAGAAAGCCAAGAGTGACGAAATGGCGGAGCAGTATTACCCATACCAGAGAAGATTTGACAACTACGACTTCCGCAGTAAGTACTAGTGATTCTTTGTTTGTTTGTTTGTTTGTTTCTAGCTTCCGACAATATCATCGCAGAAACGCTATGCAACAAGTACCAGCAAGATAACTGAAGTTGAGGGTTCTTGCTTTCAAAGACCTCCCCTACATCATTTTCTCTCTCCCTGTCGCTCTCTGTATATGAATTTATTATCATATATTATTATTATCATATGTGTATATATATATGTATATATGTATATATATACATATATATATATATATATATATATATATATATATATATGCGTGTGTGTATGTGTACATTTTCCTTGCTTTATAAGGAATACGTTATAAGGAAACTTCGATGAAACGAAAGAAAACCGGCTTTATTGAGGGCTTCGTTGTAACGAGAGTCGCCTATGTATGTTATATACCATACACATGTATCATACATTATTATGGTCATCAATAAATCCATATGGTTTTCAATTTATTCTTTTCATCCCCGTAGGGTGCGCCGATGATGAAGACTGCTTCTGTGACAATTATGGAAACAGGATGTTCTGCGGAGTAAGTGGCGTTCTGTTGAATATCATAAGTGATGAGTCCTTAAAGTGGATGTTTAGTTAGGTTTCATATATTGTTACACAACCAATTGTATGTTATTAGATTTGAAAGCATAACGCAGTTTTGTTATATAGGTCCTATGCTTCTTTTTGTTGTTGCAATGTTGTCCAACTTATTGTACGTAATACAGTACATCTGCAAGTATTAAGATTATAACCGCCCTTCAGTCTGGTGAACTGTAATGGACACATCGATATGATATCGTCCTTGGCACTGACTGTAAGAATCACTGTATGTTGTTGTTGTTTTTTTATTCAGAAATATAGATAAACATATACAATGTGTCTAGATATTTCATTTATCTTTTAATGACATGTTTTCTTTTTCTTCTCGTCATAATAGCACTAGACATAATTACTATCAAGACGAATCAGTGGAATCACGTTTTACGTTGAAAGTAGTTTATTGTAACCGACCTAATCTACCAATGCTAAAGCATGATAAAATCCAAATTCACTTTTGAATAGAATATGTAATGCAATGCAATGTAATGTTGTGTAATGCAATATAATGTAGTGTATTGTACTGCAATGCAATGTAATGCAATGTAATGTTATGTAATGCAATATATAAAACATGTTGATACTAATGTGTGTATGTACATAGATACTTATACATAAAAAAACTGACTGTTGTTACGTTGATAATGTTATGGGAAAAAATAATAAAAAGGGCAGTTTGTTTAAATATACCTCTCTCCTTCTGATTACACCTGCCCTGTCCTTATCATGATCTTCGTTCCATTTTAATCACCCAGCAGGGATTTGGTCGTTGGTGATAGACTACTCCCTCGGAGGAGCTTGGAAAACGAGATGCAAACTACCGCGATTAGGAGTGTAAGTTACCACTAAATCATTTTCTGATGATTTATGATTATACGTCTTGAATATCCTTCTTATCTTTGATCAATCTAAATCAGATTTTTTGGGAGGATTGAATTTGCAATGAGTTGACGTGACTGTAAGGGTTTTCCTTTTTTTTCAAGGCGTTGATTATGTTAACATGATTGTTGCATTACGTGTAGGGGAGTGCACCCTGCAAGCACTGCTTTTTAGCATTTCTTCACATTTCTAGCATTTCCGTATATTTTAGATATTCTGTGAACTTTTTTATGTATTGTGGTGAAATTTATGTATTCATGTTTTGTAAAATATTTGTATGTTTCTGTTTAAAATGGAAAAGAAAATGAATGAATGAATGAATGAATGAATGAATGAATGGAGGAATGAATGTATGAATAAATTAACGAATCTCCTGTAGCGATCCCTGCAGCAACAACACGGAGGGGTTCGGTTGATTAGATTTAGCTTTTTTTTTCTTGTTAGAAGCCATTTCCTAACATTCTTGCTTTTGTAATGCTTGCAGGGGGCTCTTTTGCGTTCTTTTTCATTCAAGCGTATAGCACAATGTGCCTGGTTAATACCGTTTCCTGCTAGTCACCTGGGACAAACCACGAGGGGTCGGCAATATTCGCCCGTTTTCTTGTGTGGGTTGGTAGGAGTACCACTTCACCAGGTTGGCACCCTTGTGTGGTGTTAGGATTTGTACAATCTACTCTGTCCCTGCTGCCGGTAGACTGTTTAGCTACTGCTCTATCACTCTCACGACGAGAAATATTAGAAAGGCTAATAACAAAATCGCAATTTTACATTCTCGATAATACTTAGTCACTAATATGTATTTTTCCTTTTCTTTAATGCAGGAGCGGATTCTATAAATTACCTCGGAATGGCATTATCTGTGAGAACCTCTTCGATGCATCTTCCTCATTCATTTCCAGATCTCCAGATCTCTTATATCTAACCTACTCATGACTTGCCTCTTGCATTATATGAAATGTGTAAGTTTCAGGAAGTAATAAAGATATGAAAACTGGAACATAATAACCTTGTCATTGTTTACATCTTGCTGTCTTATGCTTCTTTTGCGCTCCGTACGGGTATAATTAAGTGGTGATGAATTTACAACGCATGGATATTTTACTTTTCACGTTCAAACACACAGGCAAACACTCAACGTACATAATTTCATGACAACGTACGCAAATACATTATACTTGTTATGTACTGATGTGCTTCATTGAGTTACTGTGCTGATTTGTGTGTGTGTGTTGATGAACGTGACTGTTTGTAAATTGACTGTTTAGTATGTATTGGCATATGTATGGGGATATATATATATATATATATAATATATATATATATATATATGTGTATTATGGATATGTGACTTCATTATTATCAATTCGTCAGGTGTACAACACTCGTTTTGTAATATTGAAAAATGTGCATATATCTAAACAATATCGCGAGTCACTACTCTTACAAGAATCTATCGAACCCACGGCGACTTTGTCACTCCTATGTGATGATATACTATGAGTATCCATTGTCTGCTCATTCATGAAGACAGAAATTTGTATTTCACTGGTAACATACACAACGAAAATACAATTACCGGTACTCGAATGCAATGACAGTCATACAAATGTAATTTACATTCAATTGTACACACATATACACATTCATACATTCATACATTCATACATTCATAAATTCATACATTCATACATTCATACATTCATACAGTCATACATACATACACACATACATACATGCATACATACACGAGTAAGGGGAGGGAGAGTCTGAATGTGTCACTATGAATGATCATGCATTCTGATCTATCTTCATTTATACTTCATCAATCCACTGTCAAATAACACACACACACACACACACATACAATTGATTCGAGTTGAGAGTTTAAAAACAGCTGTAGGATAGAAACAATTTTGTTGTCGAGCTCGTAGAAAGGTAAACCACAAAGATTTACACAACATAAATCTAAAAGTACATCTAACCAACTTATTTTCCCATAATACCCTATAAACAATTGATGCTGACAGCAGATTGTACTGGTTTTATCATGGGTAGAAATTTTTATTCATCTAAAGTGTATCGAAAATGTCCACAAGGAAAGAAAACATTACGAACATACAATAGAAAAACTACAGAGAAATGTGCGCCGCCCTCGCTCGATATAGCCACAGTATGCTAATGAGAGAGCCGTGTGGTCTAATTGGTCCGTCGAGGTGTTGTCACGTGACTAATCTTAAACGCCATCACCGGTTCCAGCACCTGAACAAAGGTTAAGAAAATTAAGAGTCAAATTTCTTGAATATAAATGATTCATCGGAAATACCACTTGGCTGCTTAACCCCCAATGAAAGAAACTGAAAGCTGTTATACAATTATTGCAATGGTAGATATTCCAATTTTCAAAGCTGAATTTGTAATAATCAATATTAGGTTCAATTTCAATTTATCGATTTCATTTTGTTTCATATTTCTCATGAATATGTCACTAAACATAAATGTCTGTTTACAGCAGTATTTTAAAAGACGAAAAATATGATGGGGCCTAGCTAGCTTGTTGAGTCTTATCATAATTTGCTCTGTTAACAGCCTGTTCAGTGTTAGTTGTCAATCATAATTGCTGTCTTTTGTGATTTGTGATGGATATTCCAACAAATTATTGTTCTGAGTGTTTATCATAAGGCATAAGCTACTGTCAGAAAAGGAAATCGGTGCCAAACCGATTTGTGAAACACAGATAATAACAGAATATATCTTAACAGGGTCTTTTTAAAATAGATACAAACAGCTCCCACAGTTAGAACAAACTACAAAATATCAATGATATACTTATTGAACTAAACAAAATAAAAAACAATAACATTACACTTCATGTCATCACTATACCATTGGAATTTAATCAAAACTCACAGAACTTTTACCTGTGGAACCAATGGGTTTTTAGAAAAAAATGAGCGTAGGAAAACATGAAGAGCACTAATTTTGACAATGATATTAATAATGATAACGATCTAGTCGTTTTTTCTCGAGCTTTTCTCGTTACCCCGTTCATGGGAAACAAACAAACTCTTGCGTTGTACTTATCGGTAAAATGACGTGCAGTGTTTATCGTATTCTACTTTCAGTTAGCCACAATACACTGGCAGTTCATCCATATTTTACAAAGTTTTACACTATTTTATGATCTTTAGTGCTGTTATATACTTCATTTCTGCATCAGTTTTCTTCTTTTTTTTCCCCACTTTTTTTTACGATGCAACATTGGTGCAGCCCCACAAACATGCAGGCAGTATTATGTAATAGCATTGATACGACTTGCAACGCACTGGCGTTTCTGCCGTTTTCCAAGGAATTTAAGAATGATTTGGTTCATGGTGTTCGATTTGATGCACAAAAGACCGAAAAATCAAAAGTAGAAATTTAACGAACTCGTGTCATAAGAACACATCGGAAGATCCAATTGATCTCTCATATTATGTAGACATTAAGCCATCGTTGAGCTCACATTGAAATATCTTCTCACATATCTAATATGTGTAGGTAAATTCAGGCGCATACTGAAATACTATCTTTACAAATTGAGCAAAAAACCAAACAAACAAGATTTTACACGTTTCATCCTTTTAACATGTCTAGAACAATTCCAGGCCACAATTTGTAGGTAACAAGTAGGCCTACATTAGCTAACATGATTTGACTGCTCTAATTCGAATAAATTCATATGTGACAACTCACCATAGCAGAAGACGATTTTTCCAGACCTCCTGCTACACCAACAGTCCTGATTATATTGGGAACAGTCTGGACATTGTCGAAAGAATATACAGAGGCATAAACTCATATTGGCGATTTGAATTGAAAAAAAAAAGAGAAAAGAAATGGAGACTGTGTGTATCTCCCATTTTAAGGCGAATATCAGACTGTAACAATACAGATGAAGAAGGGGAGATAAAAATAGAAAGATCTTCTCGTCACCATAATAAAGAATAATCATCTGTATCAATAAGTTGGTCACCGTGTTTAATTAGCAAGGAAATAACTATCACATTTTAGGACAAGAAGCTAACGATAAATGTTCTCTTAAAATTCGACACCAGTCTGAAGTGTGTGATATGTAAACAGCTGTCAAACTTCAACTGGTACAGCGAACCAACCAATATGGAAACAGTACTAGACGTTTCTTACTCAAGAATATCATTTTGTGTGACTCAAAAATAAAATGTGTTTACATACATTTATTCGTTCCGTATGTTGCAACTGATAATCATTATCATAAGTATCGAATCGATTTTAGTCTTTGCATGGTAATTTCGAGCCCATAATGATTTTTTATTACTTTTGAAATACTTACATTTGTATTTCTTCATATTTCTGCCCCTCTTCTCTGCTGAGAAGAATTCTTGCATGGCAGGATCCCTCTTTAGAAAATCAATCTCGTCGTCGGTGACATCGTCGTCGAAATCAGCCACGACTGCGACTACGAGCATGACGGCGAGCGCGAAGATGAAAGCCTTGGCCATTTTGACGATGGTTGTTTTCTTGAAGAGGAAAAAGATGCGAAGAAAAAAAAATGTATCAATATGTGCCCAATATCACATCGATATCGAATTGAAATTGAAATTGAAAACTGAAAATGATCTACTTTATTGCCATCAGAAACATTCAGTCGAGTGAAAAGTCCGAAGACTTATTATTCCCGTTTACAAAATACAAATTGTACATTACATACATAAACAAATGCCTTACATATATCATCATACTTTTGCTTGCGGTAGAGCATCGAAGTCATAATTGTACTGACACAATCTGAACTAGTTAAATAAATTACTTGATCAATATATAACTTTTTTGGAGCACGCACATCACTAAAAGCATAAGATTGGAATAGATACGACGAAAGAGTGTTCAGTGACATACCGGCATAAAGTCAACTCATCATGAAACAAGCAACTAAGATCGATTCCCACCTTTCCGGGGAGCTGCTTATCACACCTTAACCAGAGAATCCACTTTGATGTTTTGATCGGCTTATATCACAGAGAGTGAGAGACTTACCAAATAAAAATCTGGCTGTTTTCCTGACGAGCTGGCTTATGGGGATAGAGGAGAAAGTTTACTGCATTTATAGATTAAGAATTCGGAGGCAGTTCTTTCCTTTCAAGGGCACAATTCACTTAAATAGCAAAATGTGAATTTGATATCACCTGGGATATCATCTTTCAAGCGGACATTCACCATATGAAAATTAAGAAAACCTTACGTATCACCTTGTCTAGTCACTTCCTTTCGCTGCAAGCGTAAAAGAATATTTTTGTTACGTGAGCGCGTTGGAGCATGGATGAGATACTGTAGGTCTGGAGACCATTGGGAATACTAATTATTGGAAAACGAGATAATGAAAGCGTTCAGCTCTCTTGAATGAGTGCTAGCCACTTGTTTAGTCTCTAACTTGGATACACTTAATCAGATATGACTCAAATGAACTTTGGACATAATCAGACACTCAAGTGCTCCCAGGCTTGTGATATGACCGTCTTTAAATCTTTTTGGATAGTATTACTTGTATAGAAATGCTTACAACTAACTGGCCAAATCTAGTGAAGGAGCTGAGGGAGTTGGAGCTAACAGATCAAGGATGTAGTATTGCCTAGACAACACAATTTGTAGAGTAATCTGGATTGAAAACACAAGAACAAAACGGTTGCTGCTCTGCCTCATATCTGCAATACAAGTGTATAGTCGTTTCTCTGCCGAATATCTAATGCTGCGCATGTAGGAAAGGTATATGACTCCATCACTACATACAATTTTTTTTTTATGTATTGCGGAGGAAACATTATAAGCAACCACACAATGTATTGTCCTATCATACTATATGTGATAAGATCGATACAAACCTTCCTTAATAATCCTGTTCTCGGCATCACTGGGACCAACATCCACTCCCAAAAAATAAGTCTTCAATATATACTAACGGAGCTGTAATTGCTATAACTTACTGCTAATCGATTGACCTTCATGTGCAATCTTGCAATCCTTATATGTTAAATATTAATACACATTCATATACACTCACAATTTCCTCTCATTATGTAATGCTGCTGGAAAGTTGTTGGCCGATAAATATAGAATCATTTTAGAGCAACTTTTAAAGAGTTATTCCTTTTTAGGCTTTGCTGTCAATTTCATGTTATGAGCTGTCAATCGTTTCGACAGATACACGGATGTACACTCTTAAAATATTTGGGCAAGAAAAATGCCCAACTTTTAGCCAACACTGGGCAACATACTGTCCACACAACTATTGGTTAAAATCTGCCCAACTGATGTTGGGTAATGAGTTTGCTATGTGGTTGGGCAAATTAAATTGGCTAACAGCTGTTGACCAATCAGACCCTCGGATAGGACATTGTCCCTCGGATAGGACATAAAATGGAGGTCCCGTGTATGAGAGAGTCACAGCTCATGCACGTAAAAGATCCCGCTTCATTCATTCATCGCAAAGAGCAGGGTGTCTAACCCGGTGAAGTGGTCCCACCCCACATCCAACTGGACCCCATGGAAGACCAGCTTAGTGTAGCTGAATATGGGCTATCCAGCCATCTTCACAGATGGAAAATGAACAACAACAACAACAACAACTTTACCCAACTTTGCAATTTTCCAACAGTTGGTTATATTTTGTGTTGGGTAATCATTTGCCCAACCAATTGTACCCAGTTAGATATTGCCCAACTTCCGTTTGTCCAACTGTTTAGTAAGTTGAATTTTGGTTAATCAAAATTTTGTGTTGAATTATTTGATGTATGGGTGTTTACCAGAACATGTGTATGTCAAGACATTGTTCATATCTAACCTATCATAATCGTACAGCTAGTTGTAAGACCTATACCTACAAGTACATATAGGCTTAGCCTACATCCTAGACCTAGTTAGTACCAGGGATATTTCATTCACATATATAGGGCCATTTAGTTGTAATGCTTTAAGACATGGTTACCATGCAGATTACGCTTTTATTATAAAAATATGAAAATATCTCATCAAAGGTACAAGTTGAAATTGTGAATATCACGGCAATAATATTCAATAAATTTCTGATACATTTCAGACATTTCAGAGTTTATTGAAATCATCAAAGTAAGGTGAGAAGGAGGAAAGAGATGCTGACGAGGGAAAAGAAAGAATTTGAGGAAGGAAGATGAGAAATAAAGAAGAGAGAGAAAAGGAAGAGCGGAAGAGGAGTTTGAGAGAGGGAGAGAAGAGAAAGTGAGGGATAAACAAGAGGGAAAGAGAAGAGAGAAGGAAGTGAGGTAGCGAATAGGAGAAAATTGAACGGTATAGGAAAAAATGACAGAAAAGTGTCGAATGTTAAGAATCAATACGGGTTGGATGTTTGTTAATTCGTCTACTCTGTGTATATATATTTTCATTCTTTTTCATGATAACTTTGTAAATGCCTTTGCCAGTATTAGTTGGAGTGATATAATGTTGCATTCTCGTTGTACCTATCATAGGTATTTTATTCGATGTTTCTTTTTTTTTCGGGACTGGTGTCTCCATAAATAATAAATGTTATCATGGTTATGCGGATTCGAAAAGAAACCGGAGATACAGTGCACTCCCGTTATAACGCAGACAGTAATAACGAAATTCCGGTTACAACAAACTAAAAAGTCTTGTCGCAAAATTACCCATTCTCTGTTTTAATCTGTTTGTATGCTTGGTTATCACGAAATTTCGACATAAAGAAGAGAATTCTCGAGGACTTCGTTATGACAGGAGTCCACTGTACCATTATTATGTCCCCCCCCCCCCCAAAAAAAAAAAAAAAAAACACATACAACGGGACCCTCGGCAATGATAACTTACAAAATTGTGAGTCAATCCAAATATATTTTCAGGGTATGAAACCATAACGTATTACCCTCATCTTACAGAAAACCCCATTCGATTTGCTTCAGTGGTCAAAGAGAAATGAGGATCCTTGTAGAGCATGTCAGGAATCCCTTTGTCCAATCCCAATGTCCATTGTGTTCACACATAAATATGCAGTTCAAAGAGCAAGAGCACCCATAAGTGCTAAGCTTAATTGGAAGAAACAGATCCATGACACGCTTTACAACGAACCACATTTCTCTGTGACCACTTAACAAAGTTGAATAGGGTTTTCTGTCAAATATAGCTAAGATGTTGTATTCTAAGGCCCTGAAATAGCATTCAGAATGTTTAATCGTATTAAAAGTTAAATGCGAAAATCCGATTGTTGTTGTCGTTGTTTTTTGTTTGTTTGTTTGTTTGTTTGTTTGTTTGTTTTTTGGGGGGACATACTGTACAGCAGTCAAACTAACAGACACGCAGTAGGTAATGCTTCCATAGACTGCTGTGATGAATATATTAGCGAAGATGGATGATGGACGATGAATGGAAGATTGATGAACAGAGTGACACGGAAAACTCTTTTCACACATAAACACAGCTGCCTACCATCACCAAAACAAACACACTGCAAGAAGCATAACATGTAAATAATATTAATTTAACGTATCACATTCTGAGATATCGGGTATACAGGATTGAGCACAGGGTCAATAACCTGCCTTGTCTCATGCTCTCTTTATTGCGTGGTGTATATACATTAAGTGTATAATGTATAGCTACAGCAAGGAACTTTAAACTCATTAACGTGGCGAGAAGATGCATTGAATTTATGCAGTGACAACCAAAACGTACACCGGTGGCCGTAGTGTTGCATTTATACCCCTTTATTAGTTTCCTGGCTTCTCCCTTCGTCGGATCTAAAGTGTACAAAGACTAAAAAACACACATACGCATGCACGCACACACACACACACACAAACACACGCACACACACACATATACATATAATGTATATGTATATATAGTGCGAGAGATTGTTCCTTTCCCAAACGTACGCGATGGGTAGCAATAATAAAAGAAATTAGACTTGAGGCAACGTCCGCCTTAAGTCTAATTTTTTCAACTTGTATAACTATAATATAATATAATATAATATAATATAATATAATATAATATGACATAATATAATATGACATAATATAATATAATATGACATAATATAATATAATATATTATTTTGTACTAGCATGAAACATGACGTCATGGAGCAATGATATTGGGGTTTATCATTGAAGGTGTCAATGCACTGAAACACGGAAGCAGAGTAATTACACCAAACACAACATCAGAGTCCTGGAAACTTTACGTCACATCTCGTAGACCAACATGTAGACCAACAAAAGTATATTACTATATTGCGTCACATGTAGACCAACAAAAGTATATTACTATATCTCAGAGTCGGCATTCATAGAATAGAATGCTTCAAGGAAACTCAGATCAGTCACAGTTTCTTTGACAAGTGATCTCCTTTTATTTACATCCCATTGCATTACACGATTGAATAAAGATTGAAATCATTTCTCTGTTCTCTAGCTGCCATGGAAACAAAGTCGACTGATCATCTCGGGCGAGAAGAATTCTTCCTATCCCTGGGTCTAGTGTGCCCCACGGGAGTTGCCGTCTTGTTAAGCTTCTACATTTGTGATCCGTCTCCAGCTCCTATAGAGAGAAAGGAGAAAACAAAGTAAATAAAATGCACCCTTAAAGATCATTATTCAAGTATATCAGTAGATCTTTTAAAGGGATCGTATTGTTTTGGTTGGGACCTAACTTCATTTTTCTAACATTTTTATTTTTATTTTTTTTTTTTGGGGGGGGGGGAGATAATGAGAAACCTCTATGAAATATGAAAGAGCGTGTAATTCTATGAGGAATTCAACGTTTATATGATGAAAATTGGTTTTGAAATGACTGAGATATCCAAAACAGGGCGATCCTAATAAAATGTGGCACCCATCGTTTTACTTTGTTTTTGGATGTGTCAGCCATTTCAAATCAGATTTTCATCAAATAAAATTTGAATTCCTCTCAAAATGATATGCTCTGTACGTCTGTACTACTTCATAAGTGTTTTCTTGGTATCTCGCAAAAAAAAAGTTAAAAGTCAAATTCTCATCTCCTCTTATACTGTATCATCTCTTTAATGGAGAAACGAACTGTAATGCATTTTAGGCCAATAAAGCATGAGTTTATTCTACTCAAATTTTTGGCGTCCTACGCATTTTTCACTTTTTCAGGAGTCTTGACAAAGGCGTAGGACGCCAAAAATTTCATTCAAATAAACTCATGCTTTATTGGCCACAAATGCATTGTCAGTTTGTTTCTTCATTTCTTCGTGGAGCCAATGCGTGAAATCTCAACATGTTAGCACATCTATTAGACGTACAATTACTACGATATCAATCTAAACTCAAGCACAGAACAATCACAAAACAGATCCAATATCTCGTGGCAGAACCACAGGAACGTGGATACGTCACCCGTATCCCTCAATGTTCAGCGCAACAGTATCAAACCAGTCGGAAATATTTCTAGCAGTAGTGCTCACTGTAATATCATGAACATGTTCAGTGCAGAAACTACAATTCTGATACGACAACGTCACGTGAAAATTAATGACGCAATTTGGGGCCTGTTTCATAGAGAGTTACGATTGATCTTACACTCGATATATCGAGTATAGCTCAGTGCATAGACACTCAGTGTAAGATCAATATCTATCTTCAGTCTGTTTCCTTAAAAATACATACGCTTGATTTAAAGAACAGGATAAATAGCAGATCGAGCGCAACCTTTTTGAATTGCATCTATTGTGAGATCAATCTTTATGAAACGGGTCCCTCGACAACGTGAGCAAGTGGTAACTGGACCTATACATAAGAAGCACCCTCACGCTGAGTTAGTTAAACAGCTTACAATTCTAAAATACGTCAAATCATTTCCGAATGAAGAAAAAAAAGAGAGAAGTAGATAAAGTTAACATGTGGGGATTTGTAACAAATCATACAAGATGTAATGTAACCAGTCCACAAAAACCATACAGATCGAGATGTCGAATACAAGAAGATTGTTAGCTGACCATTGGTCGCGGTAAACTGACTCTGTCAGTAGTATTGTTTGTATTGGTCTATTCAAGACCGCTCTCTTTTAAACGTCAATACCATTTAGGTCCTTGGGCAATAACGTAAGTGGATTCCTTCAAAAATACGCCATTTTGTCATTAGTCACGTTTGTAATGGCAAGCGGTGTATGGTTACACCAGTTCCGTTTGTCAGTAGCTTCACATGCACACTAGACACAATACAAAACGGAAAATGTGACAGAGCACACGGTAGAACTCAACTTACCGTTACAGAAGACAATGTTTCCTTTCCTTCTACTGCACCAGCAATCCATGTTGTACTGTCTGCAGTCTGAATATGGCAGTGACAGAAAAAAGTACGGCGCAATGGCTATTTAATATGCCGATTTTGTTGTTGTTGTTTTTATCAATGATTGCAAAGCTTGATCAATTCACGAATATACCGTTTGGTCAGACTAGTTGAAAGAAATGATATAAGCCCTCAAGATAGTTGTCCAGTTATAGTCTAGTCCGTGGATTAGTGGAAAGGGGCTTGTAAAGTTCTGTTTGACATTTTTGTGTAAAAGTTGGGAAGTGAACTCTATAATCTAATTTCAGTAAAGTGAAACCAAAAAACCCGCTTCCCATGGGAAATCAATTGATCTTGACCATCTAATGTGCATAAACAAAATAATGTACCGGCATTTGCCAATCCTAGAGAAACATTATCTAGTAGATCCGTAAAAATCAAGATGAATATATTGGTTTACAGTCTTTGTACACGGATTAGAATTAACGGACCCTATTTTACAAGTCTTACTTCAATTTATGGTTGCTTAGTCCTCTTTCCCTTTCAGATTTGCAAACCTTATTTCATCTTCAAATGGACAAACTATTCCATTTTCGGAAAAATGTAGAACTTACAGAAGAAAGAACCTACAGAATGACGAATCTGCTTGATGAATGCAACATCCGTTTGGATAAATAAAATGTATTTCATTTTAGTATTATGAAGAACTTTTGGAATAAGCAATCAACATTAATTAAAATGTGATATATGTGAAGGTGTATATCCGAAAAACCATTAAGGATTTGGAATTAGCAGGTTGTTAGTAAAAATTGTCAAGTAAAACACCTGAATGATTTGAATACGAAAAGTGAGAAACTGATAAACACGCCTCAAGAATTTCCATGAAGAGCCAAAACTTATTTTCAGCTCACGGTAGCACTACTCAATTTTCCAGCAGAGAAGAAAACACCACCTGCAGAACTATCAGTTTATAATCTTCATAGAACCTCATTTTCTTTTACTGCATAATATTTTGAAACAGGTAGAAGAGCTTTTGATTTGGGCTGACAAAAGATACCCTACACAGAATTGTGCATTGGATCTTCACTCAGTCAAATCTTGTTTGTTTGTTGTTGTTTTTTTCAGCCCACCGTTACATTCCTTTTTTTTTTTTTTGTACAGGGAGAGCAGGAAAAACATGTGGTGAAACCATCGACTTTTTTATTTCCATAGAACCCCACTTCCTGTCATTATGTCTGTATGTGGTGTTTCGAAACATTTTGGCAGACATAATGTTTAGACAGCCTTCACTGAATAATGTGCATTGCACTTTCAATTAGTCATTTTTTTCCCAGCTCACTTTGATATTGTACCACTTTCCGGGAAAGCATAAAAAACACCAAAACAAACAAATAGAAACACATTTATTTTCAATGTGTGGTGTTTCGTGACAGGATAAGTTTTTTTTTTTTTTTTTTTTTTTGGGGGGGGGGGTTATGCGGACAAGTGTTTTCAATGTGTGGTGTTTCGTGATAGGATAAATTTTTGGGGGTTATGCGGACAAATGTTTGAGCAGCTGTCACGAAATTTATGTAAGTTATAAATCTTGTTTTCAGCTCACTGTAAAAGTGGTTGAACTCTCAGTGTATTGTTTTCATACAACCTCATTTTCTTTTACTACGTGATGTTTTGTAGCAGGAAGAGCTTTTTATTTTGTAAAATAAATATTTCGGTATTTCGAAATTGTTCATTGTGGCATTGTGTTGGATGCGGAATTAACAAAAATCTCGGAGAAGTCACGACCTTGGCACAGAGTTTTTGATCGTTCTTTGGACTTCCTATACTTCTGAGTCAATTCTCTTTGTCAAGACACTATATACTGGCCCAAATTTGTTATTCAGTAAGGGACCCCCCCCCCCCCCCACCCCATATAAATTAGAAATGGATTCAAATACATGTTCAAGAATATTCTTTAAATCAGTATTCATGAGTGGATAAGCACTGCATGCTACTCAGTGTGTTTGGGGTTTTTTTTCACAAAGAGTTGATTTGTTTGGAATGAAATAGATTAAAGCACTGAACAGCTACAGAGCTCCTCAGTATATTATGTTCGTAACATTATAATGAAAGCACAATAATTTTTTAATATCTAGATATCATCGAGAACAATGTAAATGAAATTCTCTGGATAACAATTCTTACTCACTCCACACCTATTTGAGGTGTTGTGGTTACTGGTCATCCTCCATTCAAAACTCAATTCGTACTTAAGTTATTATCCTTAAAATAGGAAATGATTGACTTTACTCACACTTGTACTTCTTCATGGACCTCCCCCTCTTTTCTGCCATGAAGTATTCCTGCATCTCGGGGTCTCTCTTGAGGAACTCGAGGTCGGTCTCCTCGTCTTCGAACTCCATCTCGGCCAGCGCAGCAACGACGAGTGCGGCAACGAGCACGACAAAGAGAAACTTGGCCATGGTGGTGTTTGCAGATCTGGTAGAGGGATTTAAGAAAGGTCTATGTAATTGCAATTTTTACTAAGATAATTTGGATATTATTAGATGAGATATCTCCTTTGAACTGTAAGTTCTCAAGATGTACGGAAATTCAAAGACTTCAAAGACTTTTCTATAATAAACCAAAATCTTTGACCATTTCCACACATATGTCATCGGCATCTAGGAGATGAAATGAAAAAGAATTAAATCAGAAATCTTGAACATATACTCCTGTCCTAACGCTAGCTGAACACAATAACAGTGATGATGTAGTAACTAGTAAATGGTCAAGAAATAATCAATTGAGAGGGGATACCAATCAAATCTTATACCCAGCAAAATCAGCCAGCCTTTGTGAAAATTGCGTCTCTGGGGATGGTTTCAGCTGCGTCGACTGGATAACGTTGACGGACGAAGAAAAGAACCTCAATTTATACTTTTTATTCCGCCATTTCTTTGTACGAAGACATTTCAGCAGCAGCTGGTAGGTTCATCTTCCTGAAGGTTATCAATCTCTACCGCCATCACGTCAGGAAATAATCTACTCATTAGTTCATATTTCGTTTGGACTCTCGCAATTTCATCTTTGCTTCCTTATGTACCTCGATAGAGAGATACACAATAATCTTGGCATGATATGCTCGTAATCATAATTGTGATGTCTTGGTCCTGGATCATTGGCTCTCAGCGAAGGTCGAAATAAGACGCCAAAGGTTTTCACTCAGTTTTTTTTTTTCGTTCAGCTGGTACATCCGTTTCTTATATACTTTCTTTCTTTAAACCTCTCCCCCATCCCCCTTCCCTAGTTTTGTGTCATCTCTCTTTCTCTATCTCTCTCCTATTTGGCTTTCTTTTGTAATTTTTTTTCTTTATGAAGTTCATATGATGGTAATTCTTGTATATTTCTTTCACCTCTGATCTATATATGTATACCATCACACATGCATCGCAACCACGATCGTCAACCCTCCCCCAGTAATCTTATCGCTCTGTTTGATGATAATGCTAGTCGCTATCCTCACAAGCGTTCTATTTTTCTATTTTGAATTTTGATAGCTTGCTAGTGTTATATCATATACATATATATGTATATATATGTATATATATATATATATATATATATATACAGTTGAACCTCTCGTATCCGGACAAGTCGGGACCGGGGCTCATCCGGATAAGGGATTTGGCCGGATACGGGAGACTCAATGCTTTATACATGGATGTACATATACATACACATGTACTGATGTAGCCCATTGTAGTACCACATGTAGTAATCATGGTAATGTGTATACTGCAACCTTTTCATTGTTACATTTGGGGATGTTTCGGGATGTTGAAATGTCTGAAGGTAAGCAATTTGGAAGGAAATTTGATGCAATGTATGTTAATCATATTGGAAGTAATCGTAATTCATGTGTGTTTGGGTAGGAGTTCTCAAGGAGTTGGGAATTCCCCTTTCTTCCCGTAATTATTAAAAAAAAATCACGGCGAGATTGCGTCCGGATAATAGAGAGATCCGGATAAAGGGAGGCCGGATAATAGAGGTTCAACTGTATATATATATATATATATATATATATATATATATATATATATATCGTCGATGGGGTGACAAGACCTTGTATCTGCAATTTTGGTGAAAATGTTCCGCAAACTTTGAAGAGGGAAGATCGGGGTTGGCAACGATCATGTGGATGGAACCGAATTGGACACATGTTCGACGGGCAATAATGCCTAGCTAGCTCTCGTGAATTATAGTGGCGTGTCATCCCGAACAATTGATGCCTCCTAAATAGTGCCATGGGCCGAACTTTGATTTCCGATATGGTAGGGACCGGCTTGGAAGTTGATATCAGCACTTGAGAAAGATCGAGTCGCTCGAAAATTTGTGTGCAGAAATTAACCGTTAGTGAATGCATTATGAATTTTGTTCCAGTATTGTTTTTTTTTTATCTTATTATCTTGCCAACACGTGGACAACCACGTCAATATGTATATTTATATGCATATGTATATATATATATATATATATATATATATATATATATATGTATATATATATCCGCATTTCACACTTGTTAAGTAAGTGTCTCAATGTAATGCGCTTTATACAGACTATTTAAACCCCCGTCACTGGATGCATGATTTCAATTAATTTATTCTAATTTATTTATTAATCTATTCATTAATCTATTTTAATTGATATTTCGGCATTCTGGTGAACTCTTGTGGCATATCAATATACACTGTATCTTTTATGTTATGCATACCTTGAAGGCCTACAAGATAACCCTTTCTAAGCGTTTGTTGCATGTGATACCTTCTAATGACGTTTATGTCCCTCGGATAGGACATAAACAATATAATGGAGGTCCCGTGTGTGAGAGAGTCACAACTAATGCACGTAAAGATCCCGCTTCATTCATTCATCTTTCTCAGATGGAAAATGAACAAACAAACAAACAAACAAACAAACAAACAAAAATCTCTCCCATAATTGACGAAAAATGCATATTTTTTCAATTTCGGTGAACAAAGAAAATTGTTGTACCTCAATGGCAACTTCAGTAAACTCATCGATATTTCCCAACTTCATAAGCGCTCTGTTATATGGGTTCTAAGAAGAACATTACACGGCGTTCTAAATAAGAGGAAAAAAGAGTTAGTGTTTATGGACAATATGCCAAATCAATATTATGGTAGTTAGTACGGAAGATGTTCATCATAGTGGTGGTAACCGAAGGAAATAAAGCAAATCTTCTGTGTCATGAGGCGAGGTACTTCGAGGATTTCGCGGCCTAAACGTCGTATTCATTTCTTGGTGCTTACCTCGCTTCGTGAGACAGAAGATTAGCTTTATTTCCTTCAGTATTGCAGTTTTCTCAATTTTCACAAAAGTGACTTTCTGAATAAATGTAGTGCATTTATTTTGTTTGCCAATTGGCAAGAGACTGTAATAAATAATCAGGATTGATTCGTTGTTATTTCAAACAAAGAATGATTCTCATTACATTCCACGAAAGAGCACTCGACACGAAATATCCATAAATACGGATAGCCTGCGTTTCAACACCTAAAATGATTAAAAATGTCAGCCCATCATGCCCATATCCTTTGTCACTACTCAGAATTGAGATTTGGTAGCTGATAGTTCGCGGATATACCACTCTTCACTTTCCGCCAGTAAATGGAAAATGAAGGGATGCATGGTCTCATCAATTCCATGCTACTCTAGATTCGTTTCCTCCATGTGTTGATTGGACCCAAATGATGTTGGTCAATTGCCAATTGGGCAAAGATTTTTGTCTATAAAATGGACGCGTCCTGACACCCTGATCAGAGTAACGGCTGACTGAACGGACTCGGTAAGTTTATTTAACAATTACGATTATGCCTCAGCTGTCTTACGTAAAGCGTTGTTGTGATGAAAGTTCACGATGTCTGTCTTATAATGTTGATAAAAAGGGGTATTTTGTTGTGTGCCCTTATCTTGTGTATCACCACTTTTTTTAAGAATTTATATGCCTTCACCAGAAATTGGTGTGTACAATGTTTTATATGTGTTTTCTCATCAAGAATAGGGGAAATAGTCATTGTTTATTTGTTTTGCTTGTAATTTCTGTTTTGTTTTGTTTGTTGAATATTGTTGATTTCTTGAATTTTTGTTGAGATTGCTGAAGCGCCTTATGTCTGTTTAGAAAAAGCGCTATATAGATATTAGTTATTATTATAAATAACTAGTGGATAAGTGTTTCGCACGCACATCGGCTAGCTGCCGCCACCGGGGTTGTCAGATGCCACCAAAATTCATAGTCAAATTATATCTATTCAATATTACATCATGTTGAGGATTCAATTCAATATTTGATATGCTAGACTTATAGTGAACTTAGTCAGACTATGTGGTATTTGAAGCCCTTTGTCATATCACATGATTACTATGGCGTATGTTCTTTTTTGTATTAAGTTATATTATTTCTAATGTTTTCTTTATTTTTCTACTACTACTACTGCTACAACTACTACTACTATCATTATTATTACCGGTTTATGAGTACACAGCACTTGAACAAAGGTCATAAACATGTAGGCCCGAATTCACGAAGGTGGTACAAATGAAACAAATGGTTTAAACCATGGACAAAAACCATGGAGCGCCAAGTGTCGCACGGAATATTTCGTAACGAAATTGGTCATTTCGTCGACAAAATGACCGTTTCGTTAACGAAATTATCATTTCTTGGATGAAATGTTCATTTAGTTACAAAATGTTGTCATTTCGTTACAAAATCATCATTTCATCGACGAAATGACTGATTTGGTAACGAAATATTCCATGCGACACTTGGCGCTCCATAGTTTTTGTCCATGGTTTAAACCATGGTTTCATTTGTACCACCTTCGTGAATTAGGGCCGTAGAGTCGTGAAAACGTGAGATGATGCATCCAGGAGAGCTAGCAAAGGGCTAATGTGTTGCTCACCAACTATGACATTTCGTTTTGTTCTTTGTCCAGTTTTTGATTGACTGGGCATTTTATTCCAGCTAAAATAGAACAGCAGATTTTACTCTGCGCGGCAACGAAGAAAAAAGATGAATAATTTCCATGTAGTTCAATACTTATGTTACTGAAGGCCGATACGTTTTATAAACGTTAGTCATGTGCGTTTTTGTAACGTCTGTTTTTGACTTCGGGATTATCTTATCTATCTCATTTAAGATACTCACTCGAAGACTAGACATAATTATACAACCATGGCCAAGGCTTTATTCTTCGTGATTGCTTCTCTACTTATCACCGCATCCGTAGCGGACTACAATTTGGGCGATAGACTTCCAAGGGACGCAGGTACTCTACCTGATTTCTTCAGGAGGGGACAAAATCTGAGAAAGTACAAAAACATTGTTTGTAAGTAAAAACACTAGTCAAATTACTGTGTTGGTTTTTTTTTTTTATTGTCTGATGTTGTTGCTTGGCAAATGAGAAAAAATGGCAGGAAGAAATGCAAACCAAGCTAAGAGATTACAATATTGCTGGAGTCTGATAATAGTCACTTTCTGTGTATATCGGTGAATCAGGTCACTGAGTCGTATTACTTTTCAACGTATTTCTTTTCACACCCCTGATGAAGATGCGAAGAAAAGACAAAGCTTTGTAGGTTACAAACGACGTTAAAACCTATAGCCACGTTTATATCTTGTATGCATTCTTCCTCTTCTCACACCGTGATCGAATATAATGAAGGAGCTACACTAGCACAATTATGGTCTCCCTTTCTCTTTATAATTGCATGTATATACGTCAATACGTCAAAATTATAAGTATACATAATTTAATGTGTGCGTGTGTTGTTTCGGGTAAGAAATTAATTTTAAGGCATGATAAACATAATGATGATGAGGAGGTTCGGAAAAAATCAGTTTAAGGCAACATTAGAAATAATGGCAAACGAATTGTCATTTTCAATACTCCTAGACACACACAGATAATATCATAACTTGTATAAAATAACAAACGAGATTCAAATGACATTGCGACATTGCATACCTGAATACGTAACACTATTATGGCTGCTCTATCACTTTCTTCAAGACTGTGCCAAGTTCAACCAAGACTGCTGGTGTAGAAGACGAACCAACAGGGTTATCTACTGCAACGGTATGAAATTTCTACCCACTGATATTAATTTTGTCAAAGTTTCCACTCTAACTCCAGTGAAATAATTAAGCAGTTTGTTTGCGATGTGGCTCATTCATATAAGATTATCAGAAAATGTTCACAGACCAATTTTTTATTTCATCAACAGAGTTTTGCCGATCATGATGCATGACAAATTGCACTGTCTGCTTGGAATGTGTATATATTTCCCAGCTCTTTTTTTTAAGGGGGGGGGGGGGGCAAAATATAAAAGCAAAATAAGTGCTTTTGTATCTCCTTACATAGTTATAAATCTTAATGACACGAATTAACAGTTTCACACATCATAATGTATGGACCTCTTTTTTGGATGGGGGTGGAGTCAGATATCATGTGAAGAAAATCTTGAGAAGTGCTGTTGTTTCTTTTCTCATATCTAAGAATTTACTGTTTATGACATGAACATTTGGGTCCTCGAATATATCAAAGTTGTTTTGTCTGTGCTTTCAGTGCAAATTATCTTTATTGTATTGCATTTTTCTATAAAAAAAAATGTGAAAACAGAGAAAGAAAATATCCTTTTGCATTTAACAAGGTTTAATCTGAAGACATGCTTTTCTTTAAAGAATATAACACATTGGCAATACCAATACCACGTATTGTTTCATGTAATCTTGGTCTTGTTCTTATCGCTTGCATAAAAGTGTTATCATACTTTTACTAGATGTCTTTTCGACATGAAAGTGTATTGATACACGTCATTGCTACAGGTACGAGTAATAATAGCATTATTATCTTTATTACTATCCAACTTACAGGCGCGAGAAGGCCAGACAATATCTAATGTGGTCGGGATTTATGCTTCACATAATGCCAGCTAAACAGGAGCATTTCAGACATCTTTGTAGACGGCAGCTGGAATTAAACACTTAGCCATGGTAGCCAATGAATGAAAAAAAAGATACTTTCTGCTTGATGTGGTAAATATAGGCCTTAAGATTAGTCTATCCTAAAAGTAGTCAAAATTTTAAGGAAAACGAATGGACATCTCTGGTATTTTTTATTTTTTTTTTTGGTCGCGATTAATGAAATAAATGAATTGTATTAAATTTGTTTCGATTCGTTTTTTTCTTCCCCGCTGGTGTTTTTGTTTGTTTTGTTTTCAAAATATAAAAGTCTGAAAATAAAAGATTTGTGTTCATTTGAACTTGGCCACTTTATGTTTTAATCACCCACCCAAAATATTTCAGGATGTATTTCGTCGAAATAGTTACCTACACAACTATGCCCCGCACGACGATTCAATGAATTCTATCTTTGTATTGATAATAAGAACCTACTGTTCATGCCCAAAATACATTGTTCATACTCACATTACCCCCGTTCTATCCTAACTGCATTGGTTACCTGTTGAATGTTGGTACCTGTTGGTTTTCACTGCATACACGGATCTGCCGCAGAGTACAATATTAATGTGGGGTTACCTGTTCCAAAAACTAAGAAATCATGGGGGATCGGTCGTTTGCACATATTGAAATTACCTGTGGAATCAGTTGCCTTAAGCTATCCGTTACGTTTCGAATGTTGACTGTTTGAAAACTGCCCTCCAGACTCATTTGTTTAAAGATAATAAAAAGTTTTGGTACCTCAAAAGTGTCCTTGAATTTCCTTGTCTTAGTTTGTGTTGCAGGTTAAAGATAATAAAAAGTTTTGGTACCTCAAAAGCTTCCCTGAATTTCCTTGTCTTGGTTTGTGTTTCAGGTTAAAGTACGTTGTCTGTGAGAATTACTCGCCCCAAAGTGCTCTCATGTCTTAGTAATCATGCAATAATGGTTTCGTACCAGAGCTGACGCTGTACAGCGTCGATAAATATTGTACGAAACCACTGACTGCGACCAGCAGCGTGCAGCCCATTGTACGCATAGCTAACTGCGACCAGCAGCCCCATACGCATAGCGTAATGGGGCTTCGCATTGTAGCATTCAGGATTGTGACAGAATTAGTATCGCGGGTAAATGTCAACTTAAAATCCAAAATTTCTTCGATTTGAAGACTTACCAATTAAGTTGAAGTATTGAAAACAGGCTTCGAACAACGTTTGGTTCTGCCAATAGTCCCTTTCTGTTCGAATTGATGACTGAATGTGACTCGGTCGAGAGGACCTTGAGAGAGCTACATACACTGGATGCCATGGCCAGCGCATGCGCACACAAATTAACATCTTATCCGTTCATGGATTTGAAATTTGTGTGCATGCGATGTGTTCGCATGCACTGGCTGTAGTATTCAGTGTATTGTATGTAGCTTTCCCGAGGTCCTGTCGACCGAGTCACATTCAGTCATCAATTCGAACAGAAAGGGACTATAGGCAGAACCAAACGTTGCCCGAAGCCTGTTTTCAATACTTCAACTTAATTGGTAAGTCTTCGAATTGAAGAATTTATGGGATTTTAAGTTGACATTTACCCTGCGATACTAAATCTGTCATGATCCTGAATGCTACAATGCGAAGCCCGATTACGCTATGCGTATGGGACTACTGGTCGCTATGCGTATGGGGCTGCTGGTCGCAGTTAATTGCATGATTACTAAGATATGAGAGCACTTTGGAGCGAGTAAGTCTCACAGTGTTAGTTATATGAAAGGTACTTTAATGATAATAAAAAGTTTTGGTACCTCAAAAGTGTCCTTGAATTTCCTTGTCTTAGTTTGTGTTTCAGGTTAAAGTACCTTTCATATAACTAACACTGTGAGACTTACTCGCCCCAAAGTGCTTTGAGGTACCAAAACTTTTTATTATCTTTAAAACTGCTTTCCGCTGGATTTATATGTACATTATGTAATTTCATATTTTTTTACTTTATACTTCCATGTAGGTGTACACAATTGTTTGTGCTTGTAATGATTTTCGTATTTCATAATTCATTCTTTCCCATTAGTCAATTGGAATAGGTGCATTTCAATTACCCTGTATCACTATTATTATTATTATTATTATTATTATTATTATTATTATTATTAATATCATTATTGTTACTATTATTAATATTATTATCATTATCATGATTGTTATCATCATTATCATACTGGACCCAGATTTTAGAATATTAGTCAACAGCTGAAAATAATTGTCTAATTTCAATACATTTAGATATTAACTGAAATATTTCTGTCTCCTACAGTCATACAATATAGATAATGATTAAATCGTTTATGTGATACCTTCTTACTTTCAACAGTTCTAACAGAGTCAACATACGTCATTTCTTTAATATCTTTTCTGCTCCTGCTCTTTTCTCCTCGTTCTCCGTTGTGCTGTAGTGTCATTGTGTTCTTTTCTCTTGTTACAATATTGTGTCCTTTGTTTATCACCTGACAACGTGACCACCTGTGTGTCCTTGTTTGTATTGATGTTCTTGGCCACGTTTAATCAAAAGATAAAATCGATTTTAAATTTCCTTACCACAGAGACTGCCATAGACTTAAATGTGAAATCAATCAATTTTAACTCTTCATAAAACAGGGCCCTTGTCACCATATTTTCCTGGTACACGTGGCTCAATGAATAGTGTCTGTGTCGTAACAGTGTTATCTTACTTTAAGTTTGTACTTTCGCTATACTTTAAAACAAGTAGTGTTTACAGTATGTTTTTATATTACAAGCATCATATCCTCGTATGTCAATTATCGAATGCTCTTAATGGTACATAGATTAATGCATACTAGTAGTCGTATATGTTACTGTTATATTGCTCTCTATATGTCTTACTATCTCCTATGCTCGTAGGATGACTCTTTTCCATCGCTATATTTACTCTCTTTGGCGCCATTGCAAAGTGTGCACTGTTTTCTCATATTCGTAATGTAATTTTGTGTTTTACTTTCTGAATTGAACTTTTTTTTTTGTTCAAATTGTTAAACAATATGGATCGACAAATGTATAGCTTTTACAATATAGGGTGGAGACCTATTACCTTTTGTTTGATGGAACCTAGAGTACAATTAAATTTTGAATTGAACTGAATTATTTCATCCTGCTGTCCTGTGTCGTATGTGTGCACATTTTGCTTACAGTGTGACGGATGTTAGTGTTTCTATTCACTTGAACTGTTTTATATGTATATATATATATATATATATATATATATATATATATATTACAAATCATAGAGTCGAACAGTTTTATTACGCACTCCTTTTTCCATTTCTTATTGGTTTCCTCCATGCGCACTCAGTCATGCACCAATATGTACACACGTGCAATCTCACACAAAGACTCACCAGACTTGAATATTCACCTTCTCCTTATAATACTCCATTTCTTTTCTCTCTCTCTCTCTCTCTCTCTCTCTCTCTTTCTCGCCCTCTCTCTTCCTGTACTTTCTATGTTCTGTATTTTCCTTATTACATGTCGTGTTATCTTTTGTTCCCGTGGTAGTAACCACTTTCTTCAAATGCGGTATATTTAAGCGGTGTGCTTCCATTGCACAATTCCGTCACTTCACATGCCCACAATATAATTCACAAGGCACAACTTGCAAGGAGCGAATAGTAAAGACAAATGAAGCAAGCATTGGGTGACTGTGTAATCAGATGTATTGTTCAGTTCGTTTTTCATCGAGTAAACGGGCAAGGATGACGACAATTTGTCTATGGCAAATGAACAGTGGAGTCGTAATACTTTTTGTTTGATGGAAAGAGAGTACAACTGAACTGAATTTAATTGAATTGAATTAAAATGAATTGAATTGAATAGAATTATTTCATCTTCCTGTCCTGTGTCGTATGTGTGCACAGTTTGTTCACAGTTTGTTCTCGAATGCTTATTTCTATTCGAATAAACTGTAATCTTTTATTTATATCTTTTTGACAAGTGTCGAACAATCACGCACTCCTTTTTTCATTTCTTTTTGGTTTCCTCCAGTCGTTCATACGCATTCACTCAAGCACAAACAAACACACGTGTGATCTCACACAAAGACATGAATTTGGATTGTTCTCCTTAAAAATACCGATGCTGCTTTTTTTTTTTTATAAAAAAGAACTTTCTCTCTCTTTTTGTACTTTCTATGTGCTGTATTTTCCTTGTTACATGTCATGTTATATTTTGTTCCCGTGGTATAGTTACCACTTTCTCCAACACGGTATACCTCAGTGGTGTGCTTCCATTGCACAATTCCATCACTTCACATGCACATATCATTCACAAGGGGTGACTAATAAAGACAAATGAAGCAAGCATTGAGTGACTGTGCAATCAGATGTATTGTTCAGTTCGTTTTTCATCGAGTAAACGGGCTGCAAGGATGATGACAATCCGTCTATGGCAATTGAACATGCCGAACAAACCGAGAAAGCTAATTCAGTAAGAAAGATTGTCTTCTGGAATCGAAGTCGACGGTTCCCTCTCCAAAATATCTATGGTCTTGGTGTTCCGGAATTTTCGGTCACGTGGTTGATTTGCTCATGTTTATTGGGTGATACCAGAGCCATCTCCAGCACCTGCATACAGGCAGAAAGAATATAGAACAGAACTGGACATGTTTCTCATCTAACACACACACAATGATGAAATAAGCAGTCAAAATGTGACAACTGAACTCGAAAGAAAACTAGTCATTGTCATAATAACACGATGTTTATATTATATTGGATGGCTATGAATGGGACACCAGGGAATATTTGTCCTAACGAGTGCAATATTCCCTGGTATTCCATGAATTAATGCCATCCAATGTAAACATTACCATTTCCAATTATGTAGAGAAAGCATAAACTGCCCCAAAATACCGTAGGCCTACTTCTACTCGTCTTTGAATTTGACTTAGTGCAGTCCCATCCCAGCGCTAAAAAGGGGAAGCCCCTAAAACTGCGTATGAAGCAACCACTCATTATTGATGGTACATCATCGTGGGCGATTACATCGGATGGACTCGCAAAAGACGCATGTAAAGGGTCATGTAAAGGGTCTTTTAGGGTCATGTGCCAGTTCATTCGCGATTTTTACTCAATGACTCTAGATATGCGGGGGAAAATATTTATAGCGTGAGATCGAAGCAAAACATGACGTAAAGGAGAGCTTTCTCTACATTCTATCCCTTGGTTGTTAGGTTGTTCAAGCATACTTACCACTGCAGAAAACAATCCTGCCATTCCTTCTGCTGCACCAGCAGTTCTGGTTGCCCTGTCCGCAGTCTGAGATGAAAACCAGATTAATGAAATCAGTACCCTTTGAATGATTCAAGAACAATGCTCTTATTGCACTTCAAATGCTCTTGAATAAAATGAAATTAACCTGATGTTTTAAATTGCGTGAGCTAAAATCAAAGTAGAATATTCTCATCATCTTAACTGCATAACTATCATCCCCCACTCCGATAAAGTGTAAATGTGAGACACCGGTGCATTCGATCAGTTTTTTAAAGCTTTCCCAATGTTTGATTTGATTTGATTTGATTTGATTTTCCCCCATCGCATTCCCCGTTTCTTTCAAAATTTTGTTGACAAAATCTATTCACTTCTATGCTATCAGCATTTTGAAAGTAAAAAAAAACAAAACTGCTTATCTTCCACATGATGCATCCTATATTCTTTACCTGGACTAATAAATAATAGTAATGATAATAACAATGATAATAATAATAATAATAATGATAATAATAATAATGATAATAATAATAATAATAATAATAATAATAATAATAACGATAATGTGTTGTACTTAGATCTCCCCCCCCCCCCCCCTGCATGGGCATATCACAAAATTGTAACATTTTGAATCATTTGCGCACTTTTATTTCGTGGATCAGGGGTTCACAACTAAACATAAGGCGATGTGTAGGAGAAGGAGCTAAGAGTAAAATTTTCACAGATAGATATTCCTCAGGAAGAAAATAAAAATCTTGTTTCTCTTCATCCAAGAATGCATTAGATTACACGTTGCATTAGAACGAAATCAAAAAATAAATCTATAAAAACAAAAGGTGGAACTTTAATACTTCTCCATCTACTTACACTTGTACTTCTTCATGTTCCTTCCCCTCTTCTCAGCCATGAAGAAATCCTGCATCTCAGGGTCCCTCTTCAGGAACTCGATGTCGGCGGTCTCGTCCTCCATCTCAAATTCGGCGACGGCGGCGACAATGAGCACGACAGCCAGGGCGAAGAAGAGAGCCTTTGCCATCTTGAGTCAGGTTTTTTGGCTAGGTCATAGGATGTGTGGCCAAACGAGATACATGATGATAGTAATGATGATAATAATAGTGGCTACTTGTATAGCGCACTGATCCACCTTAATCGTTTCGATGCTCATAACGTTTAAAAAAAATGAAAAGATGAATATAACACATGTACAAACATGACAACAGAAAAGTAAATGGCAAATAACAAATAAACGCATACCAGATAAACATTATAAATTGTATATAGTTATAATCCTCTGTGTGAGAGGAACAGATACTTTTTAAGTTTGCATTTTGTAGATTTTGTTTCTGTATAGATGACAGTTGCCCTTACTGAATATGTAACTGATCCCACAATTTACGTCCCATAATGGAGAAAGCACGATCACCCCATCGATGTCTTACTCTGGGTGTTTGGAGTAACAATGCATATCTGATGATGAATGATGTAGACCATGTAGACTTCGCGGCGGATTGTATTTGAGTATTAGAGTCGGGTAGGTATACGAGGGGAAGAGAATGAACAGAGTGATGTACTAATAACAAAATCTTAAAAATATTTTTTTTTTCTACAGACAGCCAACGATTCATCAGTGAAGCAACGAATTTCGATCACTTTTAATACTTGTTTACTTTGTATTGTCAACGCCTTGTTTTGCGGATTATATTATCATTGGAAATGTCACACGTGGCGCATGACTGCAAAGCCATAATATTGAAATCATTTTTTTTTTATTGATGATTATGCTTTTATTTTTAGGAATGAAGATATGGTTGAGGTTATCAATTCGAAATTACTTGGTCATACAAGAAGGTAATTAGTGTTTGTTTGTTTTTTGACACTTTATGCCTTTTAATGTCCGTACGAAATACGAAATATGAAATACAAACAAATAAAAGTATTGCAAAGGAACAAAGTCTTACCTTATGCTGCGGAATAGTTGTAGGATCGGGATTGAGCACACTACTGGTATCGTCTAGACTGACTTCGCTGTATTTATAGAAAATTTCTGTGCTAATTTTGATTTGTTGCAATAATCATGAAGAGCTCTTCAAGGATTAAAAAAAGTATTAAAACGAAAAAAGAGACAAAAATGAAAAGCTGTAAAACAGTCTTCATAATGAATAGACGAGAATTAGGCATATCTAAAGAACTATGGAGCAGATGTCTGTCCGGTTAATGACAATAAGCATATGGAGTCAAAATTATCAAACTGTGCGATTGCGTGCAGTGAAACATTGATCATGATATTGAGACATCAATCATAACCTCCTCGGCAGGATAGTATTACCATTCCATTAGTCTCTTAATGGAAGAAGACATTTGTACGTAAATCATAAAGAATATTTTGCAGTTGTTTTGTTTTGAAGAAAGGGTTGTCTATTTCATCAGGCATCATTATGTACGCTTTATTGGTACGCCCCTATACACAAGCTTTCAGCTTTGCAATGAAAGAGAAAATGATCTTCTTAAATTATTAAATTATGATTTTTCCATTTGAACTTAGTATCAACGAAAATCCTCTGTTTATTGACACTTCATGTTGCATTATGGCTTGTAGACTGTATTACTGTACTTAAAAAGTTGCAGAAATAAACTGAAATTGATGTTGACATTCACACTAGAGTGAATCTACAAGCTTATTGTACACATAAACCTCGACAAAAGGCTTTTTTTTTGTCTCTGGGTTACTCCTATCTTAAGTCATGAAATAATCAAGAATCCACGAAGAAGCCATAAACATTATCGAAATTATTCAATGAGCATGTTGAATGAGATGATTAAAAAGAAGAAGGATTGAGCTTGATAACCTATCAATATGAAGCAAAATTCGCTTTGCCTTTGTATCTAAGTTACCAAAATGATATCTTAGTTAATGATTGAGGATTTTAAAGGGGAAAAATAATGAATGCGACAGATGATACTCTTACCTTACAAACACGATTAGCTTCTATACGTTATCAATTGTACTTTGTAGTAATTGACCTATACTAAGTTGATATTTCTTTGTAAATATTTCGCCGACATCATCGATATAATCAGAACCAGCGCTGTTTTTCATTCACAGCACACACACACTCACAGACATTAATTTGACACCTTTTGTTAAATTCCTGTTCCAAATATTTCCACAGCTTTTTGATTCTTACCCCATACCTCTTTATCTGTTGTTAGATTACCGTGAAAATGTTTAGCTGGTTTACCTGTTCGGTTTGTGTATGTATATGTGTGTGTTCGTGTCTGTGTGTGTGTGTGTGTGCGCGCGCGCGCGTGGTGTGGTTGTGTGTTATCTCAATGAGTCACGGTACAGAAACTCTTTTAAACAGCATTCCTGTGTTACATCAATCTCGTAATATTTGATAATTCACGTGCTATAACTTCGTCAAACATGCAATTTCTGTCAAAGAGCTGAACAATACGGAAACCAAGAAAATAAAATCATCTCGTCCACAATTTAGCATCACCTAGTCTACAGTAATGAAAGTGTCGCCTCATTTTGTATTCCCCAAATGAGAACGCACATAGAAGATCTCGACATTTAGAACATAATCAATGTTGGTCAAGAAAAATCATTTAAAATGTTGCATAGTTATTGTGTTTTACATTTTATTAATATTGCCGCATAGTCCTGGATCAAAGTAACATATATTCGATCTTTTCACTAATGAGCATTCCTATTGATCGTTTTCATCTTACATCCATACATGATGCACAAGAGCAATATTACGGTATTTCTGTTTCATAGCTGTCTTCAACTGGGTCAATATAGGAAAAAAGTATTAATTAAAATTCAAGCAAGTCACTTCGCTACGGTGACACATGTACATAAATGTTCAAACTTGAATACGCTTCCTTCACAAAGCCTTTTCTTAAATTATTGTTTAATACTCATTGCTAATAAAGCTTTGGTCGATACAATCAGATAATCAAGGAATCAGACAATGAAATGAATTTTACGTCTGAGTTTATTAACAGCAAAGATGACATTGATTTTTTCTTTCCGATTGTATTTATCCTTATTAGAATGGCAGATATATTATATATTGACTTCACATGTAGACAATTATGAACAAATGAAATGCAGAAGGTCATTTCTTTATTGCACTGCCTAACCGACTATACATACATCCCATGCATTTTAATCATTGCCAATATGTAATGAAACTTAGCTGCAGCTATCCATGACCTTTTCTTCATTTTTTTTTTCGTAATCCACAATGCCACACAATGAAATTATGTGTTACCCTTCCATAATAGCCGTCTAGGAAAAGTGAATAAAGTGGCCGAAATTAACCAATCAATTCAATCAAGTTTAGCATAGCTAAAACTAATTTGATTTAGGGCAAAAGTGGGTAAGACAGAGAGAGATAGAGAGAGAGAGAGACAATTCAAAATCTCCAAAAAGCAAGTTCAAAATCAAGCTCAAACACAAAAATCTACATTTTGAGACTGCAAGTGCATTATCTTTTCCTTATGATGAAGTCAATAGTTTTGGTATCTGTTGCGAGTTTGTATCACTAAGTTTTGAAATCAAATGTTTGTTTTAATAGCTTCCTTTTGAAATACTGCCAGCAGAGTCCTCAGGATATTACATATCATGTTTTTTTTTTTTGTAATTCAAGGTCAGTTGCTTGTGGATAAATGTCCATAAATTGGGCATTCAATCGATCTTACACAGTCAACTCTTACGAACGATTACACTTAATAAGGTATAACAAGGTAAATGCACTTTTGTCATTTTTCTAACTAGGGTCTATGGCTTTAGTTGACAATTCAAATACAATTAAGTTTTTTCCTTGATAGTGAAGGATGGAAAACACGAGAAAAATAGGGAATGAGACAACTATGCAAGGAAACAGAGAAAAAAAAAACGATTACATCTCAATATTCCAAAGCAGTAAGACTAGATATTTGCCTGAATGGTTTGTGATACATGGTTTTCGGATAATATTTCATGCATGCAATCAAAGAGGTTACAGGAATAAATAGATCGCATGGAAAATTCAGATATGGAGAGTGTAGTATGTTTACGTTGCTCAGACGATGCTTCCATTGACAGACAGCTTTACACGCCGTAGCCTTTCCCGCTTCCTAGGAGGAAAAAGAAATATCATCCAATCAGTCATTCGTACGTCATCCGTATCCAATGGAGTGTGTCACATCAACAGGGTTTCTGCACATGCAGGTACGGTGCATCTATCGCAATGTTAAGTTTACCGTGTTTGAACACTTTGAAGTAATTTTGATGAAAATATGCTTATTCCGAGACACTGAAACCCGATAATAATAATTACCAAGCGGAAACATGACTTGTGATACTGACAAAGAAGTCGTTATATTTTCCAAAGATAAGCGTTTATACACGTACAGTAGTCAACTTTTGCTTTCGCTTATTTTCTCAATCTTTTTTTTATTTCTTCTGATTATGTCAAACATAATTGTGAAATGTATTTTTCATCTGTCCGCAGATCTTTTCACGAGTGCCCAATTTAACGTGTCACCATTCTCTTTTCCTCATGAACAATTCTATCTGTGGAGACACTTCTCTATAATCTTTTCCAATTCCCTATGCCTCTTTAAAAGAAGAATAATAAAAAACATTGACACTAACCGCTGCAGTAGACGACTCGGCTTGTCTTTCTGTTACACCAACAGTCCTGGGTGTAGGTTGGGCAGACTGTAGGATCGGATATTAAGAAACTTTACAACACATGATCTCAACATGTTCACACAAACTCATGCGTAATTAGTACATTTACTTCTAAAATACTAGACATACTGATTGCTCTTGTAAAATTCTGTGCCTACAATTATATATATGTATATATATATATATATATATATATATATATATATTATATACTATATATATATATATATATATATATATATATATATATATATATATACATATCTACATACATACATAAATACATATATGTATTGCATAAGCACATGATTGTCCCCTGATAGAGTTTCTGCTTGTTGCTGTTTTGGTGCAAAGCTAAAGCTTGATTAGCGTGACATATATCTTTAAAAAAATACATATCTTGCTAGGCCTATATCTATTGAACGTAAATTCAACGGGTTCACGTCATTAGTTCGACACCTACGAGTCATACTGCCCATGAGCTCCACACTACGCAAATAGGCCCACGAGTTCTACACTAAACAAAACAAAAAAGGCCCACGATACTGACCATTAACCGCCGTGATATAATGTCGAAATCGTGAGCCCTTTTTGTCTAGTGTCGAGCTCATTGGTCTTATTTACCTATTGTCAAACTCATGTGCCAAATATTTGCCTATAATGTTGAGCCCATGGGCTGTATGACTCGTACGGCGTATGATTCATGGACCTTTTTTTCAGTTTCGAACTCATAGGCGGTATGACTTGTTGGCGTTTGTCTCTTGGGATGAACCCAATTCAACTGCCTTATCTCCTGTATGCGTTTGTACACGTCTTGATATCTGTGGCATGAAATGAATACTTAGAATACATTCATTTCTTTTTTACCGATATTAAGTTTTCTTGTGTCTCAAGATTTAATGAATCGATAATTCACTGTCGGTTACAGTTCGTTATTCCGAAGGTTCTTTAATTTCGAAAATGACATAAGGTGTGTTCTCCGAAGATTCGTTAATCTCTTTGGGTTTTTTTTTTTTCTTTCATTTCAAGCCTTATTTCATTTTCGATTAAACGAAATTTATTTCATTTTCGGAACAACAACCATTATTTCATTTACGGATTAACAAACTTTCTGAATAACGAACTTTCGGAATAGCGCCACAAATATTTGGAACCCTTACTCATTTTCGGATTAAAAAAAAAGATCCTCTTGGTACCTGAAATTTGTTTCAGAATAATGGACCTTCGAAAAAAACGGACACGACCAGATGATTATTATACAGAAGTATTTTTTTTTTTCATTAGTGTTCTTTTTTCAAAATGTCATAACTAACTCTACGCGAAATCACCAAATCTGGTGTGCGATTGCATAATAATGTTTCTGATGGTGTTTAGTACAGTGAACAGTTGTTTCAACATGAAATCAGTAAAATAAACAGTTTCGAATATATAGATTGTCTGGTAGTACCATAACCCGGAATTTGGCTGCCTAGCAGGATACACCATTCCTTTTACACAAGCATGTACAAGTCTGAAGTCTGACAGACCGTAAAATGCATTTACCATTGTTACCCTAGCGCTGTCTAGTGTCGCGAGTTTTCTTTTGTCATGATTTTTCACCAGCAGAGCCAATTGCCTTATCCACGGAATAGACAGTTAGAGAAATTTAGAATACCTGCTACTCTCATCAGGATCTTATACTGTGTGTTACAATGTAGCAACACCGAATGACAGAAAATATAGAAAGAATGTATGAAAAATTGATAAATTTGCGGTACATTCGAACTTTAACCTTTAAACCTTAACTTTAACTTTAACCAAAGGATACCTATAAAACAGTTACAACCGTTGGAAGAAATGTAGATAAAGTCCTTGAAGAAAACATTTCCTCACAGATTGCATCTTACATGTTTTAGTCACCATATTATGTGTTCTCGTTATGTAGCTGTAACAGTATAATTTAAGCAACTTTTGTATTCAGTTAGATTACATCTGTTTCACATTCAGTCAATTTGACGAGTACTTCTTATTTAGTAACCACAAGGAAATATAATTGGATAGCCAGTTCTTTTTGAGAATATTTTATTGGAATGTTATGTTAAGCTTTCAATACCAACATGAATGTTCTTTGCTAAAATTCTGCGTACATCGGCTGCAAACCTTTATAGCATAATTTACAAAGTTGAACTTACATCGGTACTTCCTCAAATTGGCACCCCTTTTCTCGGCCATGAAGAGGTCCTGCAATTCCTGGTCTCGCTTGATGAAGTCGATATCAGCCAGTGTCTCCTCGTCGAGATCTTCGAAGTCAGCGACGACGGCAACGACCAGGGCAAATGCCAGTAACAGGGACACTAGCTTCAGCGCCATGATAGGAACAAGTGTGTCGCTGTAAATGGATTCAATTCAAAACTTTATTTATTTCCATCAACAACAAAAAAATTCAAAGCGGTACAAAATGCCTCAATATGACTTTCATTCAACTGATAGGGACAGTTCATTGGAGACAATATAAATATATGCGCGAATGATATTTTAACAACAACAAAAAAAAAGAAGTAATGCACACTTTGTCATGGTAACAAAAAAGAAGAAGTAATAATAACGATGGAAAAGAGTATATTCCACTAAAACTGGAACTAACACTGGAATGAAAACAACAGCAACATCAATTTACCAATAAAATAATATCAAATTCATCTAAATTAATCATTGATATATGATGCTGAAAATGCATGCATACTATCAACAATACTTATAATGATTTTAGAATGCTTATAAAATATAAATCATAACATAGCAATATTATGGCACAGACACTATATGTGGCCGTGTATACGAGGAAAATGTTACCATAAGTGAAGATATACGGATGTATATAGGAACAGGTAAACAGAGTAAGATTACACGTACACGTACATCTCTGTTAGTTATTTTGCTAATTTCAAACAAGTTATGGGCAAGGAGTCAACATTATGCACAGTCAACAGAACGTTGGTGGATTTTTCAACAAAAATACGAACCTCTCGAACTGCTAAACAGGCAGAAGAAAATGTCAGTGTTCAGAACTGGAACCTGTCGACGTAGCGGGTATTTTGATAATCAGACGGAGAAAACCTGGCATTTATATCATTTGCAGACGACATGGACGTCGAGTCAGACAAGTGATATCGATTGCGTCTAGAATAAACGAAATAATCGCGATGTGATTACAATCGATTATGGTTGTCGATCGTACATGGAAATGATGATTGTTAAATTGATATTGATGTACGTCAATGTCATCTAAACATGATTCATCCCTATGTCTTCTCCCCAATATCAGAAAAGATATCAAAATTTCATCTAGTCTTCTCTTACATTTCAGGAATTGGAAATGATCCTGTTATGCTTAATGACGATACTAATAATTTGTGGGGAATTTATTACATTATAATTAAGAAACTCTTCTTCTCCCTCTCTTTCTGTAAACTGCTTTGTTGGATATTATCGAAACTCAATTTTGCAAAGGAAAGAAGAGAAGATTTGGCGCCATTGAAGGGCAATGACAACTCGTGTTTATGATTAGTGCTTGCTTTGAATATCGGTCACCATGGAGCAATGGAGCAATGTAACAATCATAAACGCATACATAATCTATGCTCAAACAAAGACGGATAAACACACACACACACACACACACACACACACAATGACACATAGTACACTGCACAATAACATAAACCATTATTTGTTGGCTCAACCACACAAACAAGCGGACATAACATCCATATTACACTCGATTTTGAAAAAACAAACAAACTTGAATCATGAATGACATTGTCTCATGAAGTTTCGTTTATTCTTGTCTACATTCATCATCCAAAAGATTTTATACATTCATAGACTTTTCAGTAAAGATATGTTCTAAGATGGTAACTGGCCACGAGTGGATGGCAGTTCAATATCAGTTCTGTCTTTGCGGTTTGCAACCATGTCCACATGGTATCACTCTAGATAGAGGTCTTTGCGATGACGGAAGGATTTCAATTTGTGGGGGTGTCCAATCCCGAAGCAGCTTCTCAGGCACGTGACTCGGATACGAGTTTTAGAGTCCGCTGATATCACCGCCATTTCCGGCGCCTGTCAAAGAGAGGTCAGAACAAATTCATTATGTAGCTGTTTGTTTGTTCATTTTTCCATCTGAGAAGATGGCTGGATAGGCCATACTTTAAGCTGGTCTTCCATGGGGTCCAGTTGGGATGTGACATGGAACCACTTGACCGCTCTTTGCGATGAATGAATGAAGTGGGATCTTTTACGTGCATGAGCTGTGACTCTCTCATACACGGGACTTCCATTTCATGTCCTATCCTAGGGACAGAGTGTTTTGCCTCTTTCTAGAGGGGACGGTATGCTTACACACAACATTGCTCAGTCCAGACTCGGGTTCGAACCCGGGCCGCGTGATCGTGAGGCAGACGTGCTACCGACTGAGCCAACTCACCGCCCTAGCTGTATATTCACGATCATTAGGATTGACTATTTTTGAGCATTTCATTCATACCCTCATGTCCCAAACGGCACAGTATCCAACAGCTGATGATACACACCTTGCTCGAGAAAGTTTTTGAATGAATTTTCAGGATAGCCCCTTTTGCCTTTATGAATATTTCACTGTTTTCCTGACATCATAAAATCTTGCTTATCACATAAAATTGTGTTTATAAAGGTCTGATACCGTGTGAAAGTGACTCTTTTTTTTCATGAAAATTCGCCAGTTCATCTGGCCATTGATTCATAATTAGCATAATAGGAACCCACCGCAATTTTAAAAGGAGCATGTTCTTCATAAGACACTATGTTGCAATGGCAACTCACCGTTGCAGAAGACAACCTTGCTGGTCCTCCTTGAGCACCAGCAGTCCTGGTTGAACATGGCGCAGTCTGTTCGGAATGGAATGAAACAGAGAACGTCAGTGGTATGACTTGATACGACATTCGGTTATAGTGTGCATATAACTTGCCAATTGAGTGGCGTAAGTCCTGTTCTTCGTGAAACTGGGTAGGGTTTAACAAAGTCCTGAATGGACTAAAACACTTTCATCTACGTATATTTCGCTTAGTTCATTTCATCTTGCCTAAATGCTATTTCTTGAAATAAATAAATAAATAAATACATAAATGAATAAATAAATGAATAAATAGACAAATAAATAAATGAATAGATAAATAAATACATACATACATAAATACATAAATAAATAAGTAAAATGTAGTAATATCAACGTCACGCAAAGTTGATTATTTTTTTTAAGGTATCTGTCCAGCCTGTATATCACTGCGATTGTCATATTAGTCCACTCATATTTTCGTTGGTTTTCACGATGCATTGCAACATTATGTAAAGTGTGTGTGTCTGTGTGTGTGCGTATGCTCGCGTTACTATGGGAAAGGCATACAACAACATACACGTAGGTAAAACGGGTATTTCGTTGATACCATGTAGGATTTTTGGCATTTACTTGTATCAATCGATATAAAAAGAATGGATTTCGAATGATGAAATAATTTGATTATCAAGACGCTAGTGCAGCCTAACGTGTTTTTGCATACTTACACTTGTATTTCTTCATGTTCCTTCCCCTCTTATCGGCCATGAAGTATTCCTGCATGTCGCCTTGGGTCTCTTCCTCGAAGTCGGCCAGGGCGGCGACGAAGAGGATGGCAGCGAGAGCGAAGAAAAGAGCCTTGGCCATTGTGGTAGATTTGGGTTTGGCTTATACAGCTGGCGATGAGAATGAACTATAGAGAAGAAAGAAAATGGCAAAATATTACTTGCTGTTGACACATTCTAATTCGGCCTTTGGAACATGGACATAATCGATTTATAAGCTTTGTGTAGTATAGTATAGTATAGTATAGTATAGTATAGTATAGTATAGTATAGTATAGTCTTTTAAAGGGGATGGCTAGTAACTGATCAGTGGGAATCAGTGGGAATGCTGGGGGATTTATTGTTCCAATACTTTTGGGATTCATTTAAGAGTTCATTATATATCTATTGTTTTGTGAAAATTATTTGCTTCAGAATGGTCTCATATTCACGTAATGTGCAGTTCAGTGTTTCCAGCTTAGCATGCGTGCACAGTGATGGGGCATTAAACTGCACATTACTTGAAGATGAGACCGTTCTGAAGCAAATAATTTTCACACAACAATAGATATATAATGTACTCTTGAATGAATCCCACAAGGATTGGAACAATCATCCCCCAGCATTCCCACTGATCAGTTACTAGCCATCCCTTTTAACTGGGAATAATAATTTTTCAGATGTAATACAAAGGTATCTGAAGGGTTTACACTGAAGGAAAACGTCGGAGTAGAATCTGATAACATGGAAAGATTAATCAAAATTTCAGTCGGAACGACAATCATGTGCAGATGGTGTTGACTCTCTATATGAGAAGTGTACTATTATGGTATATTGTGTAGTATGTGAAAATATTATATGAAAAGGACTGCTGAATCACATGTAATGCTGATAACAACTGGAGAAAATTTTCTTCAACTCACCTCTGGATCTGTTGGTCGGCAATCTGATGATGATGCCGAGACAACCAACTGCTTTTATACATTTTGCACCTTTTCACTCACTACCATGAGTGGTTTACAACAATAGAGATTTTAATCAAAAGCTGATAAAACTGGATAAGGGGAAGACAAGTGACTTGAATCAACTCTAATTGCTGGTGTCTTCTAAACAGGTGTACTCGATCCTTGTTATTCATCAATTTGCCGCCAATATCAAGGATCCGTAACAAGAGTTAATGATGCCTGAAATGTTTGGCATTAAGTTAGTCAACAGGATGTTGAGCTCATGCTTTGTGGAGAGACAGGCATAGATTCTCGAGATACCCTTATTCATTACCAAAGTTAAAGTAAAGATCATGGATTTAATGTAACATAATATGTATGTTAAGTTATGGGAAAATTCATGTATAACGAAATGAAGTATTGGACGCAGTTTCACTGAAATGGAAGTATAAGAAGTTCATGGAGAAAGTCTGTTATCTTGGAAACAAATGTAGATTCAACTGTTGAGCATGTCAAGTACTTTTGAAGTCATAACAAACTCAGTTGTTCCTTATGATATGTAAAGATTGAAATCAAGATAAACTTTGGAGGTCGTCTGCTCAGTTTTTCCATTCTCAGGTTTTATAGATGAACATTTAGGTAGCAGTCTCAAGAGATATTAATTTGAAGAAAACTACCACCTCTTTTTGTCTTCTTTAATTGTGTACCGTACAATCCACACAAGCACACACACACACACACACACACACACACACATACACACACACACACACATACACACACTCACACACACACACACATCCGTACCCACACAGCCCATGACATAAAATAGGAAGAGATAAAAAAATGGCAGTGAAAGAGATAGATAGATAGACAGCCGTCTGGCTGAATCATGTGCCATGCTGAAATAAATACACGAAATGAAATGAAATAGATAGATAGATAGATAGATAGATAGGGAGATAGAGAGATGATTAATAGATACTAGTAGATAGATAGATAGATAGATGGATGGATAGATAGATAGATAGATAGATAGATATATGGATAGATAGATTGATAGATAGATAGATATATGGATAGATAGATTGATAGATAGATAGATAGATAGAGAGGGAGAGAGAAAAAATAACATATAAAAAATACATATTTAGTAACACAACTTAAAAAGGTTATTTTATTGACTTGACAAAAGGATGATTTTACGGTTACAGCTCGTTATTCCGAAGGTTCGTTATTCCGAAGGCTCTTTATTCCTAAGATTCGTTATTCCGAAGGTTCATTGTTCCGAATTTCATTTTCGGATTAACCAATCTTCGGAATAACGAACCTTCGGAATAACGTCACAAATTTTCGGATTAACGAACCTTTTTTCATTTTCGGATTAACGAACCTCTAGGTATAGGGAATTGCGTGTTTCGGATTAACGACCCTTCGGAATAACGACCCTTCGGAATAGCGAACCTTCGGAATAACGAACAGCACCCGATTTTACGAGCAATCAGATTGAATATGGCTCTCAATTTTTCGACACAGCGAGATAGCTTGAAGTTAACACAAGTCATGTTCTGATAATAACCTGTCTCAAAATCACAAAGTTGACTATACAGCCATTATCACCGTAGGCTCTAAATTTTAATCATAGATTTTGCACACTGTCTCTCAGTATGTCGCTTTAAATTTCGCCCCCAGAAACTGTGAAATCAATTTAAGGCTTCGTTTAACACGATTGCAGCGTGCCTTCGGATGGAAATATTTTATATCATTTATGACTTACCAATGTCAAATCAATATTGTGACATGACGGCCAACTGCTTCCTTGGATTACACTGTAATTGTTATTGCATTCTGTGGCCGGACGTAGAAAGTCTTAAAGTACTGCTGTTTAACCCATTACAATATGTAGACATACACGGTCTTAAGAATAGAAAACAGTGCAATTTTCGTCATTCATTTCATCAGTATAACGAGACACATAATTCACACTTGCCGCTGAACACGTCTATCGAAACATTATATCACTCATGGTAATCGGCTCCTAGAAATTTCAAAATACTTTATTCGATTTGCTAAATGTAAATGTGTGAGTTTGCTGTATCTATTGTGTATGCTTATATTTATGTATGGAATTAATGAATTATCGTTAGTTGAGGGATATCAGTATGTTCCTTATCAAGAAAAAACACATTGATCGATACGATGGCATAAAGGGTCAGTTTTCACAATCAGACCACTCATGCACACACAGGGTCATACTCGACTGAGGAAAACTGGACATTAGCCTTATTTTCGAGTCGCCTTTTCAGGCAGTCAGAGATAACACACAATATCAAAACTCGCTGACGTCGTGTACAATCTAAAACTAACTGCTGACACTTTGTATAGTTTGTAGTTTGCATGTTTTAGGACGCAGGAGAAGACGTGAGGTATTTTAAAGACCAATTGCTTTTTTGGATACTACCACTCAGTGGCGATTAGGGCAGTGATATTGATATGAATGCATCTGTTGTGTGTTTTTTGTCTATTCAACGTTTCAGAGATAAACTTATAATTGATTTAAATTCCTTTGTAATGCTTTTGAGATTAGTATGACATGTCAAAGATTTAACAAGCTGAAGATCACCTCCTTTTGGGGTCTGGAAGGCGCAAAAATCATCTTAAAAACGACATACAATGGACAATGTGGCAAACCTTACAAGTGCCTTACATGATTAGTATAATTCCAGATAGACACATAAATGTCTCTCAGGTATAGGTGTCCTAATGACACTGGGATGAAGTACAACAAACGGCGAAATAGAACCCGTAGATCGTGTAAGTCCGAGAGCAACCGATGTCTTATCTGATCAATGTGTGTGTACGTTTTGCTTCCATTAAAAATATGAATGAACACATTATTATGCAATAAAAGACTATGGTAGTGCATAATGAACTTCTCGTTGATTGTCTTCTACCGCTTTCTTAAGTAATATAACCACCGAACAATGTATAAACTAAATCATGGATCTGTTCAGATTCTGTAGAAGTCAAACAGATTACTAACAATTGAAGTGCTTGCTTCCGAAAGGCGCTAAATCCATCATTTTCAATGGATTTACCGCCTTTTTGAAGCAAGCTCTTCATGTTGTTCATCCGTCGCAGTTGATTACTTTTCACTTAAAGGTTTGGAATACACAGTGTTTACGACATTGTATAATACAGTGATACTGACATGGCTCCATTTCTGCTATCGTCGAGCTTTGCTGTTTGACCTGTGCGATCATTTTTAATAAAAACGAGAACAAAAAAAAAAAAGAAACCAAAGTACGAACATATAAAACTTTTGGAAAATGTGTCCCCACTATCAAGGTATCTATAATGCCTTACATGTAAGACATACCATTAAAGTATTATGTTATTGGGGCCCCTATATCTATAAGCATTGTTTCTCGTGTGGTTCTTACCATCAAGTTCATCTCTTTTGTCTTTTCTTTGTATTAGTTTGTATATAGCTTTGTGTGTCTTTTTATTACACTCTTAAAATAAGATGGATTAAACAATAATTAAATCTGAATAGATTGCAAACATTCACTCACAGATGTTACTTCTGTGAACAGTTTAGAAATCATTCCGTCGCCCTTTTTGAATAATATATATAATATATATATATATATATATATATATATATATATATATATATATATACATGTATACCTCCACTTTGGCACAGTTTAAGAGAATCGGGTAGCAGAATTGCAGCTCTCAGTATTCTAATCTAACATTTAAAGGGATAGTATAGTTTTGGTTGAGACCTAATTTCATTTTTCTAACATTTTTTAGTAAAATAATGAGAAACCTCTTATGAAATATGAAAGAGCATGTAATTCTATGAGGAATTGAACATTTTATTTGATAAAAATTGCTTTTGAAATGGCTGAGATATCCAAAAAAGAGCGATTCTAATAAAGTGTGGGACCCACACTTTATTACGATCGCTTTGTTTTACTTTATTTTTGGATGTTTCAGTCATTCCAAACCCAATTTTTATCAAATACTCTTTGAATTCCTCTTAAAATGGTTTGCTCTGTACTATATCATAAGTGCTTTCTTGGTATCTCGCAAAGCCTAATTCTCATCTCCACCAATTACTGTACCATCCCTTTAAGACTCTACTGTTCAACATTGCGTTGTTTAATCGAATTGTGACGGTTAATTCGGAAGAATTGCATGACGGATGCGGGCTCGATTAATGCTTGCTACACGAAACCTATTTCCGACATGGAAATATGTTTTCTAAACATTCCAGATATGCCCACCACTCTAGGTATTAGTTCACAACAAATTTTGAGGCCCGCGGGGCCCTGAATCTCGTTTTTGGCTCTTAACCCAGAACTTTACATTTAGTCAACATGAGCAGTTTTCATATGTATGAACTCGTATTACAAATTTAACTGTACAAATGTCCAGGAGAATGCCTGATGATATGTTTTTATTACCTGACATTTTAAGGTTTACTTTAATATATCGAACGTTGCTAACCCAGCTACAAATTTCCAGTGAGATTCTTCTTGTAGCATGCAGAATGGACTTCTTATAGTAGACAGAAAGGTAACACATGACAGCATGACAGTCTATACAAATTTCAGCACAACCATGCACGGTAACGCTTATGACTGACCTGACTTAATAGCTCATGGAGCTACTAACATGATTAGCCACAAATTCAGAAAATTGTTCTGCTAATCCTTGCAAACTATCAGCTGTCTCTTTGCGTGCCAAGATATATTAATGACCATCAAATTGCAGAAATTGTCAACGCGCCTGTGAATGCATGTTAAGTTAGAAAATATTTGGGCTTAAAGAGCGTTTTTTCGTTCATTATCTGGTGTATATTTTGTTTAGTGGTTTATCATTATAAAAAAGAAAGAATAGAAAAAAGGAGAGATTTCTAGAATTTAGAGCCCTCGAGTGAAGAAAGATGGACAACTGGAAGTGAACATAACGTGTCTCCCATAGTCCTTCTTATTTCCAGTGTCCAAAGATAACATTTAGAAATGACTTTGCTTGAAATGCACTTCCTCTGGCTGAATGCATTACATCGCATCGATGTCTTGAGCCCCAACAAGAAACCCGCATGAATTGAATCACGTCCACGTCATGTGACAGTCACATGACCAAGACTGCTCTTTTCCTTTCCTCATAAGACGCCATATTTGGTGACTTATGCACATTCCCCCGGCTATCATCTTCGTCTCTGTCATTCAATCTCTCATACCATCCGTTAAATGCAATAACCTTTCTGCGGAGCTGTATTCTTTTCTTTCTTTCTTTCTTTCTTTTTTTTTCGGCAATGAAGAGGTGTGTTAAACATCTGCAAATTTCTAACGGTTCGAGTTATCTATTCACAATTCCTTGCAGCTCATGTTTCATAGCAGATCTCACCACAAGTAACTGTACTTGTTATTACACCTCAATAGTGCGGTAGACCTAACAACCTCTACCTCTATTTGAATGTAATGATTACTGCGTACAGGACGTGTATTACGCAATGTATACGTATTTTTTTTTTTTTAGGATCAATGTCTTTTATTTGCTTGATAATTTTCTCTCTTGGTTTCTTTACATAGATCACATGAGACTTGGTGTGCCGTATATCTCACACGTGTTTTAAAACATGATATATATATTTTTTTTTTCAATGCATGATTTTTATTTGTCCTGCTGCCTAATAACATACATTGTATTTGTCCTGTATAGGTGTGGCAATTAAATTTCATTTCTTTTCATGAGTTGTATGTATCTCGTTGTATTCTTTTTGGTGATGATTGCTCTAGTTTTGCTATCATAAAATTTTTGGAGTGATCTGTTTTCTTCTTTTTTTTCTATTCTTTGTCCCCTCTCCTGTTTATACTTTTTATATTTATTTTTTATTCTATTATTTTCTTCTTATGCTCCTGTTTCTTTAAAAAGTCTTCTTTGTTACCACTTTCAGATTTCCTGACGATCATAATAGTGCAGGTAGTGTTTTTTTTTTTTTTTTTTTTTTTTTACTGAACCAAAACTTTTTCAGTTGTTCTTTCATTTTTCTATTTAACTGGTGTGGACTTGTGTCATGTTTGTTAGATGATGACATTGAATCGTATGCGGTTTGCTTGAGTAGTGCCAAATTAGCATTTGAATAATTGTTCTGACAGCACAGTCTCATTCTGTTCATTCTGATATTTTAAAATAAATTCGTAAACTTTAGTGTCCTTTCAATCTCGGAATGTGTACCTTTCAAATGGTTGGTTGATACAGCTTTCTCCTTTCCTAACAAACGAAAGCAGACACTCTCGCACACACACACACACACACCAGAAGCACACTTGCTGATTAAAAGGATACTCACGCGCACAGGTAAATCATAACCCTCACGTCAACGTACAAAGATAGGGGCTCATCAAATCACAGACAGCCATTATCCATTTACATGTCACATTGCTGCAAACCAAGCACACTGGCATACAGGCCGATCAAAATCTATTCCAATGCATAGACGTAACAAATACTTTTAAAACATCGGTACTTGAGAAATATAGAGTTTATTGCATTTATTGGGTATGAAAACACAGGTGTCTACGTGGTTCATACACAATTTTTCAAAAAGTATAGTCTACAAAAGTCGGCATTGTGGAAGTAAAACGTCTTGAGGTCTAGGTCTCATCTGAGAAAACAGCTTGGTCGACTTTGCTGTGACGTCAGGATCCGATGTCTAAGAACAGGGTCAAAATCATAAGCCGGTTGATCAGTCACGTGCTTTGGTGCCCGTTTAGAGTCCAGAGATGTCGCCACCGTTGCCAGCACCTGTGGAAAGAACAGACGGACCAATCATTGTCGTCACCCTCATAATCAGGTGGAAGCGCGCGTTTCATTTCACTACTGGATCACAGTAAGACGTGAAGTAATTTGATTAATGACTATAACTTTTGTGGTGTCTCCATTCTTCTGTCTCACAAAAGAACATTTTAAGGGAACACTACGTTTGTCACTTTGAATCCATCCATACCGAATCTAATAAACTGTGTACAAGCAAAGAGCTGGTACACAATGTACAAAGGTTTGAATTTTAGTGAAGTCGTAAGAGATGTCCGTCGTATTACAGTTTGAAGGTGTAAGTGACGGATAATCATTATTAAAGCAACAGATAATAGTTTGCATGATCCCAACTCAACGATATAAAGTATTATTGTAAAGTAATGCAAACCATTCACGTTTACTATCAGACATAGGCGGAAGATGACGACCGTGCCTCATTACAAAGGTCTCTTAAGACGATGCAATCTAATTCACGTGGTCTAATAATTTTCTATTTGTTCTCTTTCTCTGCTCCTCGTTAGGCAATACACTGTACTGGCTTTCTGATGTCGCTTCTTTAATGAATGTAAAAGGAATCCCCACCTGTCGTTCTGTGTTATAGCGAATTAATCTATACTAGTATGTAATCACCTTCAAAATTCTCCCTAAAGAAAGTCGAACTAGAAAAAAAAAATGAGCAGGATCGAAATGGGCTAATGGGCTCACCGTTGCAGAAGACAACCTTGCTTGTCCTCCTTGAGCACCAGCAGTCCTGGTTGAACATGGCGCAGTCTGTACGGAATGAAATAAAACAAAGAACATCAGAGGTCAGAAAATGCGTTGTTTAGATAGTTACATTCATTATTCCGAAGATTCGTTGTTCCGATAGTTTGTAAGTCCGAGTAAATGAAATGAGGTTTGTTATTCTTAGGGTTCGTTAATCCGAAAATAAAATAAGGTTCTTTATTCAAAAGATTCTTAAATCCGAAAACGAATTGAGGCTTGCATTTCCGAAAAGTGCTTATTACGCTCCTTCTTTTCATTTTTCTGATATATGAACATTATCTCATTTTCGTAATAACGAACCTGATTACATTTTCGGATTACCGAACCTTCGAAATAGCGAACCTTATTTCATTTTCGGATTAACGAACCTGATTTCATTTTTCAATTACCAAACCTTCGGAGTGATGATCCTTCGGAACAACGCCACAGATGCTTCGATTGAAGAATCCTTTTTCATTTTCGGTTTACCGAACATCAAGGTATAGGAAACTTGTGTATTCCTAATAACGAACCTTTAAAATAATGAACCTGAATATTTTTGGCAGTAACAAACCTTCGGAATAACGAACATAATCCATTTGATATCTTTGCAAATAGATACCTTGCAAATAGATGAAGCAACATGGACGTGAAATTCTCTCTGTCTTATTTGTCTTTGTTTGTCCATGATTCAGGGAGACATGACAATGAGGCAAATGTGGATCCATTGTAAGTTTAGAATAGATAGTTACCACTGATTTTTAGTTCTGAAGGAAAAGAAACCTTATCAAGGATGAATCTGACTGTTTTCTTGATACTGGCAGCACAGGTGCAAAGTAAACAAGATTTAAATGATGTCCATGTCAGTCCTGGTGAAGCCAAAAATACAGATTGCCACTGCACCAAGACTGAATTGTCTAATTCACTATTAAATGCGAACATTCGGAAGTTTTTTTTTTTTGTTTGTTTTTTTTACATTTGTCTCACTTCCTGTAGGAGTCCTAGTGTCCAGCTGAATGCCGGTCTCGAAGTCAATGTAGGACTCTTCTTTCTTGCAATTTTTGTTATGCGAAGAGTTTGCTCTTCTTCTTTTATGTCAAAGTGGGTTCAATTATATTCCCGTCGACAGGTGACATATCATGAATACTTTGAAAAAAATGGGGTAAGCCCGTTGTGACAAGATGAAAATACTTCTGTTAATACAGACACAAGCAGTTTATCTTGTCAAAACTGTTTCTGAACTTGGTTTTACTTACACTTGTACTTCTTCATGTTCCTTCCCCTCTTCTCGGCCATGAAGTATTCCTGCATCTCGGGGTCCCTCTTGAGGAACTCGATGTCGCCTTGGGTCTCTTCCTCGAAGTCGGCCAGGGCGGCGACGAAGAGGATGGCAGCGAGAGCGAAGAACAGAGCCTTGGCCATTGTGGTAGATTTGGGTTTGGCTTATACAGTTGGCGATGAGAATGAACTAGAAAAAGAAAGGGTTAAGACTTATAGTTGTCTGTTTTTGTTCTTTACAACATTAGTATAATTGAATTTTATCTAAGAATAAGATTACTCTTCAGATCTAATTCGGTGGGATTCCAAAGGGCCTTGGTCATTGCGGTACATTAGGAATTGGCTATTCGGTTACTGCGGGAGAGCATGCACAACTACCACCAAACAAACAAAAAAAAAAAAAATGACGTCAACTCAGCTCTTCTAAGTTTTTTCTATAAGTTGAATGTGAATTTTGTGTTTCTTCCAGCTTTGTGTCAGTCGTTACACTGCTTATAGATTGAACTGACTCTACTTGTAAAGACTTGCATCTGCAACAGGATCTCGCGTTGTCGAGATGCAAAACAACAAAGCTGATTTCTCAAAAATTTAGGAGATTTCATTGCTATTTTCCATTTTCCATAAACAACACGACAACATCAATTCGTCTACGACATTATCTATTAAAGTCCATGGAGAAATTAAGCATTGCCTAAGCATAACTAGACACCAAACCAAGTTTGCAGAACTTTCAAACTACGAAATTTTTAACCTCAAAGGTAAGTGTGATAGTCCTCATTTCAAACTGAGACAAAGGATTAAATTGCACCATCTGCAATGAAAGTTTGAGATGAGCAAAAGACAGAAGATGTAATGAAAAACAGTGATTTTGCTTACCGAATGATCTTCTGGACTGCGATCTGATGGCAACTCTGAGAAACTCTTCCACTTTTATAGGTTCCCATTCCGTCATTAATTTCCTTATTTTTCAGAGGGACCAGTATTATTTTATGTAACTATGCAAATTTTATGACGCGATGCGATAGATTGAAATATCGCAGGTGACTGAGCGTAAAAGGGGTAATGCTTTTTCTCAAGGGTATGTTCTTGCCGAGAAGAACAGGAAAAAAAAAAGAAGAAACTAAAAAATTTGCACCAGGAGGAAATTGTCCGTAAAATTCGTCTCTTGTAAGCTCATCCCGCCGCCACCCATTCGTATCTTTTAATAACTAGATTGATGGCCGGGCTCCTCCCGGGAAACACTGATTGAGCGTGGCCATGGCAAGTCTTGAACTTGGGTACAAAGTTGCACATTATGATTTCACCATGCCGACCATCCTTCATTGGAATGTGAAAGGGCGGAGGATCATTCTTCTGGGATATAATTAGATATTGTCACAACTAATCTAAAAATAATTCTTGAGACATTTTAACTTGAGGTAATTGACCCACATATTTGGTTGCAAGGAGAGTGATGATCAACACTGCGAAATTTAAGATGGTTAGCTGCACCACTTCTAATATTTCTACTCAATATTAGGTAGACAAATTTCTTTTTTTTTTGTGCACCCATAAGGTTATTGCAAATGATCTCGGCCACCATTTATTCTCACGGTAACCATAGTAATGAATTTTGACCAGTATTAGGTACATTGGTGTTAGATAAATTGTCACTTTAAACATCCTACCAGTCAACCATGGTTTCTTTTTTTTTCTGTCATTGTCTGTTATGCTAGTAATACCTTTATATTGTTTAAAAGTATACTTGCGTCACAGCATAATCAAAACAAAAACACGTTCGTCACCTTAAATATAATTTCATAGATTGCTAGTGAATTGTCCTCTGCTAGTCTTATGAGTAAAAACTCTATCGCGAAATATAAAGATAAAATTTTAGAATGCTACACCGTTTTAAGTATTTTTCTATTATTTCATTTCGACAATTTGTTTCGAAACATGACATCAATTACAGCAAACCTGTCACTGCGTGGGATGACGGACAATTCGGTTTCAATATTTTACATCATGTCGACAGAAAAGGTCACAAGGGCAGAAAGGTCTGGAGAAGAAATCAAGTTATGCGCTTGATATCGATACTGCCGTGATATCCTACGTGTAATGACATAAACCTGTCATAATATGGCAATCATTAGAATGCAACGTGCTACATCTGAAAATGTGATCAATTTTTGAAGGCATTTGCCAATGATATGACTCAATAACTTTTGGGTGCTAGGACTTCCAAAACACGAGGAATAAATACAATATAAAAGTGTTAGAACTTAGGGATACCCTTTCAATACGTTTCCATAAGCATTTACTACCACAAGCTAAGTAATTATGTATTTAGTTCAATATCAATTTATTTCACAAATACGCATATATAACACAAACCCGACGTGGGAACACGTATCTGTAGTATTATAACCTACATCCATTACGGAATTGAAGCAGGTTTATGCATACAAGGTGAATGTTGTTTGGGACCTACAAAAAAAGGGAAAAAAAAAAAGAAAAACAGAGATTGTTACATAAGGTCCCCCCAAATACAGAATACTATATATCATGCAGATAAGTGAAAATATTGCAGAAGGAAAGGCTGAGTTGTGAAACCAAGGGGAAAGTGGGGAAGGGAAAAAAAGAGTGAATTGTGAAATGGGATATTGAATATTCAGAGGACAGTGCACGTTTCGCATAATTAAAATGCTGTATAATTAACTACAGCAGTAATAACTGCATTTGTGGGTACAAAATACACATATACAAATACAAATTATGGAATACATTGCCAACATGCGTAAAACAGCAAACAATTTTTAGCGGTTATAGACGGAGTTTGAATTTATATCTGACACCACAGTGATATTGTGCCCATTCCTTATCTTTTTTTTTTCAAGTAAACCAAGCATGTATTCATTTTTTTATGTTAATTTTTTTCTACTTTTGTTCTGATTTGTTTCATTGTATTTTGTATATGTCTTTCATGAACATGTGTATATGAAGAGCTTGCAACCAAAAGGCGCTAAATCCATTGAAAAATGATGGATTTAGCGCCTTTTGGAAGCAAAATCTTCATATGTTTTTTAAAAAAGTATGTCATTTTTACCTCATGATGCACGGACATGAGGAAGAAAAGCCGTCTGGCTGAATCATGTGCCGTGTTGAAATAAATAAATGAAATGAAATGAAATATTCACCATAGATTAAATGTCACATAATTATCATCAATCAGCATCTTATAGGATGCATGGAGGTGTTTTTAACTCTTTGCTGGTATACAGATAAACTGGGGGCAGATTAACATCAACTGACAAATGATTATTCCACAACTTAGGACAAGAATAAAGAACAGTGTTTTGTGCAAAGGTGTGGTGCGTGTATACGAGGTCCCTGGAACAAGTTTTACAGACGAGTGGGGTATATGAACATGATTATTTTTATTATTCTATGAAATGCATTCTATACTGAAGGAAACGACGAGTATAAGTTTACAAGCATTGTTTTTAGTTGCTTCCGTAATATTTCACACTCTTATTCGTTAAGGACTCCGTCATTTACTGAGAAAAGAATAATAGCTTTGTGTTACATAATCAATCTGCTCATTTATCACTGCATTTGGCGATTGTTTGGGGATTTGAAATTGTTTTGTCCTGTAACATGTATCATATTTGGTCGCCATGAAACATGAAAAAAAAATCTATTAATTCAATTCAGTTCAAAACTAGACAAGAAACTGATTTTAGCCAAATATGAGAGTGCAGAAAATTGTGAGAACATGACAAGAACATTTTGATCCCTCATGTGGGAGAGAATTTAAGGATAACACACACATGCACATTGCCATGTACACACGATCACTATTATCATGATTATAGCTGTTACATAATTATTACATGGTATGAATGTATACAATTTCGCAATGTTATGTGTGTGATTGAGGTGTGGCCCGCAAAGACAAGTAAGTGTCTGTTATTCTCATCTATGTTATGGTTTACATATTCATAGCGACTTATAGTTATTTTGCACACAGTGGGTTTTATACAGGGGAGGGTGGGGGAAACTGCAAAGTAGTATTAATATGGGGCAATTATTTGCCACCTCCTCGAAGTGGGTCAGAAGAACTGTATAGCTGATTACACTCTACAGTAAAGTCACTTAATGAATTTCAATTTAAACTATCATCTTAATCTTGATTTCGTGCTCATCGCGCTACTGGAATAGCTGAAGCGAAATGAAGATGGCCGACAACTTTGTTTAGAAGGCCTTTTGTTGTTGTTGTTCTTGTTGTTGTTTTTGTCGTTTTAGATGATTTGCGTTGACACTGTTTTTCTTTTCTTATCTCTCAAACACCACTTTTTGTAAAAAAAAAAAACAACAACAACAACAGCAACTACTAATTTCAGATCAATGTCAGTGTAGATTATTTTTCTTTGTGTTACATAAATCAGCACAATCACAAAAATCTGAAATATTTAAACTCCTCTTATCTCTGGATGGGGTTGTGCCACTGCTCTCTACAGAAATATATGGGCCTACATAGTGATCAGTGGGTTGTGCAGATTGTTAAGGATAGCACGCCCTCAGACCTTCATCTTCAGCTAATGGAAATTAATTAATTAATTCATCTAACCCTCTCTCAATCTCTCTCTCCACGTTCTTTCTTTACTTTTTTTATCTTCTCAGGTAGCCAAAAAAAAAAAAGGAAATTGCACCAAAGCAGAAGGTACACTCTATGTTTGCAACAGCGCGCTGCTGTTGTGGGCGTGGTCAGGGAGATAAGTCACCTGCATGCAAGCTACACTGGCACGTGACATGCTGCACGAGCCAATGAATAAACGAACATGCCGTGTTCAGTGACATCAAACCATGACACTAATGCTGATTGGTCGGAATCAATGGCCATACACCTAACACAATGATTGACTGTTGCCTGCTCAGGAAGTAGAGTCGTGTTTATAGGCAGAAGTATTATGAAACGCGCCACTGTAGAAAAGATCATTTTGCGAAAAATGATATGTCTTACGCATGCAATATACAGTACTCTTTGAATCATTTATTAATCTCATTCCTCACACCTTCCATAGACTCAGATTGATTATAATCATTGTGACATCTCGTACCAACACAACTACTTTAGTAATACATTCAATAGATGACAGGCAACACGTACATTTGTCTGATGCAAACTGCATATCAAAAGGATTGCTTAGATAATTTAATCTTTGTTTAATTTCTGTCCAAATGTTCATGCATTTCAAGTCATGTTGATGTTCCGTATCATCTCTTTTCTCACTGTGCAGGTTTGTGTGTATTCTTTCAAAAATATGTGAAACGGAGTATTGCTCTCTCTATGCTAATTCCTTGTTCAATTCAATTCAATTTTCAATTCAATTTATTCATTTCATATAATCACATTCAAAATATCTACATAGATGTGTGAGTCAAAAGAGGAAATCACGCAAAAGCCTGGGGCTTTTGGCTTGGAAATGGAGATTTCTTTTATACAATATAGTTTAAAATCACAGCTTTGAATGAAACATATATGTCAAATATTGTTCTATTTTTTTCTGGAGAATCTGCTATCTAAAGGATTTGATTGTCACCAAGGTTATCGATATCAGCAGTATATAATACCATGTAATTAAATAATCAATATTGATCTTTCATCATTGCATCCCTGTAACATAGCAATAGATTTTGTCTTTAACCTTTAGTTCAGCTTATAGGCTTTTCGGCATTCCGATTGATCATCAAATGATAACAAAATAGAAATAGAAGAAGGCGAAGTAGGAGTGAGTGATGGTGGTTCTTTAATGTTAGATTTTGCAGTATTCGATTTCAATGTGTATTAAGTGTACTTTGTCAGTTTATAAACTCTGTGATGATATTGCGATGGCTAAATTATTAAGAAAAAGAAAATCAAACTACGCTGCCCGAAATGTGTCATGATTTTCAAATGGATGACAACAATTACTCTGTCACAATCAAGAAATTTGCAAATGGAATATCACCATAATGGATTGCTTTTGAAATGGTTTGTTTTGATCATGCAAACATTCATGCGAGTAGCAAATGACTATTGTTCACATTTCTGAAGCATTTAAAAGGTCTGTCATAAACTGTATTTTGTTAGTTCGCAGCTTCATTTTTAAACAAAAAGGCCAAGTGGCAAATGAATGATAACCAGATAGCATGTGTAACCATGCAGGTTTTGGTTTTTTTTTTTGGTGTGCAAAAATGTGTAGTGGGTGCATTGTTTCACAGCAGGCCTACTTTTGATCAAGATATACAAAGGAGAAGAAGGAAATCGCTAGAAATCGCCACAAAATCTCCAGCATGAGCTGAACACAGCGTGTCAAACGCTCTGTTTCACAGCTAAAAGTTCTGAGATTCTTGAAATATCCGCTTGATCGCTCGCGAAGGTAGCTGGCTCGCTCTTTATTAATTTGACTCGTCTTCCGCATCCGCAAGCACGAGGGCGTGCTCTCGCCACTGCATATCGCTATTCCGATGTGGATCAGTGGTGCTAAACTTCTGAACACAGCAAGAGTGAACTCTACTTTATCTCTCCCACTCTCTCTGACTCTCTTTAAATATAAACGCCTCAAATAGCACGGCCTTGGATAACTGCGTCCTACTTTTGACATGACCGAAAACAGTTTAATGTCTCTTTCTTTCTAGGAACTAGAGGAATTTTCAGCTCTGCTTGCGAGAGCTTTCAGAATCGTCTCTGAATTTCATGCTAGAAAGCTAGCAAGCTGATGATTGTTATCTCACAGAACAAGAGTTAAAGATTTCAAAACATCCCATGGAATTACTACACACACACACACACACACACACACACACACACACACACACACACACACACACGCAAGCACACACACAAACTATGTATAATACTATTATATACAATATGTGTGAGAGTGTGTGCGTGTGTGTGCGTTATATATATATATATATATATATATATATATATATATATATATATATATATATATAATATCATATCATATCATATCATATCATATCATATCAACATACTAAGAACGGGACAGGGACAGAGATCGAGAGAAGAAGAAAAAGAGAGAGAAGATGTTTGGATGGATGAATCCTCTGAATATCGATGATTATTATTTTATGCATGACAACAACATTTACAATTAACCGAGACGCTGGCACGGACAGATTTCCTGGTGACATTTGCTGCTGTTAACCAAGTCCACTTAAAACAAAGCAAACTGCACACACGGCGTTCCTAATGCCATGCTCGTTTTCATCACAACACCTTATGACCATCACAGTGATACGTTTTTTGTCTCTCTTCTGACGTCATCAACCTACAGCCAATGCGTTGGCAATCTTTCACGGTGGGCGTGGCAATTCATGTGAATCTTGCAACATCTGGCACGCACAAGGGGGTTTCAGTCATTAACTAAATTTTGTATCTCGTCATAGAAAACTTTTCCATCCCAACGTGAGGGCTCGATCACCATAATTTGCTACCACTTTCAATTGACACGCGAGGAGAGCTGCGGAGGAGAAACCCGCCATGAAATTGGCTCTGTGGATGTGGTTGATGCCTGGAACATTTTCAGTTCAGTGAGGTCGCATCTCTCTAACCTTAGACGAGAAGATATCGACGGTAGACAAGGAATCATTCAATTAATGTGATCTCACAGCGATGTCTGAAATGCGTTAAAGGAAACCAAAACGCAAAGAGAAATGTGGATTGAGTGAAAGCAGCAACATTAGCAGAACACATCACTGAAAGTTTGAGGAAAATCGGACATTCAATGCAAAAGTTAGGAATTTTTGAAGTTCTTTTAGTTTTGGTTGCCTTTAAAATATGGACTGGACATCATTGTATACAGGATACATCTGTACTTACGCAACTTTGATATTATAGCTGATTTATCTGTAAATACATATGTACATATCTGTTTACTATGTATAGTGTTTACAGGAATGGCAAAAGAAAGATAATGTTTCTTGATATGGATACTAAAAGAATTCACAGAGAGTAGAAAGTACAAAATGGCGTTTATAATTCATTTCCCTTATGCTCAAGGGCACAAATTAATTACTGTGAACAAAATTGTATGCCTATACAATACTATTATAAGAAGCTCTATTACATTAACTTTATGAGATGGAAATAATCAATAGTAGTGCAAAGTAGTCGCACAGCCTTTTAATAGCTCCAACTATTTGTGCACACAATGTGAACAACAACAACAAAATGTTTAAAAGCAGCCAGCCGGTTGGTATAAGAACAATTAACTGGACTCCGCAAAACTCCTGTCTTGGGCGCTGCAACAGATATCCCGATGCCAGTTGGCATTTCTTTTTATTGCTATTATTCCAGATTCCAGTATGGTCTCACGAGCATCTTCCCCTTAAAACACGTCATTCGTGAGCGCATAGCGAGGAAGATTACTCGTTTTTTGACAAATTTAATTAGAATTGATTCATTGCTTCCACTGACACCAGGATGGCAGCCACAATGACCTCGAGTAGATGTTCATATCATGGGTTTAATTACAGGAGGCAGGGCTAACGAAGCGTCGTACGTTACAGAGGAATACAATCATGACCACTATCACATGCCGTACATGAAAAAAAAAAGAAAAAAAAAAGAGCAAGGTATTACGACAAGGAGAAATATGATATGATGGCTAGACTATAGAAGTGAATCAGAGAATACTTGTGACTATCTATCCTCAAGCTATATATATATATAACACATATATGTGCTATCAGGCCCTGAAAGAGAAAATAAGCCGCAGTATAAAAGTTGGTGGCCAGTCCTTCTGCAGTCCATACATTTCACGCAAACTCTGTTCATATCTCATCTAGAGTACAATACTATGTGACTATACCAACGCGTTTACGGTTCATATCCATTTTCTGTAGCGTCTGGTACACTATAGTCTCAGTATTGAACATATGAATGATTCGAATCAAGTACAGTTCCCTAAATATTTGTTTCATGGCAAAATTAGTATTTGTGTAAAAGAGAAAGGTTGAAGTAATGGAAAGTATATACGGCACTCACTGTCTGGTGAAAATGCATGAAGCATGATTTTCTGAGACCTAAAATCAGTTTGAACTCAGATACACTGAAAAACCAGACTGACAAGAAATGTTATTGATCAAAAAGACTAAATAAAAAAAAACACACACACGACAAGGACTCGTACTTAGTTTCCGTCTCTGCAACTAAAATACAACACCATGTGCATGTACAACTTTGACCTTAGAGCGGCACAAAATGAGCATATCTTTTGTCTAACCGTCTTCAGCTTTACAAGTAATCTTGTTACTTTTGCATCAAATCAGACCAGAGCTCCCAGTCAACTCATGACACATGTTTTAGATTCGCTTGTAAAAGTTTGTCCTGTGTTATAAGTGGACATTTTGAGAATAACTATAGTTGCGACATTTTCACACAAAAAAATAAAAACAAAACACTCTCAGTACAATGTGAGGAATGCATATTACTCCACATAGACACACACACACACATCTACAAAAAACAGCATTAATAATAACAATAATAATGATAATAATGATGATTATGACGATGATGATAACGATAACAACAACAATGATAATAATAATAATAATAATAATAATAATAATAATAATAATAATAATAATAATAATAATAATAATAATAATAATAATAATAATAATGATAATAATAACAATAGTAACAGACAATGGTAAATAAAGTTCTGGCGTGCTTCACGAGAATTATAATTTATGACTACCAGTACTTGGAATAAGACGTTTTTCTACCCTACGACAAATTCAGATTGTTGCTGCCATCGAAAGAAAGAATTCGACACGGATGATCCTAAGAATGTATGGTCAATTGCCTATTAAATCCTTTTAATGTCAGTGGTATCTATTCTGTATAAGAAGAGAGCATAAGTCATAGTGTTACGGAAACTAAAAGATAATAGAGAGAAGCACATAGATTATACATACACAAAAACAGGTGGGTATATTCACATGAATGGATAGATGCTATACATACTTTATTATATTAATATATAGATGATGACTGGCGGGGAGGGTTTGAAATGCTATTGAGGGAGGCTATAAGTCCCAAGACGAAGTCGAGGGACTTGTAGCCTCCCGAAATAGCATTTCAAACCCTGAGGGTGGAACGTTTGGAACATGTTCCCGACAACAAAAGTCATCATCTGTTATATTATATGGGTTAGTCAATACCATCATATGTTATGGGTTATCCTATTGATTGCTTGAAAAGTAATATTATGATCGTTCAATCGTTTGGTATCGTTTGTCATTTGTTACGTGAAAATGTTTTCCCATGGGAGAACATAACAAAAATGTTCTGCCCATGGGCGAACATAAACCGATGTGCCTCCATCACGTGACTGTGTTTAGCCAATCACTAACCGATATTTGACTAACCCATTTAATATCATACAATGTAACATGGAAAGCCAAGGTTCCCCCTTGATTAAGTAAACCCAAGGCACAGAAATATAAGGATAAAGAACACGGTATGGGGTAAAGAGAGGGAGATATGGAGGGAGAGAAAGAAGGAGAGAGGAGAGAAAGAAGGAGAGAAGGTCAGATAGGGAGAGGAGGAACTGCGGGAAAAGAAGAAAGAAGAAGCCAAGGTATTAGTACGGTGTCCTGTCGTTGGGGACGCCCTTATCTATTTCCATCTATGCCAAATTGGGTTTCATCCACTGATCTCTTTTGGACGTATAATATACGAGATCAGTGGGTCTCACCACTAATCTCTGAAGTAGAAATCCAGCAATTGTCCACGTCTTATCCCCAATTCGAGTGGATCAGCAGTTAAATATTCTGTAGGTCAACGAATGTCATGTTGATGTTTTCCTATCGAAAGGCTACATTACGGACAAATTCATTATTCTGTCATATGGGAATGTAGTTTGGATATAGGAGTTTTCAGTGAAACTTAAAAGTTAACTAAGTTTGCTTAAATGCAGAAAACACGAGGCCCATTTTGTGAAAGTCTTTTGGAAAGACTTTTTGCTCATAGGACACACTTATGAGAGACTTCATGAAATGAATTTTCTTCTCTTTGAAAGTCCGCCATAGCAGCACATATGGGCAACTTTGGCCATTCTGAGATTTGAGTTTCATGTGATAACTTCATGAAACGGACCCATGGTGCGGCTAGCGGTGTACATCACTATCGTTTTCAATAACAAAAAGATTCATCTATAATCTCACTGAAATGGCTCTTGTGCCAATTAACAAAAAACATAGCATTCATCACACGTACACACACACACACACACACACACACACACACACACACGCACAAGAAAAAACAAACGAGGAGAAAGAAAGAACACAAATTTGTTGTGATAAATCACGTGCTATAAGACTGGTTTATCTTTATACACCGTGGGGTGGCTGTTTCTCATTAAAGTTTGTTTTCAGCTTTATCAGGTATATACAGTATCTGGTGTTACTTTCCACGTATGAACGGTCAAATGCCATTTCTCATTTTTGTCATTCAATGCTGGTCATTGCACTTTTGCCAAACAATCCATACAATTCACAACTCTTTACTCAGTGGATATGTAAGAGAAGGTACTAAAATGTTGGAAATATACCATCTCCACTCAAAGGAAAAAAAGAATGCTTGTGTCGAATGTACCAGTAATATGAGTCACAGTGCTCATAGTTATTATGCAATCTCTTCTTACACACACACACACACACACACACACACACACACTCACACACACACACAAACACATACACACACACATAAACTCCATCATATGTGTAGGGACACTTGCACAGAAAACTGAAACATACTGGAAACTCCTGTGCAACTAAATATGATTTCTTCTTGACCCTCTCGGGCTGGAATTCACAACGGTAGTTAACTTGCAGTCTGTGGATTATGCAAATGGTTATTGCAAAAATGCACTTGAAACATGGTATACTCCAACAGACATATAATAATAAGTGCATGTTGACACATGAATGTGCAATGTATATCTATCTTGTGCTTGTTTTAGATTAGTCCATGAATTTTAAACAATGCATTTGATTTGCCCTGGTGTTTTGCTGATACTAGACGTGTTCATCATCATATTCACAGTACTGAATTTTGCTCACACGACTTGAACCATACACAGACAACCAATTCAAACCACATTCTAAATGACTGTCAGTTTAACACAGACGTATTAAGTCCAGCATAAGAACCTACCACAATTTAATTAAACGGTTAATGTTCATTCATTTGACATTACATACAACATAACTTACACTAAGTAACCATAAACATCAAACATATACATGTTCTAATCATTTGAATACATACTGTACATACATTTAATCTTTTTTTTTATGTACAACAGAATGATACTTCAAATTATAAAAGATGTTCTTCTAATGGGTGGGTGATACTTTTCTCCATAGACAACTTTACATATCTAGTTCACCCCAAATACATTTTCTCTCCTAAATTTGGCCTATGCTAGAATATTTCTTATTTCTACATGCATTTACAGTACAATGTATCTTTTTTTTTTTTATCTGGATTTTTGGAATAGTACAACCTTGCAAACACAAGCAGGATTACAAATTAATATGCCTTACTTTTGGGGAATTAAAAAATTTTGATGTAACTAATTTCCAAATAATAATAATAAATCTTTAAATAATCAGTATTGCGTTACTAAGTGATGTACGTGTATTGCGCTGCCAAACGATGTGCCTACATATGCAATACTGTTCCAAAACAATGAATTGCAGAGTTTGTATTTGTATCGTGCAGATCTTAACCACACGTGGCATGAAATCCAGCTACCTATCGAAATATTACCAATATTTATAAGAATGTTTGCTTGATTTGGTTCATTTACTGCAAATTCAAATCAGTCTACAGGCAGAGCTGTCCTATCATGAGAAATGGGAAAAATAAGTTATTGTTCATCAACAATATTTGTACAAAAATGCAATGTTCTTTCAGACAAGTATGCCTGTGCTGAACTTCATGCTTATACAGTACTCGTTAATACATTTCTTGTATTCAAAAAGTCTGTTAAACTATTAAATCATGAGGCAGGATGCTACATGGACTGTATGAGACTAAAAAGAAAAATACATATTTATATCAATATATATATATATATATATATATATATATATATATATATATATATATATATATATATATAAAGGACAAGCAATTACTTTAATAATATTCTATAAAATAATTCTTTTGAGGGGGACTTTCAACAATAAGAATAACAGGCGGATCACATTGACAGATTTGAATGTCTTTGCTAAAATAAGTGCTGAATGTTTCTAGTGTTATTATATCTTGCATGAGAAAGGAAAGAGCTAAAAAGAGCTGTTCAGTCTGTCCTTGCAGCTATTGGGCTGGTGCATACCATGAACCTTCTTACAAGTTTCATGTGAAAAGTGCATTAAATCAATAATTTGCACCAATACCACATTCACACAAGTCAACACTGCCCCCCAGTGAAATATGATCAAGTGCTAGGAAATTTGTTTTAGTGGCACTCACATACAAATGAGTAGTTTGATGATGAAGCAAAATATGTGATGGGGGTCTCTGATTTGTTCTAGCAGTGGCAACTGCAGCACTTTTCACACTTTCATTTCAATACAAAAATCTGGTTTATTTGCAGCTACAGACTACATCCGAATATCACTGGCTGAGTATTTATTTCATAACAACATACAAAGAATCAGAGGCTGACACCGCTTTGACAGTTTGCATTTTAAATTGCATATCACGTCACATTTCTTTATCTGCTTAGAACTGATCTGTTTGGAACTATTTACAGAGTTTACGGGCTTTATAAAGCCCAGCGTCAATCTCGCTACCCAACTTTATGTACATGGCGGTGATTATATTTGTATAATACATATTTGATCTGTTTATGTACAGTTCAATGCAGAAGCTGGAAAAGAAAGGATTAGGGCTTGTAAAGCTCACAATGTGCAAAACACCATCATTTAAACTTGACAAGAAAAGAAATGGATAAAAGAGTCTTCAACGATACATATCATATGTGTGCTTACATTCTTGTTGTAACAGCAAATTCAAAGTGTACGGGTTGTAGTAACAGCATTTATTGTGCAAATAGTTTGCTGAGATTTCTACTTTATTCCTATCTTAATTCTTAAATGATGGAAACATGTTATAAGTCTTTGGCAAGCCAAATCATGCACCTCTGAGCTCCATTCCTCCCTTTAAAGTCCATCATCTACACAATGTACGGCACATTCTCAAAGTAAAGTAACAATTGTAGCTTTTACAGGCAAATATCTGTTTGATGCAGCTTAAATTCTTTAAAAGAAAGTTGATTCTCTTTCTTTGGCAACTTTGATATTGGAATAGTGATCATGCCTTGACATCAGATCACTAATGATTTTTTTTTTTTTCATCGTTACTTTTCTATCATTTTCAATGCATTTATTTTGCATTTTTCCAATGTCTTCACAAACTTATTTCAAAAAATGTTCCTTTTTTTTTTTTTTTACTGTTATTATTATTATTAGTTTTTTTTAGGGGGGAGGGGGACATTTCACATTTGGGTCCTTCAGCGAACAATGAAATAAAGAATGTTAAACTGAGTAGTAATCTGCTTTGCAGACAGGCATTAACGTACGGTCACTGTAGAAGATTATCTTCAGGTCACAGAAAAATTAATTGTGCAATATCTTCTATTAAAAAAAGTGCAATTGAAGTAGTTATTAAGGTTTCAATTAGAGACATGTTAAAGGTCAACATTAGCAAAAAAGTCACTAAAAAGTGATGATGCAACTAACATCGATATTTCTTGTGTATCAAATCATTTTCCTCCACGTCTAGGGAACTGCGTTAGGAATATAAATTTGTCATGCTCTGTGATGTGCACTCATTAATATATTGTAAAAGTGGAATTTTTGCACAATCTGCGCGACCAAAAACTAGCCTGAAAACAAAAGCGCGCAAATACGTTTGCTTCTCATATGTACCACTATTTCATGTCTTCAATCCATGGAATTAAAAACATGCAAAATTCATTTTACCAGCAGAGTGGGAAAAATTACTCATGTGAAAGTGTCCACTTTTATTAGAGTACAGTATATGCAGCTGTGAGTTGGTAAATTTGGGTGGGAGCACAGTTTTATAATACCCCACATTTCAAACCTTGCACACAATGGACAAGTGATGCTACTGTACAAGTAAACTAAACCTCACGGTCTACCCTGGCTACCAAATACATATTTTACAGGGGAAGGACACATGTATCTATCGTACATCGTGGATTGATGCAATAACAGGACAACTGTTCTTCCTACTTAATTTCATGTGGGGCTGTCTCTCAAAAATCTGGCTCTTCAGATTTTTGAGAGTCAGCCCTACATGCATAGTCTCTCCTTTGCCACCCAAAATGTTTGCCATTTCCAAAATTCAATATTCAAATTTCAATATTCAAAATTACCCAAAGATGGACAGCTTGGCTCAAAATGTAAAGTGCGTGTGAAAGTTGCATTTCAAAGAAACTACAAACAACAATGAAGTAATGAATACATCTTCAAAGTATATATCCTGATTTTAAGCATAGTCAACTCTGTATGAGTTGAAGTAGTAGACGATAGCGGCGAGTATCTGTCTAGGTCGATAACAAACCTCAAAACACAATATGAAAGGGCATGGTTTGTGATATACTGCATATAAGTCACAGCTTTTCCTCCTGTCCTTCGAGATTCGAGTTGACTGTAATCGCTTTTTTTACTTCATACTTGGAACTTAATGAAGTGGTCTTGATTGACTGAGACAAAAAAGCTACTACTACCCACCTACAGCTGTAAACATAGAATTATGAATTGTGAAGAAAATGCAATGTGATGCAGAACATGCAATGTGATGCAAAACATGACATCATTTGGAAATCAACATATCAAATATACAAAAATTGGCAGACTAGTTAACCTATTAGCAACTGAAACACCCCAAACTGCCCATCTTCTTACTTCCTAAAACACTTAAAACCGCAAAAGGTCAAGGAAAGTGCGTCTGAATTATTTCTGCGACACACCATTCTCTTGGTAGGCTTTCAAATAATCAACTTACAATAGACAAAAATAAACATGTAGTGAGCTATTTTACATCATTTAGCAAGTTGTCAAAATGAGAGCAATATTCCTGTACCTTCCAGGAAACCATAGGCCATTATGTACAGAATCTTCAGTTGCTAAAGGGTTAAAAACCTGCCTCATCAAGGAACCTTGATGAAAAATATATTGCCATGGTTATAACTAAATGTAGAGAAGCATATGCAAAAAAAAAAAAAAAAAAAGAAAGATCATTATTTGTCTTGTGTGCCTGAACAAAGACAGCTCTAGTCAAACAATGCAAACATGGCACTAGCTGCCAATGGGCAGATAAACACGTCTTATATTATATATCATTGTAATTGCACAGAAAAAACAAAGAGTAAAATCATTTCATCAAGGGCTCCACACTTACAATTTTGTGGTTTTCCATATCATGCATTGGAATTGTCGAGCACTGTCATGCATATGAAGATGTAATAAATTAATGGAAAAATGGAATCCCATTTTCTTTGCCATCTCATTTTCTTTGCTCATTTTCCAGTAATGAATTATTAATACATGAAAGTTCATGGTGTATTGTTTAGGCTAAAGTTTAGTTGGGGAACATAACTGAAACTCTGATGCAAAGGTTGTCTTTTTGTTTCAAAGTAGTCCTAAATGAATAAGTCATGATACATTATACTGTAAAACGAGGAATGTTCGCGTGCATTTAAATTTCCCGAATTTCGCGAGCGCCGAGATTCGCAAAATTAAAATGCACGCTAAAGTTCTTGTCTACACTATATGCATTGAATGCCAGTGGCAGTTCACGAAAATTTCATGCCGCAAAAAAAGGCCATCTCCAATTCGAGAAAAATTCATGCCGCGAATATATCATGTTTTATAGTATACATGGCAAGGATTCGACGAAAAGTGTCATTTACCAAGTGGCTGAAATTCACTGACTCAACATGAATTGTCCCTCATACTCATAAATGTGTTAGTGACTTGAGTTAATGACTTTCAGTAGTTTTTTTAATAGTTTGTTTGCTCAGAGCTGGTCTAACATATCTTTTGCTAAACAGGTATGAGCAGAATCTAACACTGAATCATTAATCCTTTCAAATCAAAGTCAATAAGTTCTCATTTGAGATGCCTTTACAAATATGATGTGAGAGTTCTTACGATCAATAAATATGAGTTTATGCTCAAATATGAAGGTGATGTGAGCCTGGTCCCATGTTGTATCCTCCCCTGACTTCCTAATGCAAAACACGATTTCCAGGCTCTTATCACTGCATCCTACCAAAGTAAATCTGAACAAAAACCAGTCATCATTGCAGTCATAGCAAAGCTTTGCATTGCTGCTATGTCTGCAACTCTTATGCAACTGCTGATAGTGGTGCATCCTTCCACTAGGTGCACCCAAGCAAGCTGAAGTGATTCCTTTTAGATTTCTTGTGACTATATTTACTTTGGTGTAGATAAACACCATAAAAACAACACTGGAAACAACTAATTATATACTTTGAATGCTTGTAGAAAATTTTTTCTTATGGAAATCAAAATGTCTAGATCTGTATCTATCTCTAGCGTAACAGAAATTAGGTTTCATGTGATACCAAATCAAAGGGATCCAATTTACGTGTTCTGCCAAAATTTCCTTTTGATAAATACTGACCAGCTTCATGGTCTTACCATACTCTGTATAAATGCAAATGTGCATGAAGTGAGCATGGTACATCAATATCAAGCTAAGATTGATGTGGGGGATGGAGGGGGGGGGGGGGGGGCTGATACCCTATGGGAAGGGACGAAGTAGGCATTAGGAGATCACCAGACTTGGAACTCAAAGTCATCGTCCTGCTTGAACACTCTGAAGAAGACGAGGATGGTGATGAAGCACCATGTGTTGCCAAAAATTATCAGAAGAAGAGCCGCCCACGTTATCTGAACAAAGATATAGAAAGAGAGTCAATCACGGCAATGTATCAATGTTGAGCTTGACTTAACAGGAACTTCCTAGTATCACACAGCAGTAGTTCTAGATATAGGCAGGGTACTTAAGCATTGATTTTCAGCAATACACAGGAATTTTGAAATGTTTAGCATCATTTCTCGAGTCATACAGACCAACTACTAGTTGGTGGCCAAGTTCTTGGTTCAAACCATTATTCAAGGGCCACTAGCTAGTAGAACATATCATCTGAGCTTTTCCCAAGTAATTACAGATTAAGCATCTCCCAGTAGATAAATAATACAACGATGCTAACTTTGAGACAGGACTCTTATTGTGAGGATAGCATTTCTGTTGCGGCATGCTATGTATGCATAGAGGATAGATATAGTTTGAGCAAATTTTGACATTTAAGCAAATACACGTACCATGAATCAAGAATCAGGTCCGTTCATTAGGAATGCAACATGCCAGAGAGACGACTACTACTTAGTTCAGTTACTGCTATGGAGACGGCGAAAACAAGGATGGTATGTATGCAAATGACTCACCGTCCCGACATGTAAGAGAACGAGGGGCAGGCCGTATGCTGAGAGAACGATACCAGAAGTGAGGAAGTAGCAGAGTTCCTGCAATGCACTACTGGTGGCTCCAATGCTGTCAGAGCTGGCAAGCCTGTTGCCGATCATGATGGGAAGTGGGCACATGACGTAGAATACAACCACAAACATTGGCCACCACACCCTGTTGGATATAGGAAAACAAGTGCAGACTTGAAAGAAATGTTCATTGCAAATGTACCAGTGCCACTAGTGCATTCAAGATGCACTGGACAAGCAGCACAGTCAACAGCCAGCAAATATCTTATTATGGATTTCTTACATTTCTTTTATTCAGGCTCCACTGTCAGTGACAATATGGTAATAAAATGATATTGTCACATGAGCTGCTTCCCTATATCAAGTGATGAGAAACTCCCAAATGAATACTATGACAATGTCTATAACTTAATCTAATATCACCAAAGAAAATAAAAAAACTTTGTCTCAAACTGATAATTAAGTACATAAATGAGATTTCTTTAATACTTTCACATTAAAAAAAGAAAGAAAAGATCTCTGTCAGGACCACTGTAGACAGTTAGTACAGCATGTCATACTTATCCAGTTGATATTTCTTAAAATAATCCAGTATAGAAAAAAATATGTTATGAATTGTCAACAGAAATTTTGCACACATAGGAATCGATAAGGATTTTCCCTTAAATTGGAAAGCTTCCGAGGTCTGTACTATGCAGAGGGAGATTGAGCTAACATAGACCCCTAAAAACAAACAAATAAACAAACAAACAAACAAACAAACACTTCTTTTTTGTGTGTCACCTCATAGATCAAATCTGAAAATACTTACTGTCCAAGTCCAGGAATTGCACAGGCCAGGACATTCATGAGAATCCCCATGGAGGCCGAGAAGGCCAAACCCACTAAGCTGAAAGCATAGAAATTGGAAAATATTGTTCACATAAGTACTACTGCATCATGATCACTTGACTTTCATAGGACTAACTTTCCAATGGTGATGCAGGATATTGATATGAATATATTATATTTTTTTCCGTATCTGTAGATCGAATAATAACAGTAATTATGACAAATAATAATTATTATTGTACCAATTTAACTAGCAGAGTAATTAGTAATCAAAAAGAAAGAACACAGAAATCAAATCACACAATTAAATCAAATGTTAATTCAGTGCTCTCAGTGCTGACCACAGTTCACATGCAAATTACAGGTAATGATATCACATCTTTGAAGCCCTCCCACTGGCCACCACATTAATATTTTTGCTAAATTCTCTTTTTTCGAATGAAATAAAAATCAAATTTTGATGTTCTTTCCAATATCTTTGAAGAGTTTCAATGACTTAAGCAGTTATTTGAATCATTTAGGAGAGTCAGAGTCACTCAGTTACTTAAAAAAAAAAAAAGAAACATTATCCATCTTTATCTTTTTTTTTTCACTTGTCCATGTACACAATGGAAGAACTATGTGGCAATTACATAATCCTCTCACCCAATTGCATGACTGCAACCAATATTACTCTCTTAGGAACACTATGCTATTCTATAAACCTATCTGGTTTCAAAGAAAGTCATTATCACATGTTCAAACTACACTCATTTCATCACAGTGACCATGCAATGGAGTTTTTCTTTTTAAGCTAAATATATCCAATTTTTTCTTCTTTCTCCTGACTGTGAGGAGGGCTCCTTGAGCATTATGTCAATTACTGAACACACCTCTGTATTAACAAACATCACTTACCCTATTATGTGTAGGAAGTCAGAGCACCAGGACAATGCAGAGCATGAAATGTAATCACAAAGTTGAGAAAATGTGTCATGATTGGAACAAAACATGATATCAGGCTTACAATCGTATAGAATAAACATTAAATAAAATGATACCAGTATGCATATTCAATTTTTGTTACCAGTGAGATTAGCTCATCTCTGATTCAGTTAAGTGTCTTTTATACCACAGATGCAGAATTATTTGCAATAACATAAGATCTATAAGAATTTGTGGATTTTCCGCTACCTTTGGCTAGCACGAATTCTAAAACCCACAAAAATATATTTACAATCGTCTACAATTGTATGCACATTTTGAACACGTTGAATCGTCGAGTACTAGTAGTATCATGTGCGTATTAATGAATGTGTGTGCATACACCATGTATGTGTCCTAGTATTCATCTGAGCTTGTGTGTGTATACATGCTGGTAACTCTCAGCGCAGCTAGGTCATAATGCATTTGAATGGATTGTTTGTCTGTATTTGTGTAATGTGCAGTGCTCATTACAAGTCTAGAAAGAGGGTTAATGCACAAAAGATGGCAAAAGGAAGGGAGTATATCCTGTCTCCCTTGCAAGGAGCTTTCGATTTGGCGGCTACTACACATACTGCTACTGGTATTTTGGTTTATTCTGATGAAGAAAAAAAAAAATCAAAATGTGATTTTTTTTTTTTTTGGTGGTTGGAAAAACTTGTTTTTCTGTTGTTTTTTTTGTGTGGTTGGAAATCTTGTTTTTTTTTTTTTTTTTGGGGGGGGGGGGGTTGGGTCTTATCTGCTAGGCGTGAGTAAAAGCTTATATGGCATGTGAGCCTGATAAAGACTCTTGAGGTGTGAGTCTCACACCCCAGGTGTGGGTCTTGGTAAGTCTGTAGTATGCATATCTTTTTTTTTTATTTGGTTAATTGGATGAAAACATACAAGCAATTGCACACGCAATTAAGAACATGCTAGTACACTGTATGTCTTTGAACTGCTCGGGTGAAGATTTAACCCTGTGAAAATGAAGGCATTCACGGTATTATGTTTGTAAACTTATACCAAGTTTCACATTTTTGTTGACCTGAGAGAAAATACAGAGAAGTCTACTTGTACTGAAATATATTCAGTACAATGTGTATTTTTCTCAAGCAAAATTATATGACATTAGATTGGCAGTTTCTCAAGATCTACACAATTTTTTCCAAAAAAAAAGTCCAGCCACAAATGTTTGCTCAGAGCAGAATTTCATTAAGTGTGGTTCTGAAGTGGCTACACTCATTTCACAGTAAACAGCAATATAAATGATATTCAAAATCAGAACATCAACAATCAAATTTGAAGTTTAAAACTGGAACATCAACAATGAAAACAGGAAAATAGTAATATGATTTACGATTTTGATTGTTGGTGTTCAGTTTTGGCAAATAGCATGTCAGATTTCAGTCTTAAACTACAGTGGAGAGGGCAATGAACTTATTAAGGGTATGACATCATCAACTCACTCATCTGAATATTCATAAGGACTCACTGGTCAAGAAATGTTTTCGAAAAATGTGAAATATCAAAATGACATATATCTTCTTTATTTCCTATCCCATTTTTGTCATTTTTGTATTGCTCTGTAGATAGGGAATATCTTTCCTATCTTTTGAAATGTATTTATTTTCAGGGTGGACTTCATCTTTAATGATACCATAGAAAAACTTGTTGTGATCGATTTGTGATCGCTCACAGTCAGATCCAACTAGGTCTAGGCTGTATCACACGGATCGTGGCCGTTGTCGGAATTGATTATGACATGAAAATTCATCATTTTGAGGATTCATAGAGGCAACAAGCTCAGTGAGAGATGGGAAAAGGTGTTCACATTTCGTTTTGAGTTTAAGATTGAATTTTACGCCGGTTCAAAACTGCACTTGATTCTAGCTCCCAGTCAGTCCCAGGACTTCAGTTCTTTCAGTACAGTTGCATTGCAGTCCTAACATTTGCTCAGTTTGTCTTCTGTCAAACTTGCAATCTTGCTTAAGAGACTATTGGCAGCCTACCAGAGATAGGATTCTTTCCAGACCTAACGTTAGACTAGAAAGTATTAGTAAAATTTATAGGTCTAGAATCTAGAGTCTAGTTGGTCTTTGACTGGCAATTGTGCACCTTACGGCACAGCCCTGTATTATCAGTACCTCATTCGCCGTATGCAAAGGTGATATCCCATGAACCACCACGCACTGAGCAGCTGGTGAGCTTCTCTTGCTGTATGGAACGCCGTTTGACAAGTGATAAGGTCAATAAAAGCCCGCCTCACTCACTGCGCTTCTGCTGCGGAGCTGATCACATCGAACTGTGCGATCGCGATTTCGCGTGCCTTTGCTCTCCGGGGCAGGATTATCGAGCTTTACATATATATACAATGTTTCATCGCAGAAAATTGCCATGATCATGGGGCAAAGTGTGAGCAAGTTGGCAGTAGTCCGCGATCCTAGCTTGCGCCAGCTCGCCACAACAGTTACGTGAATAATAGTTTACTGTATGCCTCCTTCATCCATCCCGATATCCGACCCCATCACATATCACGCAAACCAACCACGCGGGTGAGGTTTGTGTTTGTGTGTGTGTGTGTCCATGTGGTGGCTGCCCGTAAATCGGTAGCTATTCACACTTCGCATGGCGTCTGCTGGTCGGGCTCGTTAAACGGTAAATGTGTAGACGAAATAAACACTAACAGACTGACGAATCGGGATAAGATTTTTTTTAAAATTATTATTTCACAGAATAATTTCGCCAACGCCGCGAGTGGACATATTTCCTCTGCAATAGGTTAATAAGTGATCCCCTGCTACAGATATCAGCAGAATTCATTCATTTAAAATCATGATTGAAGCACGGAAGTTTACCACTCGTTGCATTCAGTTGTGTGCCAATGAATGCACAGCACCCTGTTTGTCTAGGGTCTGCTCACGCTCGATCAAGCCACGCCGCGCAGGGAAGGGCGTTAGAGCAACCATGTGGCATACCGTAAGTGCTTTCATCACGCACACACACATTGACACATTCATACACACTGCATCCCCACACGAAATCTCACACAAATGCACACAGTACAGTGTAGGAAGACACGCTGTCGAACCCGCGGTGCCTGATAGGTAATTGAATTCGCACGCATTAGGGTAAAATCTTGCACCGATAATATAGGGCCGTAAAGTGCACAATTGCCCGGTGACACGACATTTGCTCCTGCGACAATTGCTCCGGTCTTATTTTCTCCAATGACTTAGGGTTAGGGTTGTGATAGGGTTTTAGGTTTAGTTTGATGTGAGGATTAGGATTAGGGTGAAGGTTAGGTGTTTGAGTAGGTTTTATGTTGGGCTTAGCGGACAGATATTTCAAGGGAGCAATTGTCGCAGGAGCAAATGTCATGGAACCCAATTGCCCTTTGACTATGAGACTAGATGTCTATGTCCCTCCAATGGAGTGCAACTGATCAACTAAACCCATATTGCCAAATAGAAATGCAGCAATGCAATAATAGAGTCTAGAGGCCTGTTAGAGTAGAAATAAAAACATCAGGCCCTACCATCATGAGAAGGAACGTGTAATTTAACGTTAGATTAGGCCCTAAACAATGCTAAATCTATTCTAACGTTAGAACTCTATTTATTTACAACACGAAATTTCATTACTAACGTTACATATTATCACTTGACTTGGTCTAATTCACATAACACCAGTCTGCTGTCATTGGTCATAACGACACGGCATTATCATGATTATGCTGGTACTGGTTGAACCCTACATTGGCTTATTAGTCGAACTTGATCCGATACCTGTACAAACGTGTTTATGTGGAGAATAAACTTTATACGCTACGTAATGTATCGTAAATAGCTTGCCTTAGGAAAACTACACCGCACCGCTCGGCTCGGCTCGGCGATGCCGACGGGTGGTATCTGCTGCGTGCATTGGCAATGCCAATATTCATGGCCATTGAATTTCTACAGCAACATGAAATGGTCGCTAACAACATCCTAACATTTAAACAGCCAAGTTTTTAACAGCTTGCGCAGGTCCATGGTGGTGTCCAGACAAGTCTTAAAGCCCTAAAATTTCTTTCAGAATACACATATACCGTCGATAAAATTCAATGATAAATCGTATAAATACGAGTTAACGCCACAGCATACTTACTTTTGATCCCTGCCATCTTGTTTTGCTGCAGGACAATTTAACCCGGAAGTGAAAAGGCAAACCTCGTGATGATGTTCCGCGAGTCATAAAAATCAGGATGCGCTCTTGCGAAGATGACATTATGATTATTGTATACAATGATAACTAGTATGTAGAATAAGGGGCCCGTTTAGTCTCGTAGTCTTTAATATTGATTTCTATCAAAACAGATGATACTGTATAATTTTCAAAATACATGTACCAAAATCAACGCAAATCAGCGTTACAATAAGGAACCTACATTTTGATACCTTGATACCTTGGTATCAAGGTATAAAATCAATGAAATCAAATCTTGCTTTTGCAGCAAACAATACATTCAATAAAAAAAAAAAGAAGAATACTTTGTCTCTCCTATACCCAATAGATAGGCCCTAAGCCAATGTCCCCCATGCACCACTCACTAACCCTCCCTTGATATGTAGAGATCGGCCAACCCCAACCTTCCCACTTTTTTTTACCTCGATCTCCCATCCCCAACCTTCCCACTTTTTTTTACCTCGATCTCCCATCCCCCCCCCCCCCCTCCCTCCCTGTGCACATTTGGGCTCCCGGTTCTTTCATATAATTTTCAAATTTTGAGGATTTTTCCCATTTGCTAAAGTGGATAGTTAAAGTTCCCTGCCTTGATGCTAATATCGGCTTTCCTGTATCTTCTGAAATATTATTTCATCATACGAAGGCGGCTTTTTATGTTCTCTCCTTTTGAAAATCACTTGTAGTCCTAAGTATTCAACAAGATTTAAGATAATAAATTATTATTTGTGGTGTTTAATTCCCACTGCGGCTCCTTCATTTCAAACCGAATTAATATTTCTTCTCAAGTCACAGTTTCGTCATCGACATCAGCTCACATTCTCTCACAAAATTCCCACAGATTGAATTCGCGGCCTCGCAAGAATAGAACAATGAATGTTTAAGAAGCAGACTTTATTACGATCAGTACTGATACGCTCGATTCACTGAGTTACGCTCAATAAATAGAGCGCACCATGAGATCAATCGTAAAGAATTCTTTATGAAGCATCAGGCCCGAGTTCCCATGTATGCGATCCACGGGATTGTCGTAGACAGAACTTTGGTCCTTGTATCTGTTCTATACTGGGCTGTGTACTCTGATGAAATCATTTTTATCTATTACAAAAAAAAAAAAAAAGCTCTCTCAGTAAACCCTACAATGAAACTCATAATTAGTAGGAGGACAAAATCTTAATTAATTTTTATTCTATTTATTTTTTTGTCTTATCGATCTCCTCTGTCGCGTATAACCCCTGAGACTCATTCTGTTGTAATGATTATCTCTACCAACACACGCGTTTCCTTTGTGTATAGGGCCTATACAAAATAATACTTTGCATGTTGCACATAATAATTGTATGGCCTACGAAGTTTTCTGGCACTATCGTGCCTGCCATATAGTATTTTGCCTTGACCCAGATCTTATATCATGGCTGTGAACTTCATCCCAACCTCACTGATCCTCCTCTTTCCAAATCTTTTTTTTATCATGGTTTTGCTAAAACTTTTGTGATTGATACCAAAATAGGCCTACATCATTTCAGCAGCCGCCACTTTTATGCCGATAGTCGTCATTTTTCTCTGAATTTCGCCTTCTCCCCATACATATTAAATCGTCCTTAGATTGGAAACATAAGATAAAAAGTCTATTCTACGATGTAAGATATAGAATATAGATCGGCACAAGAAGTGGTAAAAATGATTGGTAATACGAGTTAGAACTCTTATGCTTCCGGAAGTGATGCTTATGTGGTCCAACTGGTCCATTATCTTCGTACACGTATAGACAAGGGCGTACTTCGTCAGCAAGCTGCATACAAAGGAAACTTCTTCTTTTTCTTCGTCTGCTAAATTGGGTTATGGCATATGAAGTGTGTCTAGAAGTCTCCTGTACCCAATCGAAGTGTGGCATCCATGACATTATTGTGAAATAAGCCCATCATGGCCGGCGCCATCACGTTTTCAAAAGGGGGGGGGGCACTTCAGACTTCGCTGCCACTTCCGGGTTTCATCAGCTGACAAGCAAAGAAAAAAAAAAAGGTCTTCAGCGCAATTACTTCTGTTGTTGTTCTGTAGGGTGCACTTCCGGGTTTCCTCAGCTGACAAGCAAAAAAAAAACAAAAAAAAAAAAAAAACAATGGTCTTCAGCGCAAAAACAAAGACTATACCACGCTCACACTTGAAGGTTTCAAGGTTTCTGTCTATTTCTTTCTATATAAAGTGCCACTTACGCACTTCCGGGGTGAAAAAAAGTGGGGACCCAAAGTGGTGACACCTTATGTATTCCTTTGTATGATACAAAAAAAAAAAGAAAAGTGGGGGCCGAGCCCCCTCCGCCTCCCCCACCCCCACCCCCGGTTCCGCCGGCCCTGCATATTTAGTTGCAGTGTATTATTGAAGAGTTTGAATTCCAAAACAGACAAACGCCGTTTAGAAAGTTTATAAATATGGGTCATCAGCAAATGTTTAATACAGAAAAATAAAATCGTTAAAATGGTACTGCTCTCGTCACATGGCAAGGAACATATTTGAAGGTGTGAAAATAATCATAAATATTAATCTTCAGAATTTTCTTTTCTTTTTAGCAGATTCAATGTCAAATATTTCAAGTTGATTAAAAAGTGTTACATATGTTCTTGTATTTTAACTCTATAATATACTCTTTTCTATACTTTTTATTTTCAAACTCTGAAATAATAGATGATATTCACATATTCTATGAGTCAATACACATTGATTGTCCATTGAACCAGGGGATGGGGTATACGTGTTGTATATAGCCCTTAATTGTGACTTAAGGGGTTAAGAAAAGAAAATGAAAAGACGACCCCATCAGTATCAATCATGAAACAAGCTGTGTGTGTGTTTTTTTAATGCCACTCCTCCTTCACTATACATATTTGCCATGCATTGAATAGTTTATGAATTTTCACTGTAATGAGTTGGTTGTCAGTGCTCAATGTGTCGATCCGGATCGGTAAGGCATAAGCATAAAGATTCAATATACAGATCCATTCAAACGGCAAAGTCATTTTTATAAAGCCTGATGATAAAATGACCAAAATGTTGAGGAAAACAAAACAAAACAAATAAATTCAAATAAACGTGTAAAAGGGGCGTCCAAATAAAAAAAAAAGCACGTATTATACAGCGCATTCAAATTCCCATCAGCTCAGCCATGGAGAACGTTAAAGGTCAGTTTACCTTCAGTGGGATCAGTGATTTAAGAAATGTTCACGATATCACATTTTGATGCATAAAAGTATCACAAGGCATCCTACCATATAAATTTTTCACAATAAAGCTTAAAATATAAGGAGATATCAGCATTTTTCTCATCAAGCCATAACTGTATACGATTTAGTCTGGAAGCATTCTATTCTCACATTTTGTGTATTTAACAATACTTAACATCGATTATACGGATTCAAATTTTTACAGTGGTTGTTTCTATCCTTAACTCACATTTTAGAACTATTTCAAAGCATTAATGCTGGGTTTTTGTTTCATATTCTACAAATGGTAAATTATACCTTTAAGGAATTCAAATTCACGAGAAGGCAAACATTTATAACATATGGGCAGTGTTTTTCGTCGCTGCTTATATTCTTTGTAGTTACTCGATAACGTCCAAAAGGTTTTCTGCAGGCCCTTCAAAATTCCGAAAGTTTTTTTTTTATTGGTTTTTAATCGTTTAAAAAAACGTTTTTATACCGTCCATTTGAAACGTTTTATATACGTCGAAAACCTTCCACAAAAAGACGTTCTGAAAACGTTTTGACATATCATAACGTCCAAATAACGAACTTGGAACGTTTCAAGAACGTTCAGAAAACGTGTAAATGTTAGCTGGGTCATTATGTTTGAATATGCAAAGTCTGTACCTTAAAATGGGACTTTTGACTGATGAAAGCTAATAGCTAAAATAGGCTCGACTTTTAAACACACATTTTTCATACACGGCTTGAGCGGCTGCTATAGCAGAGTATAGCATTTGACAACAAGCCAGACAATATCACTAATGATACCCTTGGGTGAAACAGGACTATACGCAGCTGAACCGATTGTAGGGTTACTTATGATTGACACGCGGGGAAGGCAGGAATGCAATCCAAAATTTAAATATCATGTGTGGACATAGAAGAAATTCTGAGATATGACCAGTCCCTACATTAAATCCATACTGATATGGGATAGATTGAAAGTAGAATAAAGGTCCACAGGAAAGAAATCACCACAATACAATTAGAATTATGAAACTTTGAAATGAAAATGAAATGATATAATCCAGTATATCAGAGGGGGAAAGGACCGATGAAAACGCGTTTATACTTGCTTAGGCCTATTTTGAATTGAAATTGAACGTTCAAAGTGCGAAGTTGTGTTCCTATAAATGAAATTGAAATTCGTACTTGGGAAGAAATTGAACGTCTATCCAGCTGCCGTGAGATTGAATGCCAACTTTGAGTAGTTAAATTGGATGAACTTCCCTCTAAATTGAATGAAATAGAATCTAAAAGGACTGACATGAAACGAATATATGCTCACAGAATAAAAACGAACCGTGGTATCAGATAAGTGACCCAAATTGCTTGAATTTGAACACCTTTTCATTAATTCGAATGCAAATCTGATGAAATTTGGCGGGAAAAACCTATACTATGCAGGGCCGGCGGAGCTTTTTTAAAAGTGTGGAGACCCACCTCCGGATTTCTTCAGCTAACAAGAAAAAAAAAAAAGTCCTTAGCTCAACTCATCTTTCCCCTTCCATTTCCGTTTTTTTTTTTTCAGCTGACAAGCATAAAATAAAAGGTCTTCAGTGGAAAAAACATAACCTTACCGCGCTCACACTTAAAAGATCTCTATTTTCTATTTAGTGCCACTTACGTACTTCCGGGTTAAAAAAAAATGTGGGGGCTCAAAGGGATGCCTTTGTATAGTGCACAAAAAGTGTAGGGGCCCGAGCCCCCACGGCACCACGGTTCCGCCGACCACGCTATGACATCCAATATAATTCATATAATAAGTGATTGCCACAATATTCAACTGTACAAGGTTGGCTCTTGTGAAAGAGTATCAAGTTACTGATTGGCCGGATCCCGTATTATCATTATTATTAATTTTTAAATCCACTTGTATCAATGCAGTTGACAGGAAAGAGAGATGGCGCTGTTCTATCGCCTTTTCCGCTGCGGGTATTGTGCAATATGCACAGCCATAGAGAACAACGGGTACAGGTTAAAACGTGCCGCGCCGTTCATCGCGGATCGGATCGCGAGTGCTCACACTTGCGCACACACTTCTACATACACCATTATACACGCGCCTGCTGCGCCTTGCGAGTTATCGAGAGACACGACACCATAAAGCTTGAAGCAAGCAGCCAGAGCGGTGTATCGAAAGACTGTGATCATATTCCTCTGGAACACTCATTCAGGCTAATTTGAAAATCAACTATGGCAGAAAATTCAGGGTAACTATTAAAAGCTATTTGTTTCCCATCTTATTCTTATTTGTGTGAATCAAGCTGACTTAACAAAATGTATATTTTGGGTGTCTACAACAGCTCTCTTCTGTGTCTGAGCAGCGGTGTTTGTGCGCGTCTATATGTCCGTCACGATCTTCAATTTTACCAAGTCATTGTGTTGAGCAATGAACCAATGTTACGTGTGTAAAAAATACTTTGTGCCATTCAATTTTGCTCTCATAAACATGGATCAGAAGTTTCAAATATCTGCATTAGTCTTCCAAATATGCTGTAGAGCATAACTAAAAAACTAGACCTCTAGAGCATGTTCTATAGTATATAGGTCCTACGTATAAATTTTTATTCTCCTGTTCGTCGACATGCCCATGCCATCCATGGCGTAGCAATTTTTTTTAGCAAGTGTAGGCCTACAGCATTGTGACTGATGTGAATGTGTATTCAGCCTACACAGGCATTCCGGACAGAATCTTTTGTTTAACTTTAATTATGTTAGTCACCCTTTGCATTGTTTCCATCTTCAGAATGATTATCAATCATAGACGTGTATAATAGACACACACACTCATGCAGACACAAAGATTTTTCATGCATTTACATCATGTAGAATTAATCCAGGGTCTTGTACAATAGAAATGTAGGCCTATTTTAATACTATTTGTTTTTGTTTGGTTGAATGTAAACCTTTTGTTTTGGAGTGCTTGACCCGTTTTAATTGATTGGACTTAGGCCTTAGAGTAACGAAAAACAGAAAGGTTCAAAATTCAAGTGATTGTTATTTAATATGGAGACAGACCCAAACTCGCTTTGGTAGGTAAGACAAAGAGTCATTTATATTCGGTAGTCTGCATACAAGGTGTATAAAGAATGAACAAAAGCAGTCTACCACTGGTGAGCATACTTTTACACACATGTAGATTCTAGTAGATGGCATGCTGAAAACAATTGAAATATTTTTCAAGGTATTGACCATTTGGAGCAGTGATTTAAAAAAAAATATTTGAGTTTATTTATCACGTTTGATGCATAGGCATGCAGTGCCCTGCATGTGTGTGTAGGCCTACATGTGCGTCGGGTGTGTCACAAAACATTGTACCTTATAAAAAAATTTTGTGATAAAGCCTAAAAAGCTCATTAGGAAGTATCACTATTTTTCTCTATCCATGCTACCATTATTGTAGATGGTTTGTTGTAGAAATATATTGTTCACATTTTGTGAACATTGATTACACTGATTAACTTTTTTTTTTTTTTTTTTTGCATTGGTTGTTTCTATCCCTAACTCACATGTGAGAACTATTTTGAAGCACTGTACCTGAGTCTTTGTTTTATCTACAAATGGTAAATAATGCCTTTAAGCTAAAATACATCTTGTTCATGTACAACGTACTTGACATATCTCTTATTGTAATAATTTCTAGGTGAAAAAAAAATATACTGAGATGCAAGATATGACGGACTGGGCACCAAACTGAAATACTTTTACATGACATGCTACACTACCACCTTTAGACCCTGGTGATTGCCCAACATTGTGTGTTCAAGCAGTAACATAGTGTGGGGAAAACCCACTTTCAAACAAGAAGGAAAGAATGGCAATGAGTAAATTCTGACATGTTTGAAGGTTTTCAGTCAGATTTAGTTTTGTTTATTTTTGTTTGTTTGTTGTTTTTTTTTAGCTCACCTGAGCCGAATGCTCAAGTGAGCTACAATTGTACATTGTGTATTGCGATCGCTCTTCGTCGTCCATCGTGTGTAAACTTTTTACATTATCATCTTCTTCTTGAGAACCCCATGAACGATTTTCACCAAACTTGGCAGGTAGCATCCCTAGGGGGATAGGATCTCAATTTTTTTCAGGTGGGCACCATACCCCACCTGGGGGCCCCCAGAGGGGCCCAAACCCCCCAAAATTAAGGAATCTTAAAAAAATCTTCTTCTCTAGAACCAGAAGTGATAGAGCTACAATGTACAGTAAGTTAATACTGTGAGTTTATATTGATGATTTTAGTTTCAACTTTGTTTATGGCGGAATCAGGAGGTGCCACCCTTGGGACCCAGGGGAGGGGGCAGGGAGGGGTCCTAATGGCGCCCAAATTTTACATTTTCATCTTTTTCTTGAAAATGCCATTATGAATATCCATCAAACTTGGCAGGTAGCATCCCTAGGGGGAAAGAATCTCATTCCCATCAAATGGGCACCATGCCCCACCTGGGGGGCCCCAGGGGGCCTAAATTTGGACCTAAATTGTAAATTTTCATCTTTTTCTTGAAAACCTCATCACAAATTTTCACCAAACTTGGCAGGTGGCATTCCTTGGAGGATAGAATCTCAATTCCATCAAATGGGCACCATGCCCAACCTAGGGGCCCCCAGGGGTCCCCCAATTCAGTGAGTCAGTATATTGATGACTGTTGTTTCAAGTTTGTTCATGGGAGAATCAGGGGTGCCTTCCACCCCCCCCCCCCCCCCCCTTTGGGACCCAAGGAAGTGGGGTGAGATAAGGGGGGGGGGGGTCCAAATGCGGGCCTTAATTTTCATCTTCTTGCTGAAAACAACATAATGGATTTTCACCAAACTTGGAAGTAGCATTCCTAGATAAGATTTCAAACTGTTTGAATGGGCACCATGCTTTCCTGGGGGGCCCCAGGGGGTCCAAACCTCCTAGAGATTAATGAATATTCAATAATATTTTTCTCTAGAATCAAAAGTGATAGGGCTTTAAGTCTTTTTCCCCCAAACTGCATAATCCAACATTCTATAACAGTAAGTACAGTGTACTTGGCAGATATTTTACCAGTGTGATGGAATATGTAAATGGACACCATGTCCCCAGCTCTCAAAGCTACCCCCACCATAAGTTTCCAATGTTCTCAGGTAAGAGTCTGCAAGAATGCATGGAAGTTGAACTTGCGATACTCGGGTGAGCCCCCTGGTCTCTTGTTTTCCAAAGCATTGTGCCCTTGTCTAGACCTGTCCAAGGGGGGGGGGGGGGGGCAAATCATTCCATGAAAGCATCAACAAGGGTAGCAGAATTTTGTTTTTAAGGCAGATGCAGTAGAGATTCAATAAAAACATTCAGTTATGATATCCAAAAGAATATGAAAACCTGAAAAATTTTAATCTGTGACAAACTGATTTCTCAAACCAGCATACACATACATGTGCAGAAACAGAAAGACAATGTAAACATTCATAGTGCAATTCCACAATTTGTTAAATTGGCTCTAAAAAGGCAAGCAGAGTGAAATGAATGGACAACGATATAAAGAAAATACAGTATAAAGAAAATTCCACAAAAATTCCTTTTTCATGAAAATTACAATTTCCATCAACTTGATACTGACATAATGTTACGGGTAGCAATTATTCCCCACTGCTTTCTGAAAGCGGCTACTCAAGTGCTCTTTCATAATGCTAGAAAAGTTGATTTTTGTGGAATTTTCTTTATGTTGTTATCCACTCATACTGTATATGCTGTTATTTTCGCGAACAGATATTTTCGCGAATGAGGAGGTCACAGACATTTTTGCGAGATGTTTTCTTCGCGAATTGACACAGAGGCCTACATAAGCGCACTACTACCTTAACCTATGGTGACATTTTCGCGTGTTGTTAGATATGCGGTCCAAATGAGATTCACGAAATTCACGAAAATAACAGCTGACATTGTATAACAGTACTTCATAACCTCTGGTAGTCTCCTCATCCAGAGGTTCGAACACCAAAATTTTAAAAATTCATAACTTTTGCATCGATTGTCCAATTTTCCTCAAACTTTCACCGATGTGTTCTACTAATGTTGCTGTTTTTACTCAATCCAAATTGCTCTTTGGGTTTGGGTTCCCTTTAATGTGTACCAAGCACCTGTGCAACAGAAAAGACACACAAACATTAGCCACGAAATCTGATTTGATTACTTCCCCAAAGTCAATTTTTACTGGCTGTAGGCCATCATACTATTCAGCCCTGCCATGTGTTTTAATTATGCCTCTGTCGCCAAAGGCATTTTGTTTTCGGGTTGTCTGTCCTTCCGTCCGTCCTTCCGTCCATCTGTGCTTCCGTCCATCCGTAATGAATTTTGTGCACAGCGTAACTAAAAAAATATTTAAGGTATCCTGATGAGACTTGGTACATGTATGTATGCATGAGTGGACAAAGTTGTGCCTATCAACTTTTAAGCGCACATGCTCAAGGTCAAAAGGCCAAGGTCAAATGCTCAAAATTTCACTATTTCCCCCATATCTATGCAATGCCTGGAGGTTTTTTCTTGAAACTTGGTGTATACAAAATACATGTAATACCAAATAAGAATTCTGCAGAGAGAGTTTCGAGTCATGAAGTCAAATGTCAGAGGTCAAGTGAAAATGTTAAAATTTCACTTTTTTCTCCAAATCTTGGAAATGGTTCAAGCTGTCTTCATGGAACTTAGTATGTGCTGACTAGCAGTGATTATCTAGGGAATGTAGGGGTCACGGGTCAAAGGTCATGGTTCAAAGTTCAGGGTCAACTCATAATTTCACTTTTTCCCTCATATTTAAATGCAATACTTGCTAGATTTTTCTTGAAACTTGATACATACATGGTATAACCCAATAGAGATTCTCTTGGAAGTTTCTTGTCCAAAGGTCAAGGTCAAAGGTCAGATGAAAGTACTAAATTTAATTTCTTCATCCATATCTCGAAAGTGACTCAAGTTATTGAATCATGAAACTTAGTACAATATACAGATGCATGTTCTACCTGACAGTGATTCTCTTGGGAATTTTAGGGTCATGGGGTCAAAGTTCCAGGGTCAAAGTCCAAGTTAAAATGCAAAACAAAATACTATTTGATAATAAAAGTACACTTTTTCTTTATACCTTAAAAGTTAATCAGTGCATAGACTTATAAAAAGAGTAAAAAGTGAAGTAAAAATCCTCAAATCCCTAAAATACCTGCGCTCTTCAAGGCAGTATAGCCGTCCATCCATTTAAATGTAGTTCAAGGAAAGTGAACTTTCAACACATCTGTGACAAACCTGTCATTTATGTGAAACTCATCACACATTGTCAAGACATTGTGGTTTATTAGGAAAACCATGCATTAAGGCTGAGGCATACCAGTCGCCATAGCGACATTTCTAGTTGATATTGCAAAGCATAAATCTTTTTGATACCTGGTTTTGAGCATTGTTGGCTTCAGTAACAGATATTGACAGAACATGATAATGAAAAAAAAAAAAACAATTGTACATTTATGATTCCTGCTTTGCTGTAATTTCATTGCAGAGATGACGTTGCCACGGCAATCCTGCGCACCAAGTCCAAGCCTAATAGGCTCATTGTGGAAGAGGCTGTCAATGATGATAACTCTGTTGTCTCCCTGTCACAGGTAAGTCCTAAGTACTTATAGTTTACTCTGAGGGTTTTAATTTGGGATGTTTACCCCTTTTCCATACACAGATTTTCAAAATGTCACATGCAAGAAAATTGTGTACCATTTAGAGGAGGTGCAATTGCATCAGGATGGGAAAAGAGCAAAATGGTTCTAGAAATTATTAGATTCTACAAGTGCTGTCTTCAATTTTTCGTGATATACACCATGTACACTGTACATTTATTATGTCGTTAAACTTAATGCATAATGTGCTGATATGATGTACGTGTATTGGGGCATTTGACAGAACAGATGGCATAAAAAGAAAGCCACACATTGAGTATATTGAAAGAGCTGTATGCAGTCTGTACAATGTACGTATTTACATGCTGTGTGTGTATTTGAAAAAAAAAAAAAAAACCCAAACAACAACTTACATGTACTGTAGGTTTTCCAATTCATGGTATAATTATATGTCGGGCGCTTTCTGTTGCGCATACTGTATCCAATTAGCTTCTGGTCATACAATGTACCTCGTCTTCATATGCAATGCCATACCTCGTTCAAGTTTCTCTTGATAAATAGAATTAAATCAGACAGCTTCATTAAGGTTTCAACAAAGTGGAACCTAATTAATATTATGAGGAAGTTAATGTATTTTGATAGCATTGTCACCTCAGCTTGATATTAATAGTGCATATACACTGTATGTACAGTGTAATGTAGTTGCAGCCAAAATCATTTAGAGGTTAAAACATTTGACACCATAATAGTCTATGACTTTCTGTTTTCTTGACTGATTTTGATTAGATGGCTCTTAGTTTGCTTGTAGGAATTTGCTTAATTATCAAAGGTAACTACACAGTGTTGAACTGTACTTTATTTTAGACGATGTAGATTTGATAAGCAAATGTGAGGTTTTCAGGAGTATTTTTGACCACGCAGTGTTTGCCTGTTATCACAGACAAAGATGGATGAGCTGATGCTCTTCCGTGGTGACACAGTGATGCTGAAGGGAAAGAAGAGGCGTGACACTGTCTGCATCGTTCTGTCAGATGACACCGTCCCAGTTGACAAGATCCGCATCAACCGCTGCGTGAGGACAAACCTGAGAGTGCGTCTTGGAGACATCGTCAGGTGAGGAATGACCCTTTGTGTGTAATGTGGCTTAATCGGCTTCCTGCTATAAACCCTGAACTGTCCGCGAGCAATACATGCATTAGAGAAGGTGAATATAGAGTAAGGAAGGTACCTCAGTTTCAGAGTATGTGAGAATGAAGTGCAGAACTATAATCTTACTGAGCTCAGGATAAAGTTTAGACTGCCTGTATGCATCTCAGTTCAAGAACTCATAGCTTGCACTGAGCACTTTACCTACAATTTGTAGACTATCAGGTGGACATGGGGAAGACAAAGTGTACATGATGACTACATTTTTACTTCAATTGATGTTAACTAATCTGCAATTATTCTAATCCTGTTTTTCACTTGCTTTTCTTCCTTGAAGTGCCATCCCAATTCCTAAAGTTTCAACATGTTTTCATGTTTTTGATGTTTTCATAAGATGCTGAATACATAACAAAAGATCCTTTTTTTTTTTCTTTAACCAGTGTAGGGAAATCTAGTGTCCACAATTTGTTTTTGTTCACTTCTGCTTTGATTTGTTTTACAAAGATCAATACTTGAATTATCATTATATACTCTTTACATATTTCCTGTTATTTCAAACAGTGTGCAAGCTTGTCCTGATGTGAAGTATGGCAAGCGAATCCACGTCCTCCCAATTGATGACACTGTGGAAGGCATGACAGGGTACGTATTTACTTGCCTTTGTGTCTTGTGACTTGGAATCAATGAACACTCTCTGCCTCACTTCTTTTTTGCAATATTTCACAACCTTTCTTACCTTGTAATTAATATTCTTCATGATCAGCTGACATGTTGCAACAACTATGAGGTATGGGAGACCTACAAGTTGCATGATACATAATACACAAAGCAAGTACTGTCTGGCTCATTTGAGAAACAAGATTCTGTACCATGTATGTCTGATAAAAATAAATCAGTTTGGGTAGACCCCCCATGTGAATTGCAACCAGTAGATCATCACAAGTTGCACATTGGGATTGTTGCCTCAGAGGTCAGGTGTCAACCTCAAAGTGGACACATTACATGTTAAAAGCACAAGTGACTTGCTGAGTGGAAACAGTTAACCCTTTTGCCCCATTTACTTCTGAAGACTCCACCTTTGATTTACTGGACTGCTCATGGTCACCGCCCTTGCATGCATTCGGTTGTGTGTGTGTACATGTTTGTGTGTTTGATGTATTTTAGTGTGTTTAAATGTGTATTGATTTTATCACCCTTCACACCTGGGAGGTTTTCTACATGAGTACTGTCCACAGATATTTCAGCAGTGATTTTCATAAAAGTATAAATTCTTGAGTATTGCTTCATCCTATTGAACACCATTTTACAGCTCAGCCAGTAAAGTGTGATGATTTTTAAGATTGAACTACCACAATGTCAGAAGAGTGTCCTTGAAGTCACATAGAAGAGTAATGTGATGGTGAATGCTCATACTCCCTCCCCGTCATAGAAACCTGTTTGACGTATACCTGAAGCCCTACTTCATGGAGGCCTACCGACCCGTCAGGAAGGGGGACATCTTTCTGATCAGAGGAGGTCTGAGAGCTGTGGAGTTCAAAGTGGTAGAGACCGACCCCGGGCCGTACTGCATTGTCTCACCAGACACAGTCATACACTTTGAGGGAGAACCCATCAAGCGTGAGGTGGGATAGATGTTCATTGATACCCACACATATGAAGTGGAATTACTTGGATGTGAACACTTAATAATCAAGGGTTTTTCTATCAAATTGTTTCATGATCTGTTTTTAAAGGCCACAGAAGTAAAGAAAACCTTGATGATGTCAGACAGAAGTGCTTTGTCAAGATTTTGCTGATAATAATGTATTGCAGAGAAAGCTGACATATATATTCTGCTTTTATTAATTACCAAGTATATACAAATGTATATGTTTTAAGGGAGGGAAATGAAATTTGCATAGTATATTGTATTGCTTCTTTCCACTGACACAAGGCTAAGTGAGCTGGTATGGTTTGGGGTTTCATACCAAGAAAGGAGTTCAATCATTTGTCCATTCAACAATATTTACAAAGAATGCAACAGTCTTCCGCCACAACCTGATTACAAGACTTCTCTATCACACACACAAAAAAAAATCTGTGAAGTATTTTATTCAAGACTGTCCAGTTACTATCCATCACTTTAAAACAGCCAGGTACAAGAAGGAATAAGATTGTTCTGGTTAATTGTTTCTTTTTCTTACTAATTTTTGCATTATGGGAAGTAACAGTAGTGATAAAGAAGCATTGCCAATCTCCATGGACCTATTTTGTATGTTTGGGTTGTTCCAAATTGCAATGATCATTGTATTAATGTAACAACTGATGTTCTTGTAGGTAGCTGATTGCGTGTTGTCTAGGTGCTGCCGCGGAAACTTCCATGTGTTGCAATTCTCATACAGAGTCTTTAGAGAAATAGAATCAAGGACATTGCAGAATGATCATTTCTTGTCTGGCTAGTCATCATCTCTATTTACCTTTGTCGTAGGACGAGGAGGAGAACCTGAATGAAGTTGGCTACGATGACATCGGAGGTTGCCGCAAACAGCTGGCTATGATCAAAGAGATGGTAGAGCTGCCACTCCGTCACCCCGCCCTCTTTAGGGCCATTGGTGTCAAGGTGAATATCTTTCGACACATATCGTAATCAAGGCTGGGAGAGTTAAGTACCTTTCTCTCACACAATAGACAATTTCTTCATTACTTTAGTGTATCTGATATTCATTTTAAGTAGAAATAAGTCAGCATGGCATCTGATATTGTGCAATGTATGTATTTTGATGTGTCCTTGTGTGTGAAAATAGAAACGAGTAAACCAATGTCTGTGAAAATACTTGGTTGTCATCCCATGTAATGCTATTGTTAAAAGGTTTCAGGAAAGTACTAAACATATTATATTCACTTTTCATTCAATCCAGATCATAGTCAATGATATAGGTGACATACAGTTGTATTCTAATCCATGGAAATATTATTTAATTCAATTCAATTTAGTGGAAAAATAAGTGAAGAAATGGGATTCCATTTTCTTTGCTCATTTCTCCACTAATGAATTATATTCATTTTCATTTCTGGTCAGTTTCCCTCTGTTTACATTTGTTTTTCAAGTCAGTTTAATTATCCATATCAGGGTATTTGTTTTGTTAATACATGCTTTCTACCAAAAATATGCAATACATCACATGAACAACATTCAAATGACATGTAAAACATTAGAAAAACATCATTTTTGTCAACATTGTAAAATGCAGAAAATATTATTTAACATACAATTGTATCTTCACTTTATAGATGTATACCAATATTATTATCAAATTTTTAGAGATAATCCTCCACCTTACTCCAGAAAGATGTGATTTTTGTGTCTTGCTGGCATTACTGGAGGAAGAGAAAAATTCTCTTCATTAGACTGAATGGAGACAGCTAATGCTCTTTTCAGGTCGAAGTTGAGGAACAGCCTTTTGCAACACACTAAAAAGCGAAGTCTACATTCTCATTCTAGTTACGAAATTGTTTTGCGAGATGTAACCCTTAAAGAAATCATTTTCCACATGACACTGCTATGAAAGCTCAAAAGCGCCTTCTTGGATATCGATATGTGGGACTGTGTGAGCTTACTTTTCTGTTTTGAACGAAAAGACAAAAATGGGGTGAATGAAATTGTTGAATTTATGATACTGATGGCACTTTCCATGCCCAAGCTCATGTTATCACATGGTATGTGCTGTATTCTGTCAGTAGATAGGGCTGGAAGTCATGAGTTTTGCAGTGTTTCTTCTTGCAGTACCTAAAAACTTGAAGATTTACTGTATATGCCAAATATTTCGTGAGGTTTTTATTTTCGCGAAATTCGCGAGTCGGGTGCTATTCACAAAATTAAAGACGCGAAAATATTGACTCTGATCCCGATGTGAATGTGACGTGTACACGTTTACATTTCTCCGTTCAGTACAGGACTCCACGATCACAAATTTAACCACTCGTGAAATCGTCGGGGATTCCCGATTTGTGAAAATTTAGACATGCAAAATATATGGCGTGTACAAATAAACCATCTACAATGTATGATTTATCTGCCATTCCTGTCCAGCCCCCACGAGGTATCCTCTTGTATGGACCCCCCGGTGTTGGTAAGACCCTGATTGCCAGAGCTGTTGCCAATGAGACGGGGGCTTTCTTCTTCCTCATCAACGGGCCAGAGATCATGAGCAAGCTGGCAGGTGACTCAGAGTCCAATCTCCGCAAGGCCTTTGAGGAGGCAGAGAAAAATGCTCCAGCGATCATCTTCATTGATGAGCTGGACTCAATTGCACCAAAGAGAGAAAAGGTCAGTTAGAATTATGTTACAGTAAAGTAGATCTATTCTTGGAATAACGTAGTTGGTGAATTATTTCATGTGTCTTTTAAAAAATTACTGTCTTGATGAAAGCTGGTATTCTTTTAATGGTAGATTGTGAAATTACTACTAGAATTGTGACCGTTTTAATTGTACTCTTCCAGATGAGTAGCATAGTGAATGCCTGCTTTCTGTGTTTCTTTGTAATATTAATTTGATTGCTGAGGAATACATTGTATAACTTCACGGCCTGAGATGAAGTGATTGCAGCGTACGGACTTGCATTGTATATGATATGCAGAAGGGCTGGAGTAATAACATGGAATGCGTTGCCATTAGGGTGGCAGATAGTTGTAATACTGTATTTCATGTTTTCATATCTCTTTATGTTGCTTCTAGACTCATGGAGAGGTTGAGCGAAGGATTGTCTCACAGCTCCTCACCCTCATGGATGGGCTTAAGAAGAGGTCACATGTCATCGTCATGGCAGCCACGAACAGGCCCAACAGCATTGACACAGCTCTGCGCAGATTTGGTAAGCCAAAAAAAAGCAGCTTTGTTTTATCAAGCAGAAGTAACCTTCTGTTCATTTTAAATTCATGTATGGTACACTTCTTTTGTAGACTGATGCTATAACCCATAAGGTAAATCATTGTGCTTTCATATTTTCACATTACGATGGCCCTCACCTTTAAATCATTGTGAGGAATTTTGAAAGAGATAGACCGGTTGTAATTTTCAAAAACTATATATGATACAACTACAAGTATAAACATCTTTTTAATCATGAGTGGCAGCAGCCCTTATGTGCAGAACAGTTATGATGTCTCAAAGACAATGTGTATTGTAATATTATTATACAGGAGGTAGACACATGAGCTTATAAACACACTTTGGTGCCAATGTAAGTTTGATGCAATGAAAGAGATTCCTAGTATTAGACAGATTATAGGTGCCATCAGCATGAGACTTAAGTTAGAGACTTAAGTTAGAAGACTACAAGTACTACTTGTAGTCTTGTAATAAGATATAGGTTCCTTTTTTCTGACATGTTTTTAATTTACAGATCGGCAGTTGCGATCTTAACAAATTTAATTTGTAGAGGGAGACAAAGTGAAGAAACTCGCACCTGAATAGGATATACTTGTAGAATCAGCTGAAATTTGATAACTTCTGCTATTCATGTACCCCCTACCATCTTCAGATGAAATCTTCTCAGGGTCTGAAGGGTTGGGATGTCAGGGCCACAAATAACATAGTCATCAAAAAACACAACAGCAGTTAGATTTTAGCGTGTGTTCCTTGTGTAATTTTATTGCCAAATGTACCATTCTTGGTAATTTACAGGTCGCTTCGATAGGGAAATTGACATTGGCATCCCAGATGCCACCGGCCGACTGGAGATCCTCCGCATCCACACAAAGAACATGAAACTTGCAGAGGATGTTGATCTGGAACAGGTAAATAAATGAGAAAACAAGAAACAAAAAGAAAACAACATAAGTGGAAGAATGTCTGCAATTCAATCCCAGTGCTCGTACAGCTTGTTGTTTGCAATTGAAGGTGACTGCAATGCGTTGTGAGCATTAGGAAAAGTAGAAGAGTAGAAAAGACAATCGGAGATTCTGCCAGTGTATGTACTGTTGAAGCTGAGGTATTGGTGTTGTTTTTTTTCCTCGTTTTGTGTATTTTTGAGACTGAAATATCTGGCTGAATGACAACAAACCACATGTGGATGTCAGTTTGTAGAGCTCAGAGTTAACAAGGTAACAGGATATGACATCAGGATGTGACGTTAGGATATTGAGCAACTCCATACAGTGTCCCCTCTGCTATTGCCTTTGATTACCACTGCCAGCGGGTTATCAGTCTCATTGTGCAGTAAAATATAAAGGCATAACAATCACTTCATTCTTACCACAGTAGCATGATTCTCAATGGTGTTACTGTTTTATTATGAAGGACATCAGTTTCACTTGGGTAGTAGAATAATTAAGTAGCCACATATAGAAGTCACAACTTATTTCCTTACCCAGACCAAACCAAACCAAACAAACTCTTGAGGGCAGTTATATTGTTGTTGTCACCATTGTCCTCATTGTTGTTTATTTTGACTACCTTCACTTTCACGTTATTATCATTATTATCTTGATTTATGAATCAATATGGCAAGAAGTGCTAAGTTGATACTGTTTGACAACATTCAACAATTTGCACATTGCCTGGAGAGAACCGTAATGGGTTGATGTTGTTCACCCATGTTCTGGTGTGTGTGTATGTATGGATGTATCTGTTTGTTTGTGATTGTTTGCATGTTTTGTAAGGACCTCGCTGACAGTTGGTAGAAGGTTAAACAGCGCACCACATATTCTTTCTTGGGTATGTATGTGGCGCTGAAAAGGGCCTTCTCACTCTCAACGTTTCGGCAAGAAACAGCAAGAACATGCTTGCCAGAACGTCAAGATTGGGTAGGCTCTTTTCTGGGCCACATATATACCCAAGAAATAATATGTTGTACACTGTTATAGCCTCTACCAACCGACGTTCTACCGCCATGGAAGCCTTCAAAGATTTCGACCACACTGACCTAGCACCCTGCTCCTTTGCAGGGAGAGGTCAAGTGGAATCTTTTGTTGGTATGAGTGTGTACAGGTTGATGCTCTTTCACACACTGGTTCTCACGAGTATGATGATAATTATATTGATGATGTTGATAATAATTATTATAATTATGATAATATCACATATAAACAATATTACTTATGTTTGGATTATTTTTCCTCCCCAGATTGCAAATGAGACTCATGGTCATGTGGGCTCCGATCTGGCCGCCCTCTGCTCGGAGGCTGCCCTGCAGCAGATCCGAATGAAGATGGACCTCATCGATCTGGAAGAAGACAGCATCGATGCAGAGGTCATGGATTCCCTTGCCGTCTCTATGGATGACTTCAGGGTAAGCACACAGATCTTCAGTTGCTCATTCAAGTTCTCACTTCTATTCCTAATACTCTCATTAAAGATAATGCCCTCAATTTGTGATGCTCTACTCCAAGAAATAGATTCTTGCATAGCTTTCAGCCGTAGGAAGATAATGATTTTTATCAACAAAACAACAGAACAACAAGAGCAACAACTTTCCTCTCTGATTATTTTTTCTTTCTACGAGGAAGCCTTGTTCAACTGTTAATGTTTGTCTGTGTGAAACAGTTAGTATGAGTGGATCTAGATTATCAGGATTATGATTGTTAAACCTTTCACTTCTTTCTGTCTCTATGAATTAATTCCCTCTTCAAGGTATCAAATCCAAAGGCCCAGAATGAATGACTCATTTAAAATAAAAGATGAATTTCTGTATTTTATGCCATCTTTAAATGGCCAACCATGATGGTAGACTGCATTCATGTTGTGCTGTGCATATTTTATCACAAAAGCCACCAGTCTTGGATATGATAATTAAGGGCCACATATTTTCAGCATGTTTACATCTGCTGATTATAAGGAGTTTGTGATAATAATCGCTGTCCTCCACCTTACTCCATGAAGGCATGACGATGTGCCTTTCTGGCATTAATGGAGGGAGAGGGACATTCTCATTATTAGACTGAGTAGGGGCAGTCAATACTCTACTCAGGTCAAAACTGAGATACAGGAATTCTGAGGGAATTTGATGGAGTCCAGCTCCTCATGCAGCAAGTCCTCATTGAGAATGTTTAAAGCATCATGCAAGGCATTTTATCTTTGTTTTGCTTTGTTTTATTTTTTATTTTTTGTGATATTGAACTTAAACTTTGCATCCTGCAAACGTCCATATTTTTGCGTGATTATTTTTTTGCGCTGATCGCTCAAAAATGTATTTGCGGGTTCTTGAATTCATGCTGCATGATTTGTCAACCCATTTAAAATGTGCAGAAAAAAATCAAGATATTTTCGCAAGTTTTAGAATATGCGCTAGCCAAAAGTCGCGCAAAATGCTAGCCAAAAGTATCGCAAAATGCGCGAAACTTAATCCACCATGAAAATTTGTGCGTTTACTGCATATTCTTTTAGAAAAGAAGTGAATGTCAAATTTCATGTAGTTGTGACAAATGCCTTCTTCTAAAGAATTATACACAAAAAAGTGAACAAAATTCTAGGACCATTCATTCCACCCTTTCCTCTGATTAACAGTTTGTGATACCACACAGCGTTTGCAATTGAAGTAAGAAAGAGTGTTGATGGCCATGACTATTTCTCCTGTGATGATCCACAGTATGCCCTGAGCAAGAGCAGTCCGAGTGCTCTGCGTGAGACGGTGGTTGAGGTGCCCACAGTGACGTGGGAGGACATTGGTGGTCTGGAAAGCGTCAAGAAGGAGCTCCAGGAGTTGGTCCAGTACCCCGTGGAGCACCCGGACAAATTCCTCAAGTTTGGCATGACGCCAAGCCGTGGTGTGCTCTTCTATGGACCGCCGGGTTGTGGTGAGTGGAAACACCAATTCAGGGCACACATTGCCCTCTAGATATACAGTCGCAATATTTGACAGAGCTTGTTTCTGTTTCAAATGTGGAATGATGCATTAAGTCTGCGGTCGACCTTGCAGGAGTAAAACAATTCGCCAAGTCAAAAAAAAAAAAAAAAAAAAAAAAAAACCTTATGTCCCAAATGGATACGAATAGGTCTTAATTCTGTAGTGTATGTTGAAATTCACACAGGTGAAAGGATTTTCTCTGATCGCTTTAGATTTGACTCAGGTGAAGTTGACTGTATTTGATTGTCCAACCTGTGACTCTAATGATAACCCTTTATACCTTTCCTCCATCTCTTACCCTAGTAAAATCATTTGCATATTTTACTGGAATTTAAGTGGAGGCACATCAATTTCTCCTTATTAGACTGGGTGGTGACTTTCAGTTTCCCATCCAGGTCGAAAAGGTGATACACAGGCAGAGGATAAGACTGATTTCAATGTAGGGACATTTGTATGTTTGGAACATCAAGGGGTTTCCACTTCACATTTGTTTATTGCTTTGTTGTTGCTGTGTTTTCTTTGTCTTCTTCCTGCACACTTTGGCAAGACATTGTTGTGATGATAGGGAAGTGGTGTTTATCGTACAGCTTGAGTCACTATTGGAGGTGAATTATCTTTATCACAGGCACATTACATTGAGTACTGTATATGCCATATATTTTGCGAGGTTTTTATTTTTGCAAATTTCATGAGTCGGGTGCTATTTGTGAATTAACCATTCAAATATGTAAACTTTGATCGTGACATAACTGCGATGTGCATGCATATATTTCTCCATTCATTATTGCACTCCCTGATTGCAAATTTAACCACTCACAGAATTGTTGGGAAGTCCCGATTCGTGGAAAATTAGACTTGCTAAATATATATGGCATATCGTCGCTGGGGCGACAAGACCTCGTATCTCAAAAATGTCAAATGTTCAGGAGAGCCAAAAAAACATGGCGGCCAAAGCACTATACTGAATGGGATAGCCGTTCCTTTGACATGCCGTGGTGGCTTCATTATTGGGGTAAGACAGCTGGGATTTGGACAGGACATCACTTAACCGATTATTTGACCACTAATGCAAAAAAGTTATTTTCACCAAAATTTGAGATACAAGGTCTTGTCACCCCAGCGACGATATGCAGTGAGCAGTGTATAAGAATTACCAAGTAAAATCTTTCATTGAACACCATATAAATTGTCAAGATCTGCTTGACTGAGATCGTGTAATTCAGCGTGAGTTTTTATGGGAACTCTTTTATGCAGTTCCTCATGCGTCCTGCTTTTATGTGACCTTTGTCCCTTCGTCCCTTTCACTCATTTCACATGTGCTTCTCTGTGTTCTTACAGGTAAGACCCTACTGGCCAAAGCCATTGCCAATGAGTGTCAAGCAAACTTCATTTCCATCAAGGGGCCTGAGCTCCTCACCATGTGGTTTGGAGAGTCCGAGGCCAACGTCAGAGATGTCTTTGACAAGGTCAGTCACAGCCACATGTGATCTCCCAGAGTTTTATTTTCAATTAAAAGGATTCACTCTGTGCTGATCACAATGTGTCAACATTTTTCCTTCTGCCATCTTACCCTGAAAAAACACTCTCAACCAACTGAGTAGATGATGTAGTCTGCTCCCCAGACATTTCTTCTTAGTGACGAGATATTTGTGATTGTATTCTATCTATGTTCTTAATTGCATCTGAATGATAAACCTGTGATCTTGGACACTTAATTTGGTTTGTTCGTCGGGGGGGGGGCTGAAGAGCCATAGGTCTCAAACACACCGTAGCGCCAACACTTGATTTTCTCAGGGTTAATTTACGCAATGCATAATTTTAACTCCGATATTGTAACCATCCCTCATAGGGCTTAAGATTACCATGTGGCATATCAGCATGCTTTGTAGGAGGTACTCCACTCTCTGCTTAGGGGCTTCTGCCTGAAGTATGTGAAAATGATCATTTAATACAACTCTGCTTCATTCATCAAAGTATTAGTTATAATAAAAATGTTTCCAGACTAAACCGTCTACAGTTACGGTTTATTGAGAAAAATACAGATATCTCCTTACATTTTAGGCTTTATCATGAATCAAACATGAAGATATTGATTAACCCTAAAAGGGCCGGGGGGGGGAGTTGAATGAACCCCCCCCCCCTCGACATTTTTTGCCACTATTCCGCTGCGTGAAATTTTTTGACTGCGCCATTCGTTGACTTTTACTTTCAAGTCTCGCACAACATTTGACACCATTTTTGCGAAAATGGCGCAAACCGTTACGTTGCTGCGCATCCTTTTATGCCTGTCAGACCGATAATGGCTCAAAAATGTGATTTTGTGTATAAAGTCTATGTAAGTGGAGTTTTCTCACCTTATAAAGATATGATTATTTTCACATTCATAGGCTGAAATCAATTAATTTCAGCATGATTATGCTTGAAATAGGTTTTGTCATAAATTTGCGAAAAGACAATGGTAAAGCAAAAGGTCGAAAAACAAATACATAAGAAATTCATAAAACAATAAAATACATAAGAAATTGATTTCGATACATTGTTAGGAATGCTACAAAGAATGTTGTCACCAAAAATTAGGTTTGTAAGAGCTTTACTTTCTGATTTAGAGCAAAATGTATTATTTTATGCATATATTAGCATAATTAATTAATATAATGAAAATTTCCATTTCCTTTTGTATAGTTTGGTAGATTAAGCCACAGGTAATACATGTGCCATTTTTCATGGCGATTGTGCGATCGACGGCCGAGATCTCGGGGGGGAATATTAGTCCTACAGATGAAATGGTAATGTTTATGTTAAGATTTGTAGAAGTCTTTCTGAGACCATCACAGAGACCGTGCTTTACCAAAGATCAAACTAATTTGATCATATCAATAGGCAAGACAAGCTGCCCCTTGTGTTCTCTTCTTCGATGAGTTGGACTCCATTGCCAAGTCTCGAGGGGGTAATGTTGGCGATGCCGGTGGAGCGTCAGATCGTGTTATCAACCAGGTCCTGACTGAGATGGACGGAATGGGTGCCAAGAAGAACGTCTTCATCATTGGTGCCACAAACAGGTGTGTGATAGTACTGCAACTCTCAAAGAAATTTATAGGTTGTGTGTGCATTAGTGGCAGAGTATATTTTTCTATCCCATTTAGCATGTGGTTGATCATGGCAGAGTGGTCGATCACAGCAGGGTGGTCCATTAGGGGTTATACTGGTTGAAACAACAAGCTTCACGTTTTGCATGATATCCTCAAAAATATACAAAGTTATTACTGCTCTGCCAAATTTTATGACATAATGAAACTTCAAGTTGAGTCAAATATGGGGTGGGGGAGATTAGTTTTAGTGTTCGGAAAGTGACTTCAAAATTATGATATAAACACCAGAAGCATGGAAAACACACCTTTACTCACACTTGACCAAATCTCCTGTGACCAGGCCGGACATTGTTGATCCTGCCATCTTGCGTCCAGGCCGTCTTGACCAGCTGATCTACATCCCCCTGCCAGATGAGCCTTCCCGATCATCCATCCTGAGGGCCAACCTAAGAAAATCACCCGTGTCTGAGGTGAGTCTGTTCACTATCCAGTTAGAAAAACTCTGAAACTGTCAAATTCCTTCCTTGTCAAGTTCAGTCAAGTCAGTGCCCATGTCTTTATGTCATAAATCAGGTCTTTGAAAGCATTTTGATACCACATTTTATTTTGAGGTGTCGTTGGTATTGATAGGTGTACATTGTATATTGGCATTAAAGTTGTTAGAGAGTTGAGTCAATTTTCTTGTATCCTAGTCAAAGATTGGGTAAATATGCTACAAAATTAGATATATAGAATGAATGCAATTTGTGGATTTTTTATATGTCATTATCAGATGATTACTGGTCAGTTGAAATGGATCACCATGATGTCCACATGAAACCAAATTGTGATAAAATTATATGGTAACCTCCTTAGCAGAGGCATAAAAAATTTTCTAGTGTCTGTTCCCAATTATCTCAAAACAGTTCAGAAGCTCTGAAGCTTTCAACCACCACTGTTTTCACTTTGTAATTTGCAGGAAGTAGACTTGGCATACCTGGCCAAGGTGACCCATGGCTTCAGCGGTGCTGACCTGACTGAGATTTGCCAGCGGGCCTGCAAGCTGGCCATCAGGCAGAGCATTGAGGCTGAGATCAGGCGGCAGAAGGAGAGCATGGGCAACCCGGGTCTGGACATGGTACGTATCACGAGCTGTGGATATCCATCGGCCAGTCACAGCCATCCTCACTGAAAAGTAATCTCTTTACAGGCTTGAGTGTGATCTGCTCAAATTCTGAATCTAAGTCCAACTCCTTTTTTACTCACGAGGAGCTGTTGTAGCTTAGTTGATAAGACCACAGATAATCAATCAAGATGTCTCTGGTTCGAATCCCCTGCTGCAGCGGTTGTACCCCTAGGCGAGGCACTTTATGCCGTTTCTAGGACAAGTACCTTGTGGACGATTACCCCCAACCCTTTCCCTGATCCTAATCTTTATCCTAATCCAGGACCTAATCCGAACCCTAACCCAAATTTTATCCCTAAACCTAACTCTAACCCTAATCTTTGCTCTGACCCTATCGCTATTCCTAAAACTGGTATTTAGCCGGGGGGTAATTGTCCTAGGGAGGTAATTGTCCTCTGGGGGTATTTGTCCTGATACGCTTATCCTCACTGCCCACTCCTTTGGGAACTCAGTCTCATGCTTGTTTACAAGCATTTGATGCTTCCGTAGCAGTCACATAATCAAAATCAATTCTAATCAATCAATTATCAGTCGTATGAAGTCATTAATGAAGGCATGATGATATACTTTTCTGAGTGATCTTGACTCCCTCAAATGACCTAGCTTTAGAAATTGTCTGCCAGTTACCTGCTTTAAATTCTGCTGCCAAGTTTGTCTGATCTACAATTGTATATCATTCATACTTCAACCAGTGAAACTGATGAATCCTGTCATTTGAAGGTGAATATAAATAAGTATCCCATATAGGTGACTATTATGAACCTAATAATTTCATTGTTTCTGAGGTTATACCTGAACCGATTTTGTGTGTTGTACTGGAATATTTGTTTCACCTTGACCCATTTAGGAGACCGATGAGGAGGACCCAGTACCAGAGATCACCCGAGCCCACTTCGAGGAGGCCATGAGATTCGCCAGACGCTCCGTTAGCGACAATGACATCCGCAAGTACGAGATGTTTGCACAGACACTCCAACAGAGCAGAGGTTTCGGAAACAACTTCAAGTAAGTTGATTTGATCTAAAACATCATGATTTTCATTGGATCTAGCCATATATTCTCCTTCAACATGTTTTGAGATAGTTCTCTTAAGTCAAGAGACATGTCAATCTTCCATTTTACCTAATTTGTTACTATAATTTTGAGATTGAAGAATGTCTGTCAATCTTCAATTAAGATCGACACATGCAGTTAGAGTCATCTCATCTTTAATATTCTTTCACTTTAGATGAAGGAAGGATGCTCTAGTGGCCTTTGGGAAAAAGATGAAAAAGTTTTAGCATACCTGTTCTATTGAAGCAATAAAGAATAGATTACTGTAGCATACTGTTCATTGTTGCATCTTTATTTTTCAAAGATCCTGATAGTTGCTAGTTACTCTGGTTTAAAGGGACTGTACAGTTCTGGTTGTGGTGAGGATTTGGCTTTTGACGTTTTGTGAGATATTCAGAAACCACTCTATGAGATGTCAAAGAGCATGCAATTCTAAGGGGTATCAAAAGTTTATTTGATGAAAATCGATTTTGAAATGGCTCAGATATCCAAAAACAAGGTGAAATAAAGAGATCCTAATAAAAGACATGGCCTGTCGCCTTTTATTATTATCACTTTTTTGGATATCTCAGCCATTTGAAAACCAATTTTCATCAAATAAACATTGAATCCTTCTTAAAATTACATGCTCTTTCATATTTCATAAGAGGTTTCTCATTTTCTCACTTAAGAATGTTATAAACCTGAATCCCCATCTCAACCAGTACAGTACAGTCCTTTTAAGATATGATTTTTTTTTCCTAGCATGAATGCTACAGCAAGTGTATGTAATGTTAATCTTTGTGTTATACATTCTGTTTATGTTGACCCAAAGTTAATCAAAAAGGTATGTGTCTCATTGCAGTTGGCAGATGCAACTAATCCTCTTCTACCATTCACCATTTCCTGTATTTTCTAGTTATTATCATTATTTTGTATTTGATATTGAAACAAAATCTGATCTTGTGACCGTTCCACCACTGGAATACTATTACCCTGGACATTCAGCCCAAAGATAAACATTTAATCCAACCATTTCTAAAGATGGTTTACAAAAAGTTGCATGGAAAATTTGCAGAGAAATTTAGATTGAAGTGCAAGGTTATGTTAATTTAGCTTAACATGTGTTTGACACTCTCTTGAGAATTTTGATTACGTTTTACTGGATCAAACTGGCGTAGGGTGAGTTCTAAAGAAAACATCAGGAGGTAAAACAAATGCAAAGAGAATTACTTTGTATTGATGAAGTAATGAAGAGACTCTCTGAAAGATAAAGGAGCAAATATAATGTGCTTCCCCAAGCTCTGTGATGTTTGATTCCATTGTTTATAATTATCTGTATCTCTGCGGTTTGCAGCTTTCCAAGCAGTAGTGGGCCATCAGGCAGCCAGGGAAACCCTGGGTCTGGGGGAGGAAATCCAAACCACTATCAGGATGATGACGATGACCTCTACAACTAGGCAGAAAACTCCATGGACTGGTGGTCGCTGTGGGTCCAGTGATTTCTGTGACTGGGAGTCACAGGGACTGAGTAAAATGTTATTAAGAAGTTCTTGTACAATTTATAAGTCACTGTCAGTGGTAACCGTGTCCTTTGGTAAATGTTGCTTATGGATGCAACAGGCATATTGTAATTTGTAAGTCTAATGGTAGTGTTTTTTATTGTTTTTTTTTTTTCATTCGAAAGATTATTCCTCAGTAGGGTCCTGAAAACAAACCGATCTAATGATATGAATGCTTAGATTGCAGCATTCTCTCTCTGATCAGATTATGACATATTAGAAAACATGAAGATTTCAGTTCATGACTAGCTGATTTGCTATTGAACAGAACCAGATACGGTATCAAAATTGAAAGATCTGTGAGAAATGTATTGGTTTTTTTTTTTTTTTTTGTGGCAAAGCCTTCAAATGTTCTGTTTGTGAGTGACGGGTTGGCATGTACATTTTTCTCAGTGAAAGTCAACTGCCAAATATCAAGGAAAACGAAGTTCTGTTGGTTTTTTTATTATCAATATCCTTTCATCAAAAAGAGAGAACATCTTGTAATCTTGTTTTTGCTTTACTTTCCCCCCAAACAAGAATGATTTGTGTTACGTGCATGTTGCTCTCATGGTATTCCAAGAGGTCAGTGCATTAGCCGTGAATGCCAATATGAAGATTTGCCAGTACCGTTCATTTTGCCCGCCATTGGGCGGAATTGTACAGAGATGTTGCCACATATGATACTGTGAATGGTCCATTAAGATTTTATTGTAATGACTGGCACTGCTTAATTGCAAAAGGGCTGGGGGTAGGAGTTGGGGTTCTCGCAGGCCCCAGCCCTCATGACCTTTTTTCTGCTGTTGTGCGAGACGGACACGGTAAACGATCTCATGCCCAACTAAACAATATATATTCCATTGCAAAGCAAATCAATGTTTATTTATAGAAAATAATACCATTGTAATTTCTTACGATTAGTTTGTAATTGTTTGATGCTGTTTTCGTTTGCTATGACAAAATTAAAAATTTGATATACATAATTGTGTAAAACATAATAAAGGACTGATGAATGACAAAATATGTGAAAAAAAGCAACATTGATTAATATATGTGCATGAGTTCCATTTACCCAATGATTGCCATGTTCCAAGCCACTGTACAATCTTAAATTATTGAAATTAACTCTAAAATAAGGTACGGCCAAATGTGCAAGAATATTTGTAAATTTAATGGTGAAAAAAAAATGAGGAGAAAAAAATAAATAATGCTGGAAGTGCATCATAATTTTACTTTTCATATACTAGTCCATGCACATGCCAATGTCCTCATGCATTGAACCAACTGTCTGCAAGATGAAAAGTGAAAGAAGCCCTAATGTGCCCTCGCTCAATTAGGAATAATATTTGCTTCACCGAAGAATGCATGACATTTTTGCTTTGTTGGTTTCTGAATTGAATGTCAACACATGGCAATATTTTGAATCGACTCATTCAAGAGAAACACTTAAACATGTGACCCAGGAGCAGAAAACTTGCTCGGATCTGACATGCGACAGGATATATCTCACTCGCTGTATCATTTGACATCATGTGCTCACACTTTCAGATTTGTTTTCTTTGCTTTGTACGTAGAGAAAGGATTATCATATTAGAATACACATAGTAATTTATACACACAATTCTGTGTTATGTAGTACACAAGAACTTTGTAGAAAGGACTGATGTTTATCACTTCCAAGATTTAGCATGTAATGCTTGCATAAACAGATACAATGTTTCCTTTCTTTTTTGTCATATGTACTTAGCATTTCACAAAATTTGATGAATGTCAAAAAGACAATTACATCACATTCAACAATGCAAGTATTGTTATGCAAAGACAAAATGCGTAACAAACTTTCATAAAAGGTACCTTGTTTCTGTGTTTTTTAAACATCTTCAGAAGGAAATCTGTCATGATTACCTCGCTAGATCAAGGAAACAGATAAAACCTGAGGCTTAGACAGAAGGGATGTGCTACATTGTAGCTCAGTATGACTTTATGTAGACAACAAATGATTACAGCTTGCTCTAACTTAAGCAAAATTTAATTGAAACTTCATTTTTCTCTTGTCAGAATTGTGTACATTATTCGATTCCGCAATAGTTGAGCAAAAAATTTCGTCACATATGAAAAATAAAGATCTGCCTTAGTTCACATAAAAATCTGCTACTAACGCTTCTCCATTTATCACTACTTCAGATGATATAGGTAACCATCTCTGTAGTCCTAGTTTACAATGTATTTCAGAATTACAAAGGGAATATGTTTGTCTATATTATTATGCAGGAGAATGCTTCGTTTGAGAAAAAAAAAAACAACACAAACTCCTGAAGTTCTGCAGACTTTGTGTCATTGCAGTGGCATTAGTCTTACTGTATCTGTTCTGATGAAAAATAAAATAAATGTTAAACAAATGATAAAATGTGCTGCACCAGAACGATTCAGAGTGTTTTTTGAGTCCTCAAAGCTGACAACATAATTTCTAAGCTGTACATAGGACTGACAGGTAGAGTACTTTCCACACTAGGACCATATCCACAGATCCATTCAGTCATTTATATATTTTGTAAAGGGGAAAAATCTGTTTAACTGAACTACCAAGCTATGTATCATTTAACCCAATCAGTACGAATAGAATGATTTTGTCTTGTGTTGATCTGACAAAATTATTTTTCAAGGCCTGTTGGCTGTGTAAAGTAAGTAGCACTTATACATGTACATTTGTATCATCTGTAGTGAAGTGTGAAATAGGTTGTTGAAAACATAAAATTGTAGCACAAAATGGTTTAATGTGGATATTAAAGTTAAAGTCTGAGAGTTTAGGGCAAATTGATGTTGTTGAAAGGTAAACCGATGTGTGATATTAGCACGAGTGTGTGTGTTTGTGTGTGTGTGTGTGTGTGTGTGTGTGTGTGTGTGTGTTTGGAATGGTTCCTGTCTCATTTTGGCCTTTTTGTTTTAAAGGGTGTGTACAGTTCTGGTTGAGGTGAGGATTTAGCTTTTAACGTTTTGCGAGATATTCAGAAACCACTCTATGAGATGTCAAAGAGCATGCCATTCTAAGGGGTATCAAAAGTTTATGAAAATCGGTTTGGAAATGGCCGAGATATCCAAAAACAAGGTGAAACAAAGAGATCCTAATAAAAGGCGTGGCCTGTCCCCTTTTATTATTGCCACTTTTTTGGATATCTTAGCCATTTAAAAACCAATTTTCATCAAATAAACATTGAATCCTTCTTAAAATTACATGCTCTTTCATGTTCATAAGAGGTTTCTCATTATCTCACCTCTAGGAATGTTCAAAACATGAATCCCCACCTCAACCAGTACTGTACAGTCTCTTTAAGATTTATGATACTGTATACGCTGTTATTTTCACATACAGATATTTTTGCGAATGAGGTCACGGACATTTTCGCGAGGTGTTGTTTTCGCGAATTGACACGGAGGCCTTCATAAATGCACTACATTGTACTACCTTAGTGTATGATGACATTTTCACATGTTAAATTTGCGGTCCAACTGTGATTCGCAAAATTCGCGAAAATTAAACTCTCGCGAAAATAACAGCTTATACAGTACTTCGTCTGTAAAACCAGTTTAGAGTAAGATTAAAGAAGTCAGTAGAACAATTAGGTAATTTAATCCCTATCTTTTTTGTAGAGGAAAAAAAAGCCCTTCAAACATGATACATTGTATAACAGATTTATAGATAAGGGTAAAGATGAGAAGATCACACGTACTAACAAAACTTTACATGAGCTCCCTCGTGGAAACTTTGTGAGCTCCCTCATGGAGATATTATGAGCTCCCTCGTGGAGACATCATGGTATTTCTAATATTTTTGTTTAATACCTCGAAGATTTATTATGTTTGTTTAATGTTAGTATTGTCTGGGACAAATTATTTGTTGTATAGGGCCCTAGTTTTTTCTCACTCTTCTTTCTTAAAAATACAACAACAACAACACAACTCTAAAAATTGACAATGTTATCACGGAAAAAATGTTCCATCATGTTCCCATACAAATTGGTACATGATAGTAAACATGAACTTTTTGTAACTTACTAGAATGTTGACATATTAAAAGTAATCCACGTGATTGAATATCAAATTTAGTGATTGTGAGAATTGAAGTGAGCACCTATGACTTGAAGCTATTTCATAATTCCAAATTTATGACAACAATTTTACTCTAGTTGCTTTGAGTAAACTATATTTGAACCTGCCTTTATAACAAAGTAATCCACATGTTTGAATATGAAGTTTCGTGATTGTAAGAATTGAAGTGAGCACCTATGACTTGAAGCTATTTCATAATTCCAAATTTATGCCAACAATTTTACTCTAGTTGCTTTGAGTAAACCATATTTGAACCTGCCTTTATAACAAATGTATGCTGTGAGCTTTATAAGTTAAACCTTATGCTTGTTCAGACTGACATCCATAAAATGTGAAAAAGATTTGAACCTCACAAACATTTAACAGAGACTATAAAAAAAAAAACAATTAGAAGTAGAAGAAAAAAAAAAAAACAAGGTTGTTTCCTCACAAAATCCGAGGAAGAATTATACAGCAAATGGTATAGACCGATTCGGGTTCGTTGAGGGCAGCAGACAATTTGAGGCACTGGGCGCAGCCATGAGCTCATTTTGAGGTGTCTTAGCCGACCCCCCCCCCCCTCTCCCCCACCCCACGGGCAACATGTTTATCGCGCACTCAGTACGAGACGCCCATTGGCTAAAACGAAAATGCATCAGTTTTTCATTCCGCACCCGGAAGGGGTGGGGGAGAGGGGAGGGGGGGGGGGGGTCAGCTAAAACACCGCAGTAATGGCGCTGCCCATGCCAAAAATACACATAGCGCGTCACAGAATCGGTCTATAATAAAGGGAATGACTTACATCATACCTCTTGTAGCTCATCAGTTGGTAGATTGATCTTGTACAGGAGTGGGAAACCCAATTGTGTCACTCATGTCGTAAACAATGTTAGGTGTCATGTTTTGCATTTTGTAGTAAGCCAATTCCAGTATACCTAATTTTTAAATAAAAAAAAAAATCATAATTATTTCCATGCTGATTTTATTTGATTTCATTAGTGTGCATCTGACCTGTGAGATGATTTTCTAGAAATAATGCATGTATTTCAGTCTGCTGAAGTGAAATGAGTCAAAAGAGGCCCAGGTTTTTCATCCTAGAAGAATCTTCATCAGAGGCAAAATGATGACAATAAACAGTAATCAAGCATGAATACACTTATTTGGAATACAGACTTAAAACAACATTTAACATGCACTATCTGGGCCCCGTTGCAAGAAAGTTGCAATCAATTGCAAATAATTGCTAATTTTGAAACAACCATTCTGATTGGCTCAGGGTCTGCCCTATTAAGAAGACATGCATGCAACAATGATTTTGATTGGCCAGTGACAATCAGTTGCAAGTTGCGTTTAAACGCAAAGTTTCTAGCAACGGGGCCCAGGACACATAAAAGCAAAATGGGTTGGTGGGGTGTCGTATTGGGAGCCAATTAAGTAAGGAAAGGGGATTAAAACAATATGGAGGAGGCTATTAAAAAAAAAAAAAGGATGCCCAGGCCCCCTAACTCAATTTTTGTTCTCCATTCGCTCACTATCTACATCTACTGACGTGGTAGGCCTACTTATAGCAAAGTCCACTTTTGGTGATAATGCTGAGGTGCATGAAGAAACTTGTGAAGCTGATAAGTGTGTTATAGTTCAGTCATTGTTTTGTTTCCTGTTTCTATCATAATGTATTGTTGATTTTGTAACGGCCTCTAATCTAAGTTCTGTTTTAAGTACATTTTGATGATCATTCAAAACTGTGATTTTAAACTATATTGTAAAGGGAATCTCCATTTCTAAGCCCTAGGCTTTTGCCTGATTTCCTCCTTTGACTCACATATCTATGTGAATAGTTTATATGTGATTTTATGAAATGAATAAATTGATTTGAATTGAAAGTACGTGGCTGCAAGGAGTTAGGTGGATATAACATCATTGGATATCATGCAGCTACTGAGTTATATTAAGCAGTTTTCAACCTGCTTAGCATCGAAATGTGTTAATATGTTAACCATGAATGTGAAACTGCTGCACTTTGAGATCTTTTTTTTTTTTTTTTTGTCTCTCCCTCTCTCTATCTTTCATTAATTGCTGCTTGTTTTTTTTTTTTCCAACTTCAGGTCGGTTTGTTGTTGTTTTTCGTTCGTTTATTTGTTTGTTTTGAGGAGTTGTTGGTGTTTTTAATTTGTTTGTTTGTTTATTTGGGGGTTCGGTTATTTTGTTTTCTTTCTTTCTATTTTGTTTTTGTTGCAGGCAAGCTCTGGCATATCGGACGATTTCACAAGAAAGCCAACTAGCCTGCGCCAGTGAAAGTGCATTGTCTATCCTCCCCAGTCTGACTGTGTGTGTCGTAATGGTCGATGTATAGCGCAGCGCGTATGTTCGCTTTTTCCGATCATCCGATGTACTTGCTGCAGCTGCTGCGCGTGCGTTGATGATAAATAGTATGGTACGTGGAAATGATCGCTCGCTGGTCCATGACCCGAAGTGCCGAACGACATATCCATCCAAGTGGACGCCAGACCGTACGATTACGCGATTGAATGACACACGTCTGCTCTTCTGAGGCCTCAATTATACGTAAGTGAGTGGCAAAATTGCGAAATTATTATTGTTGGACTGTTAATTTGAACGCATTATTTACGTGAAACTTTTGCTGCTAGTGATAAAAATGTAAACTGCGAGTCTGTGACCAATTTACGTAGTCCCACACGTTGGTATGTATGTTATTTATAAGTCATATATGATTATGATTGCATGTCTACAATGTATGTTTTCGATATTGACATACACAATTCATAACTTAGCGAAAACAAAGATTATATGCAGTGTATGCAAATAGAACATCATCTTTCACTGACAGCCATTTTGAATAATTGGGAGTTCACGCAATCGGAGCTGCACTTTTAAAGGTCACGCTGTAAGTAACAATTTTGTTATCGTGGAATATTATTTCAAGATGAAAGTACCAAAAAAGAGGGAAATAGAATGATGTGGGCCATGATGTGTCTCCATGCCAGTGTTTTAAAGCCTCTGTTTAGAACTTAACAAGTCCCTCACTGATAAACTCTTGGGCATTAATGAGTCTGTGAAGCAGAACTTAATCCAAATATCATCTGTAAGAGCATATTTCAGATTTGTGTGTAATTGTAACTTTTGTCACCTCATTTCCAGCAGAAATCACTGAATGGCGAATCTCCGGCCTTTGATACACACCAAGTGACCAACGTGACAGCAATCAAATCTGGAGCCACAGCGACAGAAACATTCTTCTCTGAGGGGGACGAAAAGAATGAAAAAGAGGAAGGAGTTGGATGCACTTCTCACAATGGCTAATGGAAAGAAAAATGGAAAGAGCAAGCGCTCTAAGGAGGGCCACGAACTGCTACGCCTCGACTCCGACTCCAACTCCTCAGACAATGATGAGCTGTTCCTGGCACCAAAGAAGACTGTTGTCAGAAGGTAGTGTGGATTCCATTCTATTTTGACTTATTCCTTCTAACTTAGTCAATCATTTACTCTTACCTGCTCTTTGCAATATAAGATTGTTAAATGAGAGTGTATTTATTGGAATATTCTTTATTTGAACAAATTTAATTACAACGTCAAGCAGCTAAGAACACTAGTAAGATCTCGTGAAGACTTCATGAGAAGAGATCTTCATAAACTGCCTCTTGGGGGAAAAAAGAAAAGAAAAGAAAGAATGAAATGAATAGCAATGTCGTTGATGACTCTCTACAATTGCAGCCTTAGATCTTCAACCCCCCACACAGCATATGCCTCTAATGAATGGTGTTTTAACAATCCTAACACATGTCAAGTCTCAAAGCGAAAATCTCTCTTATTCTAATACATCAATGCAAAAAAATAGAAAAATAAATTAATGAAAAATATATAAAAATGACTTGTTTTGTGAAAATCAGTGCCAGTGAATACATTGTACAACTGTACTGCAAACACCTTTGAAATGCATACAAATGTACTGTTAAAGTGTGTATGCTATACATGTGATTGGTAATGATTTTATATTTGTCAATTTTTGAATAGACAGATACATTTGTACAGTGTGTATGTACAAGTTTTGGGGAAAGTAATACAATAACATGTCAAAATATTGCCTCATAATGTCCCAAATTCAATTTTAAAGAAAGGAATTTCCTAGCCCTAAACTTAAAAAAAAAAAGGCCGGAAAATAACACGTACATGTGTACAACACTGTATGCAGTTTCTTATTCCGTGGCTGTGGGAAATGTATTCCACTGCCAGTTCTCTAGAAATTCTGTCCCAATACATGATTGTTATTCCTGTATAAATAATGATAGAAACACCTACATGCATGTTTTTCTGTAATTGCATTTTGTAGAGCTGTGATGTGAGTAATGTTGAGGAATATAGATTTTTTTCTCTTGTGTTGTATTGAGTGAGTTACAATGTAGTTGGTATTCTCGGATTTTACCCCTCGCCTAAACCTGTCTACTACTGTGTCAAAGAGAGATGCCTAAAAAGAAAAAACAAAACAAAACAAAAACAAAAGTCCCAGCAAAACTGAGCTGCTGAAATTAGGAAAATTACATAGAGAAACTGTAGAAATGCACACAGTGTAAAGTCTTTCCTACCTGTGAGAGATTACTGGCTAGAGTAGTTCTCTAGTATTTTACTGTTATCTTTGGAACAATCGTCAAAGCACATGCTTGTAGTACTGCACTCACACCACCTGATAGAATTTGAAACAAATATGTCTTCACTTTATTCTTGTACTTTAACAATAATTTTTTTTTTTTATACATCACCATATTGTAGTTCTCAGCAACCAAGCCATATCAATGTACGCAGGTATGTGAATTGCTCTAGAACTTCTAGCGACAGTTAACAGATCATTCTAAACATTGATTCCACTTACTGTACTTGTAATGTCACCTGGCTCTCACACTATCTATATATGCAGTATTTCAAATTTCAGTCATATACATTGTACATACAAAGGTACATCCTGTACACTGCATTACTTACATGTAGCAGATGACTTTGGAGGGAGAGAAGATACAGATTATTTTTTCCTGTTGTGTTTGAAATGCTACTGAAGGACCTGCAACATCCCCAAAATGTTACGTATAATGTCAAGCCCTGAGGCAGGAATACTGTGCACTGCCTATTCCTCACAACAAAATGCATCATCTGTCATATATGTTGGTTAGTCAATCTGATGACATAGAATACATTGGTACGTATGCTTTCAACTTGTCATGAGAGAGATGCCGAGTCTGAAGTACAAATTGTCTTCGGCCTCTTTCAAGACTTGTGATTCTGTGCAGCTTTCTGATGTGTAATACATAGTGTACAGTATCTTCATGCATTATTTCTAATACTTTCCTGCCACCTGGATTTTAGTGTGGCACATGGAATATCAAAGTAGATTTTAAACAAACTACACTAAAAATAATTACTCTTTTAACTAACGTGTGTGCTATTAAGCACATCTGTATTTTTTTTTCCCCCCATGGGAGATGTGAGAGAACATTATATCAAAATGTTTCACTGTTATGGGATCATGTGTATCCAATTGGTCACTGGTATTTGACTAACCCACATATACACATTTAATAGTACATCATCATGTACAGGGGTATGTGTCATTCAGTACAATCGAAAGCATTGCATAACTCCGTTTACAATTGTTCATTCCTATTTACTTGTGTCATTGCGCTTTTCTTTACACAGTACAACAATGTCGTTGTGAACACTCAAGCCAGGGGACTGATGAAGCAATTACCCGTAATACAAAATGTGAATGACTATTATCAAAGATGCTAGAGTACTTCATGCAGGATCTTGCCATAATTGTATGATCCACTATAAAAGCAAGACAAAACAAGACAAAACAAAACAAAACAAAACAAAACATAACATAACAAAACATTTAAATTGTCCCCACCAACTTGAAACACTATTGACAAAAACATAGAGTGCAAGTGTTACATTCTAGATATCACCAGCTCCCATTTTATAAAAAAGAAAAAGAAAAAAGATGCACTTGCTACCTTCAGTTGTGCCAGTATTAATGGTGAGAAAAACTATTCTTAGAGAGTGCGCGTACAAATGTACGATAGGTAGGATCTGGAGTGCCTCAGGGGTCGGTTCTTGGGCCTTGCCTCTTTCTGCTTTGTACATCAATGACTTGCCTGATGGTCTCGCGTCAAAGGTTCGCCTTTTTTGCCGATGATGCAATTTCTTACATGACCATCGACAATCAACATCATACGCAAAATCTTCAAGAGGACCTAAACAAAATTGGTGACTGGGCGAAAAAATGGATGATGGATTTAAACACAGATAAGTGCAAGGTTTTGACAATATCCAGGAAAAGAAGTAAGGTACAACACGTGTATCATCTAAATAACGCCCCTCTTGAATCTGTTGAATCTGTGAAGTACTTAGGTGTAACCATTACTTCTGATTTGAAGTGGACCCAACACATCAATAATACTGTCAATAAAGCCAATAACGTGCTTGCATTTCTAAAACGCAATCTTCGCATAAAATCTTCTGGTGTTAAAGCCACAGCTTACAAAACGTTGGTTCGACCAATTGTTGAGTATGCTTCTACAGTTTGGGACCCATCCACCAAGAACCTAATCCACCAAGTGGAAATGGTCCAGAGAAGAGCTGCGCGATTCACTTTAAATCGCTACCATAACACCTCAAGTGTCACCAAAATGCTACAAGAACTTGATTGGACCACTCTGGAACAGCGCAGAGAAAATGACAGGCTAATTATGATGTACAAAATACACAATAATCTTACTCCTCTTTCAGCACAGGACTATATTATCAAACAGGCTACTCAGTTAACTAGAGCCTCGCAACCACACTCCTATCAGGTACCATATTCGAGAACTGAATCGCATCGCCATTCGTTCTTCCCAAGAACTGTAAGGAACTGGAATTCCCTGTCGTCAGACATTGTTTCTGCGCCATCTGTGGGATCATTTCGAAACCGTCTAACGGTTGATCACAGTGGCTAGTTGTTTTCGTCAAATTTTCTATGTGCTTGTAAATATCTGTAAATAAATTGTATTATAATGTAAATAGCAACAGTCTGCAAGAATCTTCAGGCTATTGAAGGAGGCAGACTTAACCAGAAGAAGAAGAATGTATACTAACACTGGCTGTACAGTCACTATCAGGTACATGTAGTACAATGTGTACAGTTAGTAAAATTAATGAGAAAGACTCCATTGAGAAGGCTATGAAGTTACATACATATTGTACTTGCAACTTGCACAGACTGTAGATTAGAGTATAAAAAAAGTACTTTACAATATCTTTCATCGGTAATCTGAGGAAAGCTTTCACAGGTACAATGTATTTCTATTTTAGTTGCATTTCTTATAAATGAAAAGTTATAAAGATGGAGGACTAATAACGGGAAAAGCTTGCTCCCCGTGAATTAGTGCACAACATACTGTACATGTAGACCTTCACTTCTCCATTATGATCATCCAAGCACCAAGTGTAATACAGAGCTGCTTGTCACTTCCTCCTTTACATGTATGTCATCATTGCTAGTGCCCTTCAAAACTACCATATCCCATGGAGTTGCACCTAGTGTACCTTGTATGTGTGTGACTAATAGCATTGGAGGTATACACCATACATACAACTCTGGTACACTGTACCCGGTACTATACTGTCTAGTAAATGCTTTTAAACTGTAAATTAACATTATGTACACGTAGGCTTTCTGCAGCCCTGTGTTTGCAGTGTTTCTGTTTCCCGTAGCTAGCGTACTGAGTTTCAATTCCATGAAATTTAATGAAATGGGTTCTGCTGTGGATCATACACAGGTTTGCAGTGAAAGATTCATAGCAGATCTGATGCCTGATCAATTTATTGACTGATCTGCAGTTTGTATTAATGCTAACTTCTTTCATGTGAGAATACTAGTGCTTGCAGTGTTGATACTATGTACATCTATATCGTGGAAATGGCTCGGGATATCTTCATGAAACTTATTACAATGTACATGTGCATGTACTGACTGGCAGTAGAGGGAATTTTGGGGTCATGGGTTAAAGGTCAGGGTCAAAGGTCAAGGTCAACTCCTCAAAATTTCACTATTCCCTCATATCTATGCAATGCCTGCAGGATTTTTCTTGAAACTTTGTGTGTACTTGTATTACCCAATTCCATACACAGTTCTCTACACTGTCCTAGTCAAAAGTGTTGCAGTACGGAGATTTCAGCACATTTGGCGTGACTTGCAACTAGCACAAATTACAGTCAAGTACAACATACATGTGAATATTTTTGCTTATTACATATTTTATATCCCCCTTCACTCTGCCAAAATAAATTCACACAAACTTGATTTTACCCAGGTGAGCACAAAAGATTACACAAAAATTTCCACTTTTTTCATTTCAATTCAATTCAATTTGTTTATTCATCTCAATCATCATAAAAACAAATACATTGTGAGATCAACATAGCAAAAGGAAATATTGATGAGGAGAACGGGGACTACAGAAAGCGATAGCTTGAAAAGGCGTAAAGCCCCCAGATTACAAGTACAATGGTATATAGAATGCATGTACATGACGAAGTGAACAAAATTTTTAAATGAAGTAAACAAAATTTTTAAATGAAGTAGAATACTGAACTGCTTGAAATTGTACATAAAACATAGGAAAAAAATACTATACATTGAAAAGGAGAAAATAAATAAGGAGGTCTATGCCCAATGAAGTACAATGCCTCCTTCCCTCCCCTCCCCCCCCCCCCCCCCCCATGAATACAGTCACATGCAGACTGCATATATTAACCTCTTGGTAATAAAATTCATGGGTAATATTATAGCTAAATTGTAAATACATTTGGAGTTCAAATCATATAAATTATTGAACTTGGTTATTTTCTTTATAAATATTAATTAAAAAAATTCTTCAATTTAAACTTAAAAGAAGTTATGGTTGAACAGGAAACGATGTCATTTGGAATGTTGTTCCAAATACGGGGACCAGTATGCTATAACAGATTTTAGTATGGAGTGACTATTGGCTACAGGATAATTGAATTTAAAACGTGAGCGAGTATTATATTGGTGAACATCTTTATTGTGGCAAAATTGACTGAAGCCAAATTATTATAACATAAAACATTAAGTTAGCGATTTTGAATCTATAAATATCATATATTGTTAAGGTTTTTAAACGGAAGAATAAGGGCAAAGAAGGGGCAAAGTAAGCAGAATTAGAGCATACGTAAAGCTTTCTTTTGCAATTTGTGTATTGGATCTAACTTAGTCACACCAACATTTGCCCATGTGATGGTGCAATACTGTAAATATGGGAGAACAAGAGAATTATACAACATAAATAACTGCTTTTCAGCAAGCATAGTACGTAATTTACATAATATACCAATATTTTTAGAAACTTTGTTACAAATCAAAAAACGTTAAATTCTAATTTTTCGTCAAGTATAATACCTAGAAATTTAACTGATGTTGATATATGTAATTGAACATTATTCATCTTAATTTTGACTTCATCTAGAACATGAGATATTGTGGGTTTACGAAAATACATAACACTTGTCTTTACATGATTAACAATTAATTTATTAGCATTGAACCAATCAGATACTTTATCAGGCTCAGTATTTGTTTTAGAGACAAGATAATTAAAATCACTGTGAGAGGAAATAATATTGGAATCGTCGGCAAATAACATTGATATATATTAAGAAACAGGAGAGGGCCCAGTATGGATCCCTGGGGGACTCACTGGACCCTAGGGTATGATGAACCCTAGAATATGATGAACTTTTACCATAATTATAGTAGTGTGATGACCAGCAGACATACTGGTACATGTAGCCATCAGTCCACACACTATAAATATATAATGTAAGGCAGGATTCAGTCCACAAAACAAACATGGTAGCACATTTTACATTAATTTGACTTTTCTTTCTAAATCAGGCTTGTGGGAGTACAGACAGTGGTTTGAGTATGATAGTACTTGTAACCCAGCAAAATAGATAATGATTTACATGTACAGTTTAGGTTTTTACAATGGTATGATATGTTTACATATCAAGTAAAAACCTATGTACACTGTATACTCAACTGTTGTATGTAGAAAATTAATGACAATTGAAGGCAAAGAGCTGCTTAGCCCATTAAGGACAGGCTTATTTTGCTACAACTTGCATATATCCCATAGACACCTGCCCGAGTATACGCGGGACTCGTCCTCAACGGGTTAAGAGGACGATGGTACAATGTGGCTCTCTGCTGTAGAAATGACAATGACAAATTGTTGCAGGGTCCGTAATATGAATATTGCATAGCTCTTGTGTTACCATATGTCTGCAGTTGAGCAGGGCTGGATGTGGTAATGTTTAGTCTGAGGTATTGTCAAGTACCTCTGCAGCAAAACACAAAACAAAACTAAACTAAACAAAACAAAAACAAATCGTTACAGAAGGTAAAGCTTTGAATGTATCAAAAGCGCAAATTTATCAAAGCAGCACATTGATTATGTTTAGTGTTAAAGGCATTATTTACTATTTGCAGATGAAACAAAAACCCAGCATTCAAAATAGTTCTAAAATGTGAGTTTGGTATAGAGACAACCAATGAGAATTAAATCTTTTAATTAGTATAATCTAGAATTGTTAAATATGAAGTACAGTGTATGAACAATAGTTGTAATAAAAATTGTTTCTAGAATAAACCATCTACAGTTCTGGCTTACTAAGAAAATTAGTGATAGATCTAAGATTTATTGCAGATTTTTTATATTGGGTAATGTTTGGGGAATGTTTTGTGATACAACTGACCTACGCATATATCATGCATCGAATGTGATAACTAGGAACATTTTTTAAATCACAGCTCCCAATGGTAAACAGTACCTTTAATGGCAAGCTACACATAATGCACCCCCAAATCCCTCTGTTTTAGAATATTCATCAGTTACATGTGTCTCCAACAGAAGTGAGTTACGTGTATGTGAGCAGTGCAGGGTTTATTTGATTGAGATGCTGAATCAAGACATGATTTCTTCTCATTTCTTGTAAGGTTATTTTCAATGTTTCCAAGATTTGAAATAATTTAGCCAATACAGGAAGAAAACAAAATGGCAGTTAAGTCACCTGACCTGCAGGTGATACTATGACATTACCACAGTCTTTCACTTCAGACATCAGAAAGGAAAAAAGTAATGTCCTGCAGCTACACTGTACAGTGTGTAACATAATTATAGTGAAATTTGGAAATGAGCAAATATTTTTTGTTAGTAGAATATAAAAAATGGGCTGCACTGAAAACCCCTTACAATCTGTTATGTCATCATTATCTGTTTGTTGTGGGTTGCACGCTGTACATGTATACATGTACTGTACGTGTAAGTTTTGCCTTGCAGTGGACTGCAAGGGTGAGTTTCCACACATCGTTCATTTTCATACCATCTGTGAACAAACTTGGCTATATCAGCCGCTTCATGTGGTCTGTTCCACAATCACAATGAGTGATGACTCGCGACGTGAATGTAGTCAGTGACTTCATTTTGCGAAGCGAGAGATTTGGCTGTCCAAACTGTCTCCCTAAAATAGATTGTTCAAACCCCACAAAACAATAGCAACAACAAATTTCTGCCATTTGCTTTCTACATGCATTGTACTGTACTTTTACTGTGTAATTTATTGTCTGGTGGTTACTTCGATTGTCTAATGAAATAGAGATACTTACAAAATGTTACCTATTAAAGGTCTTTGTGATATGATATCTATCATTGAGCATATTTGCTCAATAATATGGTTCATAGGTGCTGCATAATACACTGTTAATGTTGATTTTTGTATTTCTTTTATGGGTGAAGAACTGAGAACTATGCGTGGCTAATAGAGTTAAACATTTGAACAAGTTGATATGGTCTACAAACAAGAGCTTGATCAACAGAAATAGTTGCTAGTTAATCCTACTCACTGAAAATCTACTTCAATACTACTTCTACTTCCTATCATATTTACACTGCACAAAGTTTTCACATGCTAAGCTGTAGGTTTTCATTTATTTTTAAATAAGAGTTATAAATCTGGCAAAAAATTTATGTACCATGTAACTGTTGAAGTTTTCTGGACAACCAGATGTTGCCATATCTTTACATACACACACACACTAACAAAGTATACCTGGAGCATTCTTCAAATGAGGGGAAGGCAAACTTCGGATTCCAGTCAAAGAAGTTTTTGCATGAGCAGTTTCTTTTGGCCAAAGTGAAATTATGTAGTGAGCTTTGTTTCCTTGCAAATTATATGGAATTGCCTTTAAATAATGTGTGTCTACCTGTCAACCCTCATACATGTAGACACTTTGCACAAGCTTGTCAGGAAACTGTCCCCATGAAATGATAGTGATCAGAAGCACAAGTGTTACATTTTATAATTTCATTTTGGAGATATTCTAAGTAGAGATCTTGGCATACATTTGTAAATTGAAGTACAAATTGTATCATTGGTACATGTACTTGAAACATATTGTGAGCCAGTAAACTTAGATCACTTTTAACATTGTACATGCACATGTAGGCCTACACCAGTACTGTGAATTCATTGATGCTTAAAGGGAAGGTACATCTGTAAACCCAAAAAGCAATGTGGATTGAGTGAAAGCAGCAACATTAGTAGAACACATCAGTGAAAGTTTGAGGAAAATCGGGCAATCGATGCAAAAGTTATGAATTTTTAAAGTTTTGGTGTTGAAACCGCTGGATGAGGAGACTACTAGAGGATATGACGTATGAGTGGACAACAATACAAAGAAAATATAAAGGAAATTCAACAAAAATTCACTTTTCTAGAATTATGAAAGAGCAATGGGCCAACCTCTTTCAGAAAGCAGGGGGAATAATTGCTACCCCTAACATATGTCAATATCAAGTTGATGGAATTTGTAATTTTCATGAAAAATGGATTTTTGTATAATTTTCTTTATATTTTCTTGGTATTGTTGTCCACTCATGTACGTCATAACCTCTAGTAGTCTCCTCGTCCAGCAGTTCCAACACCAAAACTTTAAAAATTCATAACTTTTGCATCGATTGTCCGATTTTCTTCAAACTTTCACTGATGTGTTCTACTAATGTTGCTGCTTTCACTCAATCCACATTGCTCTTGGGGTTTATCTTCCCTTTAAAGGTTCAGTTCAGCTTAGTTTTATTCTGCATTCCAAGTTAGTAATTTGGTATTACAAAATTCAAAAAAGTGGTGGGCATGATTACACATGGTTGTATGCATTATTTGCATCAGTAAATGTCATACCATTCAGTACATTTAGGAAGTAAATTTTTTTTAAAAGAAAGATCTACATTGTAGATATTGAAGACCAATGTACCAGTACTCCAACCCAGGAAATTCTTTGAATAAAGTTTCTTCAAGGATATGACTGGAAATTGACCATCTTCATAATAGTCAAAGCAGCGCCTGACAAGGAAGATCATACATGTGTAGCCGTATACATAGGTACCTGGTAGGTAATTCTGCGACATAAAATAGACTATGTACCGGTAGTCACAAAGCACAGCACAAATCTTGTTGTGTCTGCTGCTTCCACATGCATATGTCCCAGAAATCAACACCACTGGTGGCAGAGGATTTGTCAGAAACATGATCTACAAAGAAGTAAACAATTCTAGATAATGTATCAGTTGATTCATGTGGAGATATACAATGTAGGGCTATTCTGCACACTTTCAAATTTGTCTGCTCTAAATTCACATACAGTGTATCGGTACATTTTGTACATGTTCGGTATGTACAAATCAGGTACAGGTGTGCAGGGGAATTACAGTGTATGTGGGGATTGTGTATCCGTAGAATCTGAATCTCCCTCCGTTAACCTGACTATTCACCAATACCAGGCAAGGGCTTGCTGTGTTGGGACTTTGACCCCGTTTACAGTGCGGGCTCGGCCACGGCCGAGCCCGCCTTCATTCCAGTGTAAACGCACAAAAGGCCAAATGCAGGGCCAAGATTGGCCGCGCATTTGGCCACGTTCTGGAGGTGGCCGCGGCCGAGCCCGGCCTTTTCTCAGTGTAAACGCAAACTGGGCCAAATGCGCGGCCAATTTTAGTCTGGCTTCCAGACCCTCTGCCCGTACTATTTCGCTATCCAGGATATTAACCCCCTCAACGTTGAAAACTAACTAGTTTAAGGTAGTTTTGTCCTGCAAAGGATTTTTCCTTCGGCAAAGGCCTTTGCCCGAACGGCGACTTTGTCGCCATGGAATCCAGTTGGCAAAGGGTCTGAAAACCAGACTATACCCAATTGCGTTTGTTTACAAGCAGAGCGCCACTACGACAAAATATTGAAAGGTTTGAATTAAAAGCGCGGCCGAGCCCGGCAGTGTAAACGGACAAAATTGCGGGGCACGGCCCCGCAAATGAGGCTGGGCTCGGTCGTGGCTCGGCCGCGGCTCGGCCCAGCCCCACACTGTAAACGGGGTCTTGGTCTTTGCACCTGCAGTGTTATCGAATCTGCCTTTTTTTATCACAAAGTATTCATGCATTGAATTTGAAATCATCCTCGTCTCATATGCCCTGAGCATGCTAAAGCATACAAAAGTAATGTACATATTGTATAATGTACCCTGGTACATTCCATCCATTACTCAGAAGGGTTCCCATAAGCCTGGAACATTAGTCCCCTGGGGGAAAAAAATCCCAAAACAAAACAGAAGGGGAAAAAAAAAAGAAGAGAGAGAGAAAAAAAAATCAAATTCTGCCAGATCTGTGACAAGAAGGCTGCAGGACATTTTTTTTTTCCTATTTAGAGAATCATGTATTCAATCTAACCATCAATTCATTTTATTCTGATAGAGATAAGCCTTGCAGCTAGGCATGCACATGTGCATGTATAGATACATGTATGTGTCTTTTTGTCCCCCTTCCTCTCTGCAAAGATTGCATGAATTCATTAATCTGATTTGCATTTGATGTGCATGACTCATCCAGTACTTAAGAAGTTGATCAGAAATTTCTGGTGTATTACATCACAAGCATCTGTTTGTCATAAATTTGTTTTACTTGTCCCGTGTGCATTCATTTTTTGCCCTTCCATTTTCTTTTACTTCAGGGCTTCATTGCCGAAAATAGACTCTTTACTGTAAAAGTGGATTTACCAAATACAAAGAGGGGTGCGACCACTGGAGATTTTTTTTTTTTTTTTTTTTTTTTTTTTTTTTTAAGTTGGAAATATGTGCAACTGTCCAACTGTGGCACAAAGCATGATAATGATGATAAAAAGAGTGTTTTTAAAATCCAGAACACATCCCAGACTTAGTCTGTACATGTACACTGCATGTATAAAGTACCGGCAGTTTAGGATACACTGGTAGTGATTTACAGACCTGTATCATTAGTTATTTCGTTTCAATCTGGATGTTTTCCATAAAAAAACAACATCAACACAATATACACTTGTAAACAGATGTTCACTATCGCAAGCCACACAGAGGGACACACTCATATACCAGCACAAAGCTGCCAAGATTGATTTATCTTTTGATACTAATTCATATTTTGTGTTCTAATTATGAAAAACCATGAATCTCCACAGATTGTAGACAAGAGTCAAGTTTAAATGTAATACATTGTACAGTATCTTCCAATTTTGTAATCCCTTCATGGTATTCATTTTTCGTCTGTTGTGCAAATGCAATTGTGCTGTTTTATGGCTTTCACCAATATGTGCAGCGTTCTGCCATTATGTGTATGTGAATGTATAGTATTGTATTACATGGGAATGTGTATGTGCAATGTGTCTACACAACTGGAAGTAGGTATTGTGCATTATATAATGTGTGTTTCATATGAAGACATTTCATGCTTCATGGCAGCGTGGTGGAGGGAAGCGATGGTCAGACAGGTCATATTACACTCAAAATATACATCACTCTCAATCAGTGAATTTTCTTCCTCGAGAACATACTGAACCATCACAAACTTCATTTCATAGCAGGAAATGAATCTTGAAAGTGATGGTATAGTAATGGTTGAGATGAGGATTGGGCTTTGAAATTTTTGTGAGATACCAAGAAACCACTTATAAAATACATTTAGAACATGCCATTCTAAGAGGACTTCAAAGTTTATTTGATGGAAATCGATTTTGGAATGGCTGAGATATCCAAAAATAAAGTAAAAGAAAGTGGTCCTCATGAAAGGTGGATTAGAAAGTGGGTCCTCATGAAAGTTGGATCCCACCTTGTTGTCAGATTGCTCTGTTTTGGATAACTCGGCCATTTCACAACAGATTTTCATCAAATGAACGCTGAATTCCTCTTGAAATTACATGCTCTTTCATATTTTTAGGAGGTTACTTATGATCTCACTGAAAAATGACAGAAACCTGAAGTTGGGTCTTTTAAAACCAAAACTATATGATCCCTTTAAAGGCATTAACCCTGTATGTGCCATGGTTGAAACCCCCTGTGTGCCACATTATTCTGAGACAATAACGTAGTCATGCTTTGAGAAAACATTCTCTTTTTCAAATCTATGTAACTTCTAAAGATTTCTTTTAAGCTGGACATGTAGTGAGCAGAGTTGTTGAGAAAATAGAAGCTTTGCTTTGGTGAAAATTGTATGACAAATAGATGGTTGTTTTTCTTTGAAATGACCAGTAGCTACATTACTACAGGCATGACTTTTGCGCACAAAACAGTAACAGAAACTTAGAATTTACACGCAAATCTATTAGGGAACACCACTTGATAGTCAATCACCACTTAAAATGCAAGCTATATGTGAGATGAGCAGAAGTGCGAGAAAAGTTTTCATTGTACTGCGGCATTTGACGATTTATCGATCAGTTTGGGCAAGGAGGTTCTAGAGAATGGAGTCACAACCGTCTTATTTCCTTTGTTAGATGTTCGAAGCCGCCGCTCAAAAATATTTGAAGCATGTGCCAAACAGGATCTGCCGCGCAGATATGAAGACAATTGACTCGTGTCTCATTGCATAATCACCACCCACTTTCAAGGGAAGATTATGTCTTTGTGATGGTAAATACTTTTCGCTATCCCTTCTTATTTAAGGTAGGTGGTACAGACTCAAGGATGCGCGAATAGAAATTGAGCAAAAATGCTGAAATAAAGATGAAAATTACTTGACTGGGCATACCCGGGCACTAATCTGATATCATCTATCAATGCAAAAATGTTTAATCAGTATGATAAAGTGTAATTATACAAAATGTGAACTATAGTTATAGTAAAATTGTTTGTAGACTACAATGTATACCATCTACAGTTATGGTTTATTGAGAAAAATAGTGATATCTCCATATATTTGAGGCTTTATTGCAAAACATACGGGTACGATGTTTTGTGATACAACTGACGTACACATGTGCATCAAATCTGATAACTCAAACATTCTTTAATCACTGTTCCCAATGGTAAACAGTACCTTTAACAGAGCGTATGTCTGGAGAATGTAGAAAACCTCACAAACAAGGCATATAATAAAACAGATTTGGTGCAGGATGTCACTTTGTATCTTGAGCTTGTTGTTTTGATGAAACCCAATCATGAAATCACTGTCGTTAATGTTTATTACCATGCTGTCACAAGGCATAAACCATTCTCATGTACACATACTGTGTAGCCACACTCAAACATTTTGCTTGGCACTTGGACATAGAAGGTACAATGGCTATATTTATAAACCATTTTGTAAAATATTGGGCAATATAATTTGAAGGAAGGGAATACAACTGTAGTGGTTTTTACCACATACTAGTGTATTCATCATCTTTAACATTACTCTTTTCCATCTCTTTCTCCTCTTTCTGAATGTATCCACACATATTCCTTATTCTACCTCTCACTTCTCTTGTAACTGCCTGCACATAAATCTGTCTATTCTGTATCAATCCATTCATCATCTATTGCAATATCTCTCCAATCTAATAACCCTGATATGACTATTCTACATTGTACACTATACGTACATTGTATGTATTAAAATTCATCCATCCATATATCTATCCATTCATATATCACCATCTCTGTTACTTCCACATAAATCTCTCAATTTTTCACCCTTTCCTCTATCTCTCTCTCAATAAAAATCTGTCTACTTTATCATCCATTCCTCCATCTCTTCTTGCTTCCTGTATAATTCTGTCAATTCTCCTCCCCTCCCTCCTTTTGTCTGTCATGATTAATCTCTTCTTTTTCCATCCTTCCCTCCATCTATCTTTCATTTTCCAGAAATCTGTCGATTTTTTAATCCATTCGTCCATCGCTCTTACCATTTTCCCCTCCATTCCTCCATTTCTTTTTCTTAGTCTATAAATCTAAGATAGTAGAGATAATAAGATACGAAGGCGCGCGATAACAATGGACACAAAATGGCTACCCTACATGACGATACAAAAGAGAGCTAAGTACAAACTCAGTACACCTAGGAACATCATTCATTTCCAAAGGTAGTAGTATCTTTATTATCTTAAAAAGATTTAAAAATTATAGTCGTAGCTTTTTTTCGATTAAGGGGATTATTTTGAAGAACAAGATTTTAGAGTAATAAGGATTATTTCGTGGAGGTAAAAATTTGGCAACAACATGATCTCACAATCAGAACACTTGATAAACAACATCTTCAAAGACAGCGCATCTCAGGCAAAGACACACATCACCTGAGACGCGCTGTCCCTGAAGCCGCTGCTGTTGTTTATCAAGCGTCAAGGCACCGCGTCTCAGGTGATGTGCGTATACGCTTGAAGACCATGCGCTGTCCATTTGTTTTGTACAGGATTAGCACGCACTTTTGTGTCTTATTAGTTAAGCGTCTTTGCTATAAATTTACCTGTATCCATTTTTCCTACCATCCTTCTATGGGGGCGCTGTGGCATAGTGGATCGGACTCCTGACTCTAATGCGGAGGACCCGAGTTTGATTCATGCCCAGTGCTTACCTCCTTGGTTCTTACCCATCATGTCCCTCACAACCCAGGTGTATAGATGCGTACCTGGTAATGCTTGGGTAATTTATGATTTGCAGGGTCCTCTGGAAGAGTAGCGGCAACACTGAAGAGGTTACCTTGGATAAATTAGTCATTCTTATTGTTGTTGTTGCTGTTGTTGTTTTTGCTGTTGTTGTTGTTGTTATTATTATTATCATTGTCATTATCATTATTATCATTTCTTTCATTCCAACCATGAATTGATCCTTTTCTCTATCTACCATCTGTTCGGGTGTGTCCCTCCTCCATCCGTCCCCAAACTCAGACCAAGGGCGTGTTCCTGCTGCTCCATGTGCCTGCCCCTGGTGATGTTCATCCTCACCGTTCTCTGCATCGTGGTGACCGGAGGACTCATCTGGATGCACTTCAACCTCAAGCATGACCTCGACCAGCTCAAGATAGAACTACAGAAAGGTAGAGAAAGCACACAAAGACAGTACAGCACTAACAGGCAGAAGGTTTTGGGGAAAGAAAGACTTCTAAAATATGAATACAGACTGTAAAGAAATAAGATGGATATTGAGAACTTATTAGGGAACTTACAACCTGTATAGCAAACTAGTATAATTATAAAAAAATATGCATTTGTCATTTGGAGCATTATCTTGACCAACTCAGAGCATAACTGTATTATAGAACTGTACGTAGACGAACACACAAGGAAAAATCCTTCCATTAAACTGAAGTTTAAGAAATTGAATTGTGAGAAAACAGTGATGTATTTTCAATGAAATGAGTTTTGATAGAAGCTATTGGTGCTAAATATGGCAAAAATAGGCAAAACATTTTAAACTTTGGAGAAAGATTGTGATCACCTCAAGGCAGAATTACTGAAAAAACAAAATTTTTACCTCCATGATTTTTGCAGAATTTGGCGAGGAACCGAGATTTGCTATTTAATAGTAAAATGCATGCAAATGAAAGTGTTTGTCTTCACAATGCTCTGAATGCCAGTGGCAATTTGCAAAAATTTCATGCTAGGAAAAATGCCATTGGCTCAGATTTGAGAACGTCTCTGCCGTAATGTACAAATTGAGGTAGGGTGCATCAAATAGTGGATACTCAGAGGAGAAAACAAGTGCCAAAGAGAAAAAAATAAAACAGACAAACAAACATACTTCATAGAAAATCATATCACTTTGACTTTTTTTTTGGTCAAATTCTTTCCAATATTTGTGCTGTGATTGTAGATGTCAGCGTATATTGTAGTTCATCCAAAGTGGCAACGGTAATTTTTCACACTCAGTGTTCCAGTTTTGTGTGCTACTTCAGCTGATTGCGGCCTTGTAAACGTGTGTTTTCTAATATTATTTTGTATTTCCTGTTCTATAGTCACACAACAAGTAGAATCAACATCATCTCAGGAAGCCACCATCATAGATCTAGAATCCAAACTGCAAAGGATTAGTGATGTTCCACAGAAAGTAGATACTTCTGCAATCAAGGTGAGGCCTGCTGCGTTCAGTGATTTGGTTAATACCTCATGAACCCCTTACCATATATACGGAATGGTTGTGTTCAGCACAGCAATGTTTTCTTGTATTACCATACATGTATTTCAACTTTTTTGATGAAAGTCGTGTGGAGATTTTAAAAGGAACATTCATGTTGCATGTTTTCGCATGTAACTTTTCTCAGGATGTAGTTGTAAGTGTCAGTGTAGATGGGGGATGTAAAGCAGTTCTTGCATAGCTGTGCTTTATCTTTCACAATTATGATATAACTGACAAATTAAAGGTGTATTGCGAGTGAGATTATTAACTACGCAGACAAGGTTTGTGGCAATAAAATATGCGATTTAATGTTTGTATTGTGCGTAAAGCTACCAATGCTAGTTTGCTAGTTTTAGAGTTTATGCTCTTTTACCAACCTTTTCCTCTGTCTAGGTATATCAAAAAGTCGATTCATTTGAGATCTAGACACTCAAGGACATTCAGTCGTGTTATTCCCCTCTTGTACCATGCAGAACAGACTTTATCCATTTTCTTTTAAAATCACTTATTTGACTGACACTTCCCGATTGGTTTTATGCTAAACTTAATTTATTTTGTTTGTTTGTTTGTTGTTGTTGTTTTGTTTACAAGTAGTCCTATGTACTGGCCCTGACTTTCGAGTGCTTCATCTTTTTCACCCAAATTTCTTGTCTCCACAGATTCGCCAGCTAAATGAGACTCTTCTTCAACTAAAAAGCAAGCAGGAGGAATTAGACAAACTCAAGAGTAGAGTGGAGACAGTAGAAAGCCGAATCTCGGCTGGTCCTTCAGAAAGTCTCCAACAGGTATCACATCGGCCAGAGCTGGAAATGTTCATCATTGTTTGATAATTTTAATAAGTCAATACATTGAAAGCTGTCTACGGCAGCCACCTTCCTATAGTGGCCACAGTGGATTGTGGCCACCTTTAAAAAAAAAAAGCCAACAGCCAATGAGTTTTTATTATGCAGTTTACACTGTGTGATGATGATGATGAAGATGATGGTAATAATGATGGTGATGATAGTGATGACGGTGGTGACGGTGGTGACGGTTGTGACGCTGATGACGGTGGTGATGGTGATGATGGTGATGATGGTGATGATGATGATGGTGATGATGATGGTGTGTGAGTGACCTTTTGTGAGACCTGCTACAATTGTCAATCAGTACAATTTTGAGGTGATGATGATGATGATGGTGGTGATGATTAACAGTATTTATATTGTGCCATGTGTCTGTCAACAACATTTAGAGACACCTGGTTCTCTCAATATGTCACACATTGTTCACAAAGTGGCTGGAAATGACAGGTCCTTTGATAGTTCAGAGCTGACAGTATCAATACTTTGTGAATTAGGATGTCAAAGACAAGTGTGTGAGTGACTTTTTGTTAGACCTGCTACAGTTGTCAATCAGTACAAGTGAAGAGATAAAATCACATGTGCACATTGAATGTAGTTTTTACAAACACATGGAGTTATCAGAACATGATCACAATTAGGGGTAAGAGAACATGCTAAAATAACCTCCTTGGTGGAGGTAGTTAGAAAGAAAATCATGGCAGGTCTGACAATCACAAAGAAGCAAACACAAGACAGTGTGAAATAGACACTTGTGTCAGGTTCAGCTACAGTCCTGGAAGCTACAAAGAAAAGAAAGAGAGCATGTTTGATCAGCATTACCTCTAGAATTACAATTTTTGTTATCATACTGTGAGCCCAGAGATTATAACTTTCTCTTTTTCTTGTCCATGATAAAACTTAAAAAAGAGAAAAAAATGTTGTAATGCTGTCAAAGCCTATTTCCTGGTTTGGTCTTGATTCTTCAGACAATAGCCAATCATGGAAGCCATATAACAGAACTGGAGGCCACTGATAAGGACCACAAAGATTTACTGGACAAATTACAGGTAAGCTTGGCTTGTCATTAGGGTTTTTACTGCCTTAAAGTTCCTGGAGGAGAAAAATGTGACAGTGTTTTGTTGTTGTTGCTGCTGCTGTTGCTGCTGTTTTGTTTGTTTGTTTTTTTTTAATTGTTGTTGCTTGCTGCTTCTGTTGTTGTTTGAAAAGGGCAGGGGGTGTCAGGAAATGTTCATGTTGGAGAAGTATTACCTAAAAGAAAAAAAAAAACAGTTAAGCAATTGGTGGTGTTTGGTTGTCTGTTGACTCAAAATGTAACAAATGGATTTTGATGAAATTTTCAGGATAGATCTATTGTGATAAAAGGAACAGTGGATTTTTTTCTTTGTTGTTACAAAATTTTGTTTCAGCCATGTTCATTGTATCAAGAGTGCACTGCATGTCAAATCTGTTTGTGACCAATGCTAGGAGGATATGACGACAGTGAAGGGTCAGGTAGATTTGTTACTACATCCACCCACCACTCAACCAAGAGCCGCAACAAATCCACCTCCGACAACAACAGTTGCTACAAGGAAAGATACAGGCTCAGATACAACAATGTCACCGAGTGGTACAGCAAATCTCATTTTATTACGTGAGGTAAGTATACACATTTACGTGCATAGCAACCCACACTGGGATTTTTGTCCTCCAGTGTAGATGACACATAGAGCACACCTTGATGCATTCATGTACCCAGCATTATACTGTATGTCAAAAAAAAAAAAAAAAAAATATATATATATATATATATATATATAATGGGACCCTCTGCAATGATAACATTAAAAATAGTGAATTAATCCAAATACAATTTCAGGGTGTGAAACTATAACTTATTACCCACATCTTACTGAAAGCCCCACCTGATTTGCTTCAGTGGTCAAAGAGAAATGAGGAGTTTTGTAGAGCATGTCAGGAATCCCTTCCCTCCAAGTTCTGTCCATTGTGTTCACACATTATGCAATTCCATGAGCATCCAAGTAATAAATTTTGAAGAATCAGACCCCTGACATGCTTAACAGCGATCTACATTTCTCTGTGACGACTTAACCAAATTGAATGGGGTTTTCTGCAAAATATAGCTAAGATGTTATATTTAAAGACCCTGAAGTATGCTTGTAGCATTCAGACAGTTTAATTATATAGGAAGTTATCAATGTGAAAATCTGGTTGTATTTTTTTTTTTGACATACTGTACATTGCTTGAATTCATCAGCACCTAGGTGTGGTGCAGCTTCTTCCCAAGCAAAGGTATTTTACAGTTCATCGTCAAGTACGTGACAAAGAATCAGTATGTGTTCACATTTTGTTGCATGTTGTTGATTCAAAATTGGATCAAGATTATTTTGTTACTAAGATTCATTTGGAAAGATGACACAAGTGATTGTTTGTGTGTGTTTGTATATATGACAATTGCAAAAAAAAAAATGGTGATAGTTTAACCCCAGTATATGTATTGTGCCTCAACCAGAGGAGTTAAAGGTACTAGCCCACATTTGCAAACCCACGAAAATCAAAACTGCATAAAACAGGTCCAATATGACTTCAAGTACAAGTTATAACAGTAACATACCTCACCTGTTGCTCTTTGTCTATACCATTCAATAAAAGAGAGAAATTCATTGTTTTAAAATCAATTTTCAAACCGGGTCAAACCGACCCAAAATCGAATTACGAGCGTGGGCTAGCTACGTACTAACTGCGACCAGCCCCAACGTGCAGCGTTGGGGCTGTGCCGTTTTCGCATTCAGATCAAGGAGTTGTACAAAACGGGTGCCGTTTCGGCGGTATATTTCCTTAATTTTTCAACAAAAACTACTAGGAATACTTACATGGGTCGATTAAACCTACATGATTAATTTCGGTGACTGTTTGATGCATTTCATTGCTTATGATGCAGAAAATGTTGTCTTATAACTCGAATATCTTCAGCTCACCGATGCTCACTGAAACTCACAATCACTTGCACAGGCGCACAGCATGCAGGCAGTGCAGTGCATTGAGAGCATGCATAATGCGTACTAATGGATATAGCAGTAAGTCTCTCCACTGTTGCACTAGGGCAGGCCGCTTATTACTCCTAAAAAATGTAGAAAATTTTGCAGTTTCTAGATAAATGGGTGAGAAAAACCAAGTCGAAAAGGTAATGTATTAATTGTCACTGTGTTTATGATAGAAATTTAGCCGTGCTTTATTTGTGAAGTCGCCGTGAATGTGGCAGTGATTTTTGCTCCCGCTCAGCTGCGAGGTAGCTACCAGGACCGCGCCTTGCGGCGCGGTCTCCGGGGCTAGCTACTAGTATGTACATGTAACTTACACATGTATCGCATGCAAGTAGTACGTACATGGACCGGAGCTAGCGAGCGTTATACGCGTGCATACGGTGCATTTTCATTTATTTTTATGAAAGTAATGGACTAATTGGAACGAAATTTTGCACAGGTGTTACTGCAATCATACCCAAACTCCATGCTAACTATGAGACCAATTAGTGCAGGTTTACAAATGTGGGCTAGTAACTGTACCTTTAATAATCTATACTGATCACTGATTCTTGCATTATGATTCTTGCCTTGTTTTCATTACAACTGACTGACAAATTTCCCTTCATCAACACCAACGTAAATGAGCACTAATTTCATTGTTGAAGCTGCATTTACACCATGTTCCCGGCAACCACGGCAGCCCCGTTTCAGGCCACTGTGGACTAAACTGGATGGACGTGAAATGACGCGGTGAGATGTGATTGTCAAACATGGCAGGCCGTGATTGCTGTGGATGCCGTGCCAGATTTTTAAACTGTCAAAAAAATTGCCACGGCAGTTCTGGTGGTAATGTGGAATTTCGTATGCCCTGATAAAACGGGATGAATGCAACAAAACACGGCAGCACGTAATAGACCATAACAAAACTTGGAGGCAGTCCGTTGCTGGACACGATGGGAAATATTGATAGTCTAGCCTGATCAGATGCCCTGAGAACAGCGTCTGATAGCTATAATATGTTAACTGGGACAAGGACTCAAACAAATAAGACTAGAATGCGAAGGGGGGAAAATAGGAGAATGTCTCATCTACCCATGGCGCACTGTGCTTCGGCCAAATAGGGCTGCCATGGCCGCCGGGAACATGGTGTAAATGCAGCTTTAGAGTAATAGCCCTCACCTTAGGCATACATACTTGGGTGGGATACTCGGGTACGTCAGTGAAGAGCACTCTTTCCATTATCGATGCTATGTAAGGTTCCCACTGGGAACGTAGCATTAAGAATACGTTGTATGTTTTTCACCAATTCTGTATGCAGGAAATGAGGAGAGTTTGGGACACAATAGATGAACTGAATGTGACGATATACACTTTGTCCTCGGAGCATGACAGTCTTGCAGCTTCTGTGTCCAAGTTAGAGTCCAGCCTGCAAACTTCAGGGCTTCCAACCCAAACACCACACCCAGACCACACCCAAACACCCCATTCAGACCACACCCAAACGCCCCGCCCAGAACGCACCCTGTCCCCCGCCCTCTTAGTTGGCCAGTATGATTTGGCACAGATGGAGGCCGACATTGAATATTTGGTGAGTATTTCATTTCTAAGTCGGTACCTACTCTATCACCATGCCATCAGTGTTCTGTTTTTCCTGTGAAGTTGGAGCACTCTTTTATTGGTCAGAAATATTCTTGTCAAAATTCAGCTTAACCTGCTTTAATGTGAAATAGTTTGAATGGCAATATACAATACCAGCAATGCTCTTTTATCTTCCTGGGAGTTTTATCAGCATCATCCAGATTACATAAAATAAACAATTACCAGGTAATGTGGAAATTGTACCATAAAAATAGAAATTTGGGGGTCTTAGGTTTTGCACTCAAGTTAGGTAAGACGAATTTAGCATGTTTTTCATTTCTGTAGAATCAAAATATGATATAGTATTACACACAACAAGCAAAATATTAGTGTGTTTTTTATTTACACGCTTGTTTTAAGTCACATAAAATATGCAAAAATTTCCACTTTACAGCATAGTGTAACTGCCAGTTCAATATTACATGTATATGAGACCCAACAGATGTCCACAAAGAGCTGCTCTGTGTTATTTAGCATGTGTGTTAAAAGGTGTGTACAGTTCTGGTTGAGGTGAGGATTTAGAGTGGTTCAGAAACCACTCTATGAGATGTCAAAGCGCATGTTATTCTAAGGGGTATCAAAAGTTTATTTGATGAAATTCGGTTTTGAAATGGCTGAGATATCAAAAAACAAGGTGAAACAAAGAGATCCTAATAAAAGGCGTGGCCTGTCGCCTTTTATTATTATCACTTTTTTGGATATCTCAGCCATTTGAAAACCAATTTTCATCAAATAAACATTGAATCCTTCTTAAAATTACATGCTCTCTCATATTTCAAAAGAGTTTTCTCATTATCTCACTTAGGAATGTTCAAAACATGAATCCCCACCTCAACTAGTATTGTACAGTCCCTTTAAACATCAAGTTTGACTTGTATCATAAGCAATATGAGAACCTTCATTGTGAGTGATACTGGAACTGATTTGGATGTTTTTGCTCGTACCAGGTAGCACTGTCCTTAATAATAAAATAATGCAAAATGATATGCAGCATTGTTTCTTTGGAAAGAAAAACATCACTCTTTTGTAGTGCGAAACAGCTGTGATATTAGAGGAATAATCTGCTAAATTTCATTGAAAGTCAAATTTTTCCCCAAAAGAGAGCTAAAGCTTTTGATACCTGAAGTATTCTCATTGCTCAGTCATATCATGATTTGAAATAGGAAGAAATAGTTCATTTTTGATTAATTAATTAATCAGTATCATGGCTTATGAATTAATTGATGATCAATCATTCAAGGTGACCTTCACATTACATTTTGAAGACATGGTGATACATTTTGCTTTAGCTCTGTCTTGTCTTGCAGTAGGCCCTAAATCATGTCAATCCTAATAACAGCTGCCACTGTCCAAAATATAAAAAATGTGCAGTGGTTATAACATTTGCATTCATATTACACATTTGCTTACGCATTTTTCTCTCATCTTGCATGAACTGGATTGCTGCAGAAAGAGGCATACCAAAATATCAGCCTTGAATCTGTGACTCCTCCAGAACACATCCCCTCGCCAGAGGGGAGAGCCAATGATACAGAAATGCAGCTGTTCGCAGATAGATTACAGCAGCTTGAGACAAGAGTCAGTGAGGTGAGAGACTTCTTGATTTTTTTTCCTTTTTTCATTCTTTTTTTCCCCCATTTTTTATATGTTTTGGAGGTGATACCAAGGACCAGGAAGCCTGGAGAAAAAGCCATAAAGAAAAAGAAAGTTCAGTCCCATCGAGTGGGAAAAACATGCATTGAAGATGAGGAGGATGTAAAGTCATTTGATACAACTTCATCTGTGTACTTACAAGCTTTGTGCATTAAAAAAGGCAAATCCCCAAAATTTGGAGCACATTTTTACTTTGTAGGAAGAAAAGTGAAGTGCTTTTTTCATCTTCTAGGTCAGGCCATGTGTTTTGAGTTTAGTGACCTTTATTTCATGTCACAAATACATAGTGAAGACAATGAAATAAAGACATACAATTTTTTTTCAACATGAATTGATCACAAGTAATGTTAATGCATTCTGTACATATGTACTAATGGTACATACCTATCATGGAAATAAAGATTTAAAGGGATGGTACAGTATTGGTGGAGATGAGAATTGGGCTTTTAACTTTTTGCAAGATACCAAGAAAACATTTATGATATAGTACAAAGCATACCATTTTAAGAGGAATTCAAAGTTTATTTGATGAAAATCGGGTTTGGAATGACTGAAACATCCAAAAACAAAGTAAAACAAAGCGATCGTAATGAAGTGTGGGTCCCACACTTTATTAGAATCGCTTTTTTTTTTAATATCTCAGCCATTTCAAAACCAATTTTCATCAAATAAACATTGAATTCCTCATAGAATTACATGCTCTTTCATATTTCATAGGAGGTTTCTCATTATCTCACCAAATAATGTTAGAAACCTAAAATTGGGTCTCAACGAAAACTATACGATCCCTTTAAAGTTGTTGTTGGGTTAAATTCCAAAGAATATGTCTTGTTTAGTCTGTTCAGTAATGAGCAACATTAATATATAAAGTGGGATGCTGAACCAATCATTATGATTGGATTGTCCAACATTCCCTTTCTTGGCAGAGAGAATATGGACTGTTCAACTCATGCACTTTTCCCCCTTGTTGACATGGTGACATCAATTGTTTTTCCAGTTAAATCCAAACGATCTGAATAACAACCTTCTCAACATGAACACGACGCTCGGGATCCAGCAAGTCATGGCGAGTGCCATGGCTGCCTACAACGAGGAGGACGTCGCCAAGATCAAAGAACTCTGCGACAACATTCTGACGCTCACGGACGACATGAAGAGTGTGAAGTCCTACCAGGAGGAGGTCGGCTACCGCTTGACGTCGATCACCGACCAGATACGGGGCCTGCAGACCAGGTGTTCGTCGTGTCAGCCTGTTGCAGCGCCTTCCCCAGCAGGTAAGGTTTCCGACATCCTTTGCTCACTCTGTGTTTACTGCTGAATGTGTGCTACCCACAGATGCTTTCACTATTTGCAATACAAGCAACTCCCGTTAAAAAAGTCCTCGGCATGAAACTTTCGCGATGCATACATGCATTCTACTTTTGCAAATCTTGGCTCCTTGAGAAATTCTGACAAATTCATGCACACAAAAATTTCTAGTTTTATAGTGTATCAAAAATTCACTATAACAGAGGGAAGTTTGCACCACAGAGTTTATTGATTATCATTGATTATGGGATCTTAATTTTACTTCATTGTAATGAAATTTCATTCTAACTGTGTCTGTTGTAACGGGAGCTCCCTGTCCTGGTCAACATTCCCAGAGATAATGTTACATTGCTTTGTAATGAGTTAATGATGCTAGCTATGAATATTGTACATCATGTTTGATGAGAGTTGCTATCTACAGTGTATGTACATACACTGTACTTGTAATGAAATATGGCAATTAATATCCCACCAACCCATGCTTCCCCCTCCCCCCATTGTGTTAGTGTTTGTTTGTCTTTTTGTTCTATATTTGTATGATCTAATTTTTATTACATTGATGCAAAACAGAGCAGCGCGATTTGTTAACCCTAACTAGGCCAGGCTTTTTTGGGTGTTTTGTGGCCCCCCCCCCCCCCCCCAAGATCTGGGCCGTCGAAAATCGCCACAAAAATTGGCACATCCATTACCTGTGGCGTAATCTACCAAACTATACAAAAAGAAATGGAAATTTTCGTCAAAATAATTAATTATGCTAATATACATAGAATCATACATTTTGCTCTAAATCAGAAAGTAAAGCTCCTAGAATCCTAATTGTTGGTGATAGCATTCTTTGTAGCATTCCTAACAATGTACTTGACAAAAAATCTGGTATCAAAATCAATTTCTTATGTATTTCTTTGTTTTTCGATTTTTGTTTTATCATTTTTTTTTCACGAAATTTATGACAGAACCTATTTCAAGCATAATTATGCTGAAATTAATTGATTTCAGCATATGAAAGTGAAAATAATCATATCTTTATGAATAAGTAGAGAAAACTCCATTTGCAAAGACTTTATACACAAAATCACATTTTTGAGCCATTTTCGGTCTGACAGGCATGTATAAAAGGTCGTGCAGCGTCGTAACGGAATGCGCGATTTTCGCGAAAATGATGTCAAAAGATATGAGATACTTGAAAGTAAAAAGTCAGCGAATGACGCGGTCAAAAAATTTTGCGCGGCGAAGTTGTCACAAAAAATGTGAAGGTGGGTGGTTGATTCAACCCCCCCGGCCTTTTTAGGGTTAAAGGTGATTATTCTAGGCATAGTTATATCACCGATATGAAGCATGAGCTGGGCTTCGAACTACTTCAACACCGACGCAGGGTAGGACTCATCACTACATTCCATGAGGCGTTTGTGGGTCGCCTATCCATCCCAATATGAAAAGCCCTGAATCCGGTCCGAAGGGTTCTCCGAAGGTCGGCTTCTACGAGTTATATCCTAATCGCCACAAACAAAAACTGCCACAAGTACTCATTTACTCCAAGAACTATCACAGATTGGAATGCACTCCCACCAACAATCACTGCCATCACAAACAAAGACTCCTTCAAAACAGCAACCCTCCACTACATCTAAGAGCAAAACAGCTAGTTCCTAAAGCTTCTCTCTCTGCGCTCCCAACATCAGCACACCCCCTGTCCGCTTGGCCCCTGCGTAGGGGTGTTGGACAGTAATTAAGAGGAAGCAGAAGACAAACCTTCTCAAATTTTTTGGCATAAAATCCTACTATCTGAGTGGGACTAAGAGTTTTCAGACAAATTATGAAGGCTTCAGCAAGCCATTAGTAATGACATCAGTAAACCAAATAATTGATGTACCAACTACCAACACACTACCATAACTAGCCAAAAAGGATTGGGTTCACTAGAAGGTGGACTGCACTTTATAGGCAGAAGAAGTATTTTGCTGTCAGAGCTAAGGAGGAAACAAATATGCTATTATTTGCCATTATATGCCATTAATTTATCTCATGAAAACATAATGTCTATTGCCCCTGCTCACTGTGCCTAATGTGCCACAATGCAAACATTATACAAGTAATGACTGCTATGAGGGGCACAGTTAAAATTATGGGCCCAATGTGATGTCAAAACCATAACTATGCCCGAAGCGAAGCTGAGGGCATAGTTATGATTTTCACATCACCGAGGGCCTACATAATCTTATCTGTGCCCCGAATATCAAGCTGTCATTATTTGTTTTATATACCGAAAATATAGATTGCGAAATATAGATACTGAAAATATAGATTCTAGTCTCTTTTACAGCACTCGTAATCAACGCTGATCGACAGCGCGGCGGTCGTATCATTGGTGCGTACATATGAGTGATCTATGTGTACGGGGTTGTGACTGTCTCCAAACCTATTTACAGGGCACAGTTGATTCTATGCCCCGGGCACAGTAAATCATGACGTCATTTTGATCAAAAATGGGGCACAGCTATTTTCATGACTCCACTTTTAACCAATCAAATGAGAGGAATCTATATATGAGGTATATAAAATGTTTAATTACTTTGATCTCTTCTCCTGTCACCAGTAACATATCTTGTCAGTGCTTTATCCTCGGATATTTGGTTGCTTGTTTGCTTTTGAAGGTGTCACTAGGAGCAAAACTGAAGGGTCGACCGTATCCACTGAGAAGTCAACAAGTAGTGTACCTCCACATCTACCCACTGTAGCACCACAAACAACTAGGTCACAGCCAGGTATGTGCAGAATGGATGTCAAATCTTGGGCCCTTACAACATATCGTCTGTTGAGAATGAGAAGGGCGTTAAGTTGTCCCGAACACTATGAGTTTAGAGGCAACTTAACGCCCTTATTATCCTCGACCGTCGATATCATGTGCTATTATCTACTTCCATTCATGTTGCTGTTGTAAGTCAAAATTTTAAAGTGATGTCTTTTATGCCAAGTCGAGAATAAATACAGTTATGCCAACTGTTACTCTGTGGCAGTAGTTTGTTATCTTTTTTTTTAATACCAAATATACTGCAGGTTTTAGAGGAATACTCCCCCCCCCCCCCCCCCCCCAGTGTATACTGCACACATCTATTGCAGGAAAGGTAAAAATACTGTTTTCCTAGCAAAAAAGAAAAAATGTGCCTTTTCAGCCATCAGAATACTGTATAGCTGTTTAGAAGGTTGGTATCCCTTAAAATAAAATGGTTAGTGTGAAAGTAGGATTGTTTTGAAGCATATTAATGATTATTGAGAGGGCCCCTATCAGTTACTAAACAATGCATGATAAATGCTGTATGGTATATTGGAATATGTAGTGTTTCATGTTTTATGCTTGCATGGGTAGTGTGTAATCACCCTATATTCCATCTCTCTTTTATCCAGGGAATAATCCTGACAGCACATCAGAGTCACCTACAAGTCCATGAAGGATTTCCAGATAAAAGGTACAAGCTACATTGTATAATCTGCTGGATATTGGTAAAAGGAAGGAAGTAAATCCTTTTTTCTTGTTTTTTATTTATTTATTTATTTTTTTTATCAAGGAGCAAAATGTATATATGTCATAAATGGTATATACTGTATACGCCATATATTTTCGAAGTTTCATTTTTCATGAATCGGGAATCCCCAATGATTTCACGAGTGGTTAAATTCGCAATCGTGGAGTCCTGTACTGAATGGAGAAATGTACACGCGTACGTCACATCCACATCGGGATCAGAGTCAATATTTTCGCGTGTGTTTGATTTCGCAAATAGCGCCTGACTCGCGAAATTCGCGAAAATAAAATCCTCGCGAAATATTCGGCGTATACAGTAATCAGAGTAATATTATGACATCTTTACTTTGATATATCTCAGCAGGTTGAGTGTTCATGCTCCAAACATAGCATCCCACTAAACTCTCCTCTTATGCAATCTTAAGACATTGGTACGTAAGATGGGTTTAGCAGATGTGTCACTTGCTTCATTTTGCCAAAGCAGGGCAGAAATATTCTTGATGGAAAGTGTCTTGTCTTTATTGATGAAGTGTGAAATTCACAAGTGATATATCCATGCTTGTCTTCCAGGTTGAGAGCTGTGTTTCACTTGACCTAAATTCCTCTGTGAAATAGGGTTACATCTTATACATATTGTTTTTCTCTTTTCTTCTGATCTTATCTGTATCCTTCTCTCTCTCTTTCTATATCTCTCTCCAATCTGATCCCATTGGCAATCATGTGATAAGAATAATAACCATAATATTAGCCATTGGTTGGCCTCTTGTATGGAAGTTGATGGTGGAATGGGGGGGGGGAACTATGAGACTGTATCTATGCAAATAGTGTGTGGGGGAAGTGAAGGGGGCAATAGATTGTATCAATGCAAATCGTGTGTTCTGGTATTCCCTTTGAGGTTGGCCACTTCATTTTCTAGTTGTTATTAGATCTAGGATGAGGAAAGAAGAATCTAAGCAAAATGCAAAAGGGTTCTTTCTCGTATCGTCACTGGGGTGACAAGACCTTGTATCTTAAATTTTGTTGAAAAGCACTTTTCTTTTTATCAATTGTGAGATAATCAGGTGATATCCTGTCCAAATCCTGCGAAAATGCGAAACATGCGAAAATATTCACCTTCCAAAATGAATCCCATGCCTTGATGATACGAACATTTCAGTACTAGTATACCATGTCACGGCTTACCAAACAGACCATACTGGCTAAGCTTGTTTACGCACGTCCACGTCTACTTACGAATACTGTAGAGAGCCAATCCATTATCGCAAGGGGACCACTTGTCAGAAATCTAGCGCGATGGACTTAACCACTTCAAAAATGTTGAATTCTAACTTACTAGTTCGCAGAGTTTGGTAAGTCTTTTTCATGCAGTGTATAACTAGTATAATTCTTATTTGCTCGTAAGTTGAAAATTCACACTTTCTTTGCCACTTCATATTTTCTCTGGTCCCCCAATCGCGAATTTAACCACTCACGAAAATGTGTGACAGCAGCAATTCGCGAAAATTTATGTACGCGAAAATTATAGCGTATACAGTATGAGAAAAAAAACATTTCAAAGTTGTAAGAATTGTGCATTTTGTGATCTCAAAATGGCAGGGGAAAAAAAAAAATGTGTGCTATCAATGAAGAGCAGGGCTTCTGTTTCACAGAGCAATCCACTGCAGCATGCATTAATGAGAGAAATTTGTAACCATGGCAGTAGCAATGCAATGATCAATCACCTCTGTGCATTCTAGTTGCCATGGTAACTGCAATAATTACTGCAAAAGTATGTGTAGTTCCCTTCATGAAATGGCATGCCGAAGTGTCAGCACAAAGTGCATGGGGCAAAAAATGTCATTCCACTTATCGACTTATGAATTAATCTTTCCCACAGGTAGAGGACGCAGGGAGACCAGATTGAACAAACTCGAAACTCTATGGATGGGGACAAGTCAGTCAGTGATTGATTGCAGTAAAGTAGATGTGTCACAGAATAAGAGACTGGTGATCATTTCTCACCGGTGACTCTTGAGAAGACTGGTGCACCACACCAGATGCCATTTTTTTTTTCTCTTTCTCTGATAGAAGAGTTGAGATTGCGGTTCCGCAGACACGATCCTACTTCTTTGTGGAAAAAGAAACCAAACAGGCAAAGAATTGAGGATTGCAAGGACTTCAAATTGCCCAAAGTTAAACAACTCTCATCAGTCTGAAGGTAGCGTAAGCAGGATTTCTCAGTACTGGAGATGGATACAGATGGAAGAAGGTGATTGGCAATGCCTCTTCATCGGTAAAAATGAACACCAAAGGGTGATGAGTTGGTGAATGGAAAGGAAGGCCTGCAGGATTGGGGAGAAAACAGGGAAGTGATGTTCTCACGATGTGGAAAAGATGGTCAGTTTCAAGTGTGAAGACTGTTGTGTTGAAAAGTGCTGCAGTGTGCTCAGCAGTTGCACTTTCGAAATGGATTGGAGAATGTATGATCTGCACTGTGACAAGCGACGCAGCAAGTTTTTCAAATTGATGTCACATCACTGTTTCTTTCTTACTGTTCCCTCTGAAGTAAGTGTCCATCTTCATGATGAATATTTAGCAAATGGCGGAAATTCAGCTTTAAGTGAACATTTCCGAATAATTTGACATATTCCCTTTAGCTTCTAATGGGTCTGCAAAATGGAAGTTGGTAGTATAACAGTAGACTTACATGATATCTGGAATTTAAAAAAAATAAAAAAAAAAACAACTAACTTTTTGTGTGTACTTTATGCAATATTAGTCAGATGCAATACTGGTTTATAGTGTAGTTCCATCATTGGCGGGATCTTCAAGGCTGATCGTTGCTTAAAACTATGAGCTTAATAGTGATGGTGATGATGATAATACCTGTGATTAATTTTAGCAAGAATAATGCTGATGACGGAAAAGAAATGATGGCTATCTCTGCTCTATCACGGTAATTGTCAATCTCCATAGAATATATGTACTCAGTTAAAGACCCAGTAGCATGGGGATAGGTTGGCCCACTTGAAATGATCTTCATCCGCTGCCTGCTGGAGCACATCGGAAAACTAGGAATAGGGCAGGCCTGCTAGAATAGAATTCTCCATATCGCATATAGCCGATATACAGCGATATCAGCTATCGATATCAACATCCTGGTATTTTTGCTGGGAAGCTCACTTCCGGTAACGGCTATGAAACGTTATACCCTCAATGAAAGTGCGAAGTTTCATCGTTCTTTTTCTGAACTGTTCACACATTCATCATGGATGAATTTCAGGGAATGACAGTGCCACAACTGGGAGAATTTTTTTAACAGTCGCGGTGTTCAATATGCGGTGAAACGACGACAAGAACTCGAGACACTCGCCACGAAAGCCAACGAAGCCATCGTATAAAAGCAAGAAGGCATCGATCGCCAACTGGCGCGCCAGCACCGGAAGTACCCTTCCCAGCACATCCGGGTACTTTGAAGGGAATTTTTGCTATCGATAGCTGATATCGCTGGATATCGGCTATATGCGATATGGAGAATTGCCCGTCAGCCAATATTTGCATCGAAACGTTCTGTAGGCTCATTTGTGGAATTTCAACTCCAGTTGAGACCCTTTGACTGTGTGTGTAGTTGCACAGAGATTAACCCATTCCTTATGGGAACCTGGGGGGCACTTCATGAAGCATTTTGTCCGACAGAGTTGTCGGACAAACTTGCTCTCAGCCAATCAGATGCAAGGATTTTAGTAGCTTGTAACAGTTTGTCAGAAAAATATCTGAACATAACGCTTCATGAAATGCCCCCCGGGTATACCAGGTTCCCGTGGGTGCAACTGATATACGGGAACCTGGTACTGTAAAAGTGGAAATTTTCACGCATTTCGCGCAACCAAAAACTAGCGTGAAAATAAAAGCACGCAAATATTTTTGCTTGCCATATGTTCCTGTACTTACTGCCTTGATTCCGCGGAATTAAAAACATGCGAAACTCTTTGTACCTGGCCGAGCGCGAAAAATTAGTCTCGCGAAAATATCCACTTTTACAGTATACCAGGTTCCCAAGATGAAGACAAGAGTGCCTGCTTTCATGACGTAAATTCATGTTTCTTTCTGTTATAATGTCCAGAAAAATGGGTTTGATAAAAGGATGAGTTTATTCTATCACCATATGTTCTCCTTCTGTTGGAAAAATGTGTATATTACAGTTTTATTTAACTTTTTACTGATTTAGTTTGTGCTTATTCTGCTTTAAAACTCGTATGAACATAGCGAATAACGCTGAGCTCAGTAGATTTCTGTGTTCGCTGACCCCAGTCATCCCATTCAGGTGCCTGGTTTTATGTAGAGCAAAAGGGTGTGTGAGCCCATCAGCACACGCTCTATTCATACCTCGCACCCGATTGATATTTTCATTGTTCGATGGCCCATGTAGTTGGCTGTGGAAAGGGGATACACGTACCGCTTGACTGCTTTCGCACAGATGAATCTCGTTTGGGGGGATTCAAAGCACTCATAGAATTGTGGAACGGGTTTAAAGATAAAGCTGTATACAATTCGTTACAGGGATTCTTGAAAATGGGTCTAGGGCAATTACCCCCTGGGCAATTACTGCGGACCCTTCCCCTGTCCCTAATCCTAATCCTAATCCTGAAACTAATCCTAACCATAACCCAAACTCCTAACACTAAACCAAACTCCTAACCCAAACCCAAACTCCTAACCCTAATCTTAACTCTAACCTTACCACTAACCAGTATTTAGCTGGGCGGTAATTGCCCTCTGGGGGTAATTGCCCGGATACGCTTGAAAATATCCAAGCCCGGCCAGCCTCCCCACTCCTTGGTATCCCCATGCTACTGGGTCTTTCAGAAGAGTAGGCAGAATTTTTTTGACAAGTGAACAAATTATTATAAAGACAGATCTCATCACTCATGAGCTTAGTGTGTTTGTGATTGAGAAAGTAAATCATGGAGTGACATCATTTTCTTGATTGATATTGAAATAATTTCTTGTAGTTTTAAGTCATTTTCTCTTGCAAACATGTATTCATGTTTCTAATGTGGCAGTAGACATTTAGATATCAAAGAGAATCATTATTGTCATTTATTTTATGCATCAACCGGTACAAGGAAAACTGTTAATTAATGACTTGTAGATAACAGTTGGATGTCGTGGGGGTGTGTGTCTGTATGTTTGTCTGTGTGTTTATCAAAGGGATGGTGTAGTTTTGGTTGAGATGGGGAGTTCATATTTCAACTTTTTGCAAGATAATTAGAAACCACATGAAGTACTAAAGAGCATGCAATTTAAACAGGAATTCAAAATTTATTTGATGAAAATCAGCTTTGAAATGGCCGAGACATTCAAAAACAATTAAAAGTATAACAAGGGGGTCCTAATAAAGGTAGGTCCCACCTTTTATTACCTCTTTGTTTTTGGATATTTCAGCCATTTCAAAACCAATTTTCATCAAATAAACTGAAATCCTCTTAAAATTGTATGCTCTTTATTTTTCAAAATCAAACAGAAGGAAACTGACAAGAAATTAATATAATTTATTAGTAGAAAAATGAGCAAAGAAAATGGGATTCCATCGGGATTCAAACCCGAGACCTCCGGATTATTTTTTACCAAGTTGAATTATCGTTCAGGTTTATGTCAGGTTTAAGTGTGTGCATGTATTTCACATACATTACACGCTGCTACAGTATATAGCTCTTGACCATACGAGCATTGAGAATTAAGGGTTTCTGCAACGAACAATGTTCTAAGGCTTTCTATAGCTCAGTTGGTAGATCAGTGGGCTAGCAATCAGGAGGTCTCACGTTCGAATCCTAATGGAATCCCATTTTCTTTGCTCATTTTTCCGCTCTTTAATTTTCATAAGAGATTTTTCATTATCTCACAAACACATTGGAAACCTGTAAAGCCCCATCTCAGCTGAAAATATACCATCTCTTTAATGGTAAAGTAAATCTAACTCCAGAATGTGGATGGTAATGAAATGTCTTTCTTTTTTGAGAAAGCATTGAGTGTGCTGCTCATATCACTGTTAAGAATTTTACCAACAAGGTATTAGGGCAAAAGTCCATAATTTGTTGTATTCTAATGTGATGCTTACTTGGGAGGGGGGAGGGGATGATGGAGGTAATTTCCTGTGTTTCTATTTTTTTCCTCACTTTGAGCCAGTATAAATGTGCCCTTGGCTCTCTAGCCATGCATGTACCCTATGTCATGTTGCTTTAATATAAGACTTGTCACATGCTAGACTGGTATCATCTTACATTGTATAGTTTGTACCACTGGTTGAGATTTACTGACATCAAGAAAGATAGAGTCTCGGTGTACTATGTGTGTCAGTGATACGTAATCTCATGCCGGTCATTATGCAAGTCAAGACTTTAGACGGGAAACTGCTTCCGTCCAAATGGTAAAATGTAAGCTGTTTGTAGAATCAAAGGGTTACAAATGGATTGTTTCACTTGATTCAATTTTATGGATCTTTGTGAAAGCTTGACAATTTGGGCATTCATTCAAGGGACTGGTCACTGAGATATTGAAAGGAAAATGTTATGTTGCAATCTGTTCTGTATAATTGTTTTCTATACAGCAAACTATTCCCTGAATTTTGAATGATGCAATGGTACCGTATGAAAGATTATCAAGACCAATACAATTTGCATCTGTAGAGAAATAGACCATAATAAGATGAGAAAAAAAAATGCAAATGGACATATTGGATTATATTAGGGAAAAAGGTTTTGGATTACATGATTTTATTGCTTAATCTTGGCTTATGGCATTACAAATTCTATCTTTTTTTTTCTTTATTTATTGTTACCAGCTCTGCAGCATTTTGATTGTATTATTGAGCTGCTAAAATGACGGACAGGAAAGTTCAATTATACTGCATGTTGTGGTAGGAACTACTTCATTGTATATAATTACATTATAAAATAGTACATACTCTCTTGGAGAAAAGCTATTTTTATTACACGAGTGTACCTCACTTGAGCGCAAGGTTGGGGCATTCCGACCTCAAAGCCGTGAAACGAAACCTTGGAAAGAATGTCGATAGTACCCTAATATACTGTATCATATACTACAAAATGTAAATACTTAAAAACTGCATTGATTCAGGATGAAGTACACGCGAAGATTAGACATCTTTAAGCTTCAAGGTTTGCTTGTAAGATCTTGGTGTTAGCAAAACTTTATTTGAACTGTATTAGCATAAATTCATGTATAAACTTGTGTGCTTCGACTCTGAATTTCAGGTAATGTGAGGAAGCCACACAAACACCATCTCAGAAGGCTGTCATATTCATTGCTTTTTTAATCACCCGACTAATTTTTCAGGCAGCTGTGTCGGAGGTGCCAGTGAGCGCCATCTAGTGTTTGAATAATTATAGTCATTGTCTGTTGTCTGTTACAAGGCAATTCCACATTTTTCGTTGTTGTTCAAGTCGACTTTAATATGAAAGAGAGTACAATTGGACCAGCAGAATGGTTGATACTTTATCAATACTGGACCTACAATAAGACAGCTGGGGTTATAAGTGATAATCAGTGAAAATCAATATCAACCAGTTTAATATGCAAAGTAGATTTGATGATGTCATGACTTCAAAAGTTTTCCATTGACCTGCACATGATACTTCCACTAAATTTCTGTAATTGCATGAAATCAATTTGAAGAAAAAAAAAATTATTGTTCATAACAGTTAGTTTGTTTGCATGTGTGTTTGTGTGTGAGTGTGCACCTGTGTGTGTGCATGTGTGTTGAATTATGATTACCTATCATTAGCAGGGGGTGGGGGTTGTGGTTGTAGTTGCTGAATTATCAACCAAAAACATGAATTTTATAATATTTTGTGCATGAACCAGTGGGACAGTTGCAACCATGTCTGCTAATTTGCATATGCTGTTGTAACAAGTATTACCATTCGGTGAAAAAAAAAAAAACCTTCAAATTCAGTAACTTCTGTAGTAAACATGGCAATTTGATAAAACATCTTCCATTCTGTTGATTTGATTTCGCTCTTTTCATTTAAGTCATATACAATTGTAGTGTGGAATTACAAATTGTACACTTTAGATTAGTATAAAAGGTAATTGTAGTTTCCCTCAGCATGAATATGATTTTCCCCTTTATTATGCAAGACAAGGAATGTTTAGTGATATATAGATGGTATACTATAGTGTTCTATTTTCATATTGCTGATGTGATGTAAATCCTGGACATTCTGTGTGAAAATTGACAGTGATATGAAATGACAGGTCTGTGTTTAGTATCCATGCTTGCTGTGATGTTTTCCCTTGTTGATGCTCTGCTCTGTTGCAGGGCTAAGAATATGGTCCGTTATCCCCTCACAAGATTTTTTTTTCTTCCTCTTTGTGATGGATCACGAGCAAAGAGAATCAGAACAGGTGTAACCAGTATTTATGAGATGTGAAGCTTGTGGATTTTAGATTAATTTCTCAAATTTGTTTTATGGATTGCCACCTGGTTGTTTACAGCTTCAGAGTTTTGCTATGCCTGTGTCATTCATGCAGGCATGATACATGGGTTTATATTTAATTTAGCATACAGTTAAATCGTCAGTGAGTGAGCTATACGTAGGATGTAACTGCCACATGACTTCAATGTAGTGCAACCTGCTTGTGGTTTTTGAGCAGTGAAATTGTTTTGGGAAAAGAGATTATAAAGCAACAGTCCTTCAGTCCATGAAGCATTCAATTTGTCAGTGTGTCATAACCCTTTTACAGTTTTTAAAGGACAAGTTCACCCTCATAGACATGTGTGTTGAGTGAATGCAGCAATATTAGTAGAACACATCATTGAGAGTTTGAGGAAAATCGGACAATCTGTTCAAAAGTTATGAATTTTTAAAGTTTCTGCTCACTCAAGGCTGGATGACAAGACTACTATAGCTTGTGATGTCACATGAGTACAACAATATAAAGAAAGAATAAAGAAAATTCAACATATTTTCACTTTTCTCGCATAACAAAAGAACACTTGACTTTTCTCTTTCAGAAGGCATGGGGGGAATAATATTACCCTTAACATATGTCAGTAACAAGTCGAAGAAATGTGCACTTTATTCAAAAAGTAAAGTTTTGTGTAATTCTCTTTTTATTTTCTTTATGTGGTTGTACGCATATGACATCATACACTATAGTAGTCTTCTCATCCAGCAGTGACTACGCAGATACTTTAAAAATTCACAACTTTTGAACGAATTGTTCGATTTTCCCCAAACTTTCACTGATGTGTTTTACTAATATTGCTGCATTCACTTAATCCACATGTATATGAAGGTGGACTTGTCCTTTTAGGAGTTTATTGTAATACGTGCATTGCTAGGGTTCCACATTGAAATTTTTAAGTCAGCTGCTCCTGCTACCAGTAGGAAAAGTGCTGGTACTCTGACTGGATACAAACACTCCTGACATAATATGGTTGATGTTGGGATTTGCTTATGAAGTTGAGCAATAGCCCGATATCCTGTTTAAACACCAATATTGTATCGGTTAGACCTTTAACATAATCACAATACGTTTATATGCATCTATGGTACCATAAATCACATGGTACATGTGTATTCCTCATTTATTCCCAGAATGTATATTTTTTAGCAATGAAATATGTCAGTTTATTCTGTTGTTGTACTGTGTGAATTTTCATGTTATTGAATGTATCAAGTGTAAATACTGTTGATGTATCTATATTAATATGGGGTAAAATAACCAGGGATATTGGATATGCATGTGTTGTACTCTAGATTTATTTGTTAAAATGAAATGAAATATGATATGTTAGAGATTGTTTCCCGCAATCATCGTCAATGAGGACCATTCATGCCGCCAGTGAAAAGTCGCAAGATCAGATAATCCGGTATTTGCAACGTTTGGATGAATGTTGCTGAGCAACTTTACTCTATGCCCACTGAAACATCAGAAAAATAGCAGTCTAGCCGAATGCAAGTTTTCTAAATATGCTGTGGCATTAGGCAGTGGCAATGCCCTTACTGGAGGAAGATTGCAATTTTATCCCCACCCCTACCACCCCCCCCCCCCCCCCCTCCCCAACACTAACAATATGTGAAGCTGGCTACCTGGGCTGTCTTCATGTAACACTGGTACAATGTAGTTGAAATTGCTGGTCACAGCAGACTTTCAAACCAAGTGTGCTTAAAGGGACACAGAAACGAAGAACAAAGTTGTCTCTTACATTACAAATTGCCATTGCAGTGTGAATGTAAAGATGAAACATCAAGATTTGTGTTGTTGCCAGATTTGACACTCAGAATCGGCCTGGGGTTAAGTTGGTAAATTAATACCAACAAGGACCTACAATGTATGTAAACTTCGTTTATGTAGCAAAAAAAAGCTGCTGAAAACTGCTTATCCAATAAAGGCGAGCCAATGGAGTAAAATGGAGTCAAAAGGGGCCTGAGCTTTCGATCCTAGCAGAATCTTCGTCAGAGGCAAAATGGAATGCACCATTTTGCCTCTGACGAAGATTCTGCTAGGATCGAAAGCTCAGGCCCCTTTAAACTTTGTTTTTGTTTGATATATGATTTTACGTGTATATGCCATGATAGCGGCAATCATGGTGGGTTAGATTAGCTTGTTTTGTCTTTATTTTCATGGACCTGAGGGCTTTTCACTGTAGATACAGGAGGAAAGTTTGGAAAAAAAAGGAAAACAACTTTTTACAATAAGAAGAAAATGAAAAAACAAAATTCCATTTTAGTGCACTTCTATACAGGGTCCAGAAAAGACAAAAAAAAAAAAAAGAAATGTTGGTTGTAATGTATTTCTAGATATATGAGGACACAGAACAACAAAAACTCATGAATTATTAGCTGTATTTAGGCAGAAGCTTGTATGTGTTTCTTTTCTGAGAGTTGTGTCAGGTTGATTCTTTCATGCTGCAGTGCAAATTTCATAAATCTTAAAAATATTATACAATTGTACTGCAGTTTTCATAATACGAAGTCCATGTTGCGATTTTTCCCCAACAGAATTGTGAAGTTATATTGTTGCAACATTAACATTTTGCTCTTCATCCATCTTTCTTTTACTTAAAACCTTCCCAACATGTCTATATGGAGAGTAAATGCTTCTTGTTAGTATGCTTAGCCCATGTTTGCTGTTTGGCAATGATGTACATGTATAAAGTTATCAATGATTGCATACCAAGTACAGTAAGCTGTGTCTATCCAGCATAAATACACATACAATCTAAATTTCCTTCTTTCAAAATGCTGTCAGCACTTTGAACGGATTGTGCGATTTTCCTCAAACTCTCACTGATGTGTTCTACTAATATTCCTGTATTCACTCAACCCTCATGTCTATGAAGGTAAACTTGTCCTTTAATTATGTAGAATTTAATTAGGCCTATGTATCTCAAAGCCCTGGTGTTATTTGTTCCTTCTCTCCCTCCACTTTCCTTCCTTCTTTCTTTTTTTTTTCTAAGTCTTGACCTTTCAGAAAGAAAAGAGAAAGAATGACAGGTAGCAAGATTTCAAGTGTTCCTCTAAACATCATTATTTGTGTGAATTTGTTATGCTTACCATTTGTGTATGTGATGATTCATTGCAAAATGTTTGTGTCTTCATTTGATTCCTTTCAATTGCTTTCACTGTGATTAAGGCAACAGTGAACATACCAGACTCTGCATGGTTGGTACTACGTACCTTTTAAGTATGAGTGTAATGCTAAGAATTAGGTAGCATTAATACTAGAGATAATGGCATGAGATGTGTGTGGATTAAAGATGTTTGTTGGTATGTTATGCTTGCTTGTATTTATACTTTGAAAAGAATTTGGATTTCAGATTAGAGGCAAATTATCAAACTTGAATAAATTGACTACAAAACAGAACAAAATCTACCGAGTCCTTGTGTTGTTTGTGACTGTGTGGTGTGAATGTGTGACCATTTATGCAGGGTTCACATGTTCACATGTCTTTTTAGTGGGTCCCTCCATTTTTCAAATTATCCACATTGTTCACTTACTTCCAATCACTTGAGTTTTATGATAATGTATATCTGTCATGAGGTGCTACAATCATTGTACATTCTTTTCATCCTACATAGTTTTACGCACCTTACTGTTACGAAAAAAAGTAATGCTTATATGTTCTTGTCGAAAAATGAAATAAAACATTGAATTGATTGAATTGAATTGAATTGAATACAGTGCACTCCCGTTATAATGAACACGGTTATAACAAAATTCCATTTACAACAAAGTAAAATTTAGGACCACAATATTGTCACTCTATGTATCTACATTGTTTATTCGGTTATAAAGAAATTTCGGGTGCTGTTCGTTATTCCGAAGGTTTGTTAATCCGAAACTCACAGATTCCCTATACTGTACTTAGACGTTCGTTAATCCAAAAATGAAAAAGGGTTTGTTAATCCGAACATTTGTGATGTTATTCCGAAGGTTCGTTATTCCGAAGATTTGTTAATCCGAAAATGAATTTCGGAACAACGAACCTTCAGAATAAAGAATCTTTGGACTGAAGAGCCTTCGGAATAACGAACCTTCGGAATAACAAGCTGTAACCGAAATTTCGATATAACAAAGAAAATTGCCAGTCCCAAGGACTTCGTGATAACGGGAGTCCACTGTATAAGGGTCATGTTTTAAAAGCTGTACGTGTACACTGTATAAGATTTGTTACAGGGATCCTCAAATGTATGGGAACTAGGTCATCCTTCTCACTCCATGGTGTCCGTATGCTACCAGGGCCCCGTTGCTAGAAACTTTGCGTTTAAACGCAACTTGCAACTGATTGTCACTGGCCAATCAAAATCATTGTTGCATGCATGTCTTCTTAATAGGGCAGACCCTGAGCCAATCAGAATGGTTGTTTCAAAATTAGCAATTATTTGCAATTGATTGCATCTTTCTTGCAACGGGGCCCTGGTCTTTAAAGGAAACCCAAACCCAAAGAGCAATGTGGATTGAATGAAAGCAGCAACGTTAGTAGAACACATCATAGATAGTTTTATAAAAATAGGACAATCGATGCAAAGTTATGAATTCTTAAAGTTTTGGTGTTGGAACTAGTACTGGATAAGGAGACTACTCGAGTTTATGACATCAAGTGTGGACAATAATATAAAGAAAATATAAAGACAATTCAACACGCTTTCACTTTTCAAGCACAATGAAAGAGCACTTGACTAATCACTATCAAAAAGCTTAGGGAATATTAGTACCCTTAACATATATGTCAGTATCAAGTTAATGAAAGAATGAAACTCTCTTTATATTTTCTATAATGTAGTTCACACATGACGTCATGATCTTTAGGAGTCTCCTTATCCAGTGGTTCCAACACCAAAACTTTAAAACCTAATACTAGTAACTTTTGTATTGATTGTCCGATTTTCTTTTCCTCAAAACTTTCTATGTGTTCTACTTATGTTGCTGCTTTCACTCAATCCACATTGCTCTTTGGGTTTGGGTTTCCATTAACTGCAAAGAGGTATCAATGTAAATCTAAAATCACTCTTGTAGATCTCTTCCACTACAGAATCAAGAGTCATAATTGTAGTATTGCTCAACATGTAGGATAAAATCCATTTTTTCTTGGGGGGGGGGGGGGAGGGGTTCCTGGGGAGCATTTCATCCAAGATGCAAGGATTCAGTGAATTAAAACAGTCGTCTGTGACTGCCATGTTTCATGATATGCTGGTCAAATCATCTAACAAATCTTGAGATCAGGGTACAAGTGTACTTCAATATTATGTCAAGTCATAAGGGTGGAAGAGAAGATTTAAGAAGCTCCATTTGTTTGCAGCATATTATTAATTTAACCCTAATCAGGCTGGGGGGGGGGGGGGGGGGGCGGAATCCGCCCCCCCCCTCGACGTTTCGCGCAATATCTTCGCAACGCGATAAGCTCCCGCCACGATGTTTCATGACTTTTTTCTTTCAAGTATCGCGCAACTTTTGAGACCCAAATTGTTGCGCCCGCGTGTACCGTTTTGACGCGGCGCCCGTTCGAAAAAAATTTGTCAACCCCAAAATTGCTCCAAAACGTGATTTTGTGTACAAATCCAATGCAAATTGTGTTTTTTCAATTAATTCACATAAAAATTCATATCTTCACTTAGAATGGCCGAAATTAATTTATTTTAGCATAATAATGCTTCGAAAAATGTCTGCGACAAATTTTGGCCAAAAAACAAACGAAAACAGAAGGTAAAAAAACAAAGAAATACATAAGAAATTCAAAAAACAATAAAATACATAAGAAATTAATTTCGATACAGATTTTTTTTTTATCCTATGTCTCAGAAGAATGATACAAGAAACATTTTAAAAAAGAAATTAGCTTAATTGGTGCATTAATAAGTGATTTAGAGCCCAAAACTGATTTTATGCATAAATTACAATAATTAATTAATATAAAATATAAGAAAAATTTTCGGAGAAAGCAACCATACATTTTGATAGAATACGTCACGGGCGTCGCGTGTGCCGATTTTCGGCGCAATCGCGCGTTCCATAGGCGAGATCTGAAGGGGGGGGGCGGAATCCGCCCCCCCCCCCCCCCCCCCCCCCCCCCCCCAGATATAGCATAGCCAAAAAAGCCCAGCCTGATTAGGGTTAAAGTAGATTCTTTCTTAGAAGATTGTGGTCTCAAAAAAGACCCATTCATTCCATCACATTTGTTGCACAAAGATTGTGTGGGGTGCAATGACACCAGAGAATCTAACATTACAAACCTTCAAAGAGAACAAAAGACTGATGTAAAGCAAGAAATTTTGTGGCATGAAATTTTCGTGAATTGGAGCTGACGGAATTTATCCCTGCATGAAATTTACATGAACTGCCTCTGGTATTCAATGTATATAGTGTAAACAAGAGCTTCCATGTGTATTTCTATTTCCGCGAATCTGGCTCTCATGAAATTTGTGAAATTAAAATGCATGCAAAAATTTCTGGTTTTACAGTAACTTTGAGATACCAAGTGTTCAGTACAAACACAAGTTGCATGTTAACATTTGTCATCAGTCAGTAATTTCATACAGCTTGGACTTATGTATGAGCATGCACATAAATTAGATATCATTTTTTTTAAATAAAAAGATTGTAAATCTCACTTATGTCAACTTCACTGAAGTGGGCAAGGCACAATGAAATATACAATGTGTATATAAAACACACATTTAGGTGAAACTCGTTTAGAAGACATTAGTTATCAGGACCACGAGAATTTTGTCATTTACATTAGTGAACAAAAATACCAAAATAAAACAAAGGAAAGAAAGTTTTGCCCATGAAATCCCTTTGTGCTAGGCATTAAAGTCTCATGGCATTAATGTCCATCATAGCAGGGTTTGCCTGTACAATATATATCATATACATGTATGTGAGTATTTTAATGTTTATTTATACACAAACACATCCAAACACACATTTCAACACAATACAGCATGTTATGAATAATTTTAACATTTTTATTTCAATAAACTATAGACAACTCTGTATAAAATTGCAATTGGTCTGAAAACAACTCAAAGAGTGTGTAGTTTCACACTCCAAAGTTTTAAAGGTAGGGGATACCTTTTACAGACCTCCCAAAATGCAGCAAAACACAAAATATGAACCTCAGGGGACTTGTTTAGGCCACTGCTGAGAAATTTGGAAGTCAACAGTTATCTACAATTTGAATAATGCACAAAACTCAACTACTCAGTAGTTCTGTGTGTCAGCCACACTTAAGCCTTTTTGTTGCAGTCTTCTGTATTCTTTTATCTATAAACACAAATCTAAAAGTATAAGAGCTGATGTAATAACACATAGAGTGTGTGGCAAGAATGTATATAGAAATGTTTGTAAGTTTTGATGAACTTTCTTCACAAAATATACATGATGGACACACACGCAGTGCATGGGTCTGCAAAGGTAGCCTAGTAATGTACTGGAATTTACGGTGAGCCCCGAAAAAAATTCAATTCAAAATCTAACGGTCAATAAAAATGTACTATGTTACCTTCCACTTTCAATACTTTATGGGAGTTTCTAAAATGGTACTCTCTTCAACATACCACTGTATTTATACAACTCTTCAGTTAAGGCATGCAAATGGGATTCCCTACCTTTAAATTTATACGAGAGTGACACTGAGAAAGTGGGGTGCCAATGAAAGCCAGTTTGTTTGTTTGGGTTTTTTTTTTTTTATTGAACATTTCCTGTGTGTCCATGCATACTCATTATGTAATCCAACCCATCAGGGTCCAAATTCACTGGAAAGAACATGTCCTAGTTTCTTGATCTTCCCTGTGAAAAAAAACAAGAGACCCGCGGGTCTAGCGCTCACCTGAGTATCGCAAGTTCACCTTTCACGCAGTCACTAATCTAAATTATTCACAGCTCTACTAAAATTTGACCAGGCTTCTCAAGTAGAAGATGAAAATGTACAATAAGGGCCGAAATTTTTAAAGATTCCTTAATTTGGGGGGATTGGGGGCCCCCTGGGGCCCTCTGGGTGGGGCATGGTGCCCATTTTGATAAATTGAGATCCTGACCCCCTAGGGATGCTACCTGCCAAGTTTGACGAAAATCCATCATGAGGTTTTCAGGAAGAAGATGAAAATGTACAATTCAGGCCCCCATTTGGACCTTCCCAACCCCCCCCCCCCCCCCCTCACCCCTAAGAGGGGCACCCCTGGATTTGCTATGAACAAACTTGAAACTACAGTCATTAATGTACTCACTCATAGTATTATCTTAGCTCTATAACTTCTGATTCTAGAGAAGATTTTTAAAGATTCCTTCATTTTGGGGGGTTTGCCCCCCCCCCCCCCCCCTGGGGCCCCTGGGTGGGGCATGGTGCCCATTTTAACAAATTGAGATCCTAACCCCCTAGGGATGCTACCTGCCAAGTTTGGTGAAAATTGGTCATGGGGTTCTCAAGAAGAAGATGAAAATGTCTAATTTAGGCCCCAATAGGACCCCTCCCCACCCCCCTCCCCTGGGTCCCAAGGGGGGCACCCCTGATTCTGCCATGAACAAACTTGAAACTACAGTCATCAATGTACTAACTCATAGTATTAGCTCTATCACTTCTGGTTCTAGAGAAGAAGATTTTTACAGATTCCTTAATTTTGGGGGTTTGGGCCCCCCTGGGGGCCCCCTGGGTGGGGCATGGTGCCCATTTTAACAAATTGAGTTCCTAACCCCCTAGGGATGCTACCTGCCAAGTTTGATGAAAATCGGTCTTGGGGTTTTCAAGAAGAAGATAAAAATGTAAAAGTTTCCGGACGAAGGGCGATCGCAATAGCTCACTTAAGCCTTTGGCTCAGGTGAGCTAAAAAGCAAGAGAAAGATGACTAAAAATGGGTTCAAGTTGTACAGCTTCAAACATTCTCTGTACTTCTCTGAATACCAAGTGTGAATCATTTTTACATATAATATATGTGTACTTTGTAGACAGGTAGTCATTACCTGTATGCAGGGCTGCCAACATTCCCACATCCAAGTCAGGGAGTTACCACACAGCAATCAGGGAGATATCTGTGTGTTACATGCATTTCAATGGGCAAATAATTTCCAAATCAAGGAGATTTTAATATTCTCTTATTCAGACTTGAACAGATTTTGACATTTTCAGGGAGACTCCTGCAGAATCAGGGAGACTTGGCAGCTCTGTACCAGGAAGACTTTTGGGATATATTTTCTTGTGAGGACATGATAAGATAGAATGTCATTTTTAGGTAGCCTCCTGCAGAATCAGGAGGACTTGACAGCTCTGTAATTATCAGCAAAATATGAGCATCTCGACATAGTAACAGGCTTCATTATAAACAAAACAACTAAGAGAGTTGTTGTAACATCTAAAGGCAAGATTTTGAATGATTTGCCTTCACATATCAATCTCACTTTAACCAAGGCACCTTGATTACCTGCTATAACTAAAATCAAAAGAAGACTGTTTATGAAGGGCAAATTTCTGAAAAAATGTATCATGCTGATCTCTACATATGTCCATTTAGTTATGAACTGCTCTGTTATACTCAGTCCCAATGCCACAACCTGATTTGTATTCATAAGTCATCAAAAAACTGCAATGGGAAAATGTAAAACTCAAAGCCACATATAAAGACATCCCAACAAATGGACAGACACCTGAAAATTTGACAAATGGGATTATCAAAACCATAATCCCCCTTGGCACCCCTGGTGTGTGAGTTAAAAAAAAGAAAAAAAAGAAAAAAAAAGTATTCCAACAATAAAAGTTGAAAAGCAGTCTTTGAATGCACACATCTGCAACACGAAGCGAAGTTGTTTGCAATATTGCCATTTTCCTGTCATAAGTAGAGACGTCTGAGCTGAGAGGGCGCTGTAATCATCTGGCACTGAGGGCACAGCTTTTTACAGGCCTGCATAGTAAGAAAAAAAAAGTGCACACATACAGAATGAAATGCTGCAACTTGTTTGAAGGTCAGATAAATTCAACCTATGGGCAATTCTCACTTTGCTGATATGGGCACCGTTTCACAAAAGTTGTCACTGTGCTGACAACTTTTCAGCCCTGACAAGTTGTCAGTCTCTGACAATTACTATAGTAACAGTCGGTGACCACAGCTTCTCAGCCAATCAAAATCAAGGATTTCATTGAAATTGTCAGAGACTGACAACTTGTAAGGAAGGGCTGACAATTTTCATGAAACGGTGTCATGGCATACTGACAATATGATTCAAAATATTTCTTTCAAGACATGATACCTTCAACTCCATCCAAAACATGAATATCTCAGAATTACAAAGACATATCAGCATAGATTAAAACACACAGATTAATGAAATGAAATAAATAAATGAAATGAAATAACTTACCAATCTTTCTTCAAAATATTCTGTTTCATAATGGTTCCAAATATATAAATAAAGTTCATCCTATGAGTTTGTCTTGAGGTTAATTTGTCATAACACTTTGCAATTTTTTTTTTTGTTGACCCTATTCACATGAAATATGTTCTATGTTTGTAGTTTCATGTGTCTTTGTAATCTAATGTATTTTCTGCAATTAATAAAGTAAACTGAAACTGAAATGAGACTTACCAGTGTAGCCAGCCAACATTCCTCACAGTGTACATGCCAGCACTGGATGGATACCAATGGTCTTGTGTAGGCCCCCATGCAGATTTGACAGGTCACACGGTTCTTGCCCCCCTCACCAACCTCAGCCTCTAGCTCCTCTACTCTGGCTTTCAGACTCTCAATCACCATCTGTACTCCACTGCTGGGCAGACCAACCAGCCGAGCAGACGACTTGCTCCCTTCCAGTTCAGGTTCAGTCTCATCCCCATTATCTGCAGTGGTGCCGTTTCCAAGGCAACCCTCGATAAGAAGGTTGTCGTTGACGTGATCTTCGTAGCCCACATCGCCAGTGTCCATCGATGTTCTTGATGATGATCTGGCAAGGACGTCTTCTTCCGAGTACTGCTGAGGACCAAATTCTTCTGTCTCATCGCCATCGACATCAAGGTCATCATCATCATCTGGATTAGACTCTGGCTTGGTGGAGACAGTATGGTAGCCCATCCCTGGAAAAAAAAAATCAACAAAAAAGAAATAAACCATCAAAAAATATGTGCCAGGTAATATGTTTCTGGCAAAGTCCATGCACAGAGACTCAAATTGACGATCGCATCTTTATTTCATGATTCTTAGAAAGGTGGAGTAAAACAAGTACATTGTACAGTCAACTTCGGATACCTCGACGTCGGATAAGCCGAATATCACTTACCTCGGGGGCAAAATGAAAGTCCCGATCGTTCCTATGGAGTTTCTGTGTATTAAAATTCGCGTAGCTCGAAGAAATAACTCGAAGTTCGGTTACCTCGAAGTGAAATCTACTGTCCCGATCTTAATTAACTTATTGTTTTTCCCAGCATGTAGCTCGAATCAAATTGCAACATCGCTCAGCATCTCCGATTAAGCACGCGTGGACAGCGAAGAAGACGTCACAAATCTTTTCACACTCGACTGTAAATATTCCCGACCAGAACAATCACGCGCCCAAAGAAATACCCGGTACACAGCTGACAAGAAAAATCCCCAACACCTACCTACATACATACACGGTATGCACATAGCACCCTTGCCAATGGAGTGCTTACGATAGCACTACGCTCTGCCCATCATCTTCTTTTCCTTAACCACTGTGTTTTAATTCTTGATCATGATAGTCATACCGCGCGCGTAGATTTCTAAACCGTCGTGGCGCACCTGCGTAGGTGTTGGGTGTTGACAGTTATATCTTGGGCATTAATCACGGTCAACTGTCCAAACATCGATCTCCTGCGTAGTGCCCTTTTTTAACTTTTTTTTTTTTTGCCTTTCACGAAGTATGTTTCATTTATTCTTCCCCGAGAACGCAAGCACTGATTTTTTTTTTCCAGCAATGCGATTATGAAAATATTGTGGAATATGATGTGGAAGTATAGGCCGAGCATAATAAAGAATAGAATAGACAGGGCTCCACACTAACTTTTATCGGGCCACCAGTATCACTGATTTTTTATTTTTTGGTGGTCAAATTTACTCGAGATTAAAATTAGAAAATCCAATCATCTTATTTTGTGTTTTAAGATTTAGCAAATAGACGTATATAGATTATTATAAAAGTTGATGCCTAAAAATTTAGGAGGTCAAAACTTACGTTTGAAATGAAAAAGTGGGAGCATTTGCCGACATCTGTTAGCATCCGACATTTGTTTTAGCATTGTAAAGAGCCAAAAGTTACCGTTATTCATTTCTTATTGTAAAAGCAATCATCCAACATTTATTAGTCTGTTAGCACCTTACGGAGCCGAATATTACCGTTAATCATTTTTAAATGTAAAAGCAAACAACCGACATTCATTCTAGCATCTTACGGAGCTGAATGCTATCCTTATCCATTTCCAAACGTGAAAGCAAACATCCGCTATTTGTTTCAGCATCTAACTGAGCGGATTAATACCGTTAATCATTTCCAAATGTAAAAGCAACAATCTGTCATTTATTTTTGCATCGTACGAAGCAGAATATTACCGTTATTCATTTCAAACATACATTTATTTTATCATCGTACGGAGCCGAATTTTACTGCTGTCCACTTCCGAAAGGTATATAAATGAATCATTCTGACAATACTATTTTATCATCGTACGGAGCCGAATGTTACTGTTTTTCATTTTTGAACGTCGAAGCTGACATCAGACGTTTATTTTACCATAAAACGTAGCTGAATATTACCGTTATTCATTTCGAAATGTAATAGCAAATATCCATTCTTTTTTTTAGTATCATATGGGGCAGAACATTACTGCTATTCACTTTCAAACACGCCAAACGTAAAAGCAATATGTATTTTAGCATCTTCCGGAGCTGAATGTTATTGCCATTTACTTTCGATCGTAAAAGCAAACATCCAGCATTTATTTTATCATCGTAAGGAGTTGAATGTTATTGTTACTCATTTCCGAACGTCAAAGCAAACATCAAACATTAATTTTACCATTGAACGCAGCTGAATGTTACTGTTATTTATTTCGAAATTTAAAAGCAAACATCAGACAGCTATTTTAGCATCGTATGGAGCAGAATATTACTGGAACTTCCGAACATAAAAGCGATCATCTGACATTTTTATTTCAGCATCTTCCGGAGCCGAATGTTATTGTTATTTCTTTTCGAAAGTATAAGGAAACATCCGACACTTATCTAACCATCGTACGGAGTTGAATATTGATTTTCATTTCCGAACGTCAAAGCAAATATTCGACATTTATTTCAGCGTCTTCCGGAGCCGAATGTTGTCCTTAATCATTTCCGAACGCAAAATCAAATATCTGACGTTAGTTTTAGCACCATACGGAGCTGAGTCTTATCGTTTTTCATTTCCAAAAGTATGAGCAAACATCCGACATTTATTTTAGTATCTTACGGAGCCGATTGTTACCGCTGTTCATTTTCAAAAGTAAAGGCAAACATCCGACCTTTTTTGGTGGCGCGATAGGGCCACCAAAATCTTCATTTCTGACATTTTGATTTCAATTCCGATTTTCATTCAATTCATTCACATAAAAGTCGATTCAATTCCAATTGACAAGCATGCAAACAATCGGTAGGCACTATAACAGATACCATGTCGATAAACGTCGGATAAGTCGAAGAAAATTCGACGTACGTACGCGTACCTCGAATTTCGCGTACCTCGAATTTCACGTACCTCGAACCATTTTCTTCAGTCCCGACGAATTCGAGGTATCCGAAGTTGACTGTAATTACGGTATAAATTGTAACAAACAATGTATATCATTCTTCCCTGATGCATTCTAACAAAGTCTTCATCAACTTGCAAGATGAAATGTGTTTCAATAGCCTAAGTCCAACATGACATTTGAAGTGGAGAAACTGGAATTTGTAAATAAGTAGGATTTTGTTGGCCAGTCATTTATGCAGAGAAAGAGAGTTGAGTATTATCAATCACACGTTACCTTGGTATCCACCTCTGACTAAGCTAACAGGTCTTATCCTGGTTTGCCCCGCCCACTCGTATGTCTCGACACCCTCCAGGCTCTCCTCCTCATCTCCATCATCCTGGTTCTCCAGAGGAATCTGCTGATATGGCCCCGCCCCGTCTCCCTCAACATCCACTGGATCTCCAGTCCCACTGTTTGCTCCTGACGTCGACGCAACGGGATAGGTGCTCAGGCAGTTCTCAACATGGCGATTTCGCTCCACCTCCGATCCTGTGTTCATTTAATGGAGAGGCTTTGGGTGTGACGAGTTTGAGATAGCAGCCTTTTCTTCAAAATACACATTCTTCCAAAGAATGCAAAGTTGATTAGGACTTTTTGCAAACTTTGCAAGTTTTTATTCATATTTCTTGACTATAGATACGCAGATAAAGTGATAATCACAAAACACACGGTTCTTGCAGATATAAGTCCTGTATTCCAACTTTGTTATCAATCCTGATGATGACTACCTACTGCTTACACAACTTTGAGAGGAATTTTTTTTTTTTCCTGCGGATCTGGAGCATAACAGAAATATTTACTGCAAACTTTTCTCCAACAAAGGGCACTGTTACTTTTTATTCAATATGTCAACTTGAAGATGGTGCCGCAACACACTTTATCAAAGAGATCTATTCTCACTTTCCGCTCCTTTCCTAAATATCTAATATTCTTTTTCATAAAAGAAAATTCAGATGCTTCAATCATTTATGTACAGGAAAGATGATTTATCTAGTGAACGAGTACAGATAATCAAAAAAGCTGGAACCATTCACAAGAGAGTGAGAGAGAGAAGTATTATAAAAGTGGAAATTTTCTCGCATTTCACGTGACCAGAAATTAGTGCGAAAATAACAGCAAGCAAATGTTCCTGCTTGTTATATGAAACAATATTTTATGTTTTCAATCCAGAGAATTCATCTTACCAGGCTGAATGTGAAATATTACTCACAAACAAAGACTTCCACTTTTCCAGTATCACTAATACAGTGAACTCCCGTTATAACGAAGTCCTTGGGACTGGCAGTTTTCTTTCATTATATCGAAATTTTGTTATAAACGAACGAATAAACAACAAAAAACAAAGAGCGGAAAATGTTGCGACCTGAATTTTCACTTTGTTGGAGCCAAAATTTTGTTATAACCATGTTCATCATAATGGGAGTGCACTGTATTTCATTTACCTAAAAGAGGAGAGAAGCATACAGGGCAGAGCATTGTTTCCGGCTTCACAGCAGGATTGTGCAAGAGTTCCTTCCTTCTCTCCCGTGCTTGTCTGTTGGCTCTAACCTCTAGCAATGATAGGTTGCCGTCAAGGCACATCGCCCCGTCTGAGTCACTTTCACTGGAGGAATCATCACTGTCTCTCTCAGTTCTCCTCCGTTTGTTACTCACACGTGCTTTTCTCTTCTCCCTGTCCTGCTCTCGTCTCTTCTGCAGGGAGTATGAAGCCTGGGCATCCCTAGCGACCCTGCCCTTAGCAACCACTTGGTCCAACTGCTGCACCTCGTATTTCAAATGTTGCTCCAGTTCACCGGATCTAACGGTGATCCCGCAGATGGGGCAGATCTGTTGGCTTGACGACCGCCTCCTGGTGGAAGACCGTCCCACCTTCCCTCTGGTCTCCTGTGAAGAACTCGGTCCTGGTGATACTGTGTCTTCATCTCCATTCTCGCATGACGGCGCTTCACATGTCAAGGGCTTCATGATGGATTCTCTGGACCGACGGCTTCGTCTCCTCTGCGGACATGTCATCAGGGCTTTTTCATTACCTTCCATTTGCCTTCAACCTTTGATGTAAAATAAACAAATGAGAAAAGCTGCAGTCAGTTATATAAGAACTTCATTATGACAGCCGACCAAAGCACATTCTCCTCATTCACTTACCGAAGATTTCATCTTTCATTCATTTCTTTTCACTATTCCATCTTGCTAAGGCAAAAAAGCAGTCTATCCCTCTTCCTGTATTATAATTAATACATGTCTTTTGTTATGTATTATAATTAATACATGTCTTTTGTTATGTATTTTTCCATGTAAATATGTATAATACATGTGTCTTTTGTTATGTATTTTACTGTGGTGTAAACATGTGAATATGAATAATAATGAACTTCAAGTTCATCTAAGGTCTTTGATAGATAACAATACTAACTATGCCATGTACACTGTACTTTTATAAGGGCAACACAATGACACTGACTTAAAAGTTAATTTACTTGCATACTTTGAAAAAATAATTTAGTTACTGGCTGCAGCATGCAGGTCAGGCAAAACTGTAATCCCTATAAAATCCTAACTCTATATAGATCTAGACACCCTACATGTACATGATGTAGGCCTAAGTGTATTCTCATTCTCATTCCTTGCTCATTTGAACAGGAAATTTTTTCCAAGCATTTATTTCAAGTTTCCTATCCTAGCAACTTGCATACAATTGTAGCAATGTAAAAGGATGTAGTGATCTTCAATTAGATGAGCATAATCTTATATATAGACTAGAACACAGTCTAGGTCTATATAGGCCTAAATTGTTTTGTTTGTTTGTTTGTTTGTTTGTTGGTTTTTTTTTTTTTGGGGGGGGGGTGATTTTATCCATGTTTTATGCATTCAATTAACAAAAACAACCAAAACTCAAAAAAAAAAAAAAAAAAAAAAGGCCGGGGTAGGCCTACAGCTCAATCACAGTTTCAACTTTCAAGGCCAGGGTTGTGCACATTCTAAGCAAATGAAGTGATACTAACAGAGTATAGCAGTAGCCAGAAATAGTCCTGAAAATAGAAATGACAAATAAATACAATCATGCATTTGCTATCAACCTCCCCATGTAGAACAGTAGACCAGGGATGTGAGACTCATCTCCCTGAGGAGACACAGCATCTCATCATTTTCTGTAGCTGTCTTTGTTAATAAAGTCGAGACGAGAAATCTGTAACGTTTTACTGAGTACAACAATGTACTTCTTCAAAAGTATAGGTCCTACCCCTGCCTACAACCCTAGCTAAGCCTACATACAACAATGTATCGAACTACAGGTATCAGAGGGATTGTTGGAACCAGACACTGAACTGACAATGAAGTAGTCAAAATTCACGTAAATTGCCAAATTTATGCTCACAAAACTGGGAAAATATGTCCCGCATATCCAACGAATGTCCCATCGGAAGCCATCCATCAGCTGAATAAACACATCTTACGCTGGATGATATGTGATTTTACTGGATTTTTAATCTACTCTTCTGACAGCAAATTGTGTTTGATAGTCGCCGCTGCAATTTGTATTTACAAGTTTTAGCCTAAGCACTAGGCTTGTGGATGAATAACCGAAGCATATTAAAAATAATATAGTAAATTAAATGAATTCTAAACGCACAAGAGATAAAACACAATAAAATACTCGAAATTAAAATAGAATACGCAGAATATAGTGATGCACATTATTTCTAGTACATGAATCGATACGGATAATATCCATATCCATATATTAGTTTTGAGACTAGACTATTATGAAAAAACATGCATGCGTCTAACTAAGGAAAGAGAAACATCGGAGCTTGGAGTTTGTGTTTTATGAGAACAAACTTGGGATAGAGATATGGCTTCCAATGACTCTCCAGAGAACAGCAGAAAACGTGCTGTTGAAGACGATGAACAAGATGAAGAGTGGATTGGACCTATGCCTGCAGAAGCTTCTAAACCCAAGAAAAAGAAGTGTAAGTTTTCCTCACGTTTCACCAACCGACCCGCCCGCGTAAGTTCGAGGCCCTCTTGTTACTTCAACTGCCCCCGAACTGTCCGCAAAGAAGAGTGCTAGCTGAAGCTACCCCGCAGCCATGGCTGCATGCTGCAGCTCCGTTGCGTTGCTGCTATAACTTAGTATAAACCACGGTTCTAGCAGCACTTCTAGCTAGGAGGCGTGAAGTGGGATTCAAAATCAGCAGCTCTTGTGTACCACATTGGGAGAAGTGATTACAAGAATGTGCTCAAGAATGTTTTAATTATCACATTTGGTGTACAGAGTGTCTTAACCGCAGCAGCGACCCCATACGGACAAATACGTACCGTTAGGCTGCGTTCACATAGAAGTATTCGGGTATTCGGGCTCGTTTTTCGAGGGCACGCGAATATCTTGAATCGAACGATAGGATTTCCTCACACCGGTTCACATAGGAGGGCACTATTCGAAAGTACGAATAGCTGCGAAAAGTATAGCAAAGTGGGAATCGAGCTTGTTCGATTTTCTTGCAGCGTATACCGTCTCTCGTTTATGAAATAATGACACTTTTGGTCTGGATTTGCCCTTTAGCAAAAATAAGCATGTAGACTGACATTCTGATGCAGTTTAGAAATTGTTAATAAGATTTGCTGCGATGTAGGAGGAAGAAATCCTCACTACATGGGATGGTGAGTTGACGGTGCGGGTGATGGTGTATTCGGTGCTCGAATAGCGAATAGCGAATACCGAATAGCGAATACCGAATACCGAATACTTCTATGTGAAAGCAGCCTTAGAGGCGTTACAGCGCCCCGCGACGGGGTTAAGACAATATTAAAGAGTGTCTATAGATAAAGACATAATGTATCGTTCAGCTGTATCCCAAAACACCCAAAAACACACTCGGGGAATAATTTTCCAACTCAAATTTGATTAGCAATTTCAGCTGATGAATAATATTTTGAATGGTATCCTGTACACTTCTGTGGAAGAAAACTGCTAAAATTTTTACACAAAAGTTTGTTTGTGTAACTTAGCAGTGGTGTAAAAATGCATAGGAAATTGCGATGCGATACCAGGAAAATTTATTCCCTGCCTGATATTTCTACTATCGTTCAGCTGTATCCCAAAACACCCAAAAACACACTCGGGGAATAATTTTCCAACTCAAATTTGATTAGCAATTTCAGCTGATGAATAATATTTTAAATGGTATCCTGTACACTTCTATGGAAGAAAACTGCTACACAAAAGTTTGTTTGTGTAACTTAGCAGTGGTGTAAAAATGCATAGGAAATTGCGATGCGATACCAGGAAAATTTATTCCCTGCCTGATATTTCTACTTCGTTCTACATCTAACTCGTTTAACTAGCCTTGCCCTTGTGTAGTAGGAGATCGGCTAGAAGCATGAGAAGTAGAATAAATTTACTGAACGTACCCTGTAGGCTACTGTATCACTGTCACCATCCCTATAAAGCGAAGTTTTTATCAATTGTTACGTTAACATTTCAAGTTTCTCAGGGACTGCTTATTAATAATTATAATATTACGGTACTTCGAGACAGAACACGACCAATGAATGGGGGGGGGGGGTCCTCCCATGGTAGGGAGGTTGTTTTTTTTTTTCATTTGGGTTATTGTGCAAACAGTGTATAGAATTAATGCTGACGGCATTACCATTTAATTGTACAGTACTTTTTTTGTTGCATCTAGAGTCTATACAATTCTCATCTGTTTGTGACATGGAAAGTGTTTCTGAAGTGAAAGACATTATTTTGAACATTTTCCCAAAAGTTTTCTTCAACTTCAAGGATAAGTGAGTCTTGATGTGTAAAAAAAAAAAAAAAAAAAGAACTGACATGACTTATTAAATAATAGAAGATGACAAAATTTTATGTTAGACCTCCAGATAATTTATCTAGACTGGTGTACTGGTTAATATCAATAGCTGTAATTTGTATGAAACAGGTATGTAGGTAGCCAACATCAGCTTGCAGGTGTGAAAAAATGTTTGCTGGGTGGATGAGCTTGAGATGGCCGGGTTGATGCCTCAGGGCGTGAGACTTGGTACATCAAAAGTCTGTTGAAATTTAAATAGTCTCACTCTCGGTTTACTACATGTAGCTAGATCAGAAATATCACTGTTGTGCCATGATTTAGACAATGCTCGTCATGCGTCACAGCCCAGTGTGTAACTGTTACGTATGTGCCTTCTCACTTTCTGTATATCTGTGTTAACTTCACTTTCTGATTTTTTTTTCTCTCTTTTTCTGAGTGAAACTGTCAAACTAGACTTGCTACTACTATAGAGTAGAATTTTGAAATGTTGATTTAGATCTACACTTAAAGCTGAAATTTTAGTATGTTATTCAATCCCTTGCATGGGATTAAGAATAGTTTCAACTTGACCTAATCTAGTTAGACTCTGGTATTTAGTATGCTCTGCTTCTAGACTATAAGTGTTAATAAATCTACTTGCAGCATACATGTAGATATATCATATTTGTCTGACTGTTTGATCATGAGTCAATTGAATTGCATCATTAACAGCTTCCAGAAATAGTGTCTCCCGTCACACAAATGTGCTGCATATCATCTCCAAGGTAGGAAATCACTGGGTTTCCTTTTGAAAAGAACTAATTATGTCCCTGTTCTCATTGTCTCACAAGTCATGATATGTTTGTCCGTTTTTTCACAGTTTTGGAGTTTGAGGATGTGTACCTGGCCAACATGCCATCTGCTGAACTGTACGAAAAGAGTTTCATGCATCGAGATGTTATAACACATGTAGCAGCCACCAAGTAAGAAAGAGGCTTCCTATACCTGCTTTACAAAACTGAAAACTCTTCTATCTTTTTTGTCTACATACAAGTCTCTTGAAATCTCGTTCATTTTACTATCAGGAAAAGAGTATAAAGTAGCAGACTTGTCGTTCAATAACTTCGTGAATCAATTGATGAATAAATAAAGATGATGCATGAGGTTACATGCTGTTCTTCTATTGAAAAAAATTACAAAAGAGAAAAAATGCTGTTGACAAATTTGTAGAGCTATTGAAAGAAATGTTTAACTGTAAAATGTTAAAATGATGCACATATGAAACACAGTTACTTTCCAATTTCTTTTCAATCTTTCTTCATCTCTATCCCAACAAATCATCTGACATAAAAAGATAATATGCATGCATGCTGCTGACATGCTAGATTATCAATGAGAGAAGTACATTACAACAGCTCTACATAGTGTAGTTTTTGCTCTATGACTTTAGAAAAAAGAATGGCAGCATGAAAAAATATTTTCTTGATTCATTTGTCCATCATATCCTCCTGTGCTTGTGTATCTCCTCCACTAACAGGACAGAGTTCATAATCACAGCCAGCTGCGATGGCCATGTCAAGTTCTGGAAGAAGCAGGAAGGAGGGATCGAATTTGTCAAACACTTCAGAGCACACCTAGGTACAACATGTAATGATAATAATAATAATAGTAATAATGATAATGATAATGATGTTGATGATGATGATATAAATAATAATATAATAATAATAATAATAATAATAATAATAATAATAATGATGATAATAATAATAATAATAATAATAATGATAATAATAATGATAATAATAATAATAATAATAATTAGTTCAAACGCTTCGTCTGTTCAGCAAAGACATCGGTATGGACTTCGGCATCAACAAATGCGCTACCCTGGTTATGAAGAGAGGGAGACGAGTGAAGTGTGCAGGAATATCACTCCCTGATGGAAGAATACTACAGAGTTTGGAGGAAGGAGAGAATTACAAATACCTCGGAGTGTTGGAATCTGATGATGTCTCGAACAATGCTATCAAAGTGTCTGTGACGAAGGAGTACTTTTCACGTGTAAAAAGTGTACTAAAATCACACTTAAATGGCGGACACGTGATCACAGCTCTAAACACCTGGGCGGTAGCAGTTTTGAGATACACAGGAGGAGTGGTCGAATGGACGAAGGCGGAACTGGCTGCTAAGGATCGGAAGACAAGAAAGATGCTCTCGATCTACAATACCCACCAAATGAGTGCTGATGTGGACAGGTTGTACCTGCCAAGGAAAGAAGGTGGCCGAGGGCTTGTGAGTGCATCAGATTGCGTCGAAATGGAGCAAATCAGCCTCAACAATTACATAAACAGCAGTGAGGAAAAACTCCTTCGAGCCGTTCTGGTTGAAAGTGGAAATAATGTAAACGTCATTGATCCACTTACTTTCAAAAGCCAGAAACGAACAGAAAGATCCGCAAAGTGGAGAGAAAAGCAGCTGCATGGGCAGTTTTGCAGAGAGACGGAGAACATCAGCAGTAATGACACATGGTTATGGCTGAAGAAAGGAGAACTGAAGAAGGAGACAGAAGGACTGATCATCGCTGCCTAAGAGCAAGCACTGTCAACAAATGCTCTGAAAGCCAAGATACAGAAGAGAGATGTGGATGCCGCATGCAGGATATGCCGAGAAAGAGTACAAAAGACGACATGACAAACTGGCACAAGTCGTTCACTGGGAGCTTTGCAGAAAACATAAAATACCATGTGAGAGCAAATGGTATATGCACGAACCACAGAAAGTTTCTGAAAATGGTCAAGTTAAAATCCTGTGGGATTTCGATGTTCAAACTGACAATGTCATCCAGCACAGGCGTCCGGATATCATCATCGTAGAAAGGGCTCGACAGATGTGCACAATCGTCGGATGTCGCGGTACCGGGAGACAGCAGAGTTGCCGAGAAGAAGAAGGAAAATATAGAGAAGTACCAAGACCTTGCCAGAGAGCTTCGCCGCCTGTGGAATATGAGAACGAAGGTGATCCCTGTTGTCATTGGAGCACTCGGAACAACGCCAAAGCAGCTGCGACGGCACTTGGACGACGTTGGTGTGCCCGATCGAGTGCAAACGCTCCAAAAAGCAGCATTGCTGGGGACGGCATGAATCCTGAGAAAAGTACTGGAAGTCTAAGGTTCCAGGATGGAACTTGACGTGATATTAATCTCCAAGAGATATCTTGTGAAGATAGAGTTAATAATAATAATAATAATGATAATAGATACATAAGGTGAGAGAGTCCACATGGTCAAGATTACTCACTGATTTCTATTGAGCTACAAACTGTATTCCCATTGCACAAGTCAGAAGTAGCAATAATCTTCATGATATTGTTGAGATCCAGATTAGCGCCATCTTGATTTCATATCAGCGACTTGTCATTACATATTTCTGATTTCATGCCATATTACACATATGCACAAGATACCAAACTTTGTTCTTGTTTTTTTTTTTTTAGGGGGTGGGGGAGGTAAAATACAGTTAAGATATTTTTCTGCCAAGTATAAAGGGGAAAGTCATATCTATTTTATTTCATGCTTAAGTTCATCTCAAACTATGAAGGCAAAATGATCCCTATTCAAGGTGAAACAAAAATTGCCTAAAAGCAGTGCAGTATAAGCAAGGTATCATGGAACATGTCTACAAATATCATGCATACATACATTTACTTAGTGGCTGTTTAGATAACTGTCATCATTCCACAGGACATCAATAAAAGGTGTCGGGCTATCATGATAGAATGTAATGACATCCTGTTCACTTTGAATAATTAATCTAACAGTGTTATCTCATATATAGCAATTTGTTTTCCTATCCTTTGTGCAGGAAAAGTTCAGGACCTGTCAGTGAGCAGTGATGGAGCATATTTGTGTACAATATCAGATGACAAATCAGCCAAAATATTTGATGTGACAAACTTTGGTGAGTACAGCTGTGGCCATGAGGAAGATGATAGATACAGATCAGAGTGATGAGAGTCATAATCACTCTGAGCTACAGTAAATTAAAGGGATGGTATAGTATTGGTTGAGGTGAGAAATAAGCTTCTAAATTTTTTGTGACATATTTAGAAACCACTTTGTGATATGTCAAAGAGCGTACAATTATAAGAGGAATTCAAAGTTTATTTGATGAAAATTGTAATTTTGAAACAGTTGAGATATCCAGAAACAAGTATAAAAACAAAGTGATCCTAATAAACAATGGGTCCCACTCTTTATTATGGTCACTCTGTTTTGGATATATCTCGGCCATTTCAAAACCAATTTTCATTAAAAACAAAACAAACAAACTTTGAATTCCTCTAGAATTATATGCTCTTTCATATTTCATAAGAGGGTTCTTAATATCTCAAAAAATCATCACCCAAAAAATGTTGCAAACCTGAAGATCCATCTCAACCAAGATTGTACCAGCCCTTTGAACTTCAGATTCTATGCGTGTAGTTCTACAAGTGCGTACTCACCAATAGAATCATCACACTAGATTATCTCACTGAAAAATTTGTTGAAGTGATGATGGGCATTTTTTACAGTATTTTGCAGTTTACCAAAAGGATTGTTGGAATGTACAGCAGTGGCTTTGTATTGGCTTATATAATGTAAGCCTCTCAGCAAGCCAAGAGGCATTCATCAGATATTACATACAAACACTGTTCAATCTTTAATGCCTCTGCATGGAGCATTTATTTGTCATGCTACTACACAATAATTTGATCATACTCTCTCCATAACTCATCTCCATAACTTTAATTTCAAGTAATCACTGCCTTTTGACTGTCATTACAAAATGTATTTTCCTTCTTTACATTCTCCCTATGTTGCTCCCATCCTCCAACTTTTCTAGGATCTTTCATCAACCAACAATCAAAACAAGGACAACATATATGTACATACAGTTTTACTGCAAACCTCTCTTTTTGACTATTTGATTGTTGCAAAAATTTTGGCAACTCACTCAATGTAGGCACAGTCCTTCATGAAAACTAAGATGATACAAAAAGAAAGAGGGGATGAGTTTGTGATCCCCAATGATTGGTCATTTCAAAATATCTGTGCTGACTGGCAAAGAAAGAATGCTACTAGATGATTTAATTACCAGATAGACTGTATACGCATGTCACATTTTTTGTGAATCGGGACTTTCCACCAATTTTGTGCATGATTGAATTTGCAAGCATTGAGTACAGTAATGAAAGGAAATGCATGTCGCATATAATTATGTCAAGATCAGAGTTGATGAATTTGCATGTTGTTTAATGCGGGAATAGCACCTGACTTGCAAAATTAGCAAAAATAAAAGCTGTGATGGTTGATATTTGAGATTTGTCACCACATTGTACTAATTTTATACCTGTCATGATATTTGTGGTAATTTGCAGACATTGTACTGCAAAATTCATGAAGTGATGCAAACTGTGATGTGCAAAAATGTTTGCATAATAATTTGTACACGCATACAAAAGTGAATTAATGTAATCAAATTTATGCTGAAGTTGGTTGGTTCCTTACATTTGTTTTCCCGAAGTCCTTCAGCAGGTTGTGATCTCTTTTAACTTTTTTCATTGTGGCATTCTCTTTTTCCCGCTGATTAGATATGATCAACATGATGAAGCTCAGTTTTGTCCCTGGACGCTGTGAATGGACCTACAGGGCAGGCGATGCTATCCCAGCCTTAGCCATGTAAGAAGCTTTTAATTAGATTCTGTACCTTCTCAAAGTAAAACAAGGCAAAACAACATGACCACTGGTTCTTTAGACTAAGAATTTCCAAAGATGTACTCGATCTAAAGTGCTCTTCCATAATAACAAAATTTCAGTTACAATGAAGTAAAATCAAGCCCCAATATTATCCACTTTATGTTTTTACTGTTTATTTGTTCGTTAATAACAAAATTTTGATATAACAAAAGAAAACTGCTTGTCCCCAGGACTTTGTTACATCAGGAGTCAACTGTAGTACAAACAGATGCACACACACCCACATGAAACAATTCCAAGAAATTGTATGAAATATTAGGGAGCAGCTTGAATGCACCACTAGCTGGTCACAAATGCAGCTGTTATCATGAAGCACTGTGTATCAGTGTTTCCTTTGAAGTATAAAAAGGGGATGTAAGTAATTTCTGAGTATGTTTCATCAATATTAAACAAGCAAAACAACATCTTTTTGGGGGAATTCAAGTTTTATTGGTGAACTCATTTGGAAAAATCAAGAACTTTATCATATTATGGATACTGATCATGTCTGCTGAAGTGAAGGAAAAATGGTTACGGGCAACACTCTCGTATTTGATATTGGTCAATATTTAACAGAAAAGCAATTCACAGGAATCAATTTTCTTTTAAGCATTTTATTTTCATCATAGCATGCATATTTTAGTTTGTACAACTTTCACTTGTTGCTATGCAGACATTAAAAAGGAAATTAACTCTTAGTGTGCATAAGGCATTTTGTTTTCTTCTTGCATTTCTTGTGTCTTGTACCCATCAAACAAAATTGAAAGCCTCCAGCTGGGAAAAAAAAAAATGTGTGATTCAGGGCTTCAGGACTTGTGTTGAGGGCTTCCAAAAAATTTTATTGTGCAGAGTCAAGACGTTCTTGTTATTAAAGCAGACTATACCCACTTTATAGCAGTGCAAGATTGCTCATCAAAATTTGAGCCATTTTCGGAGCATGTGAGTTTTCACCATGTTTGTGATGGAAATATTGCCTTCATTTTAATGTTTGTTTGTTTGTTTGTTTGTTTGTTTGCAAAGAATGTGCACTAGTATTGCATGTCAGTACATCACTTCTGATCATAATCCATTTTTGTTTCAGTTCTGAAGCAGAGACTGGTAAAATTCACATCTTTGATGGGAAGGGTACAAGTGAACCAATGCACACTCTTGAGAAACAGCATGGTGCACCAGTCATCATTATCAAGGTGAGCTTTGATATAACCATATACAGTGTGATCACCATCAGCATACTTAGGAGCTGTAGTGAGAAATGTACTAAATATGACATTCAAGTATAGCAGGGACTTAATGTAGTTTTCATTCTGTTTTAGATTTGTCACTGAACATTCCTGAAGCTTGTGTCTGATTTTGCAACTCAACCACTCGTTTTCCAAGAACTATAGAACTAACTCTCTCACTTCTCTCATCTACTCATGTCTCGCAATCGACACAAAGCTTCAGAGTCCCTCCCAGTTAGCAGTCTCAACATTTTTCTGAGGATAGACAGTGCAGGCTACTATTACCCAAACATTGAGGGATGTCCAGCTCTCTTCTTTACAGTTCTCTTAATCAGAAAATTCTCTCTTTCTCTATTTTTTCAGTCCACCTCCTCTCTCACACTCACATTAGTTCTGCTCAGAAATAACTTTTTTTGCTATAAAAAAATCCCTTTTTCCAAACTTTCTGCTTATCTAACTTCCTCCAATCCTAGCAGTCTTTTCTTGCTACATGTACTTCCACGTGATGTGATCATACAGGAACCAGGAATACCAGGTTCCCAAAATGTAGACCGGTGTGCCTGCATTCATGGTCTAAATTGATGTTTATTTGTGTTATGCTGCCCAGTAAAATGGCTTTGTTAGAAAGAATAGAGTTTCTTCTATCAATTTTAGTTTTCTTTCTGTGTGAAAACCGCGTGTATCACAGTATTATTTGCTTTTTCTCCCACGTAGAGTGCGCTTATTTTGATGTAAAACTTTCGCTGACCCAATTCAGATGCCTACTTTGTGGAGAAAAAAAGAATTTTTGATCCCATCAGCGCACTCTCTGTTATACCTCACGCCTGTTCAATATTTTGCATTATTCGATGGCACATTTACTGCGTGACTGCTTTCCCACAGGTGGATTAATTACCAACCTGTTTGTTCTCCGTCAACCTGCAAAAAGACTCTCATTATAGGGCATTGAAGGCTCTCGGAGAATTACAGGAGGAACATGTTAATTCTTGAGAGCTATTGCACTCTGCTCATCAGTTTGCCTGCAGTAATTGCTCATTGTTTATTCATTTAAGTCGATGCCTCCTTTCAAGAATTTCTTGCACATAGAGACAGTTGTTCACGCCCAGTTTTGCTACACCTCTGTATCTCAAGTCTCATGTTTTGCCAATCATTATGCTCTCCTTCTTCCCTGTAGTATAACCCTATCTTTGAGGTGGCGCTGTCTGTGGATAAACAAGGAATCCTCGAGTACTGGATGGGACCAAAGAAGGACTACATCTTCCCACCGATGGTCAACTTCAGATACAAGACCGACACCGACCTCTACGAGTTTGTCAAGGTGAAATCTGCTTTGCTCTATTTTATCAATTCCATAGCTCACATGCTATTTTGAGCTCACTAGTCCATATGTATCACTTTCACAGTTAGGATCAAAGTGGTCATCAACTAGTGCTTTACATTTTGACATCTGTTGGGCCCAAGAAATGAAATAAAATCTGTTTTTTGTGCCCTATTATGCTCATTATATAAAACCAGAGAATAATTAGTAACCACAATGACTCACTCTCAATATCCATTTGTTATGATTCGGTTTGTTGTAAGGAATTGATGGCTTTAGGTTGGCACTCAAATAAATAAATTTGAATACAGCTGTTCCCAGGATAACAGCTGAAGCTATGTTTCTTGAGAAGTTTGAGAAAAATGAGGGAATTCAAGGGCCAGTTTACTTTTGGGAGCAGTGATTAAAAAAAAAAAAATCAAGATATCACATTTGATGCATATGTGTAGGTCTGTTGTATCACAAAACATCCTACCATATATAATTTTTGCAATAAAGCCTAAGATATGAGGAGATATCAGTATTTTTCTTAATAAACCATAACTGTAGACAGTTTAGTCTGGAAACATTTTTATTATAACTATTGTTCACATTTTGTGTATTTAAAGGGGAAGTCCGGACGATTATCAAGCGTTTCCCGTGTAAAGAACAATATTTCATGAACCTATTACCCTTTTCCTGACGAGAAAAGATCATCAGATACATTTACTATGATTTTTTTGAAAAATAAGGCAATTCTTCATGTTCGAATCCGTCGCGAGCAGCCCTTCGTACTATCTGTCCCAGTATGCATTGCGCGTGACATCACAGACTCACTTTCCTCGGTGGAGCACTGCGAGTGCAGCCCAGCTACAAGTTGATCTCCCATTGCACTGCTGACTGCGGCGCGGTATCTGCATGCCTGCCGAGGTCTGCCTAGTTGGCGCTACCGCAAGAGTCCGTACACTGTTTTAGGAGTGCTGTTGCCAAATGCTGTACTCCTTTATTCAAATGATCTTAGCTATATATCTAAATAAAATCCGTCAAAGATTAATGTAAAATAGTTGCAATGTTATAACATTTTCATTTTATTGAAATATTATATGTATTGTAATACTGCCGTACTTATTAGTGTCCACCCCATCATTTACAATTCATTGGCTATTGTTGTCATCAGAGTGATCAGGCATACATTTACAAACGTTGTACGTCTGCTGCTGCCAAATGCTATCACAATCCGCGATCATTTTTTTTTTCAACTTCTGAGTGTAAACAATCTGAAATCAGTCTGTCAATTTCAGAATTATTGCCTCTCTTGTTGTCCGAGACTGTTGAGTATGTCTGACGGTGGTAAATTACGACAGTATAACTTGATCCGCGGAAGAAACGCCAGCGGCAGCTTCATCATACTACCGCCGCCAGTAACTGTGACCAGCAGCCCCATACACATAGCGTAATGGGACTGCGTACTGTAGCATTCAGGATCATGATCGGGTAGCATCGCGGATAAATATCAACTTGAAATTGAAATATTTCTTCGATTTGAAGACTTAACAGTAAAGTTAAAGTATTGACAACAGGCTTTGGGCAACGTTTGGTTCTGCCAATAGTCCTTTCCTGTTCAAATTAATGACTTAACCCTAAAAGGGCCGAATTCATGTTCGAATCCGTCGCGAGCAGCCCTTCGTACTATCTCGACGTTTCGCGCTATAATTCTGTAACGCTAGGCCTCATCGCGAGGCTTCTTGACTTTCTTTGTTCAAGTCTCGCGCAACTTTTGAGACCAAATTTGCAACGTCCGCGCATACTTTTGCGAAGCCACGCCCATTTTTGTAACGGAATGTCGCTCCAAAACGGGCACAATTTTGTGATTTTGTGTACATTTCCTATGGAAAACAGTGCTCTGTCATGAAAGGCATAAAAACCTGATTATTTTTACAATTAATCACTTTTATTGATTAATTTTGTGCTAATTATGGTAGAAAAGTGGTCAGTGACAATTTCCAATGAAAAAACAAAGAAATACATAAGAAATTCTGAAAACAATAAAATACATAAGAATTGAAATGAGTTTTGGAAGTTTTTGTGATGTACAATTGTTGAATATGCTATTAAAAAACAGATTTACAGATAAAAAATTAGACTCTCAATGCTTTTAATTATTCTAAAATATCACCTTGAGCTTAATTTGCGTAATTAATTAATTAAAATTAGAAATTGATTGTTTCAAAAAATCTTATGACACAATCTTGTAGATTATGACGCAGGTCTCACGCATGCAAAATTTCATCGCGATCGCACCACCGATGGCCGATGGGGGGGGGAGGGGCGGAATCCATCCCCCCCCCCCCCCTGGTCTGAGCATAGCCAAAAAAGCCCGGCCCCTCTAGGGTTAATGTGACTCGGTCGAGAGGAACCTTGGAGAGCTACACTGAATTATTGACGGCCACACAGGCGCACACACAAAGAGACATCTCTGTGCGCACACATCTCCGGTTATGCGCTGGCCGTCAATAATTCAGTGTAGCTCTCCCAGTTTCCTCTCGACTGAGTCATATTAAGTCATTAATTCAAACAGAAAGGGACTATAGGCAGAACCAAGCGTTGCTCAAAGCCTGTTGTTAATACTTCAACTTCACTGGTAAGTCTTCAAATTGAAAAAAATTTTTGACTTTAAGTTGATATTTATCCACGATACTACCTTATCATGATCCTGAATGCTGCAGTGCGCAGCCCCATTACGCTATGCTAATGGGGCTGCTGGTTGCAGTTACGCCGCCGATGGGGAGTATGACGAGGCTGTATCGAGTAGTATTTGTAAGTTTTGACGACAAACTTGTCAATCAAAATATTGGAGAGCCATCTTGCACACCTTCCCGCTCATTTTCTGGGTTCGGAATGGCAAAAAACTCTTCTTCTGGCCATCACCAGGTTTATTAGAACACCCAAACGCTCACACATCGGCATTTTCGAAGTGAAGCAATAGATCATGCCGCGTGCATCCGCTGCGTGGCCAGAACCATGCAGAACGCTACCACTTGCTCGGCCCGTGTCGCCGTTGCTCAAGCTGGGCTCCCCGAGCCAGCTGATGCTCCAAACAAAAAGCAATGTGATGCTAGTACGTCACGCCGTCACATGATCTTTCTCGCCGGCGTACAGAAATTGAACAGTTACGATTCAAAGTTAGTGATACTAAAAAATCGATTGTGACGAGTTGGAAGGGTATTTTTCAATGAAACTTAGTCATTATGGTCCTTGATTTATGTAGATTATGGTGAAATTTATTCAAAATCGTCCGGACTTCTCCTTTAACAATACTTAACATACAGATTCAAATTTTTACAGAGTGGTTGTTTCTATCTCTAACTCACATTTTAGAACTATTTCAAAGCACTAATGCTGGGTTTTTGTTTCATCTGCAAGTGATAAATTATGCCTTTAACATCAAATTGAAATCAGTCACATGACCCACAAAGCTGTTTTGGAGCACCACTTGGATGCTACATTCAACAAACAACTGGTTTCTAAATGTCCATAGTATTTGTAGCATCTTAGTCATGAAATGCCAAAACTATTTGTTGCTCTGAGTTCTGTGCAGGTTATTCAGAACAGGTTGCCTATCTAGGTACAGTGGTTTTTCAAACAACAGTATGATCATTTTTAACTTTATTTCCACAGTGCAAGACAGTGCCGACCTGTTTGTCTATCTCGCCGAATGGGAAGCTGATTGCAACCATTGCTAAGGATAGAAAGGTATGAAAGGTCACAGCTGTGTGATATATTATTGATTGAAATTGTATTAGCTCACTTGTGACTTATAATGTTGTGAAAATCAGGTAGTTACACTGTAAATAGAGTTGACCAATATTCAACTTTGATTAATACAAAGAACCCTATTTCCAGCAGGTTTTCCAAAGTTATGTGAACACAACCTGTTTTGGTCCTATCTGCATCCTTTAGAGCCAAGACAATTCTACCACAAATGAATATCTTTACTGCATATTACATGTCAATACATTTTACAGACCAGTATTTTTGTGAGCTGTAGTTTTTCTCTCCACCAACACCAAGAATATCACACAATGTGACGGCAACATTTGATAATGAGTTTCCAAGCATTGCTTTGATTCAACAATGAACGAATCCAATGAGCCTTTATAATCGTTGGGGTCTATCTTTTGATAGCCGATATTTGTTTGTTTGTTTTTTTTTTAATGTCTAGATACGAATTTTTCGTTTCCTGACGGGCAAGCTGACCAAGGTGCTGGACGAGTCCCTCCAGACCTTCACTGAGTTACACCAGATGAGGCAGCAGCTGCCGGACATGGAGTTTGGCCGCCGCATGGCGGTGGAGAGGGACTTACAGAAGACTGATGCTTTCGCCCTCGCAAACATCAGTGAGTTCCACCATCAAGTTTCTATTTCTGATGTTGTCAGCATTCATTCATCTTGAGAGAGGATGGCGTAAGTTTGCATTGAGTGGCTGAATAGTCCCACTCTTGAATGACAATCTTTGAAGCACTTGCAGCACATGAAGTCCGTTTTGGCTGAGGCTGAGGCTGCCCTTGCCTTCCTCCTAGCTCTCTTATCAACCTGCTGATTGTTTCTTGCAGTTCAGCCTCCTCGACACCCTCCCTGACAGTACCTCTCCACAGCTGACAATTGTCAGCTACACCTTCCCATGTACTGGTGTTGATGTCAAATATCTTCATGTAGTGTTTGCACACATCCTTGAAGTGAATACTGTATACAGCATGTCCATCGGGATGTGACCTGATTCCATTGGATGCATGTGATCCATCCACTGATGTACCTACCATTAATTATATCCATCTAATCACATGAGTAGATGATTTATAAGGCATGTACTAAGAGCCGGCAAAGAACTACTGTAAGATAAGCAAGTTCGACTGCTTTTTAAAGGACAAGTTCACCTTCATTAACATAAGGATTGAGAGAATGTAGCAATATTAGTTGAACACATCATTGAAAGTTTGAAGAAAATCGGACAATCCATTCAAAAGTTATGAATTTTTGAAGTTTTAGTGCAGTCACCGCTGGATGAGAAGACCACTGCAGTGTATAATGTCATATGCGTACAACAATATCAGGAAAATATAAAGAGAATTTCACAAAATTTCATCTTTTGAAAAAAGTACACATTCCCTTGACTCCTTACTGACATATGTTATGGATGATATTATTCCCATTGCCTTTAGAAAGAGGCAAGTCAAGTGCTCTTTTATTATGCGAAAAAAGTGAAAATATGTTGAATTTTCTTTACATTTTCTTTATACTGTTGTACTCATATGACATCACGAGCCTTAGTAGTCTCCTCATCCAACAGTTCCAACACAAAAGTTTTAAAAATTCATAACTTTTGCATCGATTGTCCAATTTTCCTCAAACTTTCACTGATGTGTTCTGCTAATATTGCTGCATTCTCTTAATCCTTTGGTTTGCTGGAGTGCACATGTAGCGCCCCCTTTGAGAGATCCAGATTTTGGCCATGCAATATGAAGCTTGTGTGCACGTTGTAGTACCACATTAGTGTCAATGAATTTGTACTTGATTTATATTGCTGTGGAATACTTCAATGCGAAACCTGTGTATCACAGTCCCCTGTTCATTTATTTACTCTATAGTCATATGTTTTGTTGCTTTGATCCCATCTCCTTCTATTGATCAGAAGTAGGTGAGAATGTAGTATAGTGAGACTGGAAAGGAAAGAAAACTTTTATTGCATTAGCATATTCAAAAGAAGATTTAGGTAGGCTGAATATTACTCCATGCCCAAACTTACATACAGACTCTGGTATCTTTTTGTTTGCCATTTCAGTATTTGATGAAAGTGGCTATTTCGTGCTGTATGCCACTATGCTGGGTATTAAAATTCTCAACCTCCACACCAACAGAATATCACGCATCATTGGAAAGGTAAGAAGAACAGTGTGCAGAAAATGTATTCAATGGTCTAGTGTATAGGCTGTTATTTTCACAAGGGTTTAATTTTCGCGAATTTCGCAAATCACAGTTGGACCGAGAATCTAACAACACGCAAAAATGTCACCATGTACAAGGGTAATAGTGCATTTTCAATAGCGTTGATGTCAATTCGTGAAAACAACATCTCGCAAAAATGTCTGTCACCTCCTCATTAGTGAAAATAACAGCTATTAAATACAGTATATTATAGAGAGGCATTGTTATGATTAGCTGAAAAAAAAAAATCCTCACATTTTCGTTACATCACTCCAGTCTTATGATATCATATATTGTTGTAGAGTACCCGAGGGTGGCATAGTCAATTCACCAAATTTTAGGAAATTCATCACATATGAACAGATCATTTGAATTTCCTCTGCCTATCACAGAATGTTTTATGTTAAGCTTTCTGCATTCTCTGAATCCACATTTATGTCAGGAGAAATTCACCTGTTAAACTCCTTGAAAAAAAAAAATGTTTTACAATGTAGTTGTTCAGGGATCATTCATTTCTGGTATGATTGCAATAGAAAAGTAGTAAAAAGAAGAGATCAAATATTTACATTTTTAGAAACTTTGTCGAATGTAAATTTCAATAACTTTCAATTTTTTGGGTGTCCACTTTCAAAGGAATATTACATTCTATTTTGTTTCCCCAGTGATGATAGTCATATTAACTTGTTGAAGACTAGTCCCGAGAATACTCGGGAAAGTGTCTATGGGAAATATGTGTTATAGCACTGTCAGTCTGTCCTCAACATGGGTTATGCATGAAGTTGAGTTTGTAAAGGAGACTTTCAGATGACTTTGAGAGTTTTGCATTTTAACCTCTATAATTTGGTTAGACTTGGTGCAGAGTTTCAGAATTTATATTGAATGGGATGAGGAATATGGATGAGGTTCATTGTATTATATTTTGGGTTTGCAGAGTATTGATGTTTCTGCTCAAGGACCACAATAAATTCCACAAATCTATATATGTGGTATTATTGGTTTATCTAATACATGATGTGAATTGTAAATGTAAATCATTTGCAATGAATGTCCCTTTAAAGGTACAGTTTACCATTGGGAGCAGTGATTTAAAACAAATTTTGAGGTATCATAATTGATGCATATGCGTAGGTTAGTGATATCACAAAACATCCTACATATGGAAATTTGCAATAAAGCCTAAAATATAGGGAGATACATGTATCACTATATTTCTGAATAAACAGTAACTTTAGACAGTTTATTCTAGAAACAATTTTACTATAAGTATTGTTCACATTCTGTATATTTAACAATGCTTAAAGATCATGCTTACCTTTGGGAGCAGCGATTGCAAAAATGTTCAAGATATCACATTTGATGCATATGTGTAGGTTTGTTGTATCACAAAACATCCTACGTATATGAAATGTTTACAATAAACCTAAAATATAAGGAGATATCAGTATTTTTCTCAATAAACTGTAACTCTAGATGATTTAGTCTGAAAACATTTTTATTATGAATATTGTTCACATTTTGTGTATTTAAAAATACTTACCGGCAATATTGATTATGTGGATTCAAATTTGTACAGTGGTTGTTTCTATCCCCAACTTACATTTAAGAACTATTTTAAAGCACTAATGCTGGGTTTTTGTTTCATATGCAAATGATGAATAATGCCTGTAAGGTTAAAGTACAACCTTTTTTATAATTTTTGTTTCTCTGTGCTTTCTACAGCAAGAGAATGTGAGATTCCTGCACCTCAGTCTGTACCAGGGCAAGCCAAGCGGGAGCAAGGCAGCCATCACCATCGAGATGAAGGCATCAGAAAATCCTAGTCTCCAGGCAACGGAAAGTGACCCCACCCTGGTCTGCAGCGCCTTCAAGAAGAATCGCTTTTATCTCTTCTCCAGAAGGGAGCCGGATGATGTGAAGAGGTGAGAATCTTTGTTGTGGAGGAAAAGTAGGGATTTATTGGAATTGAGGATTTGGTGCTCCACTCTCCCTACCCCCCCCCCCCCCCCCATGCTTAGAAACACATGCACTTAGTATGTTCAAATTGACAAAAAATTTTACGTCAAGCTTTTTATTTTTATGCAACTGATTGACAAATTACCCAACATTGACATTCATTGTAAAGAAGCATTTGGTTGATCAGTTTTTTTAGTTTAGTAGACATGACAAAATAACTCATGGACATGCATACTCGAGCAGGATTTGAACCTACAATCTCCCGATCACCAGACAGGCGTCTTATCCACTAGACCACAGAGCTTCCACCTCACAGCCTGTGCTGGTTCTAAAACCGTGTATCATACAGCGAGTACCAGTAAAACACTGATCAATTCAGTGCTTTTTTAGATCGATATATGGCAATTTGTCAATCAGTTGCAGTATACACTGTGTTATACACTCTATTTGTAAGCATTGTTGATTATTGTTAAACATGTATTATTAATCATTGAAAATGAAAAGCAAACTATAATATCATTCTACCTTTCCTTCTGTACATCAATATTCTTTTGTCATATGACAGAAAAAAGATAATTAATTAAAATCAAGTTTTCTCATCTTCTTATGTTTATCTGTAACTCATTTCATCTCTCGTCCCAACAGCAATGAGGCAGAAAGAGATGTGTTTAATGAGAAGCCAAGCAAAGAAGAGCAGATGGCAGCTACGCAGGTGAGAAGTCGACATTTTTGTATGCTTTCAAGCTACTTCTTGAAACTTGAGTTACGGCCAGTGTGACCAACAACATTATCACTATCATGTAGACCTACATATAAAGACTACACATACCTGCCTGTGTGTATTTATTTACTTCATACAACTAGCCGAGTTCCCAAAGGGAATCTGTCATCAGATATTATGGTTCTTTGATTGAATCGATGTCGGTCCCCTGCTCTTCCTGTACCCATGGTACATTTAAAAACCATGCCTAGTGTAGGCCTGCTAGAATAGGATTGCATGTCAATGAATGTGTGCACCAAAATGTAAGCTCATCGGTAACAATCCATTCCAGTTGGGCCTGATTCCTGGGCTGCATGAGTGCTGCGTATATAAGGGGATTATGAGCCAACAAGCACAATCATATACATGTACCATGGAGACAGTGCTCGGGATCTAGCAGAACAAACTTAGCACTATCTTCCGGCAGTTGGAAACTGACGAATATGTTTTGTTGTTCCCCTCAAGATTTGTACTGATAGGAACTGCCATGTCCAACTTATAAGTGCGGATAGGTAAACAAATAGCCTGCATACACTACCTTTAACTACCAATACAAACATGACTGAGTCACAACCTAAAGGTTTGGTTGTGGTCCTAATAAAAGGTGGATCTCATCTTATATTAGGACCACTTTTTGGGGGGCTATCTCAGCCATTTCAAAACCGATTTTCATCAAGTAAACTTTGAATTGCTCTTAGAATTTTACACTTTCTCATAGTTTATAAGAGGATTGTTTTATGAACACACTCTTTCATATCTAATATTTAAGTAGTTTCTCATCTCATCTCACAAAAAAAAGAAAGAAATGAAAGCCCATTCCAACCAAAAGTATACTATCAACTAATACAAAAATATACAGATGAAGAGGATATAGATAGTATAAATAGTTCTCAGTATTGTAACTTGTTCTTGTAGCATCAACTCATGAACAGGAACTTCGCACAGCAGGTTCCTGTAGCATCCACTCATAAACAGGATCTTTGTACGGCAGGTTCCTGTAGCGTCAACTCATAAACAGGAACCTGGTATACCAGGTTCCTAAAGGTAGATAAGAGTGTCTGTATTAGTGGCCTACATGTAATTCATGCTTATTTGCTTTATGTTGACCAGAACAATGACTTTGATCAAAAGGTTTAGTGCATTTTCTATCAATATCTGTTCTCTTTTTGTATCAAAACTGTGTTTTGTTTTGTTTTTTCTAATTTACCTTTTCCAACATAATAGTGCACTAGTTTTGCTATAAAACTTGTATGAAAATGCGTATAGCATTAACAATCGAGGCTGAGCTCACTAGATTCTGACTTTCGCTGATCCCATTCAGGTGCCCTAATAGTGTGTACCAAAGAGTTTGTGGGCCCAGCACATGCTCTACTCATATCTCACTGCCATTCAATCAATACCTCCCATTGTTTGATGGCACATGCAACTAATTACGAAAAGGGGATGCATATACTACTTGACTGCTTTCGCACTGGCAGATTTCCAACCTGTATGGTCTAAACAAATCTCATTTTGGGACATAAAAGGTTCAAGAAGAGTTGTGGCACCAGAATATATCAGTTATAAAGAGTTAGTCTATATAGCAAAAGATAAAATGAATTTTTGACTTGTTGCCATTGATATATAGTAATTGTCTTTTTACTGATTTGAAGTGTCAACATAAAATTTGTTTAATCAAACTTCATTTCATTTCATTTCATTTGTAAGTTTTCTACAACATCCATCCAAAACAAAGTAACACAAATTATAAGTTATACGTTCAGTTTATACAAATAGCATTTACATGGCACAAAATCAACTGAAATCATTCTCGAGTACATCACATACATGACAGATTAATAAAATTGTGTGTGGTCGGAACCTACATAGAAGCAGATGCTTGTGAGAGTAGGTTCCCAAAAGAAAGTCATATGTTGATATGATGAATATGATAAATGATATGGTACATGTAACTCTTTTTTTTTAGAGATAGACCTTTGATAGACCCCAGATGACCTCTGCTTATCCCACCAATATCTATATTAACAATGTTGATTTTATTGCGTTATGCATTTTTCACACTAAGCAGCTCAATAACATACAATTGTATTGGTAGGTTCTTGAATTTGTGTCCTTTTTTCATCCAATTCACAGAAGACACAATAATGATTTTATTGCGTTATGAATTTTTCGTGGCAGGTTCTTGAATTTGTGTCCGGTTTTCCTTCAATTCACAGAAGACACAATATTGATTTAAAATTTCCCTGCTTGAAATTTGATGTGGTGTCCGATCCCTTCAAATGCATGGCCAGCACAAAAACTACTGCATACACACATGCACTTAAAGGACAAGTTCAACTTCATATACATGTGGATTGAGTGAAGGCAACAATGTTAGTAGAACACATCAGTAAAAGTTTGAGGAAAATCCGACAATCCTTTCAAAAGTTATGAATTTTTAGAATATCTGTGCAATCACTGCTGGAGGAAAATACTACTACAGTGTATGATGTCACATGTGTACAACGATAGATGACCTGAATTGTACATTTTGCTACAAAATGCTACTCCTTCGCCATTTCTAGCCCGATTTCGATTCCATTTGCTTTATGTCATGGCATTAGGTGAGGGCTTCAAAATTTCTACACAGAATTTTGACCTTTGACTTCTTTGACCTTTGACCTTGATTTTTACCTGTATTGTACATTTTGCTACAAAATGCTACTCCTTCGCCATTTCTAACCCGATTTCAATTCCGTTTGCTGTATGTGGTGGCACCAGGTGAGGGCTTCAGAACTTCTACACAGAATTTTGACCTTTGACTTATTTGACCTTTGACCTTGATTTTTGACCTGTATTGTACATTTGCTACAAAATGCTACTTCCGGCGGGGACATATATTACGCACCGCGTAATTTCTACTTTTCCTTGTTTATTTTTGTTTTAATGTGATATTGACTGTCCTTGAGGGAGATATCCAAGTAAATTGAGTGAGGAACATTTTGTATAAATTGAAGAGGAGTACCAAAGTTTTATGCAATGTCAGACCCCTACACTGCACACTGTATGTATAGCAAAAGACATTAGGAAAATGCATGGGTAGATCAAATGGCACTAAAGAAGTGTTAGAAATACTTTATGCGACAGACCATTATAAATATGTGCGAAAACAAAGAACAAAACAAATATTGCTTGTGTATAGAATAAATGTATCGCAAATTATCAATTTATTTCACAATGAAGCTTTCTATGATGCTATGTACACAAGTATTTAATCTGTACTCAGATATGACTCAAATTGTCAAATTCTGACAATGCTTTGCTAATATCATGATTTACACTTTACAATTATCAATTGCGTCAATATACAGGAGATATTAGACCTTCATTTTGTGAACTTGTTTTCATCAATGGTTCCAGAGGAATTAGGGACTCATTATGAGCAATATAAGATGAATACAGACAGTAAACTCTTTGAGATCATTACAAAAAATAAAGTATGAAGCAGATACTATGGATTTAAGAAAATTGGAATGCAATGCACAAATACACAGTTGGTTAAAAACCATGTATTCTTTTAAAAGTCACTAAGACAGTGTCCCTATAAGGAAGCTTTCTCTGGAGAGTCATATGACATTTCATGTGTAGATTTTTCTTTAATTCAAATTTCACCAAAACTTTAATATCATGCCAGATTTGTGCATGAACTTTGATACTAACTGACTGCAATGTAAGCAAAAAAGCAGGAAATAAGAATAACACCAGACTTCAGTACCCATTTCTCTCCTTTCAAAGCAAACTGTGAGAGAGGAGATTACAGTGTATGTGTGAATCACTCTGCAGCTCAAAACAAAGAATGGAGGAAGAACATGGCACATGATTTCTGCTCTCTTACTCCTCATGTCACACCATCATGGTTTCTAGTCTGGGCCTGTTCATTCATTACTATTCTAAGAATAAGCCAAACTTTTACAAAATGTTTTGCTTGGCTAAGTAGATTGTGTTATGTACATCATATTCTTTCATCAACTATCAGACTTTTACTTCCTGTTTCGGAAAATATTCTTTAGAATCCTTATGTCACATTTGCCCAAAGGGTGCCTTGCTTGCTCACTTTGCATTAGATTTTTGTATAATGCTCATCTATAGGTTTTGCAGCGTGAAAGTAAATATTGTGCTACCTTTCCTACCCCACATTCAATTGTCACATCCTAACCTCGTGATGCGACATAAGAACCTCAGTAATGCTTCTTGTGTCTTTATCTCCTGATCAACTCTTGATTACTGTTCTCTTAAAAAAAAATGAATACGTTCATCTGCCCCACACCAATGTTACACTGGCCAATGATGGTTGCGAAGGTGATACAGGAAGCCTTACTTAACCCGCAGCATAATTTAGTCAAGATTTGTTTCGTTTTTTCTTCTTCTAATGATTAATATAAGGGCCCTTCCTTCATGCTTATATAAAGCAAATATGTAACCGAAATGAAAAACATGAAAACTTCAGATTTAAACTTAGTATTTAACTTGAATGAAGTTCTTTCAGTCAAATATTTACATAATCAGTGATTAGAATTTACCAATTTTGCCTCAGTCTTTGACTGAAGTCAAAAAGAGTATGTCAAATTTGTGAATTTCTGACTAAAGTATTGAATTGAATATCAGCCCTGTACTTTACATCTTCATGAATAAATCTCAACATGAATAGCATTAAGTATTTTTATACATCGGTAGCAATGAACAATTTGTTCCTTAGTTAGACACATATAAGGTCTAACAATTTAGGTCAAATACACAAAGATTCTACAGCCCATATACAATACATTGTTCTGATAATTCACAAGTTAATGTCTTCAATGCATTTGAGATGCTCACACTATCATAATAAATCAGACATTTGATATCAAGCAAGTATGACTAGTGTGTGCAGTCAAATTGCTTTTAGGAAGACTTTCAGTTGCCAAGTTTTTGCAATAGAAGCCAGCTAACTATATGGAAATGGTTAAGAAGATGCATATTATTTTTTTCTTCAACAATCGAACTAGATTTTAGATGTCTTCTGAAGAATAGTGTACACACATTAGAACAAATTGGCAAGATGACATTGTTATGTACCAGGAAATTATTTTATCTAAAAATGTTGGACTCAAATATTCTGAAAGCAGAGAATACAACATGCAATTATATTATGACAAAGTCTACAGTCTCTTTTTCAGATAGTGAAATAAAATCAAACATAGTTTCCATTGTCCTCTTTACCAGCTGTTTTTAGTTTATAAGCACACTCAGCTATAGGTACAAATAATCACCAAATATTGGTGATTTGGATTTGAAGTCTGAACAAGGACGTAAATCAAGGAAAACTGAAGGCTATTCGGCTGGATTGATACGAGGCACTCCCGTAATAATGAACACAATTATAATACAATTCTGGTTACAACGAAGAAAAAATTCAGCTCCAACATTATGCACTCTATGTATTTTTATTGTGTATTTGTTGGGTTATAATAACAAAATTTAGATAATAACGAAAGAAAGATGCAGGTCCCCAGGACTTCATTATAACTGGAGTCCACTGTAACTTACAAGCGTGTTACCCACAAACTTTGGCCCAACATGTGCTGTTTCTTTACACCATTCAATCTCAAACAGGAATGATATTGTTGAGAACCCTATTAGACCTCATGTTCTTCTCTAAAGTGGCCCAGAACAGTTCCTGCCCATCTTCATCATCAGTCCACAACAAGTATGGCCTGTTCCTACTCAGAAAGAGCCTGACAAGATAGGGCAGGTTGTCGTCCTCAATGTCTTCCAGAAACACAAGAATGATTTTGTCCAGTCTGGTCTCATTCAAGTGCTCCAGCGCCATACGGAGCTTGGTCATAAACCAGACATCACCCACAGACTGATTGCTTATCAACAGGATTGACTTGTAGCTGCTCTCAATAGCATGATAGAGGGCATCGACGTAGAACATCCCTACATTGAGATCATCGTCCCCGTAGATGATGTGCTGTAGATGGGGCATCCTCTCCATCAAGGCTGGTCTCAGGATGTCATTCACATATCCCTCATCATCGTCGTGGAACATGACGTTGAGCTGGTAGCGGTAGTCCTCCTCAGCCACATCTTCCTCAACCTCCTTGTAGCCAAACAAGGCTAGCTTCAGCAGAAAGAATTTGTAGTTTAGCCACCAGCGATTGATGTAAGCGAGGACAGTGAGAAGAAATACAGCCGCTCCTGTCAGGGATATTCCACTGATGAGAGCGATGTCCACACCACAGTAGTCACCTGGATCAAAGGACATTAGAGGCTTGTTTTTGAGCATCTGCAGTGAGGCACTAGAGCACAGTGTCCGATCAGGATGTTCAAGTTTGATGTTGGCAGTGTGAAGCCAGTTCCTGAACCACTGTAGCTCACAGGTGCAGGAGGTGGGATTCCTGGATATGTCAATAGACAGAGAATGATCTGTGGTTGGAAAGAAGGTTCCAGGGAGTATGGTGTTGATATGATTCCCAGGCAAATACAGTGCTCGTAGCTCTGGAGTAGGTGCAAAGGTCTGCTTCTCAATTTTGCTGAGTGAATTGTTCTGGATAAGAAGTACTGTTAAGCTTCCAAGTCCCTGAAACACATCCCCATTAAGTGCTAGTAGCGTGTTGTCATTCAGATACAGGAACCTTAGAGAGTGTAAATCTTTAAATATTTGAGGGACAAGAAAAGTGATACGTGACTCACTCATATCCAGGTAGTAAAGTTTGGAAAGGTTTGAGAATGTACGAAGATCTAATTGATGCAAAAAGTTCCCCTTCATACGGAGCTTTCCCAGGGAATCCAGACCTCTAAAAAGAGAGATGTTTTGACTGTTATCAAACAAACCTGTGCCATATAGCTGTCCTCGTTCCATTCGCAGCTCCTCAAGGTCAGCGTTGTTGCTGAATTGATCGATGGACATCCAGGAGATTTTACTGTTTGACAAATCCAAGAATTGCAGCTTTGGCAAGGCCTTAAACATGCCATTTAAATATGAATGTTTCTCATTTGTGGCATACAGCTGTTGCAGGTTTGATAGTCCATAAACGGACTGCAGTGTGAACATTGTGAGAAGATTAAATGAGATATTTAGCACTTGAAGGTTTGACAAACCTGTGAATCGTCTGCTCTTGAGAGTGTCCAGAAGATTGTGTGAGAGATCAAGTGTTTGAAGGGTAGGGATGGTCCATGCTGCTTCTAGGACTTCATCAATGAAATTATTGGCAAGCACTAAAGTCCTTATTGAGTTCATGCCAGCAAATGACTGGGGAGAAACCACCTTCAGTACATTTCCTGTCACATTAAGTTGCTGGAGGTGAGACAAGCAAGAGAATGCTCCATGTGGAATGAAGGACAATTTGTTTTGGGAAAGATCAAGGTCTGTTAGGGATTGCAGGCAACAGAAAGAGTCATTTGTGATATCAGAAATCTTGTTTGCAAAGAGAGTAAGCTTCTTCAGTTTGTCAAAGCCCCACAAGGCACCACTTGGGATAGATTGTAAGAAATTATACCGTAGGGAAAGGTTAATAATGTTTGGGTATTGCAATGAGGGATTTGCAGAAGTATTCATTGGGAGGAGCTCATGAATCAATGAGCCGTCAACATAGAGGGTACTTATTTCTTTCATGCCCAAGAAAGGCCAGACGCCGAAAGAGAAGATGCTATTCCCTCCAAGATTGATTGCGTTGACATTCTTCATGTAGAAGAATGCTTGGTTAGGTAAGCTCTCTATTTGGTTTGCCCTCAAATCAAGAATTCCTACTGTGGTGTTTTGCAGAGGAAGAAAATCAGTTGGATTTATTTCAGTTATTTTGTTTACATTCAAGGAAATTTCGGGTATGTGTTTCCATTTTTCAAATCCATTAAAGCTTAGAGATCTTACAGAATTACTTGCTAAATTTACCACCGGTAATGAAGACAGAGTTGATAAAGCACCAGTGGGAATTTCTGTGAGACAGTTAAAAGGCAATGGCACATTTGTTAGAAGACGATTGTAGAGAAATGTTGCAGGCTCTAGATACTCAATAGCATTCTCGCGCAAGATAAGTGTCCTTAAATTTCCCAGAGGCCAAAAGATTTCTTGTCTAACAGTTGCTATATCATTACATTCCAGATTGAGAGTTTCTAGCATTGCCAAGCCTTTAAAAGAATTGTTCCGCTGCAATGTGATGTTGTTGTGTGATAAATCAAGTGTGATGGTGTTGTTTGGCAAATTCCGAGGGACGTCCGTCAGATGGAGATGTGTACAGGATACCTTGACACCCACACTGGTTTCTTTGAATCTGCATTGCTGCTGACTTGTGTGGAAATTGTCAAAGGATGCAGGCGTGGTGGCCTGAACACACAATAGTAAGCACACAATTGCTGTAACGGTTGAACCAGCATTATCCACCTTGTTTGCCATGGCCACAAGCTTCCAAAACAAAGGGTGAAGTTCCTGTAGGTGTCTTTCGCTGTCAGAGTTGGTGACAGTAGATTGTCTGTGCTGTTGTTACGAGTTTCAAGTAAGCATTCATTTCCTGAGAATCACTGTGAGCTGAAAGGCATGACGTGTGTCTTCCAACTGTCGTGTGACTTTTCCATTGAAGTAGACTACTTCAGCAGAATCCCCAAACAAAATTAATGTTTGGCAGCTATTAAAAGCAGTGATGTTCTATAAAATCACACTGGATGATACTAAAGGCACAAGATGTTTGTCCGATCAAAGTCTGTAGACATTTATTTGAGGCAACGAGACTTAACTGCAGACTGTCCAGTAACATTACAGCCATTCTTACTCTCAGCGTCCCTACTTTAAAGCAGACTGCCTTTATTTTGTGAGAGTCTTCCCTTTCCTTCCTGAGTAACAAGTTTAACTTAAAAAAAAAGAAAATATTTCCAGGTGGGAATGAGAAGCACTCCCCCCCCCCCCCCCCCCCCCCCCCCCACAGTGGCCTTGATAGCTTCCCTGGCATCATTTTTTTTTCTTTTTCCTTTTTCCTTTTCCCACTTTCAGCACCATCTTTCACTTTCAAAATCACCCCAGCATATTTCTTTTCGTGACCATTTGTGGTTAGGGAATCAAACAATCAGTTCACTTCACAGTCTGTCATATGAATCCTATTTTGGATGATAGCTAACACAGACAGAAACATCAAGGAATTTGAATGTCTTGAATGAAAGAAAGAAGAGGTTATTTTTTTTTTCTCTTTTAAGTTGAATAGGTTCAGGGTCATATTTGTGTATCAAATTTCATGCTGGCATATTTCAGATGAAGCCAGTGAGATACATGTACATGTAGGTGAAACCTCTAGCAGAAATATTCAGTGCTTGGCAAGATTTAGAGACATGTGTGCTTGATACTACAGTACAAAAATTAGTATATCCACTTTCTTTTCTTTCTTCTCTTTTTTTTTTTTTTTGAGGGGGGAGTTGATGGTGAATGAGACATTAAAATCAAGAAAATCATATAAAAGAAGGTGTCAAAGCAGAGGAAATGTCTCCTGAAACAGATTTTTATGTGACTTATTAAAAGATATTTGAGCCACTGAGAAATCGCGAGTTAAAACTGACTGATTTACTTCACCGTTTTTTGCTCCGGAACAGCCGTCTTTTTCGAGCCCTAAAATATGACATCACGAAATGAACAAAACCCTTTACGAGTGCAGCGGGACATCGAGGCTGCCATTCATAGAGCACTTATTTCATGGTGAGCAGATGCAATATCTGGCCCGTCTTTAGTCGCATCTGCTTTCTCGGCTGAGACATTAAAACATCTGATTTTTACCTGATAATGTATGGGAAGACCAAGTTTGACGTCAAGAGTGAATTGAGTGATTACAGTGACAATGACACTGATAGTGACAGTGGCAAAGTTGGGGTGGTAGAAGAAGCGAGGGAGAGGCAACGTATATGGAAGGCCGCTGCGGACACAACTCGTTTGGGGCATACATATGGAAACGGGCATACGCATGCAACTGCCTCTCCATACGTATGCCCCAAACGAACCATGTCCGCAATGGCCCTTGAGGGAGATATCCAAGTAAATTGTCTGAGTGAGGAACATACATCCTTCTATACATGTGATATCACAAACAGGAGTAGTCTTCTCATACAGCAATGAGTGCACAGACACTTTAAGGATACCAGGATGTATCTTTTGAATGGATTGTACGATTCTCCTCAAACTTCACTACTGTTCTAGTAATATACAGGAGATATTAGACCTTCATTTTGTGAACTTGTTTTCTTCAATGGTTCTAGAGGAATTAGGGACTCATTATGAGCAATATAAGATGAATACAGACAGTAAACTCCTTGAGGTCATTACAAAAAATAAAGTATGAAGCAGGTACTTTGGATTAAAGAAAATTGGAATGCAATGCACAAATACACAGTTGGTTAAAAACCATGTATTCTTTTAAAAGTCACTAAGACAGTGTCCCTATAAGGAAGCTTTCTCTGGAGAGTCATATGATATTTCATGTGTAGATTTTTTTTTTTTAATTTAAATTTCACCAAAACATTAATATTATGCCAGATTTGTGCATGAACTTTGATACTAACTGACTGCAATGTAAGCAAAATAGCAGGAAATAAGAATAACACAAGACTTCCGTACCCATTTCTCTCCTTTCTATTTCGACTGCCAAAGGAAACTGTGAGAGAGGAGATTACAGTGTAATGTGTGAATCACTCTGCAGCTGAAAACAAAGAATGGAGGAAGAACATGGCACATGATTTCTGCTCTCTTACTCCTCATTTCACACCATCATGGTTTCTAGTCTGGGCCTGTTCATTCATTACTATTCTAAGAATAAGCCAAACTTTTACAAAATGTTTTGCTTGGCTAAGTAGATTGTGTTATGTACATCATATTTTGTCATCAACTATCAGACTTTTAGTTCCTGTTTTGGAAAATATTCTTTAGAATCCTTATGTCACATTTGCCCAAAGGGTGCCTTGCTTGCTCACTTTGCATTAGATTTTTGTGTAATGCTCATGTATAGGTTTTGCAGCGTCAAAGTAAATATTGTGCTACCTTTCCTACCCCACATACAATTGTCACATCCTAACCTCGTGATGCGACATAAGAACCTCAGTAATGCTTCTTGTGTCTTTATCTCCTGATCAACTCTTGATTACTGTTCTCTTTTAAAAAATGAATACGTTCATCTGCCCCACACCAATGTTACACTGGCCTATGATGGTTGCGAAGGTGATACAGGAAGCCTTATTTAACCCACAGCATAATTTAGTCAGGGTTTTTTTCGTTTTTTTTTTTTTTTCTAATGATTAACATAAGGGCCCTTCCTTCATGTTTATATAAAGCAAATATGTAACCGAAATGAAAAACATGAAAACTTCAGATTTAAACTTAGTATTTAACTTGAATGAAGTTCTTTCAGTCAAATATTTACATAATCAGTGATTAGAATTTATCAATTTTGCCTCAGTCTTTGACTGAAGTCAAAAAGAGTATGTCAAATTTGTGAATTTCTGACTAAAGTATTGAATTGAATATCGGCCCTGTACTTTACATCTCCATGAATGAATCTCGACATGAATTGCATTATTTTTATACATCAGTAGCAATGAACAATCTGTTTCTTAGACACATAGAAGGTCTAACAATTTAGGTCAAATACATGAAGATTCTACAGCCAATATATACAATCAATTGTTCTGATAATTCACAAGATAATGCCTTCAATGCATTTGAGATGCTCACACTATCATAATAAATCAGACATTTGATATCAAGCAAGTATGACTAGTGTGTGCAGTCAAATTGCTTTTAGGAAGACTTTCAGTTGCCAAGTTTTTGTAATAGAAGCCAGCTAACTATATGGAAATGGTTAAGAAGATGCATATTATTTTTTTCTTCAACAATCGAACTAGATTTTAGATATCTTCTGAAGAATAGTGTTCACACATTAGAACAAATTGGCAAGATGACATTGTTATGTACCAGGAAATTATTTTATCTAAAAATGTTGGACTCAAATATTCTGAAAGCAGAGAATACAACATGCAATTATATTATGACAAAGTCTACAGTCTCTTTTTCAGATAGTGAAATAAAATCAAACATAGTTTCCATTGTCCTCTTTACCAGCTGTTTTTAGTTAATAAGCACACTCAGCTATAGGTACAAATAATCATCAAGTATTGGTGATTTGGATTTGAAGTCTGAACAAGGACGTAAATCAAGGAAAACTGAAGGCTATTCGGCTGGATTGATACGAGGCACTCCCGTAATAATGAACACAATTATAATACAATTCTGGTTACAACGAAGAAAAAATTCAGCTCCAACATTATGCACTCTATGTATTTTTATTGTGTATTTGTTGGGTTATAATAAAAAAATTTAGATAATAACGAAAGAAAGATGCAGGTCCCCAGGACTTCATTATAACTGGAGTCCACTGTAACTTACAAGCGTGTTACCCACAAACTTTGGCCCAACATGTGCTGTTTCTTTACACCATTCAATCTCAAACAGGAATGATATTGTTGAGAACCCTATTAGACCTCATGTTCTTCTCTAAAGTGGCCCAGAACAGTTCCTGCCCATCTTCATCATCAGTCCACAACAAGTATGGCCTGTTCCTACTCAGAAAGAGCCTGACAAGATAGGGCAGGTTGTCGTCCTCAATGTCTTCCAGAAACACAAGAATGATTTTGTCCAGTCTGGTCTCATTCAAGTGCTCCAGCGCCATACGGAGCTTGGTCATAAACCAGACATCACCCACAGACTGATTGCTTATCAACAGGATTGACTTGTAGCTGCTCTCAATAGCATGATAGAGGGCATCGACGTAGAACATCCCTACATTGAGATCATCGTCCCCGTAGATGATGTGCTGTAGATGGGGCATCCTCTCCATCAAGGCTGGTCTCAGGATGTCATTCACATATCCCTCATCATCGTCGTGGAACATGACGTTGAGCTGGTAGCGGTAGTCCTCCTCAGCCACATCTTCCTCAACCTCCTTGTAGCCAAACAAGGCTAGCTTCAGCAGAAAGAATTTGTAGTTTAGCCACCAGCGATTGATGTAAGCGAGGACAGTGAGAAGAAATACAGCCGCTCCTGTCAGGGATATTCCACTGATGAGAGCGATGTCCACACCACAGTAGTCACCTGGATCAAAGGACATTAGAGGCTTGTTTTTGAGCGTCTGCAGTGAGGCACTAGAGCACAGTGTCCGATCAGGATGTTCAAGTTTGATGTTGGCAGTGTGAAGCCAGTTCCTGAACCACTGTAGCTCACAGGTGCAGGAGATGGGATTCCTGGATATGTCAATAGACAGAGAATGATCTGTGGTTGGAAAGAAGGTTCCAGGGAGTATGGTATTGATATGATTCCCAGGCAAATACAGTGCTCGTAGCTTTGGAGTAGGTGCAAATGTCTGCTTCTCAATTTTGCTGAGTGAATTGTTCTGGATAAGAAGTACTGTTAAGCTTCCAAGTCCCTGAAACACATTCCCATTAAGTGCTAGTAGCGTGTTGTCATTCAGATACAGGAACTTCAGAGATTGTAAATCTTTAAATATTTGAGGGACAAGAAAAGTGATACGTGACTCACTCATATCCAGGTAGTAAAGATTGGAAAGGTTTGAGAATGTACGAAGATCTAATTGATGCAAAAAGTTCCCCTTCATACGGAGCTTTCCCAGGGAATCCAGACCTCTAAAAAGAGAGATGTTTTGACTGTTATCAAACAAACCTGTACCATATAGCTGTCCTCGTTCCATTCGCAGCTCCTCAAGGTCAGCGTTGTTGCTGAATTGATCAATGGACATCCAGGAGATTTTACTGTTTGACAAATCCAAGAATTGCAGCTTTGGCAAGGCCTTAAACATGCCATTTAAATATGAATGTTTCTCATTTGTGGCATACAGCTGTTGCAGGTTTGATAGTCCATAAACGGACTGCAGAGTGAACATTGTGAGAAGATTAAATGAGATATTTAGCACTTGAAGGTTTGACAAACCTGTGAATCGTCTGCTCTTGAGAGTGTCAAGAAGATTATGTGAGAGATCAAGTGTTTGAAGGGTAGGAATGGTCCATGCTGCTCCTAGGACTTCCTCAATGAAATTTTTGGCAAGCATTAAAGTCCTTATTGAGTTCATGCCAGCAAACGACTGGGGAGAAACCACCTTCAGTACATTTCCTGTCACATTAAGTTGCTGGAGGTGAGACAAGCAAGAGAATGCTCCATGTGGAATGAAGGACAATGCATTTTGGGACATATCAAGGTCTGTTAGGGATAGTAGACAGCAGAAAGAGTCATTTGTGATATCAGAAATCTTATTAGCCTGGAGGTTAAGCCTCTTCAGTTTGTCAAAGCCCCACAAGGCACCACTTGGGATGGATTGTAAGAAATTATACCCTAGGAAAAGGTTAATAATGTTTGGGTATGGCAATGAGAGATTTGCAGAAGTATTCATTGGGGGGAGCTCATGAATCAATGAACCGTCAGTATAGAGGGTACTTATTTCTTTCATGCCCAAGAAAGGCCAGATGCCGAAAGAGAAGATGTTATTCCCTCCAAGATTGATTGCATTGACATTCTTCAAGTAGAAGAATGCTTGGTCAGGTAAGCTCTCTATTTGGTTTGCCCTCAAATCAAGAATTCCTACTGTGCTGTTTTGCAGAGGAAGAAAATCAGTTGGATTTATTTCAGTTATTTTGTTTACATTCAAGGAAATTTTGGGTATGTGTTTCCATTTTTCAAATCCATTAAAGCTTAGAGATCTCACAGAATTACTTGCTAAATTTACCACTGGTAATGAAGACAGGGTTGATAAAGCACTAGTGGGAATTTCTGTGAGACAGTTAAAAGCCAGTGGTACGTTTGTTAGGAGAGGGTTGTAAAGAAATGTTGCAGCCTCGAGATACTCTATAGCATTCTCATCCAAGATAAGAGTCCTTAAGCTTGCCAGTGGCCAGAAGATTTCTTTTCTAATAATTGCTATATCATTCCATTGCAAATTGAGAATTTCCAGCATTGGCAAGCTAGTAAAGGAATCATTCTGCTGCAGCGTGATGTTGTTGAATGATAAGTCAAGCGAGATGGTGTTGTTGGGCAAATTCCAAGGGACAGACGTCAGATGGAGATGTGCACAGGATACCTTGACACCCACACTGGTTTCTTTGAATGTACATCGCTGGTGACTTTGTACATGGAAATGGCCAGAGGGTGCCGGCGTGGTGGCCTGAACACACAATAGTAAGCACACAATTGCTGTAACGGTTGAAGTAGCAGTATCCAGCTTGGTTTCCATGGCTACGGCTACCGAAATCAAAAGTCAAAGTAGCCGTAGGTGTCTTTCAGAGCCAGAGCAGGTGACAATGAATCGTCTGTGCTGTTGTTACAAGTTTCCAGAGAGTATACATTTCCAAAGCTCACTGTGAGTTGCAAAGCACGTGTATCTCATAGGTGTCATGTGACTAATTCAGTAATGCAGATTATAGCAGCAGTATCCCAAAGCAAAATTAGTACATGACAGCCATTAAAGCACTCTGGATGACACAGAAGGCAGGAGATAGTTATCTGATCGAAGTCTAGACATTTATTTGAAGCAACGAGACTCAACTGCAGACTGTCCAGAAAGATATAGCCATTCTTACTCTCAGCATCGCTTCTTTGAAGTAAACTACTTTTTTTTTTCTCTGATATCCTTCCCTTTCCTTTCTGAGGAAGAAGTAAAAAAAAAAAAGAAAGAAATCCAGATGGGAATATGAGAAGCGCATCCGCATGCATTTGTTTATTTTTCTCCCCTGTGATGCCTTAACAATGGCCATATCAACTTCCCAGTTAATCTTTTTCTTTTTCCCCCTTTTCTCCACTTTCAGCACCAAGGTTATGATTCACACAAATATTACTCAAATCATGACATTTGACTTTTTTGCTGATGTCATGACAAACATATATACCAGGTAACTACAATGCAAGCAAGAAAGAAAAGAAATGAGTATAATACAAGACTCCGTACCCATTTCTCTCCTTTCAGGTTCGACTGCCAAAGAAAACTGTGAGAGAGGAAATAAAGCTTTAAGGATTCACTGTGTGGCACAAAACAAAGAATGAAAGAAAAACAGGGCAGTCACATGATTCCTGTTCTCTTACTCCTCATGTTACAACATTATGGTTTGGAGTCTGGGCCAGTTTATTTGTTAGTAAGAATAAGCACAACTTTTACAAAGTATTTTGCTCGGCTAAGTAGATTGCATACTGTAAAACGTGATATATTCGCGGCATGAAAATTTCACGAATTGGAGCCAACGGCCTTTCTCGCAGCATGAAAAATACACATAAACAATACCTAATTACTCTGTCATTATATGTATGGATTGAATCCGGGACAAAAGAACTAATAAAAAATGAGCACACTTCGTGCGAGGAGGACAGAGTCAGAATCCTGACATGTTCAAACTAATAATAATGGCACAGAGGGTGTATGGAATCAGTCATTATTTATTTTGACCGTCATTCTCTCAACAAGCCTAGACCATAGGCAATTCCATATAAATTATCTTTTGTGCACACTTTTGTGGCCGGTTGACCCTGTTCTTATGACCCCCACTTCAGATCTCGGCCGCCGATGATGCGATTGCTGCAAAATTTTGCCCGAACATAAAGCCAGATGTCAACTTCAAGATTATATGGTCATAAAGTAGAAAAATATTGATTTTCTATTTTTAGTAAGTTATACAAATTTATGCTTGAAATCATGTTTTCACCTGTAACTCCGTGAGAAAGACTGAAGGACTGCTAAATTTTTGTGTCAGAATTCCTCAAGACACGTCGAACAATTGAATAGCACAGTCAAATTCAGTTTCTTTTGTTCGTTGTTTTGTGAATTTGTTATGTATTTCATTGTTTTTTCGATCATTTGTTTTTGATTATTTTTTTCCCAAAACTTTTTACAGGCATTACACTTTTGTGGCCAATTAATTCTCACCCTGTCTTTTTGTGCAAGATTAACATAAAACCATATTAAATTGTATGTAACAATAGATTGAATTATGGACTTATTACAAACTGCCAGTGTTTTGTCAAACCTCGATTTACTTAATTGCCTTTTGGAAAGTTGTCTTGGATTTGCATTATTCTGAATAGCAGTGCATTGGAAGTCCTGTCTATTAAATTATTGGCAAGTTTTTGTGCCCAGGTAGGCTTTTATCTTGAAGGCCTGTTCAACAAGGCCACACCTTTGACAAAATCAATCTATTTTTAGACGTAAAGTTCTGTCCACATTGCTTGAATTCAGATACCCTGAGACTACTGTATTAATCATCAGCATATTTGATGGTCAGACACTTGTCTCTTTCAGCAGTAAATTCACTGATATGTCAATAAAATAAAACAGATGAAAAAACACTTTTCTGTGACACACCAATTCTAACAGTTCAAGCATTAGAGGTTGTTCGACAAACCTTGACTCTCTGTGGTTTGGTTGCTGCATGAAGTTATGAATTAACAATGTGATGCAAAGATTGACACCCATGTTTACCATGTTAAGAAATGTGTAACTGTTGTATTAAAGACATTAGAAAAATTTCAAAAGTTGATCTTATCTATGTCCCAGGTAAGTCTTCATGCAAGAAGGCATTATGTATTAAGTACAACAAAATGGCTTCTTCCACTGACCCCCTACCCCTGTAAGCAAACTGCATTTCGTTTGTTGTGTCTATTTAAAATGGGTCTCTGTTTGTTACAACCAGAAATTCAGCAAATCTTCTCAAAACACTTCATTACAGAACTTGCATAAGTGCGATTGCTCTGAAATCATTGGTCTAAAATCATTTAATTCATATATTTTGCCTTTACTACGGGAATAACAAATGCACCTTTTTATGATTTGGGAAGTAGCCCATTGTCAAAGCACTCTGCAGTAAATGCTAGTCAGCTGATCTCTGCAGAACTTGAGAACTTTCTTGTTAAGATGACTGGGAGCCTTTTGAGCTATAACCTTTCGGCAGATCAACCTGACATCATGTTCAGAAACTGTATTTGTTTGTAGTCTGCCAAATTTGCATATTTTGCCAGCCAGCCTTCAAATCATCTGCAAATTCTTTTTTTTTTTCAATCATTCCTTTAAAACTTCTTTACATAACTGAGCTTTCTCTTTTATTTTCCTTTGATCATATGCTACCTCATCTAAATTACCTTTGCTGAGTTGACAACTCTTTTTGTACAATACGAGACATGTAGGTCTCTCAGTTTTCTCAACACCCATGGTTTGTTGTCTGTCTGAATTCTTGACATTCTAGGTAGAACATAGAAATTTACATAATCCTTGACAACATCTGAAGCCTCTTGAAGGTGGATGAGGAATCCATAGCTAATGCATACATGTATATTTCAATCAGGTTGTGTATTTGGGGGTTTGTTTTCCCTCTAATGATTAGTGCCAGTCCCCTTCCTTCGTGTCTTAAGTAGAAGCAAACTGTGTATCCAAAATGAGAGACTTGAAAACTTTGAATTTTTTGTTTTCATATGACATAGTGAAGAGTTCAATCAAATACTTTCTAAATCAGTAACTAGAACCAATTTTGCAGGTCAGAGTCTGGGTGGAGTCTTCGACTGAAGTAGAAAAGAAATTACATCCAATACTTACATTTCTTACTACAGTATTTAATTGGATATTGGCTCTGTACCATACAGCTTCTTGAATGATTCTCAACATGAATTCTATGATTTGTTTATCAGGAGCAATGAACAACCTGTTTCTGTGTTACAACTCTTAGAAACACTGTGGGTCTTAAAATCTTACAATCACAATCATGAAGATTCTTCAGCCCTTATACAGTACATTGTTCTAAAAACTCACAATAACATATTCAACTTTTTTGCAATTCAGTACTATCACAATACAGAAGACATTCAAAAGCATGCATTCAAGTATAGTACATGCAATCAATTGCTATTACAGTGGCTTTCAATTGCCAAGTTTCTGTAATTGAAAGCTAGCTGTAACAGTCATATGAAAACAGTTCTTAACAATATACATTGATTTCTATTTTTCAGCATGTGAAGTAGATTTTAGATTTTAAATTTCTACTGAAGAGTACCAGAGTAGACACATAAGAACAAATTTGTCAGATGACATTGTAATGTACAAGTAAATAATTCTTATTGTACTTATCATACTAAAATGTTCTGAGAGCAGAGAGTAAATTAGGGTGTGTTATGACCAATTTGATGGTGTGTTTTTGAAACAGTGAGATAGTAGCATGTGTGTGTACATTCATTCTTTTGACATGATATTCTGAGTTTACTAGTATAGCCAAAGCTTTAAGGAACAAACTTACCAAATATTGGCAAGTTGGATATGAAGGCTGAAAAATAGGGTGTAATTCCAGAAACACTTCAGCTTTGGGCCATTATATGCTGTTTTCTGCATCATTCAATCTCAAACAGGAATGATATTGTTGAGAACCCTATTAGACCTCATGTTCTTCTCTAAAGTGGCCCAGAACAGTTCCTGCCCATCTTCATCCTCGGTCCACAACATGTAGGGTCGGTTCCTACTCAGAAAGAGCCTGACAAGATAGGGCAGGTTGTCATCCTCAATGTCCTCCAGAAACACAAGAATGACTTTGTCCAGTCTGGTCTCATTCAAGTGCTCCAGTGCCATACGGAGCTTGGTCATAAACCAGACATCACCCACAGACTGATTGCTTATCAACAGGACTGACTTGTAGCTGCTCTCAATAGCATGATAGAGGGCATCTACGTAGAACATCCCTACGTTGAGGTCATCGTCCCCGTAGATGATGTGCTGCAGATGGGGCATCCTCTGCATCAAGGCTGGTCTCAGGATGTCATTCACAAATCCCTCATCATTGTCATGGAACATGACGTTGAGCTGGTAGCGGTAGTCCTCCTCTGCTACATCTTCTTCAACCTCCTTGTAGCCAAACAAGGCCAGCTTCAGCAGAAAGAATTTGTAGTTTAGCCACCAGCGATTGATGTAAGCGAGGACAGCGAGAAGAAATACAGCCGCTCCTGTCAGGGATAGTCCACTGATGAGAGCGGTGTCCACACCACAGAAGTCACCTGGATCAAAGGACAGTAGAGGCTTGTTTTTGAGCACCTGCAGTGAGGCGCTGGAGCACAGCGTCCGATCAGGATGTTCAATTCTGATGTTGGATGTGTGAAGCCAGTTCCTGAACCACTGTAACTCACAGGTGCAGGAGATGGGATTCCTGGAGATGTCAATAGACAGAGAATGATCTGTGGTCGGAAAGAAGGTTCCAGGAAGTATGGTGTTGATATGATTCCCAGGCAAATACAGTGCTCGTAGCTCTGGAGTAGGTGCAAATGTCTGCTTCTCAATTTTGCTGAGTGAATTATTCTGGATAAGAAGTACTGTTAAGCTTCCAAGTCCCTGAAACACATCCCCATTAAGTGCTAGTAGCTTGTTGTCATTCAGATACAGGAACTTTAGAGAGTGTAAATCTTTGAATATTTGAGGGACAAGAACAGTGATACGTGACTCACTCATATCCAGGTAGTAAAGTTTGGAAAGGTTTGAGAATGTACGAAGATCTAATTGATGCAAAAAGTTCCCTTTCAAACGGAGCTTGCCCAGGGAAGCAAGGCCTCTGAAAATAGACATGTTTTGACTGTTGTCAAATAAGTCTCTGCCAAGCAACTGTCCTCGTTCCATTCGCAGCTCTTCAAGGACAGCATTGTGAGTGAATTGATCAATGGACATCCAGGAGATCGGGTTGTTTGACACATCCAAGTATTGCAGCTTTGGCAAAGCCTTAAGCATGCCATTCAAATATGAATGTTTCTCATTTGTGGCATAGAGCTGTTGCAGGTTTGATAGTCCATAAACGGACTGCGGAGTGAACATGGTGAGAAGATTAAATGAGATATTTAGTGCTTGAAGGTTTGACAAACCAACGAATCGTCTTTTCTTGAGAGTGTCCAGAAGATTGTGTGAGAGATCAAGTGTTTGAAGGGTAGGAATTTTCCATACTGCTTCTAGGACTTCCTCAATGAAATTCTTGGCAAGCACTAAAGTCCTTAATGAGTTCATGTCAGCAAAAGCCTGTGGAGAAACCACCTTTAGCACATTTCCTGTCACATTAAGCTGCTGGAGGTTAGACAAACAAGAGAATGCTCCCTTTGGAATGAAGGACAATGCATTTTGGGACATATCAAGGTCTGTTAGAGATAGTAGGCAACAGAAAGAGTCATTTGTAACATCAGAAATCTTATTTGCTTGGAGGCTAAGCCTCTTAAGTTTGTCAAAGCCCCACAAGGCACCACTTGGGATAGACTGTAAGAAATTATACCGTAGGGAAAGGTTAGGAATGTTTGGGTATGGCAATGAGAGATTTGCAGAAGTATTCATTGGAGGGAGCTCATGAATCTGTGAACCCTCAACGTAGAGGGTACTTATTTCTTTCATGCCCAAGAAAGGCCAGATGCCAAAAGAGAAGATGTTATTCCCTCCAAGATTGATTGCATTGACATTCTTCAAGTAGAAGAATGCTTGGTTCGGTAAGCTTTCTATTTGGTTTGCCCTCAAATCAAGAATTCCTACTGTGGTGTTTTGCAGAGGAAGAAAATCAGTTGGATTTATTTCACTTATTTTGTTAACTTCCAAGGAAATTTTGGGTATGTGTTTCCATTTTTCAAATCCATTAAAGCTTAGAGATCTCACAGAATTACTTGCTAAATTTACCACCGGTAATGAAGACAGGGTTGATAAAGCACTCGTGGGAATTTCTGTGAGACAGTTAAAAGCCAGTGGTACGTTTGTTAGGAGAGGGTTGTAAAGAAATGTTGCAGCCTCGAGATACTCTATAGCATTCTCGCCCAAGATAAGAGTCCTTAGGCTTGCCAGTGGCCAGAAGATTTCTTTTCTAATAATTGCTATGTCATTCCATTGCAAATTGAGAATTTCCAGCATTGGCAAGCTAGTAAAGGAATCATTCTGCTGCAGCGTGATGTTGTTGAATGATAAGTCAAGCGAGATGGTGTTGTTGGGCAAATTCCAAGGGACAGACGTCAGATGGAGATGTGCACAGGATACCTTGACACCCACACTGGTTTCTTTGAATTTACATCGCTCCTGACTTTGTACTTGGAAATGGCCAGAGGGTCCTGGCGTGGTGGCCTGAACACACAATAGTAAGCACACAATTGCTGTAACGGTTGAAGTAGCATTATCCAACTTGATTGCCATGGCTACAGCTACCGAAATCAAAAGTCAAAGTAGCCGTAGGTGTCTTTCACAGCCAGAGCAGGTGACAATGAATCGTCTGTGCTGTTGTTACAAGTTTCCAGAGAGTATGCATTTCCAAAGCTCACTGTGCATGTGTATCTCATAGGTGTCATGTGACTAATTCAGTAATGCAGATTATTGCAGCAGTGTCCCAAAGCAAAATTAGTACACGACAGCCATTAAAGCACTCTGGATGACACAGAAGGCAGGAGATAGTTATCTGATCGAAGTCTAGACATTTATTTGAAGCAACAAGACTCAACTGCAGACTGTCCAGACACATACAGCCATTCTTACTCTCAGCGTCGCTTCTTTGAAGTAAACTACTTTTTTTTTCTGTGATATCCTTCCCTTTCCTTTCTGAGGAAGAAGTAAAAAAAAAAAAAAAAAAAGAAAGAAATCCAGATGGGAATATGAGAAGCGCATCCGCATGCATTTGTTTATTTTTCTCTCCTGTGATGCCTTAACAATGGCCATATCAACTTCCCAGTTAATCTTTTTCTTTTTCCCCCTTTTCTCCACTTTCAGCACCAAGGTTATGATTCACACAAATATTACTCAAATCATGACATTTGACTTTTTTGCTGATGTCATGACAGACATATATATACCAGGTAACTACAATGCAAGCAAGAAAGAAAAGAAATGAGTATAATACAAGACTTCCGTACCCATTTCTCTCCTTTATGGTTTGACTGCCAAAGAAAACTGTGAGAGAGGAAATAAAGCTTTAAGGATTCACTGTGTGGCACAAAACAAAGAATGAAAGAAAAACAGGGCAGTCACATGATTCCTGTTCTCTTACTCCTCATGTTACACCATCATGGTTTGGAGTCTGGGCCAGTTTATTTGTTAGTAAGAATAAGCACAACTTTTACAAAGTATTTTGCTCGGCTAAGTAGATTGCATGCTGAAACGTGATATATTCGCGGCATGAAAATTTCACGAATTGGAGCCAACGGCTCCAATTTTCGCGAATTTTCGCGAATTGCCGCTGGCATCATTTGTTTTCAATGCATACTAAATGCATGTGGGCAAGAACCTTCGCGCATTTTAATTTCACGACTGTTGTCGCTCGCGAAATTCGCGGAATTAAAATGCATGCAAGCATTCCTCGTTTTACAGTATATCATTTTCTGTCATTGACTAAAACTTTTGCTTTATGTTAGTGAAATATTCTGTAGAATCTTGATGTTGGATTTTCCAAATGAATGCCATACTTTCTCACTTGCCATTGAATTTTTGCGTAATGCTTTAATATTTCTTTATCTTGTGATCAAATTGTGATTATTGTACTTTGCAAAGGGATGAATATGTTCACCCACCCCACAGCAGTGAAATCTTGGACAAAGCTGCTCTTGATTGTTTGATTCCTTTATTGTCCGAAATGGAAATTCTTCATACATTGGATACTACAACAAATATACATGAAATAATGAATTATTAGTACACCCAAAGACATCACAAAGTACAACTGAAACTGAAACATATTCACATAGAATGTTACATACACCATAACAATGTAATATATTAACCTTGCATAATTGTAAAGTTCCGAGGACAGACACTATTGACATACAAGTATATAATTTTTATACAATTATCTAACTTATTACAATATTTATTGATATACTCTCCTGCATCATCACTGCATCATCCACATCCTGTGTTTAATAATCAAACAGTCGCCTGTTTCAATGGTAAATTCAAGAACGTACAAAAATGGAAATACGAAAATTAAATGGATGCAATAACAGAATGCATTCCTGGATCATGTCAAGTATCACAGTGAAAGGATCAGAGGATTTTCAACCAACCTTGATTTTCTGTGGCCTCTTCAGCAAAAAACAAACAAACAAACAAATAAACAAACATATGAAATCAACAATGTGATGCAAATATAGACACAATGTCAACCAATTTCTGAGTTAAAAAAATACAGATACTGTTGCATTAAAACACACACACACACACACACACACACACGTTATGATGATAATATGATATTACATATCAAGGCAAAGCCAACTGCCGGAAGACATCATGGAAATATAATATAAATGCAATGAAAAATGCACAAAAACCATACCTAGGTACTCTGTCATTGTATGTATGGATTGAATCCGGGACAAAAAATCTAGTCTAAAATGAACGCAAGGAGGACAGAGACAGAATCCTGATATGTTCATACTAATAATGGCACAGAGGGTGTGTGGAATCAGTCATTATTTCATTTATTTTGACCATCATTTTCTCAACGTATTAAGCCTAGACCATAGGCAATTCCAAACCATTCATCTTTTGTGCACCCTTTTGTGGTCTTTAAACCCTATTCTAACAGGGCTATTTGAGACAAAGTTTTTACTGAGGGGGGTCAATTTGACCCCCACTTCAGATCTCGGCTGCCAATGGCACGATTGATGCAAAATTTTGCCCGAACATAGAGCTGGATGTCAACTTAAAGATTATATGGTCATACAATAGAAAAATATTGATTTTCTATTTTTAGTAAATTAATTATGTATATTTATGCTGGAAATCATATTTTCGCCTGTAACTCCGTTAGAAAGACTGAAGGATTGCTAAATTTTTGTGTCAGAATCCCTCAAGACACGTCAAACAATTTTCATGCAAAAATGGCACAATCAAAATCAATTTCTTTTGTTCTTTATTGTTTTGTGAATTTCTTATGTATTTTATTGTTTTTTATCGTTTGTTTTCTGTTATTTTTTGCCAAAATTTGTTGCAGGCACCACACTTTTGTGGCCCATTAATTATCACCCTGTCTTTTTGTGTAAGATTAACATAAAACCATATTAAATTGTGTACGGTATAAATAAATTAAATTATGAACTTGTTACTCAGAACTGCCAGTGTTTTGTCAAACCTGGATTTACTCAATTGTCTTATGGAAAGTTGTCTTGGATTGACATTATTCTGAAACAGCAGTGCATTAGAAGTCCTGTCTAAATTATTGGCAAGTTTTGTGCTCAGGTAGTCCTACTTATACTTGAAGGCCTGTTCAACAAGGACACACCTTTGACCAAATCAATCTATTTTTAGACGTAAAGGTCTGTCCTTATTGCTTGAATTCAGATACCCTGAGACTACTGTATTGATCATCAGCATCTTTCATGGTCAGACACTTGTCTCTTTCGGCATTAAATTCACTGATATATGAAGAAATAACACAGATGACAAAGCACTTTTCTGTGACACACCAATTCTAACAGTTCAAGCATCAGAGGTTGTAAGACCAACCTTGACTCTCTGTGGTTTTTGTTGCAGCATGAAGTTATGAATCAACAATGTGATGCAAAGATTGACACCCATGTTTACCAAGTTAACAAATGTGTAACTATTGTATTAAAGATATTAGAACAATTTCAAAAGTTGATCTTATCTATGTCCCAGGTAAGTCTTCATGCCAGAAGGCATTATGTATTAAGTACAACAAAATGGCTTCTCCACTGACCTCCTACCCCTATAAAGCAACCTGCATTTGTTTGTGTCTATTTAATATGGGTCTCTGTTTCTTTCAACCGGAAATTCAGCAAAATCTTCTCAAAACACTTCATTACCGAACTTGCATAAGTGTAATTGGTGTAAAATCATTGGTCTATTCTAAAATCATTTAATTCATATATTTCGCCTTTAGTACAGGAATAACACATGCACTTTTCTATGATTTGGGAAGTAGCCCGGTGGCAAGGCACTTCTGAAGTAAATGTGCAAACACATTTGTCACCTGATGTCTGCAGAACTTGAGAACTTAGCCTCTTTTAAAGATGACTGGGAGCCTTTTTAGCTTTAACCTTTTGGCAGATCAACCTGACATCATGTTCAGAAACTATATTTATTTGTAGTCTGCCAAATTTGCAAATTTTGCCAGCCAGCCTTCAAATCATCTGCAATTCTTTTCTCAGTCATCCCTTTAAAACGTCTTTACATAACTGAACTCTCTCTTTGATTTGTTTTTGATCATGTGCTACCTCATCTAAATTACCTTTGTTGAGTTAACAACTCTTTTTGTATAGTAGGTCTCTCGGTGTTCTCAACACCCATGGTTTGTCTGTCTAAATTCTTGACATTCTATGTAGAACATGAGCGTCGACTTTCAATTGTAAAGTTTCTGTAATTGAAACTTAGCTATAACAGTCATATGAAAACAGTTCTTTAACAATATGCATTGATTTCTATTTTTCAGCATGCAAACTAATAGATTTTAAATTTCTACTGAAGAGTACCAGAGTAGACACATCAGAACAAGTTTGTCAGATGTCATTGTAATGTACAAGGAAATTATTCTTATTGTACTTATTATACTCAAATGTTCTGAGAGCAGAGAGTAAATTAGGTTGCTTTATGACCAATTTGATGGTGTGTTTTTGAAACAGTAAGATAGAAGCATGTGTGTGTACCTTCATTCATTTGACATGCTATTTACAGTTTACAAGTATAGCCATAGCTTTAACCCGTTGAGGACAGACTGATTTTGCTACAACGCGCATTTTCCATAGACACCTGCCCGAGTATACTCGGGACTTGTCCTCAACAGGTTAAGGAACAAACTTACCAAATATTGGCAAGTTGGATTTGAAGGCTGAAAAAAAGGGTGTAATTCAAGGAACACTTCAGCTTTGGGCCATTATATGCTGATTTCTGCACCATTCAATCTCAAACAGGAATGAGATTGTTCAGAACTCTGTTAGTCCTCATGTTCTTCTCTAAAGTGGCCCAGAACAGTTCCTGCCCATCTTCATCCTCATTCCACAACATGTAGGGCCTGTTCCTACTCAGAAAGAGCCTGACGAGATAGGGCAAGTTGTCGTCCTCAATGTCCTCCAGAAACACAAGAATGATTTTGTCCAGTCTGGTCTCATTCAAGTGCTCCAGCGCCATACGGAGCTTGGTCATAAACCAGGCATCACCCACAGACTGATTGCTTATCAACAGGACCGACTTGAAGCTGCTCTCAATAGCATGATAGAGGGCATCGACGTAGAACATCCCTACGTTGAGGTCATCGTCCCCGTAGATGATGTGCTGCAGATGGGGCATCCTCTGCATCAAGGCTGGTCTGAGGATGTCATTCACAAATCCCTCATCATCGTCGTGGAACATGACGTTGAGCTGGTAGCGGTAGTCCTCCTCTGCCACATCTTCCTCAACCTCCTTGTAGCCAAACAAGGCTAGCTTCAGCAGAAAGAATTTGTAGTTCAGCCACCAGCGATTGATGTAAGCGAGGACAGTGAGAAGAAAGACAGCTGCTCCTGTCAGGGATAGTCCACTGATGAGAGCAATGTCCACACCACAGAAGTCACCTGGATCAAAGGACAGTAGAGGCTTGTTTTTGAGCGCCTGCAGTGAAGCGCTGGAGCACCGTGTCTGATCAGCATTTTGCATTTTGATGTTGGCAGTGTGAAGCCAGTTCCTGAACCACTTTAGCTCACAGGTGCAGGAGATGGGATTCCCGGAGAAGTCAATGGACAGAGAATGATTTGTGGTTGGAAAGAAGGTTCCAGGAAGTATGGTGTTGATATGATTCCCAGGCAAATACAGTGCTCGTAGCTCTGGAGTATGTGCAAAGGTCTGCTTCTCAATTTTACTGAGTGAATTATTCTGGATAAGAAGTACTGTTAAGCTTCCAAGTCCCTGAAACACATCCCCATTAAGTGCTAGTAGCTTGTTGTCATTCAGATACAGGAACTTTAGAGAGTGTAAATCTTTGAATATTCGAGGGACAAGAACAGTGATACGTGACTCACTCATATCCAGGTAGTAAAGTGTGGAGAGATTTGAGAATGTACGAAGATCAACTTGATGGAAAAAGTTCCCCTTCAAACGGAGCTTTCCCAGGGAATCGAGACCTCTAAAAAGAGAGATGTTTTGACTGTTATCGAACAAAACTGTGCCGTATAGCTGTCCTCGTTCCATTCGCAGCTCCTCAAGGTCAGCGTTGTTGCTGAATTGATCAATGGACATCCAGGAGATTTTACTGTTTGACACATCCAAGAATTGCAGCTTTGGCAAAGCCTTAAACATGCCATTAAAATATGAACGTTTCTCATTTGTGGCATACAGCTTCTGCAGGTTTGATAGTCCATAAACGGACTGCAGAGTGAACATAGTGAGAAGATTAAATGAGATATTTAGCACTTGAAGGTTTGACAGACCAGTGAATCGTCTGCTCTTGAGAGTGTCCAGGAGATTGTGTGAGAGATCAAGTGTTTGAAGGGTAGGGATGGTCCATGCTGCCTCTAGGACTTCATCAATGAAATTCTTGGCAAGCACTAAAGTCCTTATTGAGTTCATGCCAGCAAACGACTGTGGAGAAACCACGTTCAGTACATTTCCTGTCACATTAAGTTGCTGGAGGCGAGACAAGCAAGAGAATGCTCTGTGTGGAATGAAGGACAATGCATTTTGAGACATATCAAGGTCTGTTAGAGATAGTAGACAACAGAAAGAGTCATTTGTAATATCAGAAATCTTATTTGCACGGAGGTTAAGCCTCTTCAGTTTGTCAAAGCCCCACAAGGCACCACTTGGGATAGACTGTAAGAAATTGTACCTTAAAGTAAGGTTAGGAATGTTTGGGTATGGCAATGAGAGATTTGCAGAAGTATTCATTGGAGGGAGCTCATGAATCTGTGAACCCTCAACGTAGAGGGTACTTATTTCTTTCATGCCCAGGAAAGGCCAGATGCCAAACGAGAAGATGTTATTCCCTCCAAGATTGATTGCATTGACATTCTTCAAGTAGAAGAATGCGTGGTAAGGTAAGCTCTCTATGTGGTTTGCCCTTAGATCAAGAATTTCTACTGTGGTGTTTTGCAGAGGAAGAAAATCAGTTGGATTTATTTCAGTTATTTTGTTTACTTCCAAGGAAATTTTGTATATGTGTTTCCATTTTTCAAATCCATTAAAGCTTAGAGATCTCACAGAATTGCTTGCTAAATTTACAAACGGTAGTGAAGGCAGGGTTGATAAAGCATTAGTGGGAATTTCTGTGAGACAGTTAAAAGGCAATGGTATATTTGTTAGATGAGGGTTGTAGAGAAATGTTGCAGGCTCAAGATACTCTATAACATTCTTTCGCAAGATAAGTGTCCTTAAGCTTGCCAGAGGCCAAAAGATTTCTTTTCTAACAGTTGCTATATCATTCCATTCCAAATTGAGAGTCTCTAGCATTGCCAAGCCATTAAAAGAATCGTTCTGCTGCAATGTGATGTTGTTGTGTGATAAGTCAAGCGAGATGGTGTTGTTTGGCAAATTCCGAGGGACGTCCGTCAGATGGAGATGTGTACAGGATACCTTGACACCCACACTGGTTTCTTTGAATCTGCATTGCTGCTGACTTGTGTGGAAATTGTCAAAGGATGCAGGCGTGGTGGCCTGAACACACAACAGTACGCTCACAATTGCTGTAATGGTTAAACCAGCATTATCCGGCTTGGTTGCCATGACCACGAGCTTCCAAAACAAAGGTTGAAGTTGCTGTAGGTGTCTTTTACTGCCAGAGTTCGTGAGAATGAATTGTCTGTGCGGTTGTTACAAGTTTCCAGTGAGCATTCTTTGCTGAGAATCACTGTGAGCTGAAAGGCATGTGTATCGATCTTCCAGCTGTTGCGTGACTTTTTCATTGAAGCAGACTAGTTCAGAAGGATCCCAAAGCAAAATTAATGTATGACAGCTATTAAAAGCAGTGATGCTCCTTAAAAATTACACTGGATACTGAAGGCACAAGATGTTTGTCCGATCAAAATCTGTAGACATTTATTTGAGGCAAGGAGACTTAACTGCAGACTGTCCAGTAACATTACAGCCATTCTTACTCTCAGCGTCCCTATTTTGAAGTAGACTGCTTTTATTTTGTGAGAGCCTTCCCTTTCCTTCCTGAGTAACAAGTTTAACTAAAAAAAAAAAGAAAATATTTCCAGATGGGAATGAGAAGCACTTCCTGAAGAGGGTCTGTTTATTTTTCCTCCCCTGAACAGCCGTAACAGTGGTCTTGGTAGCTTCCCTGGCTACGGTTTTTTTCTTTCTTTCTTTTTCCTTTTCCCACTTTCAGCACCATGTTTCACTTTCAAAGTGACCATGGAATATTTTTATTCTGTGACCAATTTAAGAGGATCCTTTGGGGTTAGGGAATCAGTCAATCAGTTCACTCTTCAGTCTATCATCTGTATCCTATTTTGGATGATAATTAGCAAAGACAGAAACATCCTGGAATTTGAAAGGCTTGAATGAAAGAAATGAAGAGGTTATTTTTTATTTTTCATCTTTTACGTGTAGGTCCAGGGTCATATTTATGTATCAAATTTCAATGTGGCATATTTCAGATAAATCCAGAAAGATATACATACATGGTAGGTGAAACCTATGGCAGAAATATTCAGTGCTTTGCAAGATTTAGAGCCATACGTGCTTGATGCTACAGAATCCACTTTGTTTTCTTTTTTGTTTTCTTTTTTGTTTTGTTTTTTGTTTGTTTGTTTGTTTGTTTGTTTGTTTTTTGTTGTTGTTGTTGTTGTTTTTTTTTTGGGGGGGGGGAGGTTGATTGTGTGCATGCAGTAACTATGAAATCTAGTCTATACCCACTCTGGTTAGTCTCATGGGTGATTAACGATTCCATAGTCACCCTATGGGCATGCACACAATTCCTTTTGATGCATTCAGATCTGTGCATCATTTGTATATCAACCAGACTACTATGATTTTGACTTGGTTGGCGTCCACCTTGGTCATTGTAAGTCTCTCTTTAGTTATAGTAATAATAATAATAATAATAACAAGGTATTATTTATCCAGGTAGCCTCTTCAGTATTGCTACTGCTCTTCTAGAAGGCCCTGCCATTATTATTACCCCAGCGTTGCCAGGTACCCATTTATACACCTGGGTCGAGAGGGACATTGTGGGTAAAACATCTCGTCCAAGGATGTAAGCACTGGGCGGGATTCAAACTCGGTTCCTCCGATTGGGAGTAGAGAGTCTTATCCACTATGCCACAGCGCCCCCCCCCCCTTTTTTTGTGTGTGTAATTGATTGTGTGTATGTGCTCTCCACTGCTTAAGGGACAAGTTCACCTTCACAGACATGCGGGTTGAGTGAATGCAGCAATATTAGTAGAACACATCAGTGAGAGTTTGAGGAAAATTGGACAATCCGTTCAAAAGTCATGAATTTTTCTGCTCAGTCGCGGCTGGATGAGAAGACTACTATATCTTGTGATGTCACATGTGTACACCGATATAAAGAAAGTATAAAGAAAACTCAACATATTTTCACTTTTCTCGCATAACAAAAGAACACTCGACTTCTCTCTTTCAGAAAGCAAGGGGAATAATATTACCCTTAATATGCGTCAGTAACAAGTCAAAGAAATGAGGACTTTATTCAAAAAGTAAACTTTTGTGAAATTCTCTTTTTATTTTCCTTATAATGTTCTAGGCATGTGACATCATACACCGTAGTAGTCTTTTCATTCAGCAGTGATTGCACAGATACTTCAAAAACTCATTACTTTTGAACAGATTGTCAGATTTTCCTCAAACTCTCACTGATGTGTTCTACTAATATTGTTGCATTCACTCAATTCACATGTATATGAAGGTGGACTTGTCCTTTAACAAATAAAGTTGAAAGCTCTGCCATTTGCTTAATACATAAAAATTGATTTTCTCAATCCCATTTTCTTGTTCTTCCCTGTCCTCATACTTAAATCAGGGGAGTTCATCACAGCGACTCTCCGGTGCTGCCATCCTACACACAACCATGGGGGACGTCCATGTCAAGCTCTTCGTCAATGAGTGAGTTTTCTCTTCCAAGGCCCCAGTTCACTAGTGAAGTAGGAATGCTGAATGCTGCAGAAGACCATGTTCAGCATATTGCTGTGGCAATGTCATTGGATTCAAAGGCCCAAATTTATGACGGTGGTACAATCTTGTCCATGGTTTAAACCATAGACAAAGACCGTGGAGCGCCAAGTGTTGCATGGAATATGTCGTTACGAAATCAGTAATTTTGTCGACAAAAGGATTATTTTGAAACGAAAGACACATTTCATAATGAAATGAACATTTTGTTGCCGAAATGATCATTTCGTCAACAAAATGACTGATTTCGTAACGAAATATTCCGTGCAACACTTGGCGCCCCATGGTTTTTGTCCATGGTTTAAACCATGGACAAGATTGTACCGCCTTTGTACATTCGGGCCTCTGGTTCAAGACTGGTGTCAAGATTTATTGGCCTTGTACACTGAGAGCAACTTTTAAAGTGAAACTCATATCCAAGTTCAAATTGACTTTGATTGATGGAAAAATATCAGAACAAGCAGTAGAATCAAAGATTCATTGAAACTGGACAAGTAAACAATCAGAGAGTTAAGGAAGTTCTGCATGTTAAAGAAAACAGTGATATCAGTTACAATCACATCATGCAAATTAGATAAGGTAGCAATATTTTGATCTATAAAGTCTTAGCATGTTATTTATACTCAAAACTGCACAGAGTATCAACTTTTTTGTATTGAAATAAAAGGAAGAAATTGAAATACTTTGCATCAAATCCTGTAATTGATTTTATTTGAAAGTCTGAAAAATGATAAATTCAGCTCTATCTCCCATTTTTAAGCTGTAGGAGACTGGTCCCGAGTATACTGAGGGAGATGTCTAAAGTTACAGGAAATGTGTGCTGTAGCATAATCAGCTCATCCTAAACAGGCTAAGATAAAATCAGCAATAAACTCTGAACTCTGATCAAGTTTTTAGATTTTCACTGGAGCAAAATCATCATAATCTATGGTTACGCTCTGATCTCCTGTGTAATTGCTCTGGAATGCATGTCCTGGTTGCTTTGATTTTGTCATTTCGTAACTTGCATTCTTGTTTATTTCCTTCAACTCTCAGGTGTCCCAAGACAATAGAAAATTTCTGTGTGCATAGCAGAAATGGCTACTACAATGGACACATATTCCACAGAGTCATCAAGCAGTTTATGATCCAAACCGGGGATCCCTTAGGTAATCCTAAGAAAAGTTAAAAACTTGGTTTCTTTTCTTCTCTGGATATTGATGTTGCCACTTCAGTTGAGTTACAATATAAGTTGAGTTTGAATGTGAGAATATGAGTTTCCTGTCAAAATATGAAGAGTTTGTTCGCAAAAACCGATAAGTCCATTTTTGAAGATTTTGAAGTATGGTCTCTGTCATAAAGTACAAATTAATACCTTTTTAATGATATATTGGTCACTACATATAAAGGTACATTTTTGAAGTTATGGTCAAAAGATGTGAAATTTTCCTTATTATTCTCTTTATTTTTCTTGACCTTCAATCGCAAATATCTCCATTTGGCAAATATGGACTTATCGGTTTTTGCGAACAAGCTCTTCAATATTGTCCTATATCTAGTTTAATGACAATAATGGTTGCTATCTAGCGAGAGATATCTACATTAGAGTGATCATGATGATGATATGAAACTTTTGCAAACTGGATCCAACAGCCTTTTTCAAGGCGTAAATTTTTTGCAATCGCTGCTGGCATTCAATGCCTTTTGTAGACAAGAACTTGCAAGTGCATTTTACTTTTGTGAATCTTGGCTCCTCGTGAAATTTGCGAAAATTTCGTGCAGATGAAAATGTCTGCTTTTACAGTACTTCCCAAGAACACTTTCAAATTGGCATCATTGGCAAGTGGGTAGTTGTTCAGGGCATCATACATGTAGTTCAGGAGATGATGGTACCTTGGTAACGAGGGTCACCTAAGAGTCCAGTGCTACACACTGGCACTGGTCTGACAGTACAGGACCAGTAAAAGTTACTGTTGGACCAGTAACTTTTTCAGGTATAATCTAGGGAAAAAAATGGAAAAACTAGGTACCTATTGCAGGGCTGCACACTAACCCATTTTTTCTGCCGGTCCAACCTGTCTCTGTCGGACCGGTAAATGCCCCGTTTTACCATTTTTTACCGGTCCGAACAGAAAATTTACCGGTCAACAACGACAACCTGAAAAAACATTAAATGACTTGCAAACTCATTTTCTTGTTTTTTTTTATGGACGTCCCCCCCCCCCCCCCCACCTATGTACATTCTACAGATTAATATTTTTTTGGAAAACTTGCATTATATATTGCACAAGAAATAAAAAAAAAAATAGGAAAAAATAGAATGTTTGTTTGTGAATTACAGTGTAAAATGATAATGAACAAATTCAGATTGTGTCAAATGCGTTTGTGACTTTTTCTAAACATCGGCGCATGAACTTGCTGCGTAACCTGCTCTTGGTGGTCAGTTGGATTGCGACGATTTAATGAATTATTTTAGCTGTGATATTTTCTGATGCACGCGCTACAAGGGGTTCTTTATTTTTCTCCCGAAAATCTATTCACATTTGTGCATGCGTTCTTGAAAGGTACACAACATGCAGGGCCGAATTCGCAATCCTTTTTTGCGCCCATTTCCACCTCAAATATTAGCGGGTTTGTGACAATTTCATAAATTACTTTGGCTGTAATATTTTCTGATGCACGCGCCAAAAGGGGTTGAAAATGCGTCCTTTATTTTTTCCCGATAAACTCTTCGAATTTCGTAAGCGCGTTCTTAAAAGATGCACCACATGGCCGAATTCATGATACGTTTTGTGCCTATTTCTACCCCAAATATCAGCGGAATTGTGACGATTTCATAAATTACTTCGGCTGTAATCTTTTATGATGCACGCGCCAAAAGGGGTTGAAAATGCGTCCTTTATTTTTTCCCGATAAACTCTTCGAATTTTGTAAGTGCGTTCTTAAAAGATGCACCACATGGCCGAATTCATGATACGTCTTGCGCCTATTTCTACCCCAAATATCAGCGGAATTGTGACGATTTCATAAATTACTTCGGCTGTAATCTTTTATGATGCACGCGCCAAAAGGGGTTGAAAATGTGTCCTTTATTTTTTCCCGATAAACTCTTCGAATTTCATAAGTGCGTTCTTAAAAGATGTTTCACACGGCCGAATTCATGATACTTTTTGCGCCTATTTCTACCTCAAATATCAGTGGCATTGTGGCGATTTCATGAATTACTTCGGATGTAACTTTTTGTGATGCTCGCACCGGCTAGAATGGTTGATAATGCGTCCTTTATTTTTCTCCCCATAATCTCTTCGCATTCTGTACATGCGTTCTTTAAAGGTATACGACACGGCCGAATTCACGATCCTTTTGGCGCCTATTTCTACCTCAAATATCAGCGGGATTGCGATGATTTCATGTATGACTTCGGATGTAATCTTTTATGATACACGCGCCAAAAGGGGTTCGAAAATGCGTCCTTTATTTTTCCCCGATAAACTCTTCGCATTTCGTAAATGCTTTCTTAAAAGATACACGACACGGCCAAAAATCATGATTCTTTTGCGCCTATCGTTTCCTCAAACTTCAACGGGATTGCGATGATTTTATGAATTATTATTCGGCTGTAATCTTTATGATGCACTGGCCAAACGGGGTTGAAAATGTGCCCTGTATTTTTCACCCAATAATCACTTCGCATTGCGTACATGCCTATCTACGTCACGGCCGAATTCACGATCCTTTTAGCGCCTATTTCTACATCAAATATCAGCGGGATTGCGATATGTCATCAATTATTTCGACTGTAATCTTTTGTGATACATGCACCAGAAGGGTTGAAAATGCGTTCTTTATTTTTCTCCCGATAATTTCTTCGTATCTGTGCATGCGTTTTCAAAATTATACACTGCATGCAGGGCCGAATTTGAGATTCTTTTTGCGCCTATAATTGTTATCTCAAATTCCAAGGGGATTGCGAATTTTCATGAATTACTATTCGGCTGTAATCTATATGATGCAAACGCGAAAAGGGGTGAAAATGTGTCCTTTATTTTTCTCCCGCTAATCTTTTCCCATTTCGTACGTGCGTTCTTAAAAGCTATACGTCATGGCCGAATTCACGATCCTTTTTGAACCTATTTCTACCTCAAATATCAGCGGGATTGTGGCGATTTCATGAATTACTTCAGATGTAATCTTTTGTAATGCACGCACCAGAAGGGTAAAAATGTGTTTTTTATTTTTCTCCCGATAATCTTGTCGCATTTGTGCATGCGTGTTTGATAACCAACACGGTATGCAGGACTGAATTCAAGATCATTTTTGCGCCCGTTATTTCCTCAAATTTTAACGGGATTGCGTTGATTTCATGAATTGTTATTCGGCTGTAATCTTTTATGATGTACTCACCAAATGTGTCCTTTATTTTTTTTTTCTCTCCTCTATAATCTCTTCGCATTTCGTACATAAGCTTTTGAAAGATACGACGCGGCCGGTCGAATTCATGATCCTTTTTGGGACGATTTCTATACCACGAAGTGGGACTGCGATGATTTTATGATTTTTTTTTCTCCCTAGTATTATCTCTTCACATTTTGTGCATGCGTTCTTAAAAAGTACACGGAAGGGCCGATTTCGTGATCCTTTTTGCGCCTATCTTCATTATGAGACCATTCTGAACGAATGAAAATATTCATCTGTAAAATAACTGTGTAAAATGAAAATAAACGCAATCAGATCCATTTACTGTATCGTTGAATATCGAATGTCTTTTTACTTTTTCTAAAAATCAACACAAGTAAATTAGTTCTAACATAACTGCCACGCTGCTGCGAAGCCGGGATCGGATTGATCTTGCGTTAAAAAATCATGAGCAAAATGACTCAGAAATGCGTGCGCTTCTATCAATGCTTCTTGTCTGGCATGACCGCCGATCGCAAGCAAACGAAAAGCAGTTACACTGTTCTATACATGCTTTGCATGTATTGCATTGCATGGCAGTGCGTGAACAGCGCCAAATGCGCAAGCGAGCGCGAATAACTGGTCGACTGCTAGTGCTCAAAACTAATATGTTTACTGTACAAATTGCACCGGTAGACATAAACGAAAACTTGCGTAAAACTTGTTGAACAGTGCGATATCTTGCCTTCTGTTTCTTCCTGATCAGGGCTGCTCTTTTTCTTTCTACTGACCCCACCAATGCTTTTTTCTTACTGGTCATGTCGGACTGGTAACTTGTGGATTTCCTGAAAAGTTACCAGTCCGACAGTGACTTTTACCGGTCTTTGACCGTCGGACCGGCGCCAGTGTGCAGCCCTGCCTATTGGTAAGACAGACAGGTCGACCAGTGGAAAAAAATGGGTTAGTGTGCAGCCCTGCATAGTGTTGTTTGTTTTTTGTTCTGTTTTGTTGTTGTTGTTGTGTTTGTTTGTTTTTTTTGTTTTTTTGTAGAGAGGAGTGAGATTGAGAGATGTGGTTTTTCAAGGTGACATTATTTAGTTACATTGTATGTGTGCAGGGGCAGATACAGGAATTCCATTAAAGACCTAATAAAATGGTTTGGACATTTTTTTCTCAATGATGTAATAATATTAAATGTTAAATTCTAAGTAATTCTATGGTTGTGCGGGGTTTTTTACTGTTCTGAATTTTGTTCTATATTTGTTAACATAATGGATGCAATTTCCTCGGTTTTGGAAAACTTGCTATACTTTCACCGCATGCGGCGCACTATCACTTCTAAATTGTGATGACGTCTAAGAACGGAGTCGTTCACGACCAGTCTAGCCGTAGCCAGCGCCAAGCTGGCAAGGCTATTAGAGCGCAGCGCAGCGACAGCCGGCCGGCGGCTGCACTGGCACTGGCGGGGGAGCGAGCTAGCGAGCGCTTGGCAGGTGTTGCGCTGCACTATTGTCATTGGCTAAGCCTTTAGACAAAAGAATATTTAATGAACTGTATCGGATTTAATACTGCCAATAATACAGATTACAACTGTGGTACGCTTGGATATCCATTATTTTCGGCAAACTCGTGAAATAGGCCCCACCACTGCGTGTCTGTACTAATAGTAATACTACGGCGACTCGCCTGTTTCAGCCCCACCGTGTGGCGTTCATCTCGGTAGGTAAGCACGGCGGTGGGGCTGCCTTACACAGTGAATACTCGTGAATGCGGCGAAAATGACTTCATAATATGGACCTCGGCTCGACTAATTTAACGGCCAATTTAACCATAAATACAACCCTTCCTAACCCTAAACCCTAGGAGGACCTACCCTTGCTTGCTATAAACGCACGGGTATGGTGCACGCGAACTGCGGTGGGGCCTATTTCACGATAGCCCCACCACCACTGCGTGTCTGTACTAATACTACGGCGACTCGCCTGCTTTATAGGCCTAGACCTACTCGTGAATCCAGCCCCACCGTGGCATTCATCGGTAGATAAGCACGGCGTTTGGGCTTCCTTCCACAGTATGATTTTTAGCATAAAACAAAAACTACTCGACCAAAATTGACGATCATTCTTGGTATCGTTTTTCTTAGAAAATGACGCATCTAAATTACTGGTCATATTGCAGAAACTGACTATGGGAAACAGGCTAGGCCTTTTTTTTTTTTTTTTTTTTTAGCCACGACCCACCCTGTAACAACATATCCCCCTATTAACACCGTTTAAGGCGTTAGAGTGAAGCCTCTGTATTACTACCAAAGATTCAGCTATTACTACTTACTAGTCTACTAGACCTAGTGCCGTAGTGGTAATAGTACTACTACTACTAGTAGTAGTACTAGTAGACTACTACTACTAGTAGACTGCTACTAGATCTACTACTAGACTACTACTGGTAGTTTAACTTGTAAGCGCCGGCCGACGGGCCAGGCCACGGCGGGGACGCTCCCGCTTGCTTGCTGCGGCCGGAGTAGCCGTTCACTTTGTGAGCGAGCTGGGCCTGTTCTTCTAATCTACTTACTAGACGGTTACAACTTACAATGTCAATCATGTAGAATACAGTATATCCTTTCTAACGTTAAACTATATGGGGGCATACCAGACATACCACTCTGTATTTCCCAGGCGATCGTTTCCGTGAGGTCTATTCTCGGGCTTGGTGCCATGTTCATACGCTCTTGCACTGGCAGCGGGGGAGATGCAGCTGGTTCATATCGGTAAGGTGCAGCCCCACGATAACGTTCTCGTTCATCGGCTGCCTCTCCCTCCCCATCTTCCCCTTCAACTTCATGTGCCTCCTCTTCCTCTCCGCTATCGTCAGAGCTGCAGTCTTCATCATCATCATCAATGTTGAAGTTTACCCATATAGGAGAAGACGGCTATCCTGGGTTTTAGGGGTCTAAATTATTTTGGGCTTCTAACTTCAGCACAGGCATAGATATGGACTATGGAAAGCCAAATAGGATTAGGGTTAGGGTTATAACGGTTATAGGGTTAGGGTTAGGGTTATAGGGATAGGGTTAGGGTTAGGGTTTAGGTTCGGGTTAGGGTTATGGTGAAACCATTTTGGCTTTCCCTAGTCCGTATCTATGCGGCCGACATTATGCTCGAGGTACCAGGTATCTGTGCAAGCTAACTTAGTGATAATATACGTGGTAATGCGTACATGTCGACAGTCAGTGTCAGGGAGCGCACATCCCGCGGGGCCCGCCCGGGCCTGGCCCGGCTAGCTATCGTGTACGCGCGTGTACCAAGCTAGTAATCTGAGTGCTTGTGCTGAGCGGCGTCTGCTAACTGAGCACAACTCCGTGCTTATACGTCATCAATCGGTTCAGGGGTGTTGGTCACGTGACTATCTTTTTCGCAAAAGCTGCAACGGGGTCCTCCAAAAATGTGATATTTGGGGGAGTTTCTAGAAGCGATAAAAACCGGAACGACACTGACAACATATTTACATTGATAATCATGACATATATTTTACATTTCTTTTGCATATTAAAACATTTTGCAAGCATTTTATTAGGTCTTCAAGAGGGGGCACCTATACAAATTAAAGGGGGGCGCACGCACCCCTCCCCCATTTTTTCTTTTTATTTCTTTTGTTTTTAAAAATAAAATAAAGGGGGGGCACACACCCAGTGTGCTCCTCCCAGGATTTGCCACTGTGTGTGCGAACTTATACATCACTTTAGAGAGGATGTTGACATATGAATATCACTCAATGTGTGGTTAATATTTCTCCAGGCAATGGGACGGGAGGAGAGTCAATCTGGGGTGGTGAGTTCGAGGATGAGTTCCACCAGAAGTTGAGGCATGACCGCCCCTACACGCTGAGCATGGCCAATGCGGGCCCAAACACCAACGGCTCTCAGTTCTTTATCACAGTCGTTCCCTGCGTAAGTTCATCAATTCCGTTGTGGATTTGCATAGCTTTGGTATGGAGTGGAAGTACTTTGGTATTGTGTAAAGTTTTCCAGACTTTTAAATCAGAGGTCCAGTGGTTCACTGTGGTACACTCCTGCACTTTTTCCAAAGTCATACATGCAGGATCACTCAGAATGAATATGAAACTTACACATTATGTAAATTCTATTTATTCACGAAGCAACTTTTCATCTGTCTGTTAGTATGTGTAATCACCAGACACACTCTCTGTTTGAACAGAAAGGGATATGAGAGCCTTACGATTGTATAGTTCTATGTATTAATGTTGTAGCAACTGCCCATAATGAAACACATATAACGGTAACTCAATGATTAACTATGTTATTATGAACCCTCATAGTATTATTATTATTATTGCATGTATTATTATCATTATAGCAACTACTGTAATCATTATTATTGAGGAACCTCACTACAATGAGAACCTTAAAAAAAGACATTGACATTACCCTTTTATACCAGATTTCATGTCAGGGTACAAAGAAATATAAATAGATGAGACCTTCAAAATCACGTTTTTGTCATAGGGTTTTGTTATATCCAACCTGTCTATGATCAGGGTCCAGTGTACTATTATTATTCTTACAATTACTATCATGAACCCTACTGTATCTATCTTCCTTCTCAGCCATGGCTTGACAATAAGCACACTGTGTTTGGCCGAGTGATCAAAGGCATGGAGACCGTGCAGAAGATCAGCGAGGTCAAGGTCAACCCCAAGACTGACAAACCTCTGGACGACATCCGCATCGTCAGCATCTCGATCAAATGATGGGGATGGACACCAAGGCTTCGTGATACCAACAGTCCCTCCCGAATGGGTGTGGTCTCAATTCGTACCTCAGAGGATGCAGTCAACAAGGACACACATACTCACACACATTCTCCTAGTATGCTTCATTTGGGGATATGATAGTTTGCTCAATGTAACTGGGCATATTTCATTGTTTCTAGACAAATTATTTTTATTTATTGTGATAAATGGACAAATTTTAATTGAAAACCACAAAAAACATTTGAATTCAGTTAAGTATTATCCCCTGTTGCCTAGAGTGACACACTACAATATTCCCAATTGGAACCGTTTATAAGAACACACACACACAGAGGAGAAGAAATGTTATTTCATTTGCTGGAAATATGAATGATATTTCCATTCCAAATGCCATGAAATTATTGACTGGACCACTATGCTAACCTCCAGTGCTGTACATGTATATTTAAGCCTTTAATGGTAACTTCACTACAATGTTTGTCTATGCCATTTCTCTCTAATATTTTCATGACACTTGTTTTCCATATTGGGTAAAGGAATGAACTTTTTGATAGTCATAAATGCAGCCAGTGTCCATACTTATGCTGACAAACCCAATCCTGTGGTACATTTACCTACATTTAGAGTTTGAAGAGACCTTGTCAAGGGTACCAGGTACTGTAATATTTCCAGGTGTGAGAATTTGTGCTGTGCTGAATGGATGAACTGAAATATCAGTTGACGTCATGATATAAAAATGAAACAAAGTCTCTCCTTTTTATACCCCCGCCAAACGAAGTTTGAAGGGGGTATATAGGAATCAGCGGACGGTCGGGCGGTCGGGCGGTCGGGCGGGCGGTCGGTCGGTCGGGTGATCGGGCGGTCGGTCCGTTGCAAATCTTGCGTCGCGAACTACTTCCTCAGTTTTCAACCGATTCCCATAAAACTTGGCACAGATGTGTGCCTTGGGTTGTAGATGTGCAAGACGTATTTTTTGACAGTACCCAAAAGTATGTTGCCCTGGTAACGGCATATTATGGGCAAAAATGGGTACAAATCTTGCGTCGCGAACTCCTCCCACAGTTTTTGATCAATTTTTATGAAATTAGGTACAGATGTTCATCTGAATATGTTAATGTGCAAGACACATATTTCCGCAGTGGCAAAAAGTGTGTTGCCATGGTAACGGCATGTTATTGGTAAAATATAGGGCAAAATGCTTCATGGCAAAACTGCTTCATCAGTGTTCTTCCAATTCTCATGGAATTCATATTAAATGTTTGTCTTAGGATATAGGTCAGCATGACACATTTCTTGACAGTGACAAAAAGTATGTTGCCATGGTAACAGCTCACATATTATGAGCCAAAATGATGGAAAATTTTGTGTTGCAAACTACTTCCTCAGTTTTTGCCCAATTTCCATGAAACTTGGTACAGATGTATGCCTTTGGTTGTAGATGTGCAAGACGCATTTTTCGACAGTACCCGAAAGTACGTTGCCATGGTAACGGCATATTAATGGCAGAAGATCAAGGAAAGATCTTGCGGATTTAACTACTTCCTCAGTTTTTTGACCAAAGCTTATGAAATGTTGTTTTGATCAAAGCTTATGAAATGTTGTTTGGCGGGGGTATAACCAGTCGCTGTAGCGACATTTCTAGTTCTTCATTGTCTTCATAGAATGCAATTCCAAATCAATTTTTTAAGTTGGATTAAACTGATAATAACCAATATAACCATGGTGTGGTATTGCACTTTAAATAATCATATCATGAAGACCTGGTAGCGTGGGGATTCATGAGTGGTCCAATTTATTCACTACCCAGCAGGGTATATACGAAAACCACATCATAGCACCGGTCAGTGAATATGTGGATCAAAGGGTACATTAATCGCCAATGGTCAACTCCGGTCAAGATTCTACAGCTATGTGCGTACTTGTGTAGAGATCAGTGATAGAGCTGTGTACAATTCATTGCAGGGATTCTCTAATATATCTGAACTAGGCCAGTCTTCTCTCTCCTTGAAATCCCATGCTACAGGAGATCTTTAAAACTTGTAGCCAGAGCCCTTTAGTTTTTGATTGACTGTCCTAGTTTTGTTAGAGGTGTTTTAGCCCTCATATGCAAAACATTGTGGTGCATCTCAATAAGAACATGGTTTCAGAACTGAAATGAGAGTCTTTTCTTACAATGTACTCCATATAATTCAGAGTAGAAAGTGACACACACTTGGGGCTTGTTGTATGAAACTTTTGTAACTGAGAAAAACTCGTGTTGATTTTTTGCAGAATTTTTTCCTTTGAAACTTAAAGTCAATGGCAGCATCATACTAACCTGAGTTTTCAGTTATTACCAGTTTTTCCCACGTTAAGTGTTTTAAACAACAGGCCCCTGGTGAATATTCCATCTAGCTTCATTTCTACTCAGGACTGGTCCTGAGCAGGTTAAGGTGATAGAAAGATGCTTTAAGCATGCCGGTAAAATCACTGGAATTTCAAGAATACCTTAATTTTTGTTTGCTCTGTCTGTAGTCCTGTCCAAAGCATGAAATGTGCTTTCCTCATCTCAAATGCCATAATGGCCAACAAAAGAGGGCAGCAACCATTTCAATGTGAGAAAATAGGCTTTTTAATATCTACCATACTTGTATGATATCATTATAGCGATTGTGACTGTCACAACGTGATCTTTGGCTTCGAAAGAGAGAATATGACCTCAAATAAAATGGTTTTGATCTTCACATTGGAATTGTGGCTTTTGACCTTTTTTGTCTGTTTGTTGTAAAAAAAGAAGAGCACTTGAGAACAGTATTTATTGGATGCATGAAATCAACCATGAATACAACAGCAGCACTGCAGACAATGTAAATGGTATACAAATAATGCACATTACATAGGCCATCAGTAAGAATTATCCTCCCAGCAGTAACTTTGCAAGTCTGTTTTAGACTGTCGTAAAATTGCAGAGGATGGAAAATTAATTTACTTCTGTCCCAGTAATGTGCATAATTTGTTTTTATGTATTGGTGATTACACACACACACACACACACACACACACACACGCACAAACAATTGCATTTCTTTTGTAAATATACAAAGGCAATGCAGGTGAGTGCAGGCAAGCAGCCATTCGCATCTATACTAACACTGTGTGAAAAATAATTGCAGAACTTTTGGCACTTTGGCAAAGTTAAAGACTGGTCTTGTCAGCTTTGAGCGATCCATATTACCATTTTACAAGTATGTTTTGAATATTACAATAACTCAACAAGGACTATCAGGTGGTATATCTTTTTCTGCATTCATTTGACTGTTCATTTCATTTCCTTACTTTCTCCTTGTGACAAAATCATTCTCGTCAATAAATCATATCAGGGAACTATTAAACTATTCTACAAGATGACTTCCCAAATACACAAATCAAATGAGCCACACTGAAATGAGAAAAAATGTGGGTTGACAAGTTGCTTAGAATTCACTGTTTACATTTAAGGGCTCCTGTTGTTACCTCTCTAGACAGAAGTGTATCTTCAAAGACTGTTTAATGACTCATTTCAAGACCAAAGGATCAATGTTTACATGCTATTACAATCAAAACTTTATTTAAAATATACAAAATATGCAAAATTTACATGGATACATTCAAATAATACAATAAAAGTTGCTTTTTTAAAAGAAACAGTGACACTATTTACAAACACCACACAGTAAATATCCATCTCAAAAGATGAGTTTTATCATTACCACATGATTATTCAGTATTCAGTTCTAATGATGACAAGAGAGTAAAAGGAATTTCAGGCTTTACAATTACTCCTTTCATACGAGTATGATTCTCACAAGTACAGTTAGAATACGGTCTAAAGACAATCTCTCTTGTATGGTTTCAAAGGAACAATTTGCTCTGCTCTATGTTTGCCCATGAGAACTGTTTTATAACAAAATGCTCGGGACCGGCAGTTTTCTTTCCTTGTATCAAAATTTTGTTGAAACCGAACAATTAAGCAAAATAAAAAACAGAGAGCGGATAATGTTGCGGCCTGAATTTTTTCTTCGTTGTGACTGGAATTTTGTTATAACCGTGTTCATTACATGGGAGTGCACTGTAATAGCAAAATACCTCACATAGGCAAACAATATCTCAGAAGGTTAAAAAGACCTCTTCAGTTTTCAAGATCACTCGGCCTTGTACTCATTAACACAAGTGCATAAATGTATTGTTTCAAGTACAAATTATACAGTATTCCTACCTGAAATTTTTTTTTTTGTTGATTATTGTTTCAATGGCTGTTTTATTCTTTAGCTTACTATCCCAGATTCACATGAGTCATGTGACTTTGAGATTCTATGGGAGAGGGTCAATTCCTTGTTCAACATCTCATTATGCCAAGTAAGATGTGTGATATTACTCTTTAGTATTAGCATAGCATCATCAGACTTTAGAAAATCACCAAAAGTATCGATGATAGCTGCAAAATTTGCAGCCCCATCAGTGGTTGCAAAACCACTCAACAATGAAATGGTCGCAATAATGCATTTGGTGGTGAATGAAAAACTGGATGCAAAATCGCCCAAAGATGCAACCACATAATACTCTTGACAGTCAAATGCCCCCTCTTGGAGCCCCATTGAGTATATTCAACAATATGGGAAAAATATCCCACAAGCACTAAATACTGTACATATAAACTTCAAGCTATTCAATAGTCACTAGTAAAAGGAATCCATTCCTCACTTGTAAAATAGATTTCACAATTTCATTTTTTTTTTTAATTCTGTTTATACAATGTACTTCCCCACAACTGGGTAGAATTCACTTTGCTTGAATACACTGTGTACAAATTCCTCACTTTTCACCTGACATTAAGCTTTTACTGTACGAGCTGAAATTTTCGCGTTCAGATATCTTCGCGAATTGCTACTTGGCGGACATTTTTGCATGTTGTTAATTTTGCGGTTGTGAGGGTCTAACAGAACTTATAGTCATCCACGCGTTGTTAGTATTTTCATGTGTTATTATTTTCGCGGTTCAAAGGCGATTCGCAAAATTCGCGAAAATAAAACCACCGCGAAAATTTCAGTTCATTCAGTACTAGATTATAAGGATAGTTTGCATTATTGTCAAATTGTTAATGATGTGGATAATCATATTGTGAGTTTTGCACTTGACTGTAAACTTCTAAGAATATAATAGCATTCATATTTAGAGATACAGTAAACTATGCTTGGGTTATAGTCACCCGAGCAGAAATTCGCTTCACTAAAAGCTAAAAAACAAAAATTCCTAATTTACCCATGCATTTATGAACAAAAGATTTCAGCTACTGTACATTGTAAGTCTTGAGTGACACATGAACCCTCAGGCACGGTGTAGCTGTGATAATGCATGTAACCTTTACTGTGCATGAGAGACCACAGTCATAGTGGGAAGAATTTGGTTCCTCCATGATGTGCAAAGCTTCGGAGAGCAGTGTGATGACACCAGTGTTAACCTTGGTGTACAAGTGTATATGAACACAAACATGATACCACAGGTACTGTGGAAGATATGAGTACATAGCTAATGACACACAAACCTCTATGCAGCTGTGATGATACCGCACCATTGTAAAGCTACACACTCAAAATAATGTCAGGTTCATCCTGAAAGATTATACAGTGCACTCCCGTTATAACGAACACGGTTATAACGAAATTCCGGTTACAACGAAATAAAATTTAGGGCCGCAACATTATTTACTCTATGTATTTTTATTGTTTATTCATTCTGTTATAACGAAATTTCATTATAACGAAAGAAAACTGCCGGTCCCGAGGACTTCGTTATAACGGGAGTACACTGTAGTGCAATACACGGAGACATCATTTTTACAAGGACCTGAAACCATGACAATAACCCTCTTTATCAGGCCTTTCGTGATATCAGGGTAACCTGGTAAAGACTGTAGTCCAGAGTATACTAGGGCAGGTGTCTATGGGAAGCATGTGTTAAAGCAAAATCAGCTTGTCCTGAACTGTGAAAGAGTTGGGGCATACAAAATCACCTTGTTTTTTAAGGGGTTTGTGATACTCAACCCTCTATAACAAGGTTCCTGTATAATGATGGAAGTGTGAACCTCTCAGGTAGCGGTCTGCATGGAGCGCGGGAAGTAAGCACTCATCAGCGGTGGCTGCCCCTGACTGCCCCTTGGTCCACCAGGTCCTCCCTGCTGTACCATGGTTGGCCTTGGCTTAACCTGCCCCCCAGGGGCTGAGGGGGGAGGGTGTGTCTGAGAGAGTGGGTGTGTCTGAGAGGGGTGCTGGGTGGGGGCTTTGGGTCTCTGCACACCTGCCAACAGCTGATGGTGGCTGGGTAAAGGAGGGGCCGGGGCAGCTACCACAGGTGGATCCTGCTTCTGAAGGTACTTTGGGTCCAAGGCGGGGCTACAAGGGGAATAAGGGAGAGACCAAAAAAAGGGTTTGCAGCAGAGGTTCTTTTGCAATTAATGTCATTAAAATTTTGCCTTAACCCTAACTAGGCCGAGGGGGGGCCTCCGAGGCCCCCCCCCCTCGACGTTTCGCGCGATGTATCGCTAACGCGAAAAGCTATCGCCGCGACGTTTCATGACTTTCTTCTGTCGAGTCTCCCGCATCTTTTGACACCAAATTTGCGATGCGCGGATGCGCGGTTCTGAAGTTTCGCATAAATATGTATGTGCATGTCAGACCAAAAACTGCTCAAAAACGTGAATTCGCGTACAATTTCAATGGAAACTGTGCTTACATTCAAATTTCATAAAAGCATGATTATTTTGGGGTTTTATTGATTAAAATCAATTAATAACATATTTTTTGTTCGGAACAATGTCATGGACAAGTTTCATCGAAAAAACAAAGAAATACATGAGAAATTCAAAAAACAATAAAATACTTCAGAAATTTTTTCGGATGGCTCAATATTTTTCTCTTATATTTGCTTAGGACACTAAAAAGAATATTTACACAAAAAATGCGCCCATTTTGAGCTTTATTTTGTGATTTATACCAAATTGTCTGATTTCATTGCATCATTATGCATAAATTAGCATAATTTAGCATAAATGATAATTTGTAAAAATCTAACTTCGTAGTACTTTACATTACATCATAGGCAATGTGTCTGCCAATTTTCGTCGCGATCGCGCGGTCGACGGCCGAGATCTGGAGGGGGGGCCTGGGAGGCCCCCCCCCCCCCTCCCCCCGGCTCTGTGTATGATCTACCTAAATAGCCCGGCCTAGTTAGGGTTAAAGGAGACCTCCAGATGATTTCAAGACTTTTACATTTGAACAACTATAAATTAGTTGTACTGAGTACAGAGTTTCAGAATTTATAGTGATTGGGATGAGGAATAAGAATGTTTTCAAAATTTATTAAAAATTTTAATGAACAAGAATGATGACATGGCAGAGTCACCATAAGAACGCATGAGTTGGGGCTCAAGGAAAAAGAACAAAAGAAGAAGGCATGCACAGATTATACACAGGTGTGGAACTCGCAAGCAAGCGGTATCGTCTGGAATGTCCCTTTAATACCCATCAACAGCCTTGTACTGCCTGCAATCAAAAGATTGATAAGTTATCTAAGTAAGAAAAGCTATGATAGTGAGTGTGTATATTTTTGATAACATATGCCCTAAATTAGGTAACCGTAGGTGGCTAAACTTTGATGAACAACCTGTTTACGAAGACTCTGACGAATAGAATGTAGCACTTGCCAATAATCGACACATGCAAAAAAATGGCAACTATAGGTGTTCATGTGCAAGGGACTTGCAAAGGAGACTTTCAAATAGACTCAGAGTAATTCATAATAGATTGGCAATTTTTCATGGAACTTTCTATAATTTCTACTCATACCAAGGAACACCCTCTACTGCAAGGGCATCCATATTTGATTTTTCTCCATCAAATTTTGTCTCTTGAAGACATTGAGTATAAGATTGAGTAAATTTGAAAACAGAGGCAACTCAAGTAAAAATAACGCTGCTGAAACAGAAGATGGTACAGTGTCATACACCCCCATAAACCGAACACAGGCAAAGATTGCCTAGTTGATGTGTTGAACAAGAGACCAAAATGGCGCACTAATTGGCGACATTCTAGTTAGTTGTGAATGCATACAATCAACTTGCGTAGGTCTCTCACCTTGCTTCAGACGTTCTTGTGAGGGCGCTGAGACCAGACTGAGGGGTGTTGAGGGGTACACTGGAGTTTGTGGCAGGTGTTGAAGTGAAAGCTGGGCGTGGCATCATGCCATAGCTGGTTGTTGGAGCCCCGACTGCATGGTGGAGGGTCTATTCAGTGTAATGATGAAACAAATATTTAAAAACAATGTGATCACAGGTATTACAAAGATTTACAAGGATTTTACTACAAAGATTTCTGATATATATTGTATAGTGGACTCCCGTTACAACAAAATCCTGGGGACCGGCAGTTTTCTTTTGTTGTATCAAAATTATGTTATAACCGAACAAATATACAATAAAAAACAAGGAGCAGATAATGTGGTCTGAATTTTTACTTTGTTGTCACTGGAATTTCATTATGACCGTGTTCAGGAGTGCACTGTATGTACATCCATTTGAGCACTTTGTATGAAATCTAAACATGTTATCATAATCCAGCTAGGACAATGGTTCCATGAAATACAGGCAACCTGGCTTAAGTCAACCTTGAATAAGTCAAAGGTCTTTTCAAGTCCTCTTCTCTTTATATTCTATGTGCTAATCCCTCATAAGTCAAATTTTCTCTAAGTCAAAGCTATCGCTTCGGTCTAAATAGATTCAACTTAGGCAAGGTTGACTGTATTATTGATGAGCATGACATGATTGTCTGGACTGTATCGTCTAAATAAACTTTCTCTGACGGAATACGATATATTGTACATCTAAGCACAAAGTAATCATTGTCAATGCTAAATTGATCTGAGCAGATTGTATTGTACCGATGAATGACCCCACTGTCAAGGTAATCTTGGTTTTACTTGTTTACTTGTTGGAAGTCTTTTTGGAGTAAACAACTCTTATTCATGGGACATCTCCAAACCAATCTGGCACTGGATGAGTTGTAGATTGAACACTCAGTGGGCACATATTGCATTACACAGCATGGAAACTGTCCTTCATATTTCTTCCTCACATATAGAATGCAGTGTCGCGCACATTGTGCATCAACAATGTGTGGTTACCGTGGTTACAAGTAGGGCAGTATTGGGATAACATTCAGAGGTAGTTTAATATTTCTAGTAAACACTGAACACATATCTCAGTTTTAGTGGCACTATTTCTCCTGTTTGTAATTTGGTCAACTTTACTTCAAGAACATTTCCAAAGCTACGATAAAGAAGCAAAGATTTCACAGCCTACATCAGCAAACTGGAAAGAGGCAAATCTAAGTAAAAGTGCAGAGGTCTAGAACCTTGTTGATACACAAAAAATGGTGAAAATGTCTTGAATTGCCACTCACTCCTGCCACTGGTTTGTAGGAGGTGATAGGCGGCGGTCTGGATGGGTCCACTGTGCCATGGCGTTGAGACAACTGGGCCTCGTTCACTTGCTTATTCAACCAGGTTATGACTGGAAAATGAACGAGACAGCGGAGAGTAAATGGTATCTTTATACACCTACATCATGAGAGCTGTAATAGGAATTACAATGAGTTTTATTCATCATATCGATTCCTTCTGTACATTATACACCTTAACAGTGCACAGCAGCCACAAATATTAATGCAGTCAACTCCATATAAGTCCATCTTGACTCAAATGAGGAAAATGCATCAACATGAATAGGCAGTTTTTTACTTCTGCGTATAGAGGAATAACACGCATGAGACTGCATGTAAATTAGGACTTCTTATCTTTATGGACATAGCCAATTATTTGGCAAATGCTGTCAACTTAATGTGGACTTGACTGCATATGGTTGTGTTTGTGATAAAAACTCATGCTTTGACATGTTTATCAATGGGAGCTGTGTGAGGAACAAGTAGGAATGACTATAAATAAGAATCAGAGTTATTTTCTTCTTCTTTTACTAAGGAACTGATGTTGGGGAAGAATATAATAATAAACAGCTTAATGCTGGAGATTCAAAATTTTATTCACTTTTTAAAAGAAACAAACAAAGAATTGAATCTGAAATGAAAAGTTACAACCTAACCGAAAAAATGTTTTTAAAGAATGGAAATAAACTGTCTGTCTGACAGAAAAGACATGTACACAATATTTTGCAGATCTTACCATTTTCATTTGTTTTCAACAACTGTTTGCTCTCTTCAAGTTTAGACGTCATCCTCTCGATAGATTCTTTTAATCTCTCATTCTGTGAAAAAAAAAAGAAATCATAACAGAATTCATCTGTGACATCACATCGTACACAAAGTATGGAATGCACAATGAATGCTGAATAGTCCTGATTTTATGTAAACAAATCATTTCTCACGTTAATATATTACCAACAGCTATTTAACATGTTTCTTGATGTATTTGTGACTTTCACATCCTGCTGTAGTAACATTTTCCATCTATTCAGATCTCCAGCTTTTCTGTGGACAGCTCATATCCCATCTTAAGTCTAATTATTCTCCAAAAATTAGCTCGTATCTAATCAATGGTCACAGTCACAAATAACATTCTTACTACCACTTCAATGACAGGATTTATTACAAGAACATATTGGTTTATTGCTTCAAACTAGAAATGTCGCTTTGGCGACTGGTATGCCTCCGCCATAATGCATGATTTTCCCAATAGGTCTAGATAGTACATGTGGACAATGTGTGACTACATTTTCACAAAATTGGCAAAATATTGAAATAACAAATTTGTCACAAATGTGTTGAATGTTCACCTTCCTTGACCTAGGTTTAATTGGATGAATAGGAGAGCATGTATCTAGGGATTTAAGGACTTTAACTTGACTTTGACCCATTCATACATTTAGGCATTGAGTAATTTTCAAGGTACAGGTGTGGAGAATTGGTGTGAATTTCTGAATTGAATAGTAAATTGTTACCATTTTCATCTGGCCCTTGACCCTAAAATTCATAAGATAATCACTTTCAGGTAGAACATGCATAATATGTACTAAGTTTCAAGATAACTTGAGCCACTTCTGAGATATGGAGGAAAAAGTTAGTTCAGCACTTTCACTTGATCTTTGACCTTTTGACCTTTGAGGCAAAAAAAGAAGAAAAAAAAACTTTCCAGAGAATTTCTATTAGGTTACACATGCATACACCAAGTGTAAAAAAAAATAACCCTGCTGGCATTGCATAAATATGAGGGAAATAGTAAAATTTTGTAGTGTTGCACTTGACCTTTGACCCCTGACCTTTGACCCCATGAACCCTACATTCTCTAGATAATCAATTCCAGTCAGTACATGTATATACTATGTTCCATGAAGCTACCTTGAACAATTTTCCAAGGTACGGACAAAAAAAAGAAGTTTTAATATTTTTACTTGACCTTTTGACCTTTGACCTTTGACCTCATGACCTAAACTTTCACCAGAGAATCCTAATTGGATAATACATGTATACACTAAGTTTCAAGAAAATATCTTCAGGCATTCAATAGATATGGTGGAAATAGTGATATTTTATGTATTTGACCCTGACCTTTTGACCTTTGACCTCATGACCCAAACCTTCACCAGAGAATCTTAATTGGGTAATACATGTATATACTAAGTTTCAAGAAAATATCTTCAGGCATTCAATAGATATGGTGGAAATAGTGAAATTTTATGTATTTGACCCTGACCTTTTGACATTTGACCTTTGACCTCATGACCCAAACTTTCACCAGAGAATCTTAATCGGGTAATACATGTATACACTAGGTTTCAAGAAAATATCTTCAGGCATTCAATAGATATGGTGGAAATAGTGAAATTTTATGTATTTGACCTTGACCTTTTGACCTTTGACCTTGAGCATGTGCACCCAAAAGTTGATAGGCACAACTTCACCCCCTAATACACATACATGCCAAGTTTCATTAGGATACCTCAACAGGTTTTGATAGTTACCTTGTCCACAAAATTCATTACGGACGGACGGAAGGACGGACGGACGGACGGACGGAAGGACGGACGGACGGACAACCCGAAAACATAATGCCTCCGGCACCACTTCGTGGCGGAGGCATAAAAAAGGAAGGTAATTATACTTGTCACAGACTTCATCTGAATACAGTACAATTGATACATTTTCCATGTACCTGGCACCCACTTTTTTCTACTTAACATTCCACGAGTTTGCACATATTGCAGCTGTGAAAACAAGATTCCTGAACACATTTCCTAATCTGTAAACATATTCTAGTACTGTAAAAATGGATATTTTCGTGCAACTAATTTTTCATGTTCAACCGGGTAAGAAGAGCCTCAAGTGTTTCTAATTCCGCAGAATCAAAACATTATCTACTGTAACATATGGCAAGCAAAATTATTTGTGTGCTTTTATTTTCATGCTAGTTTCAGGTTGCGCAAAATGCGTGAAAAATTTCAACACCGCGAAACTTTCCACTTTTACAGTATCTGCAGATGCCCCATATTCATGCTCATGCTGGCATCAAGGATGGATGTTCACCTCCGTTTCCAGTGACTCGGCTTTCTTCTTCAGACCATCCCTCTCCTCCTCCGTTCGGTGTAACGTCTGACTCCTCTCCTCCAGGAGCTTCTCCTGCTTACTGGTGACGGTGTTTTTCAGCTTCATCTGGAAACAAACACCAGACAAAACAAAGAAAAGTACAGTATGATCTCTGTCATGTAGCAACCATGATGGGGTATGCTCTGAGATTGTCGACTTCCGGAGAACCTTTTCAGCTAATATTTCACATTTTCCTCATTACTCAACTTAAATTGTGTCATTAAAGTGTTATTTCGCACATTTCTAATCCCTACATTAACATTTTAAAGCAATAATCGACAGTTCTGCTGGCATACAAGAACTATGTTTTGGCCTTAAGCTTCAACGTGGGAGAATCTTTAGTTTAAGAGATGCTTTGGGTTGGAGTATCTGTCACACACACAAAACAATCACTGGTGATGCAATTCTGTCTGCTTCCACTCCAAAAGTCTTCACCTGACAGATGACAAGTCACATGTATACGTGAATGCATGGTGGCTGCATGAATTCAAAACACCTGCTTTGTGTCGGTACACATACACGGGGAAAAAAAAAATACGTTTAGTAGTGACAGTGTCCTCTGTTTCTATGAACACTGTTATACAAAAACTCTTGTTACAGCTAATTAGATATTTCAGTCTCTTGATTATTGTTTTATATATCTTTATATACTTTATTGTTCAGCTATAACAAAATTTTGAAATAACAAAAGAAACGGCTAGTCTCGAAGGCTTTGCTACAACAGGAGTCTTACCTTGGCCATAGCAGCTTTCAGCTCTCCCTGCAATTTTCTGATGATTTCATTGCCCTAGAAAAGGATGGAAAAAAAAAACAACAACAATACAAATCATAAACACAAAAAGAGAATGGAACAATTAGTGACAAGGTGTGATGATGTAATCCTGATCACAAGTGGCTATGGCATTTTGTACATCAGTAATTTCGCAATTAGTAAAGTGGATCCACTTGAGCAGTGGAGTTACATGCTCACCTGGAATTTAACACATCAATGATAATTGCCAATACCCTGTATATGTCTTGATTAGCTGGGGTGGCTGTGCAGGATTAGTTTCTCTTAGTCTGAGAAATTTCATGGGCAATACTCGGTAACTGCACAAATATTCTTAAATCAAAGAAGTTTCCGCAAGAAATAAGCCAAATTCCACATCAGGAGTAAAATTTGAGAGTGAGTAGATAAGTCAAATTGGCTTTGACCCTTGACCTGTACAAGAGCTTGGCCAACACTGTATTGCAGCAAATCTTCTTGATGTACACTTGTACTTCAGTCTTTCATCAAAACGGATAAATATGCAACTGTTACTTTTTCAAGGTATCTCCTACAAGTGAAAAAACAAACAAACATATAGATCAATATCTCAAGAGCTAAATGGATAGAAATGCGGACGATTGACAGGAAAACAAAGTGTCTCTTGGGTAATTATTATCTGGGCATAAGGTTGGCAGATAACTGGCTAAAACTGCTTAACCCTTGGTGCGCTTTCAGTGTCAGAGGGAACAGCAAACCATAGTGTTGTACATACTGTCTAAAGTCCATGGCACAGAAAGGGTTGAATAGTAGAGTTACTGCAAAACCAGGAATTTTCATGCGCATGAAACTTTTGTGAATTTCACAAAGGAGCCAAGATTTGTGAAAGAGAAATCACCAAAAGGTTTTGTCTACACAATGCACCGAATGTCAGCAGCAAATTCATGAAAGTTTCATGCTGAGATAAAGGCCATAGGCTCTAATTTGCGAAAGTTTCATGCCAAGAAGTTTGTAGCTTTGCAGTAGATGAGAAGAGAGCGAAAGTCTCAGACGGACGGTGCAGCCCTACCTTGAGGACTTCCTGTGAGGCTGACTTAAGGGAGCCTTCAAGCTTCAGGATCAAGGCTTTCTTGTGGTGAAGACTCTCCTCAAGCTGAGCCTATTTAATGAAGAGACATGAAGCAAGATTTCAAATTGACATGATATTTACAATGATGGCAGTACTGTCCAGAGGTATCACTGGCTGTTGGAGCTTACAGAGTACCAAATGGCAAGTACAAAATATAAATGTATATCACATTGCTGCTAACCTCTGCAGATAACAAAATAAAAATAAACAAAACAAAAAAAACAAAACAAAAACAGAAACAGAAAAAAAGAATAATTTCTTAAAGCAGAAATCATTTTTCTGGTTTGAAAAAGGAAAAACTGCACACACCCGAAATACTAAATCAAATTTCCAAAAACATATTTTTCATATTAACAATATATTTTCTAAATTTTGACAGAGAAAAAACATACTAAATATTGCTACAGAATATGAGCTGGCAGCTCTGAGCATAATTATTCACTGAAATGCAATTGCTGCATTCCTGCTTTCATTATGTAGAAAAAGTATGAAACAAGCCTGAATATATCAACAAGATGAATGAGAATGGTCTTTGAGACTCTGTAGGTATGTCAAGGGTTAGGGGCCTATCTCACTGGCGGAAAACGTCACCGCGACTGCCATGACTGATCATTCCAAACAAGGTGACAACTTATTCACCCAGAAGTCGTGGGAACATTGCTGCAACATCTGCGAGACGTCTTATCAGTTGTGAAGACGTCTTCACGACGTCTCCACATCAATGCCAGTAGGTAGCCATAGGTCTCCGCAAGGCCATGGAGACGTCTCAGACAAAATTAGTCTCCACTACACGCCTGCAAGAAAAGGAGACATTGCGGAGACATCGCGGAGACCAGCTTGACACTGGAGAGAGTGTCCAGAATGATCAAACATGTTCAATCTTTTTGTGACTTCCCCCAGACCCGCCTGGTATCCAAGAGAAGTAGCAGAGACATAAGATTTGAGTTGCTACCAGACTGCTACCTAGTCTTCGTGCCAATGAGATACTTGTTTGTACCTTTATACTTTAAGTCAAAGCTTACTTTGTTTTCAGTGGCAGCATCCAGTAGCTGGGAGGACTTGTCGGCCAGGGCTTGCTTGTCTCGGACCTCCTGTTCTAGTACAGCCACTCTGGTCCTCAGCTGACCAACGGTCTGCTCCCGGTCAGTCTGCTCTGTCTCCAGCTGGTCAGTATGACGCCGTGTGGACTGAAGCTCCCTCTGGGCTCGTTGGAAATCCTGCCACAAATAGTAGCAGTGACACACTTATGCAAAAAGGAGCACTTGACTATTGACACAAGGCTTTCAAACATCTTAAAGCACTTTTCCAGGGGTGTCATCTACTGTATCTGGACACCAATATTCTTGAAATATAACTCTTTGAGTAATAAAAAAAAAAAAAAAAAAAAAAAAACAGGTTGGCAGGAGATTCTCCCTATTAAGTACTTGCCAGAGGTGTCATCTATCTAGAACCAAGGTTCATTAAATCAAACCTTTTGAGTATTGCAGGTTGGCGGGAAATTCTCCCTTATTTCAGTGTATGCATGTATCAAAATAAAGCATCACATAACACTTTTGGTTTTCCCCCAAGATAGGTTGGTTAGCCTTTGGCTTGTCTTTTGTTGCAATGTAATCAAATGGGCATATCTGGAGAATAACTAGTGCATCTCCTTCATGTGATGTCCCTCAAATGACCGTAATGGTTACGGCACCAAGTGAATGAGAGTGAGTGAGATCTGTGTTCACTGTTACATCATCCACAATATGTCTGATTCATCCCATGATGGCCCCTTTGCTCTAGCTGGGAACGTGACATGCCAGGAATGAGTTAAACAGTACTAGTCAAATACAGGTTAGTGATTGGCTTAACACAGTCACGTGATGGAGGCACATTGGTTGTGTTCGCCCATTCCGGGGCAGAACATTTTTGTAATTGTTCTCCCATGGGAAAACATTTTCACGAAACAAATGACAAATGATAACAAACGATTGAATGATCATATTTTTCATGCAATCGATAGGATAAATTTGCCTATTCCATACATGGTGATAAAGTAGATGACAGATTATTTTAATGCGTACGAAAGTATGATTTGAAGGACTTGCGCACAGTGTGATTTGACTAACCCATATAATATAACAGATGATGACTTTTGTTGTCAGGAACATGTACCAAACGTTCCACCCTCAGGGTTTGAAAAGATATTTCGGGAGGCTATAAGTCCCTCAACTTCGTCTCGGGATTATAACCTCCCTCAATAGCATTTCAAACCCTTCGGGTGGAACATTCGGTATGTTCCCTCCCCCGCCAGTCATCATCTATATAATGTACCTCTTCTATCATGTGCAGCTTGCTGCGTAGCTCTTTGATGGTGGACTCCTGGGCCTGCCTTCGATCATGCATCTCCTGCTCAAGGAAACAAATCAAAACATTAAAAATGTTTGTTTTTTTCTTTGCTTCTTTGTAACAAAACATCAGGAAAGGAACAAATATAACAACTAGCTTCTATTGTTTACATCTGAAAGTTTGACTTCAAAATCATATTGCTAGGTAAATGAGATCATATGTGAGTTAATTCATGCCAACAGTACAGCAAAATCATTGTAGCTACAACAGTAACCTCGATGTCTTGAGTTGTTGTATCTCCTTTGCTATATTATAGTCTGGTCAGATTATATGAAGCTTTCCTTCACATTCTTCCAAATCTATATCTGTGTTTGATCATCTCACACACTACTTGCTGGGCATATTGTGCAGAATTTTGAGGGGGGCTTCTGACCCCCCCCCCCCCCACCCACCATTAGGATTAAGGTGTATGAGGTAAGACTCCTAAGCACGGGACCAACAGCTTTTAGTCTCCTCTGAAAGAGTTGCCAAGACAAGTTGCCAAGACAAGTTGCCAGACAAGTTGCCAAGAAGGGTTCCAAGAAAGCTGCCAAGGCTCCCCGGCCCAATGCCGACAAGAAGAGGCGTAGGAAGAGGAAGGAGAGCTACGGTATCTACATCTACAAAGTGATGATAATGTGTCATGCTTAAAGGCAGTACTGCAAGGCTGAGTTTCGAACCTCAAAAGTGCATGGAAGCCCACAATCTTTATCTGTGCAGTCTTAACCTCTCTCATGCCAACTCTCTCTCACTTTCTCTCTCTCTCTCTCTCCCTCAATCTCTCTCTCTCTCTCCCTTATCCTGATGACCGCTTAAAGTTCTGGCTAAACCTCTTGATATCAGACTGCTCCCTTCACAAATATTAACTTACAGAGTACTTTTATTCAATATTTGAAGTTATTGGTCTTATGTATTAAAAGTATTTCATCTTGATGAAGATTAAGGCACAAATGTTCACATTATAATGACGCACCACTTAACCACAACCACAACAACAACAATAATGGATTTAGACCTTGTAAGTGCATGGAAGCCCACAATCTTATCTGTGCAGTCTTAACCTCTCTCTTGCCAACTCTCGTTCTATCTCCCCCCTCCCCCTTACCCTGTTGACCGCTTGAAGTTCGGACATCCTGGACTGCATCTTGTCCAGCTGGTGTCGGTGTTTATCCTCCAGCTCCTGTCTCTGGGCTGTCCACGTCTTCTCCATCTCCCTCTGAGTCTGGCACCAAAATCACGACAGAAAAATGTGAACAAGTCAGAATCAATGAAATGCCAACATACAGCATTTCTCATCTGTTCTTGTGTGTGTGTGTTTGTGTGTGTGTGTGTGTGTGTGTGTCTGTCTGTCTGTCTGTTCATCTCAACAGTCACTATAGATCAAATGAGGACAAATAATTGATTGGGTTATTATAGTCTTTTTCTTTGTTGACGAGGGAATGATGTGTGACTGTCAATCAGCATGGAAAATCGCTCTTTTAAAAAAAGTAATAATAATGATCAAAATCAATGGCGATAAACACTGGAAACATCAAAGAAGTCTTATAAGGGTTTTTTTTTTTTTTGTCTTTTAGCGTGAATGAATGCACAACAAGCTTCCTCTTCACTAAACATTGATGTATAATAGCCCCATGTACTCATATCTATATTTTCATGTTTATGTCCATGTTGCCTCTGCAAGAACTCTGGGGATGTTCTTAAGTTTTGGGGTCTTCTTGAGCAGAGATAAAATAGAGGGAGTTTGCATGACCAAGCTTTCAACAAATTTACGCCATCTCTCATTTGATAGAAATTTTGATGTAAAATCTAAACTTTGCTGTAATGCCTATGGTCAGTTGCATTCTCCACTCGGTTGTGTAGAGTTTCCTAGTAAGTGCGCACAGGTACTTGCATAGTCTAGATTCTGGACTCTTTATAATATTTTTGTTCCCTTACAGCAGCTGCTAAACCTCTTTTGAGCGTCAGCCTAGAGAAAAAGGACAGAGTCAAGACATAATATTCTCCACTGACAACAGAGCTCAACAGTTCACGCATTGTATTACATTATGCATGTTCCCTCAAAATTCTGCAGTTCTGAGGGAAAGTTCTCAGTTGAGAGCAATACATGTAGTTAGGGACTCTTTTTTTTTTTCTCTGGGTCAACAGGTTCTCAGGATCTCACCAGCATTATTCGACTTGCTGTGTACAATGAGGTTTAGCAGCTGCTTCAGCAAAAAAAAGTATTACAAAAAGAGTCCTGGGGCCTGTTTCATAAAGATTGAGCGTAAGTTGAAATCAATCTCAAATTGTGTTTCATACACAACTTTGCAATTGATCGCAAGTAACGCTCAGTCTACTGAAAGTTACACTTAATTTTCCTTGAAATCAAGCGTGAGTGTCATTATGTTACACTGTCCTTTTTCTCCAGGCTGACACTCAGAAGTGGTTTAGCAGCTGCTGTAAGGGAATGAGACGTACGCTCAATATTGAACTTATGTTTCATTCACCGAGTTACGCTCAATAAATCAAGTGTAAGATCAATAGTTACTCTTTATGAAACAGCCCCCAGGATGAAGACTAGTACTGTATACGTTGAATATTTCGCGAGGTTTTTATTTTCACAAATTTCGCGAGTCAGCTGTTATTTGCGAAATTAAAAACGCGAACATATTGACTCTAATACCAAAATGAATGTGACGTATGCAAATGTACATTTCTCTGTTCAGTACATGACTCCACGATCGCGAATTTAACCACTCGCGAAATTGTCGGGAAGTTCTGCTTCGCGAAATTTAGACTCGCGAAATATATGTCATATGCAGTACCTGCAGAGCTTTCTGCCTCTCCTCAGACATCTCCTGCTGGTGCCTGGCTGACTGACTGTCCGTCTGGCTGCTCCACTGGCCCCTTAGCCTCTCCAGTTCACTGCTTCTCGTCTCCAGTAACTGAGCAGGGAGACACACAACATGGGAGGATGGACAGCAAAAACAGAGAGACATCCCGCGTCAGCAATAATCAACCAATGCGGCATACCCAACAGACAAATTCTTGACTTGGCCTTGAAAGGAGAAAACTTTCATATGATAATGAACTTGGCCATGAATGACCCTTACATTAGCTACAATAGGATACAAATGATGCACAAGTCTGAGTTTGTCAGTAGAAATTATGTGCATAAGGTAACTATGGAATGCTTAGCCCATCATGGGTTCAGGCTAAATTCCAGTTACTGCATGCACACAATACCGGCTGACACACACAAAAAGATATGTTACCCATTTGTTTAATAGAACAGTGGCAAATCTTGCCCAAAATCTGTTGGTTTATCGTAATTCTGACAATTTGCAAGTCTCTCATTTTGGCTTGCCAGAGATGAAACCACTCATCAGTTCTTACTTTTACTAGCCACCTCTTGCCAAGCTTACTGATGAACCCGGTTTACGCAGGTTTGGTACGCCATCTCTTGCTAAGTATAGTGAACAAACTCTTTGATACAATTACGCGCAACAACATGTTTACTGGGTCTGTCACCAGTGACAAGTGTGCTGCTAGTAAAAATTGATACATGGTTTGGTAAAATGAGATTGCAGGATTCTCTCTACCCATTGTATAACATAAAATATTATAATGTTTTGACAAGAGATACTAGACAACACAACGATAAGATGAAAGCAATAATGGAGAAGATGCAGGGATGAGATATTTCACATGTAATTTTGTTTTCTTAAAAGTGGTGTTAACTTGAGAAAGGCCACAATGACTTTGCACTATACATTCATTTGGACTACAACACTAAACAAGGAAAAGTAGAAATTACGCGGTGCGTAATATATGTCCCCGCCGGAAGTAGCATTTTGTAACAAAATGTGCAATATAGGTAAAAAAATCAAGGACAAAGGTCAAAGAAGTCAAAGGTCAAAATTCTGTTTAGAAGTTTTGAAGCCCTCACCTAGTGCCATCACATAAAGCAAATGGAATCGAAATTGGGTTAGAAATGGCAAAGGAGTAGCATTTTGTAGCCAATGTACAATATAGGTAAAAAATCAAGGTCAAAGGTCACAGAAGACAAAGGTCAAAATTCTGTGTAGAAGTTTTGAAGCCCTCACCTAGTGCTATCACATAAAGCAAACGGAATCGAAATTGGGTTAGAAATGGCGAAGGAGTAGCATTTTGTAGCAAAATGTACAATATAGGTCAAAGGTCAAGGTCAAAGGTCACAACTGAAATTCTGTGTAGAAGTTTTAAAGCTCCCATGTAGTGCTATCATATAAAGCAAACAGAATCAAAATTGGCTTATAAATGACAGAGAAGTAGCAAATTGAACATTTTGATCACACACGGACGGACGCACAGACGGACGCACAGACACACACACGTACGGAGCCCGTTTCATAGTCCCCTGCTCGAACTCGTTCGGCGGGGACAAAAAATAGTTACCAAAAAGGTAGGCTCCACACTACTAATAGGTTGCATGGGAGTATAAGATTGAAGCAATGGCTAATTCACCAATTAAACATATTATGAACAAACAAACAATCATTCACATTTCTCTTCCAAGTATGCATCCAGACAGGGATCTTTTTGAGATACTGTAAACATTTTTCATGTATTTTCTGCTACTTTTGGCTAGTACAAATTCCAAGACCTATAAAACATCTTCGCAAGTTTCTCTGCACACTTTGAATGGGTTGACATTGCACAGAACAAATTCAAGGACTCGCAAACATGTTTTTGAGCAGCTCAGTGGAAAACATTAATCTCATAACGCTTACAATAGTAGACACAACTTGTGCTTGTTTTCATCACAAGGAGCTCAAATGGAGTTGAGTACCAAAAAGCATTGTCATAGCCATCCATTGCAATGGAAACTGGTTCTTTTAACATCCTCATCATGCCTATGTGTTCACACGCCTGGTCCCAACCCAAGCTATTATAAAGGAAAGTGACATCATCACTTCGATATTCTATTTCTTACTTCCTGCGTCTGCTGCAGCTGATGTGTAAGAGAGGATTCTCGGCTGGCTAGGTGAGTCTTGAGCTGCCTGTGGTCCTCCTGTTGAGGTAAGAGCAAAGATTTAATTGTTTCAGTCATTTTGGTTCGGTCTTGTCATAATCAATCAGTCAAAGGCAAGTGATGTAAAAATGAAAGAAGAAATTGCACATGACCTTACTTGCAGCAAGAAATGGCAAATCACACTTTTGTCATTTTGTCGCCCTATTCCTTAATTCTCTTTTGCTCGAGTTCTCTCCTCAGTTTCAAGCACTTCACCATTTGGCTTTTCTTAGAAATTCTTGACATTCTTGATCCTTTTTTTTTTTTAATTAATTCTAAAGGCATTACATTCCATTGGTTGTTTCCAGTTTGGAAACCTGAGCTACGTGGTAATACGTAAAAACCAGAGTCTCTGGTCCGGGTATTACATGAATTAAGCTTTGATGAAAACTAAGGTTGAAAATGATCAAAAGTTTAGAACAGAAGTGAAAGTCAGTTAATGACCAGATATACAGTACAGACATAACGTTGAAATTTTGTGGTAACTGAAGGGAACTTTGCACCATAGACTTCAATCAAACATTTTGGAAAAGGTTTACATACATTTTGGAAAAGGTTTATTAGCATAGTGATATTTGTACAATTATAATTTGAGCAGGCCAGCATAATATTAAAAATGTTTGCAAGATTGCGTGTTTCTCTTTGATTATTTCTTAATGAAATCTGGGTGAAGAGGATCATACAGTTCAATCAACACAGTTCAACATTTTGGTGAATGAACTAGCACAATGGTCTTACAGTTTCATTAGGGAAAGAAAAAAGCCCTAAAAAACAGCACAACTGTCTAACAATAAACCACAATTGACTACTTTATGAACACAATTATTATGTTACACCAGACGTGCGATAGACTCTGCCTCTCCCCCTCATAAAAGAGAGAAGCAAAACAAATGATGGAAATATCTTTTATTTTGACCTGAGAGTATGCTCATATCCTTTAACAACTTGACAATACATGAATATATGTTTTATAAATGTTTATAACTGTTTTGTACAGCATATCAATCTTACTCGGTTTATAATACAGTGCACACCCGTTGCAATGAACATGGTTATAACGAAATTCCAGTAACAAAGAAGAAAAAATTCAGGCCGCAACATTATCCACTATATGTATCTTTATTGTTTATTTGTTCAGTTATAATGACATTCTGCAATTTTTTTTAAATTGCCAGTCCCGAGGACTTCATTATTACGGGAGTCAACTGTAGTTGGAACATATTGACTGCAGAATTCAAACAAGTTGTATAATGATGGTCTGAAAACTCTCCTTCTCTTCTCTTCATTTTGACCCACCTGCAGTGAGTTGAGACACTTGGCTAGGTACTGTTTGACCTCTGTGTCTGTGCCTGGCTTGAGGCTGAGGGAGAGGTGTGTGAGGTGCTTGAAGGGGTTCGTCTCCACAACACTCAGCTGGGCCAAGCTCTGGGATGGGCCCCGACCATCTCCAGCCTGAATCAGCTGCAAGACAAACCTGGGAAAGGAAAACAAATGGAGCGGGATGAAAGGCTTACACAGAACAGAATCTACATTTCTTTTTCTTCCTCTTCTTTGTACAGGGGACTCCCATTATAACGAAGTCCACGGGACCCGCAGTTTTCTTTCGTTATATCGAAATTTCATTATAACTGAACAAATAAACAACAAAAAAAGGACAGAGTGGATAGTGTTGCGACCCGAACTTTTACTTCGTTGTAACCAGAATTTCGTTATAACCATGTTCGTTATAACAGGAGTACACTGTATAGCACACAGTGCCAATTGAATACCATTTGATATAAAGAAAATGTAAAGAAATTCAACATTTTTTTTTAAATGAAAAGTTACATTCCTTTTACTTGCTACTGATGTTAAGGGTAATATAATTCCCACAACTTTCTGAAAGAGGAAAGTCCAGTGCTCTTTCATTGTATAAGAAAAATTAATATATGTTCAATTTTCTTTATATCTGGGTTTTTCTTATCATCATTCTTCATAAACTGTCACAAACTGTAGTAGTCTTCTTATTCAGTAATGGCTGCAACGATAACTTTTGAACAGATTGGTCAATTTTCCTCAAATTTTCACTGATGTGTGCTATTAATATTGCTGCATTCACTCAACAATCCGCATGTGTATTTCGGTTTCATTCTCTTTTAACGTATTAGGGACTTTATATTTTGATTTCCATGTAATTATCAAATGGCAACAATCTGTACAAACATTTTTAAAATTTGAACACCAGAAGTTAGTTAGAGCAAAAAGCACTCTAAAGGATATCCTGGGGACTAAAGATTTTGAGTTCTGTCAGAAGGTAGATTGAAATTTTAATTTCCACTACTTCAAATTACATCTTCAGTCATCTGTACATAAAATGTTGTTTGAATATTTCATATTTTTGTTATTTCCACCTTCAGAAATTAACAACTTACGAAAATATTGCCATCCTAGATACAAATGTTTGTATATATGGGCTCCACAGGGGAAAATCACTTAATTTCTCCTGAAAAGGAATATTCTCTTTCCATAACTCTGCTTCTTGGTTACAAATACATTACAACCACTTTCTACATGTTATTATGCAAGTCCCAATTTGCAAACTATCATTACTCACAAAATATATGGCATTATACTAGGTGAAGTGTAGACCCTTATACTGTAAAAGTGGATATTTTCGCGCGACTAATTTTATGCGCTTGGCCGTGTAAAAAGAGTTTCGCATGAATTTAATTCCGTGGAATCAAGACGTCAAGTACTGGAACATATGGCACACAAAAATATTCAAGTTAAAATTATTTTTGCCTTAGCTTCTGGTTGCATGAAATGCACGAAAATTTCCACTCTTACAGTAGTAGGCTAGGATTCTTCCTTTAAAGGGACGGTACAGTTTAGTTTGCAATGGGGGATTAAGGTTTCAATTCTTTGCAAGATAATTAGAGAATGCTTGTGAAATATTAAAGAGCATACAATTCCAAATGGAATTCAAAGTTTGTCTAATGAAAACTGAATTTAACATGTCTGAGATAATTATATCAAAAATAAGGTAAAAAAAAAGTGATCCTATATTTGTTTGTGGATACCTCAGCCATTTCAAAACCAATTTCCCAACAAGTAAACTTTAAATCCCACTTTTAGAATTGCATGCTTTTTCATATTCTACGAGAGGCTTGTAACAATCTCAAAAAAAAAAAGTTGGAAACCTCAAGCCCCATCTCAACCAAAACTATACCATCCCTTTAAACTAAGCCTTTGTCAGTGTGGTATACAATTAAATATGTTGCACATATACCGGAAGAAATAAATGAGTGGAATATCGGGTTGGAAACAATTTTTTACTCGGAATCACACTTACTTGCCATTCTCTTGTCCTTGGCTCTCCGCACATAATCGCAAAAGTTCAATGAACTTTTGAGGAAAAGCACTGAAATCCACCAGTAAGCCTTGCTGGTTCTTCAATCTGTGTGACAAAGAGATAAATACTAGGCAATCTGACATCCTGGTGTAACAGAATTATACAGTCACAGTGAGAAGAGCTTACATTAACTAGAGTGTATGAAATGGCATGCAGTATCACATTAACCACTGTCTCGAGAACCAAAGGCTACACAGTAGAAATGAAACTGTCTGTTTTGCATATTTGCATGTATGAAAGACGAAGAGTCTTTTATTGACACTTCTTCTATCCCAAAGGCTTTTATTATGATAATCTAAGCTAGTTATGATGATTCTGTAATGGCTACAACATACCACTACCCCCTAGTAGTATAAAAGCGGTGATTTTTTATTCATTTAGTGCAGCATGAAACTAGCTCAAAAATGTGAAAAATTTTGAATTGTTTGCTTGTTATTTGCAACACACTACCCTATATTGATTCCACGCAATCAAAGCATGAAATTCATCATAACTGGCTGAGTGCAAAAAAGAAAAATACTGGTGTAAAAATTAACATTTCTTAGCAACTTAGGAATCATTATTTGCTGCTCTATTTTGTGAGCCACACTGACCATAATTTGTGTGAAAAAAAACAACAGACATTTCATCAATCTAATGAGCACGACTCTTTTTTCTCTGAATTATCCCTTGCTCTCCTTTAATAGTCAGATCTTGTTACCTATCCCTAAGAAAACAGTTACCAAAATAGAAAAATGCCCACTATTTGATAAAGCTGCTGATGGTCATGTTACGATCATTTGAGTTTCATGATGACCTGCCGTCTTTAGCTGCTTTGAGAAAAACTTTGTGTGATCCAGTTTACTCCTATCCCCCCCCCCCCCCCCCCCCTTGGAATAAGAGGATTTGAACAAGCCTAAAGTACAAATGTCTGGGCAGAATGCAGGTAATAAAGACAGAAGTAAAGTAAAATGACTGAAGGAGAATTGCTTACACTTGGAAATCTTCTTCTCCTAGATGGAGGTCATAGAGAAAAAATGGATCTTTGTCATCTGTCAGTCGTACATGAAGCTCCTAAGTAAAAGAGAAAAGAAAAACAAACAAAAATTGTCTTGGCAAGTTCTGCATTTTGTGGCATCGCAGTCCTGTTTCATTTGTGACATGAGTTCACAATACATATATGTAAACACTCATGAAAATAATCATCAATATTCCTTGATCAAAGGCTATTATGGGAAAATATGATAAAAATTTCAAGTTTTAAATACCATAGTTTACCCTTTTGTAGGGAATGCATAGTGCTTCCTATGGTTTGTATAAGACATTACTCAGAGTTGCATGTTTTTATACTATATCCTACTGCAGTGAGCAATGCACCAACTTGTTAAATTAATTTACCATCGTAAAATGTAAGCCAAAAGAAAAGTTAGAGTATCAAATCATTAATTCAACAATTAAGTGCAAGATTTTCCATTACTCTACATACTCAAGGAGTCTTTATATTTCTCTATATTTTCTCAACTTTTACTCTAGTATGATAAATTTTGATTGTACAAACCTTTCTGTGAATAGGTGAGGTCACAGATACAATCTGCATTGCTATCCTGATTCCAACACTCCTGTTGGATCGATGGAGGTAAGAAGAGAGTAAATAATGTATTGGTTTGATCATCTGTCATCTTCACATAATTGTTATTCAAATTGGTGTTGTTTTTTAATGCATTACACATAAACATATAAGTGTACAGCTACACAGTACACTTCCGTTACAACAAACACAGTTATAAAGAAATTCCGGTTACACCGTTCGAAGTAAAAATTCAGGCAGCAACATTATCCCAGGGCTGCACACTAACCTATTTCTTCTACTTACTCGGAGAGTGAAGATCTATGCCAAGCCAGCTACCCATTTACACCCACACACGCATGAAAGTTTGCCATATACAAACACAATGTAGCAGCCTTTCATTTACATCATTAGCTTCCAGCTATGTGGCTCCTTACCCAGGCCCAAGAGCACATGTATGTGGTGCACGTATGCAAACCTCCAGTACACCCAGCTTGAACTGCCAAATTCATTGACCTTTAAAATGAGATCCAAAAGTCCATAGCAAATCTTGGATCAATACCAAAATGTAATTATCCTTGTGTCAATACTGACTTTTCCTGCACGTTTTATTCAAATCTATTTACAACTTTTTGAGTTACTTTGCTTTGCAAGCAGACAAACCAACATTGATGATCACTTGTACTTGAGTCTTACGTCTTGACTTTGATTAAACCTCTTTCCTTGGCAGAGGTAGTAAAAACATACACTGTATATGTAAATTATTAAGTGAATAAGTATTCCAATACTAAGAAATACCTGACTAGTATTTTGTGCCACAAAAGCAATGCCAATATCTTCAGAGAGGTGAAAAATCAATCTGCTTAACATGCCTAAACAGAGTAAAAAGACTCTAATGTTACTCGTAAGCTAGTTTCCACCTTGACCGAAAGATCGGTCTGTATCTGTCCGTCGGGGAATATTCCGCGGAGACTCGTCTGGCTTCACGGATCTCTACGGAGGACAGCGTTAATGAATGGCAAAATATAAAAGAGTCGTCCGGACAGATGGATCTTTCTGTCTAGTTTCCACCTGGACCTACCTGTCATCCTGTCCTTGTGACTTGAAGACAACAGTAAGGATTTGGTCAAACAGTGCGCTGTCCATTGCATTAATTTACAGAGAACACAAGCTGCTGCATCTGCTGAGATTGTATTCAACTTTCAAGACCATGCCTGGATGAAATGAGACATAAAGTGCATAGTGCCAAGTGGACATCCATCATCATGATCATTAACTATACACAGCCCAGTCGCTGTATAGCATGCACAGCATCTGGACCCATTCTGGTCGGGCAACGTACATGATCATAAGAAATAAAAGAAAGCTAATGAAAGGAATTCAGGAAAAAATAAAATGAGTCTTTAAAAAAAAAATGAAATGAGTCTTTAAAAAAATAAAATGAGTCTTTATAAGACAGGCCCCTCGGGGGCCTGTCTTATAAAAACTTGTGATAGAAATCAATCACAAGTTTTTTGAGAGCTGCAATGCAAGTTGTGATTGATTTGGGGACTTGTGATTGATTTGAAGGCTTTATAAGACGGGGCCCAGCCCAGCAGACATCACATCCGCAAACATGCCCGCAGTCTACACTCACATGGAATTAAGCAGGTGGGACTGATCTCCAACGCTCTGTGATAAACGTCAAACCTAGCACAAGCATAGCACATAATCACGCTTTTAAATTTCGATAATCTTTGCAACTTAACACTAAGATAGGTGACCGCATAAATTACTCACTGCCTCAAAATACATGATATGCCGTGTAAATGATTAATAAGCACAAAAACTTACAATAGTCAGGGAGCGAATGCGCTTCGCCAAAATTGAAATTCGCGCTACGAGAAGTATTGTACGTGCGTGTAGAGTCTACGTACATTTCGTGTAACGGTTTGTAAACATGCACAAGGCGCAGAGACATGACACCCGTTGATTCGCCCAAGACGCTACATTAATACATGTATACCAGGGAGGTGGGACCTCTTCCCACCTCCCTGATAACAGTCCCAAAAGGTCCCCACCCATTAGCTGAAGGGTTATGGCCAATTTATTTTGCAGTGGAAGCAAAGATCGCATGGAGTAAGTAGTAGCTAGGCTTCAAAACAGAGATACCCCAAACATCAAAGCCAGTTATTTTATCTTCTAAGGGGCCCTAGACAGTAGTGCCCTATATGAGTTCTATTTAGCTGAAAAGAGTCATGGCTATCATCAGAAGTTTCTTTGGCAACGGAAGAAGGCAGGTGCCTTCAGTAGGCCTACACATTTCAGCCTGAGATAACACCATAGGCACTTAAATGTGTATAGGCCCCCAGACAACTTGGCTCCAAAGGGTCCCACCCATTGGAGTTATTCAACTGAAAAGGGCCATGGCTCCGTTTGGTGAAATATTCTACTTTTGTTTCTATCAAAAGAGTAAGACATACATGTCAAATTAAAATACTCCCACACGAGGGGGATTTTTGCATTTTCAGACTTGAAACAGAGAGTTGGTGCATCCTTTGTGTGAAATATTCGATTTCTGTTTTCATCAAAAAAGATTTGATATTTTATATATCATATATCATATCTAGGCATATGTTGATAAGGTAGTCCACGTGTTGGCACGAAGATGAAAAGATAAGTAACAAAACTGCAAAAAAGTTCATGCTGTATTCACCAACGGTTTATCAGTCTTCACACAAATTTTCGAGCGTCTCGCCGCCCTTTCAACACTTGAGAAAGGGCGGCGAGACGCTCGAAAATTTGCCAGAAATAATAAACCGTTGGTGAACACAGCATGAACTTTGTTGCAGTTTTGTTACTTATATATATATATATATATATATATATATATATATATATATATATATATATATACTCTCTAAAAAAATCTAGTGAAAATATTTACTCTTAAAGGATTGAATACAAAAAAGAGTGAATTTGAGTGAAAAAGTTCATTTTCACTCATTTTGGAGTGACTTCAGGGATCACTCCTAAATCTTCGAGTGATCCCTGAGGTCACTCCAAAATGAATGAAAATGAGCATTTTCACTCAAAATTCAACTCCAATTTCACTCTAAATTCACTCTTTTTTGTATTCACTCCTTTTAGAGTGGATATTTTCACTCGATTTTTTTTTAGAGAGTATGTATATATATATATATACATATATATATATATATGCCTAGCAATGATAATGCGATAATGTCACAATAGAGGAATGCATTAAATGCCAATTGTCTTGATTTATTTATTTATCTATTCACAACATCTTTTAACACGGACATTCCGTTCAGTTCTGCTGACAGCCAGCAGACCTGCTTTTCAAGGAAGCCCTGTATACAATGCATACATAAACTTTCAGATAAAAACAAACAATAGGTGATCTACACAAAACAAAAACAAACGAAATATATACATTATTTACAAATCATTCTTTACAAGTACATTCACAAGGGGTACTAAATGGGTACCAGTGTATTACAGTAGGTGGTACATAAATCAACTCAATATAGACAAATAAACAAAAAAAAAAACAAACGAACATTATTTTCTATCATGCTTGACAACCTAAGGTCATAAACTATGTAGCAATGGTTGGCAGTGTTTCTTGAAAAGAGGCAATGAACTCAGCGTCTGGACGGGAAGGGGTAACTTATTAAAGAGCATTGGACCATAATAATTGTATTTTAATTCAAAATCCGAATTTTCGTTGGAATCCCCTCTCGTCAAGGATGAAAGTGCTATATGGATACATATATAGTATAGTAGATTTTTTTGAAGATTTTGAAGTACCCGTACGGTCTCTGTCATAAAGTACAAAATAACACCTTTTAGATGATACATTGGTCACTACATATAAAGGTGCATTTTTTAAGTTATGGTTAAAAAAAATTGTCTTATTATTCCCTTTAATTTTCTTGACGTTTAATCACAAATATCTCCATTTGGCAAATATGGACTTATCGGTTTTTTGCGAACAAACTCTTCATTTGCCAAATGGAAATATTTGCGATTAAAGGCCAAGAAAAATAAAGAGAATAATAAGAAAATGTTTGCTTCTTTTGACCATGACTTAAAAAATGTACCTTTATAATGTAGTGACCGATATATCATTTAAAAGGTATTAGTAGGCCAGCCAAGACGATTTTTTTTTCTTTGGACGGCAAAATTTGTTAATGCTTAGTTTTCCAGCTGAAAGTCTTGCAAAAATACTCAAGTTTAGCGTACGGCCGGATGTCAAGCGCGTTTTTGCCGAAAAATGCCCTTTTTAGCACAAAATTTGAAAGAATGTCAAAAATCACGATTTTTATTTTTTTTATCGAAATAAGTAATGGTTGATAAGTACCTTTCAAACTACAAATGTGTTATCTTCTATTTCAAGTGTAGAACCTGACTAATATACATTTGAATGTAGAATATTACACGCACATATATGGCGCAATGAAACATAAAACCGTGATTTACTCAAAATTGTACTTTGTAAAATCTACCAATATTTCAAAGTTTTTTAAACTACCTAAATCAATCTATTCAAATGTTTTTATTTTTTCGAAATATAATATATGTTCTGATATCTTATGCAGCAAAGAAATTATAAGATAAGGCGAAAGATAACTCGTTTTATGTTATGCTAAATAGGACGATGTATTTTTACCGGACGCGCATTTTGAATGAAAAATCAAATGTATAGCGTAGGCCCATATTGTACATGGTATAGTGCGTGTAGGTATTTATCTTACATAATCGGCGAAGTCAATGGACAGGTTGGATAGCTGACTGCAAAACCCTTTGTGGCTCCTTGATATGACTGAAATGTGCTTCTTTGCCAAAAAAAAAAAAAAAATACAAAGAGGGGTGGTCAGGAGTGTTGTTACCATGGCAACTGATCATTATTAGATCACTCCCTGAAAATTTCAAATATTCATGATTGTAAAACGTACAAAAGTGTTGAAACATTTTGTGTGTGTGTGTGTGTGTGTGTGAAAAATGTATCAATCTAACTAATCTATGTTTAACACTGAAACCTAAGAGTTATATATAAATTGTTTACTATGTTCGGAAATGGTTGTCATGGAAATCGTGATAACAAATCACGTTTTACTGAAATCACTTTCTTCAAAAAGCTGCATTTATGTTTTGCCTCAAGTCAAACCTCTTGCCTCCAATATTTATCAGAATATTTCGGTCAAATTCAGAGATTCACTCTTGTCCTACCAGGCAATCCACAAATTTGCATTTATTTAACCCCAAAACTGCACTCGCGCATCATTCTATCAGACACTCCGGCCCTGACACTTGGAATTCCATTCCCACCGAAATTAAAAACATGACCACTTTGTATTCATTTAAAAAGGCTGTAAAACTTCACCTCCTTCCCCAGGATAACATTTTGATTTCTTTATTGTTATGCATTATAATCAAATATATATAAACATGTAAGTGATACATGGCGCATGTATGTGTGCATACATATATCGATCTATTTATCTATCCATAAATATATCATAGTTTATGGGTATGTATGTGTGTGTATAGGACAGGTTCATAGTGTATATTATGTATATGAGCATGTCTATGTACTCTCTAAAAAATCGAGTGAAAATATTCACTCTTAAAGGAGTGAATACAAAAAAGAGTGAATTAAGAGTGAAATTGGAGTGAATTTTGAGTGAAAATGTCAATTTTCACTCATTTTCGAGTGACCTCAAGGATCACTCGAAGATTTTGGAGTGATCCCTGAGGTCACTCTAAAACGAGTGAGAATGAACATTTTCACTCAAAAATCACTCCAATTTCACTCTAAATTCACTTTTTTTTTGTATTCACTCCTTTAAGAGTGAATATTTTCACTCGATTTTTTTTAAGAGAGTAGGTATGTATACCATGTGCCTTACCATTACTGTGCACATTTAACCGCGATATAATTTTCTTGTTATTTCATGTCAGATAACCACATATAATTAGAATGCTTTGTATCAATATATTACTATTTCCATAGTGCATATTCGGTTATTACTACGGCAAAGGCAACTGAACGTGTTAAATTTAATAGCAGACGCATTTATTATCATTACTGTAAAGTAGTTGTAAAGTAGTTGGAGTGGTACATATACACTCTGTAATATTCCCTTGTCCCCCTACCCTTCCCTCTCTCTCTATCCCTTATTCTATCCAGAGTATCTAAGTATAGGGTCTCCATACCGTCAAGCCTCGGCTTATTTTGGAGACCCATCTGTTTAAGTTCCCTAAGGTGTTTGTATTTATTTTATTTTGTATTAAAAACGATGTGTTGATATACTGTTTGTCATAAATGACTTGTACAAAATCATATCTGATGTGACGGAATTAAGCAGAAATAAATCAAATCGAATCAAATCAAATAAAATCAAAAGTAGTGAGAAAAATATCTTTTAACGTACCCGACTTTTGGTATAATGTAATTATGAATATCATGTTGAATGGCCGGATTATTTAGAGAAGCAGACTCCTCACCGATCTTGTAGATGAAAAAATTAATGTGTTGTTCACTCTCTAACCCAGAGGGGCCTTTGAACGTTTTAGTTACTTTTATCTATTTCTTTTCTTGGGGGGGGGGGGGGCTGTTTGCCAAACTTTCGGAGAGTCAAGGACTCCTTTTCCTTTCCCTTTTTTTCCACTGCGCACTGTTTCTTACGATATGATGTGAAATGTTCACTGATCACCAAGAAATGTGAAATTCTTAAGCAGTAGTGAGTATGAACACACCCATAAAACAATACCCCAAGTGAAAAGTTTTCTGTATAGTTTTCGCGTTCTCTTGTTCTGTACTTCTCGACTCACCTGGTCGGACTCCGTTTGAAATAGATCCATACTATACAATCTTGCATTCATAACAAAATGATGCCTTTGTGTTTCACATTTAGGGATGTGAAACGTCACTGAACGTAGTACTTTTCTTCCACCAGCGTTTGTAGACAAAATACTGTTGAATGCAATCACCCAAATGGAAGCCCTCTCTCTCTCTCTCTCTCTCTCTATATATATATATATATATATATATATATATATATTTATACATATATATGTATATGTGTGTGTGTGTTTGTGTGTATGTGTAATATATATATATATATATATATGTATATATATATATATATATATATATATATATATATACATGTCGTTGAAGAAAACTTAAGTAGTTTTAATCCCAGCATATACACCTATCCCACATATTTATTGTGTGGGAAGAAAAAATGAGAATGAAGTAAAAAAAAAAAAACGAATTGAATTGAATGAATTGAGTAATAATAATGTTGTAGAGTTTCTAAAAGTTATGAATGTGTCATAACTATAACAGAATTGTTTGTTGGTTGGTTTCCTGTATGTTTTTTTTTAAACCGCATGCATCCTCCCCTGCACTGAAAGACAATCTAAGGACCAGAAAGATACATCTTTGCCAATTTCACATTGTTGCATTTCTGTGGAAACGTCATCCTGCTAAGTGATGACTTTTATGTGTTTGTTTGTGCGCGCGCGCGTGTGTGTGTGTGTGTGTGTGGATGTTATTCTAAAACCACACACACAAAAAGAAACTTAAAAAAACGCTACAATTAGTAAAATGTGTAAAAACATTGATTTACCCAGTGTCGTTTTTGGTCTACGTATTATTATACAACGTGAGATTTCCTTTCATTTTCAGAAAATTATCGTACCGTTTCACCACCGAAGAATAAAAGCAGAATACGAAATATTTTCTCTCAAAGAGACGATTAAAAGATTGAGAGAAATGTTGAGAATAGTACTTGTGAAAAGTAGTGAGAAGTGTTGCCAAAAAAGCCCATCAACTTTATTGGAAAGTAAAAACAGCGATGCTCCAAACTTCTGTGCACATTGTGGTATACTTTTGCTTGCTGGAGAAGTTTGAGAGTGAGGAGACGCAATTTTCAGGTGAAGACGCCTTCTGAGCTGTCTGCATGCAGTATACACACAGCATGTCCTCACTGATTCATCATTGCTACGAACTCTGCAGGAAGAGAAATAAAATACAAGAAATGCTGAGGAGTATAAACATCACACAGCTGATCAACGTGAATCTCATCCTATCAGTGTTGAATTGTTGAGCGTGCTTATGTGACTCTGATATAAATAAATTCCCCACACTGTTTGTTTGTTTCTTTCTTTCTTTCTTTCTTTCTTTCTTTCTTTCTTTCTCTGTTCGTCTTTATAAATTTGCCTGAGTGACGACAGTGATCGATGTGCGAAGACTCCGGATTCACGGGTATGAAAAGAAGAAAAGGGCTGAGACATAGGAAAGCAAAAGCAAATCTACACAAGGGTTAAAATTACTAAAAATTTACTATTCGGAGAAAACGGTGTCACACAACTTGAATCAAAAATGTGTCTATATTTAGACAGGTGGGTGAGTGTCAGTGATATTTCATCCTAAAATATGTAATTGACTACTAGGCATAGTTCTGAAAATTTTAGCACGCAGACTTCATTAAATTAAGTAACAAGCTTTTAATATTGCATAGTATTCAAATTCCTGATGTCACAAAAAAAAAAACTAAATGTAGATACAAATTACATGTATAAGCAGATAAGCCGCATCTCATTGTATGTATATATTATTATGATTATATATATATAATCATATCATCAATCAATCGAATGACCTCTCCAATGCTTTTTCCCCTTCTAAAATCCAACTTGATTAACATTAAAGAGGAAATCCACCGCAAAAAAATAAACTTCAAAAGAAAGAGAAAAATATCTGCTACAGAACGACATAAAAATGACAGCAATCGTATAAGAAATAAGGAACATGTGGCATTTTGAAATTTCACATTTTTTTCACAAAGTATTTATTGACCAGTCCTTATGAATACCCGAATGAGCTATGATAATGTCATACCCCCACAATCTTTCATGTATGTTACATATGAAATTCGGGTTTGTTTGTTTGTTTGTTTGTTTGTTTGTTTGTTTGTTTGTTTGTTTGTTTATTGATTTTCAGGTAATACAAGAAGAAAGTAAATGTTCCCATACTTGTTCCCAGAAATTGCAAGAGCATGACATCGTCAACTCGCTAATTATAATATTCATAGCGACTGGTCAAGAGGTGTCTTCCGAAAAAAATTGAGAAATTTCAGAATGTCATAACTTCCCTATTTCTTATCCGATTTTGATCATTTTTGCACTATTCTATAACAGGGATTTTTTTCTCTCTCTATTTTATGAAATTGATAAAATTTTGGGGTGCTCTTCTTTAAGCTGCACAAATGAAATAGAGTTTATACAATACAAGTGTACATGTTAAGTTATAGTTACAGAGAACTATATCTGCATGTCGTAATAAACAGTACTAACGTTCAGGCCTATAACGTAAAAAAAGGCATTTTCTGACACTATAACCCACAGCCGTAACCCTGAAGGACAAGTTCCGCCTCGTAGACATGTAGATTTAGTGAATGCAGCTATATCAGTAGAACACATCAGTGAAAGTTTGAGGAAAATTGAACCAATCCGTTCAAAAATTATTAATTTTTGAAGTTCCTGCCCAGTCACTCCTCAATGAGGAAGCTATACAGCTTTTGATGTCACATGTGGAGAACGATATAAAGAAATTATAAAGATTATTCAACGCATTTTCACTTTCTCGCATTATAACAGAACACTTGACTTGCCTCTTTCAGAAGACAGGGAGAATAATATAGGTTTTCCCGGCCAATTTCGCATTTTTTTTTTCAGTCCAAATCCTAATTGCTGCATTCAGTTTAACACAAATATTTAGCCTTGGTGGCATGTTCGGTATTTCAATTTTATAATCTTTTCATTCAAATTCATTTTGGAGCATTCAAATTACCTTTAACATCACTCGAATCAGCACTTTTTTCAGTTCAAATTCGTTCATTCAATTTAGCATGATCACGTATACGCTGCGCTCGTTCATTCGAATTCATTTTTAGGCATCCAATTTCGCATTCACTGCAGTCAATTTAGCAGACTAGTTTATGCTTTTATTCTTTTTTTTTCATTTTCATTCATCATAGGTATTGTCTGCAAGCATATCAACATTTCTTTTTTTCGTATCCATTCTTTATTCTGATACCACCTTTGCAACAGTGTATACTATACTTTCAAAATATGTGTATGTGTATTTCATTCCCAGATACATTAATCTTAAGTTTGTTTTGACATTAATTGGAAGAAAGAGGTTTCAATTTACATCGTGATTATTTCTTTCAACTGCGTGTTTCATCATTTTCATTTGGTTGGTGCTATATTGCATTAATTATCATTAGGAATAAGGTTCTTGGATCAGCGCTAGCCATCAATTTCAAATTGATGGTTGCTTAACTCTCTCAGAAAGGGCCACTATTTCCAATTTTGAACCCACCCATAAAAGTCCTATAGTTACGGGCCTGAAATTTGTCATGGTTATTACCCTCAAATCCTTCTATGATTCTTTCGCTGTCTTCTCAAGTTAAGAGATACGCCTGTGTCTAACTCGTGCTTCCATGACTGGACGTAAGAAAGTGAATCTATGGTACTGTTGCATGTATAGTTCTGATAACACGTATGAAAGAAGAGAACGTTGCAGAACAGTGTGTGGATGAAACAAAAATTCACATTTAAATACGTATAACTCACGGTTCTCACCTTTTCAAAATAAGAATAACATTACGCCAATTTGAATGAACATGTTTGGAATTTGACAGCCCATATGCGAAATTAAATGAGGAAATACCATTTTCGGCCAGTGCTGGCGAATTTGAATGACTGAAGAGCACGTGCCACTTTGAAAGGCACATATGCGAATTTCATTGATCGAAATGCTAAATTGAACGAACAAGTTACAATTTTGAATGACAGAATGTGCATTGACGAGGATTTTCGCAAAATCGAATGAACCATTTATCAAATGGACTGACAAAAGTGCGAAATTGGCGGGAGAACCTAAGTTACCCTTAACATAATATTATGTCAGCGACAAGTCACAGAAATGGGTACTTTTTCAAAAACTGAAATTTTGTGAAATTCTCTTTATATTTTTATTATATCGTTCTACGCATGTGACATCATACACTGTAGTAGTCTTCTAATCCACCAGTGACTGCGTAGGTGTTTTAAAAAGTAATAACTTTTGAATGGATTTTCCGATTTTCCTCAAACTTTCACTGATGTGTTCTACTAATATTGCTCCATTCACTCAATCTATAGGAAGGTGGACTTGTCCTAAATGCACCTACCTAAGTAGTTTAGTTTCCCATCACCGTCCTTGTCGACGTCCGCGATCATTTTCTTGATCTCGTCTTCGGAGTACATACCGTTCAGCCCCGCGCTCAGTTCAGCTTCCCTGTATAGCGATACACGGGAGTATTCGTCGGAGAAAGTTAGACCAGGGGTGTTCAAGAGAATGAAGTCGCAACTGTCTTATTTCCTTTGAACCAATGTGCATGTACCAAACTGGATCTGCCGCGCAGACAGGAATACAATTGACAACTATTGCATAATCACCTGCCACTTTCTAAGGAAGATATTATGTCTTTGTGATGGTAATTACCCTCGCCATCCCTACTTATAAAAGATAGGTGGTATTATATTATAATGGTAAAGAAATAAAGAAGAACTTAGACCCAGTTTACAGTGCGAGGCTCGGCCGTGGCTCGGCCGCGGCCGAGCCCGCCTTCATTTCAGTGTAAACACGCAAAAGGCCAAAATGCCAAATGTGGGGCCAAAATTGGTCGCGCATTTGGCCACGCTCTGGAGGTGGTCTCGCCGCGGCCGAGCCCGGCCTTTTCTCAGTGTAAACGCAAACTGGGCCAAATGCGCGGCCAATTTTAGTCTGGCTTCCACACCCTCTGCCCGTACTATTTCGCTATTCAGGATATTAACCCCCTCAACATCGAAAAACAGTATAGTTTACGGTGGTTTTGTCCTGCAAAGGATTTTTTCCTTCGGCGAAGGTCATTGCCCAAACGGCGACTTCCTCGCCACGGAATCCAGTTGGCAAAGGGTTTGAAAACCAGACTATACCAAATTGCGTTTGTTTACAAGCAGAGCGCCACTACGACAAAATATTGAAAGGTTTGAATTAAAAGCGCGGCCGAGCCCGGCAGCGAAATTATTTTTCCCGCATAAGTTCCGGACCCCAAGTCTCAAAACTTCAATTTATTGACGGAATAAACGGTAATATAATGTGAGATACTATTTGTATTACATGCAGTACTTTCGGTGTGTTGAAAATTTTAAAAGTTCAATAATTAGTACCCCCCCCCCCCCCCAAAAAAAAGCAAAAAGTGGGATTTGAAGCAAAAAGTGGGACTCGAACCTGGGACCTCGAGTGTAGGAGTCTGAACGTACACCATTTGCCACACGAGATATCGCTGCAAGCAGACGTTATTTTTCCATTCTTAGAGCGTCTTGTAAATGATTACGTCACACGGTCTAATGAATATTCATACATTCTCTCACGGGGTCCGGAACTTATGTGGGAAAGATAATTTAGCAGCCCGGCAATGTAAGACCCCGTTTACAGTGCGAGGCTCGGCCGCGGCTCGGCCGCGGCCGTGCCCAGCCCCGCTTCAGTGTAAACGCGCAAAAGGCCAAATGCGAGGCCAAAATTGGCCTCGCATTTGGCCTCGCTCTGGAGGTGGTCTCGGCCGCGGCCGAGCCGCGGCCGAGCCCGGCCTTTTCTTGGTGTAAACGCAAACTGGGCCAAATGCGCGGCCAATTGCGCGGCCAATTTTAGTCTGGCTTCCAAACCCTCTGCCTGTATCTTTCGCTATTCAGGATATTAACCCCCTCAACGTCGAAAACTAGTATAGTTTAAAGTGGTTTTGTCCTGCAAAGGATTCCTTCCTCCGGCAAAGGCCTTTGCCGAAGGGCGACTTCGTCGCCACGGAATTCATTTGGCAAAGGGTCTGAAAACCAGACAATACCAAATTGCGTTTGTTTACAAGCAGAGCGCCACTACGACAAAATATTGAAAGGTTTGAATCAAAAGCGCGGCCGAGCCCAGCAGTGTAAACGGACAAAATTGCGAGGCAAAGACCCCGTTTACAGTGCGGGGCCGGGCTCGGCCGCGGCTCGGCCGCGGCCGAGTCCGGCCTCAATTGCGCGGCCGAGCCTCGCAATTTTGTCCGTTTACACTGCTGGGCTCGGCCGCGCTTTCGATTCAAACCTTTCATTATTTGGTCGTAGTGGCGCTCTGCTTGTAAACAAACGCAATTTGGTATTGTCTGGTTTTCAGACCCTTTGCCGACTGAATTCCGTGGCGACGAAGTCGCCGTTCGGGCAAAGGCCTTTGCCGAAGGAAAAAATCCTTTGCAGGACAAAACCACCTTAAACTATACTATTTTTCGACGTTGAGGGGGTTAATATCCTGAACAGCGAAAGATACAGGCAGAGGGTTTGGAAGCCAGACTAAAACTGGCCGCGCAATTGGCCGCGCATTTGGCCCAGTTTGCGTTTACACCAAGAAAAGGCCGGGCTCGGCCGCGGCTCGGCCGCGGCCGAGACCACCTCCAGAGCGAGGCCAAATGCGAGGCCAATTTTGGCCTCGCATTTGGCCTTTTGCGCGTTTACACTGAAGCGGGGCTGGACTCGGCCGCGGCCGAGCCGCGGCCGAGCCTCGCACTGTAAACGGGGTCTCGGCCGCGCAATTGAGGCCGGACTCGGCCGCGGCCGAGCCGCGGCCGAGCCCGGCCCCGCACTGTAAACGGGGTCTTAATGGACAAAATTGCGGGGCTCGGCCCCGCAATTGAGACTGGGCTCGGCCGCGGCTCGGCCCAGCCCCGTACTGTAAACGTGGTCTCAGATCATAACTTTTGAAAACTATTCATTTTACTGAGTATACGGGTAGCGAGCCAGAGCCTTCAGAGGCTCTCGAGCGAGCGAGTTCTTCGGAATGCATGTAGACTTTCACGTCTGATCAACAAAATTTTGTATCACCCTTTCATTGACTCAAGATAACAGAAGTCGTATTTCTTCGCTGTTATTACAAAGAGTACATAAGTTATCTGTTACTAATTTAAATCTCAATAAAGCGTCTTTCATATAAAGAATTCTATTTAGCATCTTGAACTGAAACCATCTCATGTTTACATCGTACATCGACAGTTGAATAAAAGGGAATTTGGTAATAAAAACTCCAAATGATATTGTCAAAATCAAACTCCTGTTTCCATTTTATAAGACTTTTACATTCCTTTGTCTTATGTTTCAAAAAAGCCTGGTAGATATGTGCACAACCTTTTTTCACTTTCAGTATTAAAAACAATGTTTCAGGGATAATACATGTAGGTTCCATAATCTTAGGTATGACATTTTTATTATAACCAAATCGAATAGCATTACACAAACCATAATATTGAATAAAGTTTACTTGTACATTGTATTTACGTTGAAAATCAAAATATGAAAGAAATTTTCCATCTGTTTCTAGAACATCGTTAACAAAACGTACCCCCTTAGCACACCATGACTTATAATGAATTACATTATCATTAACTTGAATTCTAGGATTGTTACAAAGGGGTTGACATGCGATATTATCTACAATGGACTGAGTTAGATCTGAAAAGGCTAATAATACGTCTTTCCTAAATGGGTTGCGCATTGAAATGGCTAATTCTTTGTAATGTTCAGCCCCCATGAATAAGTAGAGAGATGTGTATGATGGAGGCAAGAATGATTGGAACATATGTAAAGTGAGATTTTCGTTACTTGGATAACAAAATAATCTTCTTATCCATGATATTCTGAGTGATTTAGAATGTATAAAAATATCTGTAATTTTAACCCCACCATCACTGTATAATTGGCACATTTGTTTCCTACTTATGTTATCAGGTTTATCGTGCCATATAAATTTATAAAAAGATCGGCTAACATCATTCATAATTTCTAATTTTGGTTCTGGAAGAGATAAAAGCAAATAATTCAGTTTGGGTATCAATAAAGATTTTACTATCGTTACTCTCCCTAAGGGAGTCAATGTTTTTTTAGCCATATCGCTATTTGACGTTTTATCTCTTTAACCTTTTCTTGATAATCGTGATTAACCATTTCAGATAATTTAACTGAAAAGTCAATGCCCAGGTACCTGAAATATCCTTCAGATATCCAGTTTAATTTGTACTCGTGTAAAATCTCTTTTTTGAAAGTTCTGTTCTTCCCAATCCATATTACTTGAGTTTTAGTTACGTTAATTTTGAGGTTGGACATATTTGCAAATTCATTAAGTATTGTAAGAACACTTTGTAAATCCTGGGTTGAACCGTTGAGTGTCAAAAGGGTATCATCTGCATATTGCAAAAGTTTAAGCGATTTCCCATTCATATGCAATCCAACTAAAGAATCCGAGTGTCGTGATTAGGATACCAAGTATTTCACTGACTAACAAAAAGAGGTAGGGGGACAAAGGATCTCCCTGGCGACACCCTCGTCCTATTTCAAATCTATCTGTACAGTATCCGTTAACTAATACACAAGAGGATGCATTTGCATAAAATAACTTGATCCATTTCTTTACAGATGGACCGAATTAAAAAAAAATCCAGGACCTTGAATAGAAAAGTATGCGATACGGAATCGAAAGCTTTTTCGAAATCGACAAGAAGAAGCATGCCTGCTATATCATTTAATTCAGTATAAAGTAGCGTGTCATAATAGACGTATATTTTCGCCAATGAAGCGACCACTCAAAAATCGTGTTTGATTTTCATGTATTAAAAAAGACAAAACGCCCTTGAGTCTATTTGCAATACAACCGGATGCCAATTTGTAAACTACATTCAGTAAAGTGATCGGGCGCCAATTTTTTAACAAATGTCTAGGTTTATTTCCTTTAGGAATCAAGGTTATTATTCGCATTTTTTGTGAGTTTGACAATTGTCCTGAGAAATACGCATAATTCAGTGATCTTACCAGAAAGTATTTAATATCTTCCCCAAAAGTAACGATAAAATTCTACAGTAAAACCATCCTGTCCGGGAGATTTATTATTTTTCATGAGTTTTAAAGTGGAATAGACCTCATCAACACTAAGTGGACCTTCCAATAAAGAGGACAATTGTGAAGACAACTTAAGAATCTCAGGATGATTTAATAACATTTCCAAGTTAATTTCATCAGTTTCTTTTTCTGCATAAAGATTAGAGTAAAAATCAAACAATTCCTTAAGTATGTCATTTTGTTTATCTAAAATATCACCATTTTCGGTCGATAACTGACGTATTTCTTTATTGATATTATTTTGCTTTACCCAATTAAAAAAAAATAGAAGGTTTTTCTCCAAACTCCATCCACTTTATCCGAGATCTAATCGCAATTCCTTCATTTGTTTTTAAACGGAAAACTTCCAGTTCTAATTTCAATTTTTCAATTTCCTCTAATATGGAATTCTTATCATTTAAAATTATCAATTTTCTTTCTAATACTTCAATTTTCTTTTCTAAATCCTTTTCACTATTCACACTTTGTTTTTTAACGAAAGAAGCATATGATATTGCTTCTCCCCGTATTATCATCATTAAAGTTTCAAAAAATAACTGATCATTTACAATGAATTCACAGTCACCCACTATGCAATCATTTTGATCGAACTGTACTCCGTCTTTTGCATAAAACAGAATAGTATCTTTTATTTTTTTCTTAATTTGTGAAACAAAACCTTCGTTTTTTAACAAAGAATTATTAAATTTCCAAAAGCCAGGGCCTCGTTGTAACTGATTCAAACTGAGACTTAAAAGAATTAAAGAATGATCTGTTCGATAACCTGGAAGAATAAAAGGGGTAGGTTGTCGCCATGTATAATATTTTTTTCTCTGGAAATCTAATTCTCCATAAATCTAATTCATCTTTCATATTATTTACTTGTTGTTTTGCTCGCGGGTTATTAACATGCAAATAGTTATATGTATCAAGGTTTGAATCTTGTACCAAATTCCAGTCTCCACAAACAATAGCATGTGGATTCTCAAAATCTAGTATAATTTGTTGAAGATCTGCAAAACAATGTTGGGTTGTCTGTATTTGGCCCATACAACGACGCGATAGTAATATTATATTCGTACAGAGTTACATCTAAAACCACAAGGTTCCCTGCATTATCTACTTTAAATTTATTCATATTTAGTGGGACAGCGTCCTTAAAAAGAATTGATACTCCTCTTGAGTTCCCTACGTATATCGGTCTCTATTTCCCGAGTAAAGTGTGTATCCTGAATACAACAAACATCATATTGCTTAGCTTTTAAATATAACAAAACATCTTGTCTTTTGCGACCATCTCCTAGGCCGCGATAATTCATTGAAATAAACGTAACGTTATCCTGCATCATGTACGAAAAGAATGAAGGAAAGAAAAGAGGAACAACCTGTGGAAGTTTTCATTTTATGTACACAAACAGTAACGACACAAAAAAGACTGTACTGTGACGAAAACATTACAATACACACAACACAAAACAAAACACACAAACGTTTGGACGCAACGCAACGCATCAGAGCTGACTGACGACAGCTGCGAATAGCAAATCAACCCCCATAATTTCCGGATCAATGTATGGAAATCAGTCCGAAAAAAAAATCTGTGCCCCAGACCATCACTGTCTAAAGGTAAATATTCATGAATGTAACCGCGAAAAAAAAATTGTCTATAACAAACAAGCAAAATGTTTTTAAAGTCAAGAAGTATGACTATTAAACACGATGACCATTTCGCACCAAATGTTCGTTCAAAATGAATATCTGTAGTCAGTCCCTCCTCTGGATCATACTTATCCTCTCGTTTTCATTTGCGAATTAACAAGCTCCATAATTATGTCAAAATTAGCTAAAACATTTCATTTCGCGTGATTTAAGCTCTTTTTTTTCTCTCTCTCTCTCCTTTTTTTAATTTTTTTTTATTTTTACAAACGAGATATATAAAAAACAAAGATCGTGTAAGGATTTTTTTCACATCAAACGGTGATAAAATATCACGGATATAAAAATCGCCACACACACAAAAAAAGTCCAAAATAAGGCGTCTTATGATAATTCACTTCAGGTGAGATCAAGATTCAAAGCTTTCCATTTTTTGTTCTTGTATATATTCAAACGAGATATGGTCAAAACTTGAGCTTTGGCTGTCCCGTAATGCTATTCATATTAAGCTTACAAATCAAAATAAATTATTTGGTTTTTATGGACGTAATAACAGTGCCCTCAATTGCGTTATGATTATAGTAAGGAAAGAAATTTTTACAGCCAAATGCAAAAATTGTTTGCCAGTTTTTGAACAAATCATGTCAGCGATAAAAAGTTATTATGATATGGAAAAGTATATATGTAAAACAAATCTGAAAGAAAAGAAATTTATGAAAAAGTGGTTACATTTTACTAAATGTTTCTGATTGTGTTTTCTTATGAAATGATTTGTCAGGTAATTTTCTGACACTTTGAAAAGAATTTGCAATTTATAATTGATTTTTGTAACTGTTTGCTGTTCTTATTGTATTTAGAATGGCCAAGAATATCATGTGTTAAATCTGCATGTACATACATATCTCTTTTTGTATATATTTGTGTGTATGATATTATTTAATAAAGGAACCCTGTGGAAGAGGAAAAAGAAAAAAAGAAGTCGTATTTGTCATGCAGTATCCATTCAGAAACATTTATTTAAACACAATATGCGCGAACGACGCGAGCGAGAGCTCGAAATCATGATTGTACGTACACTGATAGCTGTTTCTAACGATAATCCACTGTTGGAAATATTCATGGTAGAGTCACTGAAGTGATTCAGTGACTCTATTCATGGTAGAGTCACTGAGGCCTCCATCCATTTCAAGCTTAATCGCTTATGATGGTAGTCTCCTGTATTCAATTATCTCTGTTGTTTACTGAAAAATACTGTATATTTTATTTTATATTTCTGTGTATCAACATCGCTCAATGCAATCACCTATGTGAATTTATTTATGTATTGTTATCGATTTATTTCACTGCACTTTTTATTCTTTGTCTTTGTACTTTTTGAAGTTTGCATTCAAATTGCATTTGATTGAATGCAGAAATAAAAGCAAACAAACAAACAAACAAGTGTACTCATTCACCATCTTGGCATTGGCCATTGCCTCTAAGATTTCATAATGCCGATGAGCAGCTGGACATGCTGAGTGCGTTGCGTGCATAGGCTAGGTCAGCGCCAGCATGCATTGGTGAACCACTTTCACTTTGCCATTGGGTTTTAGTCTAAAATGTATTCATTAAAAGCTTAAACGTGATCGCGTTGTTCGAGCAATGCAAAATATTCCAATTTGTTAGAAGGCTTTAGAAAAGAAAATCAAAGAAAAATGAATGGGTTTACCAAGGGTGTGATTTCACGGAGCACGCGAACGATTTGCGAAGGACGCGAATGGAAAAATCCAATATTCGGAGAAGTGTTTTCTCCGAATGTGTTCCGACAATGAAGCTGAAAACCATTCTTGCGTAATTTGTGCGAAGTTCTCGGGACGTATATATGTGCGAATATCGTATGTTACGACATAAATTGTTGCCCCGTCAAAGATTGTCGCCCCCGGCTCGGGGCGACAATTTTTGACGGAGTTGGCGGCATAAAGAAATTGTCGCCCCGTCACGAATTGTCGTCTGGCGACTATGAGGGGGGGGGGGGGGGGGGGGGGCAAGTGTACTCTCGTGCCTCCTCCCCTTGTCCGGTTGGACATGTGTGTTCTCTCCAGCAGGGTTCGACTGAGCAGTATTTGATGATGAAAATTAATAATTATATCGCCAGAGTGTTCTTCTATAAATCAGTAGACTTACAGGCGTTATCATTGTCGCTATTTTGAATAATATACCCTTTTATTTGTTATTTCCTGGGTAATACAGCGAGAAAAAAGAAAGTCCTTATATTGTGACGCAAAATCCAAATGGAAAGAATATGCCGCGAAGAATTGTTCATGTATACTTACGTGATGAGGCCATTTCCGTCCTTGTCGTAATGCTTAAACATCTCCAAAGCCCTCTCTTTTTGTCTTTCACTCATTGTTGTGGGTTTTATCTTCTCCATCATGACAACGAATTCATCGAAATCAATCATTTTGTTTGCTGTAAACAAATAGATGAGAACAACGAATTCGAGTGTGGTGCGGCGTCGAGTATGCATGAAAAACTTGATTTTTTATATGAACCAGTGTGTAAGGGCTATTCATTTTCAATTCATTAGTGCTCTTATTTCTATCTAGCAACAACAGGTAATATAAACACAAAGTATCAATAAATAATGCTGTTAACATTATTCTGTAAGAAATACTAACACTTTTTAAAGAAACAATACATACAGTGACCAAACAAAAAGCAATAAATGTAGGAACGGGAAAGAGTAATCTACTGAAAAGCAGAGGTTGAAATACGTGGACCCCCCCCCCCCCCAGAAAAAAAAGATATATTAGTATCATATTCAAAGATATTCATCCAAACCAAGAACCTTTTTTTATAACTGATCTAATTAATGTAGATAACAATTATATAGACTAACAAAAATATAAAAAGATTGATGTTACAGTAGAGACACTTAACTGAGCCGCGTGTACTAAATGATATTGTGACAAAAACAACAATACGAGCAAGCGCTCTACAGCTAAAAAAAGAAGAAAGGAGAGAATTAACACGCAGACAAAAGATGCAATGGTGTAAAGAAGAAACAACAGGTGAAATGGGTGCTGTTCTTTATTCCGAAGATTCGTCATTCAGAAGGTTCGTTATTCCGAAGGTTCGTTAATCCGAAACACACAATGTCCCTATACCGAGAGGTGCGTTAATCCGAAAATGGAAAAGGGTTTGTTAATTCGAACATTTTTCTTTTGGCATTATTCCGAAGGTTCGTTGATCCGAAAATGAAATAGGGTTCGCTATTCCGAAGGCTCGTTTATCCGGAAATGAAATAGGGTTCGTTATTCCGAAGGTTCGTTGATCCCACAATGAAATAGGGTCCGTAACGAACCTTCGTAATAACGAACTATGTTTCATTTCGGATTAACGAACCTTCGGAATAACGAACCTCATTTCATTTTCGGATTTATGAACCTTCGGAATAACAAACCTTATCACATTTTCGGATTTACGAACCTTCGGAAAAACTAACTTTCGCACTAAAGAACCTTCGGAATAGCGAACCTTCGGAATAACGAACTGTAACAGGTGAAATTACAACACAACAAATGTCAGCGAGAAAGAGGAAGGGCTGGAGAAGGAAGGGGGGGGGAGGTCTATGGACACAACACTCCATCCCCGAGACAGGGGAAATTCGAAGGTTTATACGTTGTTTTTTTTTTTTTCATTTCAAATGAATTTATTGGGAATTTTCTGCTTTGAACATAATTATATTACAAATGAAATACAGTCATTTCTTTTTGTTTTCGAAACAATAAAACATACATACAGTGTGTACATCCAAACATAAATGAAATGTACAAGTACAGATTAAAGAAAAAATAAGAGAACACGTCAATTGGCTGATTTGGAACCGCTCGGGATAAAGTGGATCAAACCATCTGACTGAATTATGGCGCAGGTATTGGGAGTGTGAATGCAGAAGACTGTCGTCAAAGTAAGCATATTGCTTGAAGATAAGACAGCCTTCAAAGGAAAAAAGAAATTGGCAAAATATGCATCATTTTATGCGTTTCAAAAACAAAGGTAAAGAAAAAAGTACATAAGTATTGATATTCGATAATTATTATCTAGGTTTGTATGTAGAAGGCAAACATTTTCTCGGTTTGTATTGAAAATGTAAGTTATTCCAAAATCTGCATGGGTCCGGTATTGATAAGATATTAATGTGATTTGGGTAGAGCCTATAAAATAGCATAAATATTATTAGGCCTCATAAAGGGGACGTGAAATGCATTCGATCGTCGCGTGGGACAGTAGGGCCTATGTGCACCTATTTGGAAAAAATAATTACATCATGAGACTTGGGGGTAAATTCTTGCAGCTCTTATTACAAATAAACAGGCCAAGCGGAATTAAATATAAATAGGGTGCTATTTTATCTTACAAATCTTACATTCAGAAAATATAATCACATTGCATATGTTCTCATCCATAGTTTTATGAACGGTAAAAAAAAAAAATATTCAAAGAGCAAACTAGTATTACGTGTATCATACGCGTTTTAATGATTCTGTATTCTCATTTCGTTCAATGCCACAAAATCGCATTCACAAAGACAAAACAACATTATACAATAACATTATACAATGGCATGTCAAGTCTTGTACATAGTGAGGCTTCGAAATGAAATCCGTTTTTAAAACACACACACACACACACATCCAACCCGCCCCAGCATGTTTTCAGTCCTTAGTTTTCAGTTTCAACTCACACCTGAATAAATCTGACCTTTACAAGTACTTGCCGTTTTTTTTTTAACAATTCAATAAATCTGAAAAATAGCCCCCCCCCAAAAAAAAAAAAAAACAATCGCCAACTCTCAAATACAACTAAGAAAAAAAAATGCACCCTTCATTTTGAACATTCCACCATGGGCTCGTATCATGATCCCATTTTATTTGACAAATACATTCTAACTGTTCCCTGTTTTAACCGCTATTTATTTTCTTCTTTACTCTCCTTATAAAGGATTTCATATATTTCATATATCTTCATATATATATATATATATATATATATATATATGTATATATATATATATATGATAGTAAATCGGAGCATGACGTTGGCAATGTAAGTCCATTGAAAAGCTATCAGGGATTCATGTTTGTCATGTTTTTTAAACTGATTTCATCCTTTCATCTTTGGCTCTTCGTGGAGGGAACCAGTCCATGGATGCGTCGTTGCTACGCCAAACGCGCATTACAAACTGCGCGGTTACCATGCACTGTGGCAACAACTACCACCAGTTTAGACGCATTCCATCACGTCACAAGCAGGTTAGTTTGGAAATCCGTCCGACCAGGAGCAGACGTATACCCTTGTGTGTACGTTCTGCTTCAGAAACGGATTTTTAATCTAACATCACATCGCATCCTGGTCGCTGATGAAGAATGCGATGACTAACCTGTTTGGTGTCTTGTTTCAAAACATGCGCTTTCCTCGCCAGGATAAAGCGTTTTAATGCCATTTTAGGTTTTAATCTCATATATATGTATATATATATATATACATAACAGATTTGATATAATGTATAAATGATATCCCAACACATATTTTACAACTCCTCTAAATTTAATCTCTGAATAACAATAATTTGCCACTATTTTTGCACAATTCCCCCCGAATAATTATATCTCAGTAGTCAGACTTTTTCGATTTCCTCACTGCGTAACCATGATAACCCTGCTCTTTAAAAATACACAATAGGTCGTACGCCTTCTTCATCAAAATAACATCATCGATAAACATATCCCCCTATTTTTATACACACTTATTTTTACACACATGCATTTTACACCCCTCTCCCACACACCCAAACGCACACACACATGGGCGTGCACATCTTCTTCGCTTGTCTGTGTATACATTAAATGTGACATAAACATATTTTTTTATGTCAAATTTCACATATTTCTTTGTGCATTCTGTGGAAAAAAATGAAAATGTTTGAATTTAAATGATGTTAATTGCATGACTCACCATCAGTATCTACCTCACTAAGCTGGCCTTCGATATACCTAAATCCCAGATCTTCGACCAACTGCTGGAACTCTTTTACTTCAATCTTTCCACTGCCATCTTTGTCTGCCTTGTCGAAGGCCTTGCGGTATTCTGCAGGAAAGCAAGGTTTTGGACAAATAGATAACATGATAATTTCGAATCAAATCAGCGGCCCAGATCAGAGGGCGATCTTGAGGCTTTGTATAATTTTTCTAGCTTCTCCTTCTTTCTTTTTTCCTGCTGCATTGCATGCATATCACATATATATCAGTGTATATAGAAATTGTTGATACATGTCTCTCATTTTCCGACACTTCCCGTGTAGTTTCAATGGAAGCCGTAATGTTAAAGCCATGTCGCATTGTCATTCCTCTGCCAAAACTGCTATTAGAGCAACTGCTATAGTTGGTAGCCTGTGGTTACTTGTTCTCATTTTATTGAGAAGAATGTTCTGTAACCCCGAGTATTAAGAGTAATTTTTGTTTGTTTGTTTGTTTGTTTGTTTTGGTCTTTAGTTGTACCCGTGCTCCTCATCCTGTTCTTCACACTAGGCTTTTGCTGGGACCTGCTTTGCTTTTTAGTATAGTTCCATCATATTTCTCTATAGCATTCTTTTACTTTGATTGAAACTGACACATCGACCGATGTGAACTACGTTTGTTATTTTTTTCATATCCAAGCTGGACGTTATGTATTATCATATTATGTTATTTTATGTATTCTCCATCGAGAAATGCGAAAATAAAATTGAAATTGAAAAATAATAGGACCAATTCAGTACATTGCAGCTGATTGACAAATTGCCCTACATCGACGTATAATAAGCACTGATTTGATTAGTGTTTTAGTAGTAGCCATGATAAAAAATCATGGGCGTACATACTCGAGCAGGATTCAAACCCACGACCTCCTGATCACCGGACAGGCGTCATCTGCACTAGACCACCGAGCTTTCGCCCGACAGCAAGTATTGGTTCTTATCTTTAGCATGCAGCGGGTACTGCGCAGTTATTCTGTGTTCTTCCAAAATCTGCATGGGTCCGGTATTGATTAGATATTAATGTGATTAAATGATTGTTTAGATATGAATGTGATCAAATGATCTGACTGAATTATGGCGCATGTATTGGGAGTGTGAATGCAGAAGACTGTCGTCAAATATGCATATACCTTGAAAGAGGTCCAATGTAATCACTGGTAATGGAACCTTATGTTGACTTGCATCATAATCCTTGACATTCTTCACATCACTTCATGTGTGGTCAAACGAAAATGTCCAAGTATGTTCCTTATTTCTTTACCACTTTCCTATTATTTCTTTTCTTCAGAACATTTAGGTTAAGCATGCACACACACAAACAAACAATTCGAAGCCATCACAAAAAAAAAAACCATTCCAAACCAAGAAACTACCGGTAATTCTGTTAATAGTTGTTTGTTGAATAAGTGGTATAGTACGATTAACCAAAGTGTCCTTCCCCTAAAAACCCAGCCTAACTGGCAATGTTTTCTTGCAATATCTTTCGTTAATCGTATTGATCATATGGAAACATGCTATAGCTATGCTGTTACATATAGTTCGTCTTACGATGTTGACAGAGGACTCTTCCATAATACAATGACATCAGTACAAACTTAAATGATAAAAAACGTCAACGATGCGTGATATTATTTCATTTAAAGAATCCCTGAATTAGTGTTTTAATCTGTACTCATATCAGCTGAAGTCATTTTGGACACAAGGGTTTAGGAAGAGTTTCATCGTAAAACGGGTTGAGCACCATTATAAAAAAAAATAATGATTATAAAGTAAGTCCATTGTCAGCAAAATCAAACCTTTGCATTGATACTCTACTTATTTCAAAGAATATTATCGAAGTTATGATTTAAAAAACATACATTTCCCCATTATTTTCTTTGTTTTTAGCAACATTAATCGCAAACGACTCAAATTATCAAGATTGGAATTAACTCGTTTACGTACATTTACTGATGTAATTATTATATCATGACTGCAATCGTCTCAGTGTAAATGTTGTAAGGCTGGACTTTAAAGGGGAAATCCACTTCAAATAAAAGTTAGTCTGATAAGAAAGAGTAAGAGTTCAACGGTATAAATTTGATCGAAATCAGATGAAAAATAAGGAAGTTATGACATTTCGAAGTTTCGTTATTTTATTTTTTTTATTTTTTTTTTTTGGGGGGGGGGGGAAACAGTTCTTGAACAAGTCAACATAGATATGCACTTCATGGAAAAGTGAGCATGTCATTCCCCAACAACTTACCATATTATTTTGTTCATAAAATTTTGAAATTTCCAGTTTTTCATTCAAACGCAATTATGCCCGAGGTTCAAATCCTCATATATACCAAACTGATCACTATTCTGAAGTTATTCAACCAAGAATAATGTCATGCTTCAGATTTCAATGACAGAAACATTGAATTTTCATCTTTTCTTTGTACACTATCAATGGACAATTGTGAGGGTATGACATGGCTTCGCTCACTCATTTGCATATTCATATATTCATACCCACTGTACAAGAACGGTGTTGGAGAAATTATCAAAACTGCACAATTTCATAACTTCCTTATTTTTCATCTGATTTCAGTAAAATCTTTACCGTTGGACTTGTAAAATTTTACTCTTTTTTATCAGAATACCTTTTACTTGGACCGGATTTCCTCTTAACTGATCATTGCTTTTATGGGTGCAGTCACCCGAAAAGACATTTCAGCAAGGTCTAATCAAAATATTGCAAGAATGCGATGTAGGTGTCATACCTTCGAGCTGAGCGTCTGACACTTGAGCCTTTAAAGAAAAATGGATGAAAAAAGAGGGAAATTTTAGACAGAGATAATTCAGAGAATGAGAGAAAAGAAAGAGAATGAGGATTGGACAGAGACGAGGGAGGGAGGGGAGAGGGAGAGAGAGAGAGGATTATCAAAATCATTGTGATGCGTAATCACATAAATTTGAAACCGTTCCAAACTACTGTTATTATTGCCATTATGGGTCCTAGAAAGGATTTGTCATAATAATATAGTCAAGTCAGGAGCCAATGCAACGGACGTCTGAAAAGTGTAATTAAACAGCGGAATATAGACATTCAAAAATCAAGAAAAGAAGAACATTTCAACCATTCCATATCACGTCAATACATCAATAGCGCAGGATAACACAACGTGATAACACCTCACCATAATCGTAGCTGAAGTATATCTAATGAAAATTGTCTGAATTATTCGTTATTTAAAACTTCAGTCCTAATGCTGAGGCTTTAAGAAATAACAAAACAATATAAACCGGCCAAAAAAGCCCAGGTCCCCGCACATGTAGGCCTATATTTGTTTAATTAAGGACAATTCTTGACATAAGCAAAATTATAATACTTCACTCATTCTGTTGGCTTCGTTACTCCTTTTTGATAGCAAAATCAACCGAGCAGGAGTGGTTTTTCATTTTAAGCACGTTGACTTCACATTACCTGTAGTATAATGGGGGAAGATGAACATATTGGCGATATACATGAATATACACTTTGAGTCGTGCTTAGTCTATGGGTGGACCGAGATCTCCGGAATCTTTTAGACAAGTTCGAATAGAGAAATTAATGTGCACCAATCAAGTTTTTGAGATTCTAGTATGTTGCTTCGTAAATGGATCCATTGACTGCATAATTTTTTTTCTTACAAAATGCAGCTCACTGAAACAACATACATAGTATAGGGTGAGTAACCTCGTATCAAGTATGTATGCAAATTTCAATTTCAGGCGGTAATCTTGAATATTTCAAAATCGGCAAGGAAGCAAAAGTTAATCACCCTGTTTCGGAATCAGCATCCTTAGAATAAGGTAATAAGAAAATAATAGGAATTCCAAATTTTGGCGGTCATTTGAATATCTCAAAACCCTCAAGGATGCGAGAGTTCCGTCATCCAGATTCGGATTCAGCACCCTCGAAATAGGGCTAACCTATCCAAGAAAAAGAAAAAGAAAAGAAAGGAAACGAAAACGAAAACATCTAACGGACTGCAAATAATAAGGTTCAGTTCAATTTATACATTTGTAACCTCTCCGATTTCGTGAATGCACTTCTTGTATAGATTCACTGGCTTCAGTGAACATGGAATGATAATGCGTTATAGGCTACTGCATGCAGGGGCATGGAGAAGCAGCACAATGTGTAACAATGTAGACATCTGGAGTAACTGTCTACCTATAACCTTGGTTGGCTTTACCACTGGAGACTATTTCTCGCACCGAATTAAAATCAGCTTTTTCGGCTAGAGTTAAGAAATAAAAAGGAGGGTCGGAGAAGAGAGGGGATTAAAGGAGCGATGACACGCAACGAGTCAGTCAAATCGGAATGGTCTGCTTGAGATTTAACAGTTTAATGCCTAGAAAAACTTTATTTTTGTCTAACCTATATAGGCTGTCGTATTTTGTAAGTCCGCGTTACTTGCGTTCACCACTAGGTCTAGAAATGGTATAAAACAGTATTTGATAAAATTTAAGGGCTGTTATTATATATTTTTTTGAATCAGTATCCGATCATTCGGTTGAAAACCAAAAAATTTTCAATGGACACATTTCATTTCACCTTCATAATTATGTCAGTACATAGGTTCGCCCTATACATATTGGCATAAATATTCTAATAGATTGTTTGTATCCAAGATCACATTGTACTGAGGAATAATGCACAACAGAAACAGAAAATTACCCGACATCCCTGAAATGTCTCTTTTTACATTGGGGAAACCCAATTGCATTCTTCTTTTTTTTTTCGGCTTATCTTACGAGATCTCTGGTCCCCCTTCCCCTACTACTGATCCCTTGTCGGCCATATCCGCCTGCACTAGAGAGTATTTTGGTCAACAGAAAGCTCCGTCACTTTAACATATTGGCATATATCGTGTGCAAGGTATTAAAAAAAACACGATTCTCGACAGTTTGTTTCCTGTTCAGCTATTCGAGGTGGATCTCCCCAACCTTCCCCTTCAATCTACGACAGAAAAACTGGGAGGGGGAGAACCAGGAAGAGATTCATAAATAATGATATGAAAGATGGAAAGATAGAAATTCAGGCATTTAGATAGATAGACATTATATAGACAGACAGACAGACAAACAGACAGGTAGATTATCCTATAAAAGAGGGGTGGAAAGAAGAGCTTGACCAAAAACAGTCATCGCATATAAACATCACAAGGAAAAGGAACTAGAGAGAGAACATTTGCTGCAAAGATAATGTAGCACTGTGTAAAGATTGTTTTAGTTTAAAAACGCGTACAGACTTACCTGTAGCCGGGACCTGTAGAAAGAAACGAATATACTTCAATCCACTGTTCGGCGAAGCATAACTTATTTACTTATTTTACTATCAGAAACTATACAGCTGAGTTGAGGCTATAAAGTAGCGGTCATGTTAACACGCCTGGTCCACAATATTGGTTAATCCAAAGATGGCAACAACGAAATCATTTTATATTGTTTTGTAGGTTTTTATTGCATTGTTCTGTTTATCAAAAAAACACTCTCTCCCACTCAACGAATCCATTTTAGATGACTACTTTCTGTAATTTAAACACACACACACACACACACACACACTCAAAATATCAAAAAAAAAATGATTTGAATTTCCTTTGGATCGTTATTTTACATTTTAACAGTTGAACGACCTAACCGAATAAATAGGAATGATAGCCATGCCAAATGTGTTCAAACAGTAAATGGGCAATAATCAAGACAGTCTAAGAAAAATTAAGACGTCTTAATATTATTCATAATGGCTCCCTACAAAGTAGTTACTTACCATTGCCAATCGTTCTAAGGGTGGGATTGGAGGAACTAAAATGTTCGGCCGAAGAGTGTGGCGGACTGGTCGTGTCTGAGGATTTTACTCCTGAGTAGAGCCAGTTATACTTTCTTACTACCAATAAGCAGCTCGCGTTCAGCGATCATGTGGTTTATTCCGCAACTTGCCGTGTAAGCTCTTCCACTGCACACACAACATACACTACACATGCATACACGAATATGCTGCTTGCCCGCGCGTACGGCACTGGCAGATATTTTATTTCTGGTAGCGTAGGCGGCGAAATACGGTTTAAGCCAAAGTTATGCCCCAGTCACACAGTGCCTTATACGATGGGTTACATCCGCCGCGGATAGATACGGATGAGTCGTGGACGCAGGGGGACGCAGCGTGGACGCAGGCATCCGCAGGGTCGTATGTAGACGTAACTGTCCGTAACTAATCCGTAAAGAAACGCAAAATGACGGCGCCAAGCCTGCGAAATTTTGAAATGTTCAACTGAGGGACTCCACGGATGCAGACTTACGCAAGTAACCGTAACTAAACGTAAATATCCGTAACTGAACGTAACTCGCGGGAAACCACTACAGCGCATGTACCTGAAGAAATACTATAACACAGTCGGAGCGGTGGAGTGGTAGAACCGCATGGTCGAGTTATGAAATTTCGGGGTCATCCCACGAGACCGACACCCACGAGTCATACGGTCCACGAGACCGACATCAAAAATAGGTCCATGAGTCAGACAGCCCATGAGTTATACGGCTCACGAGTCATACAGCCGATGAGTTCGACACTACGCACAAAAGGCTCACGAGACCGACACTAAGCAAAGAAAGCCCACGAGACCGACACTACACAATAAAGGCTCACGAGACCGACAGTAGGCAAAGAAGGCTCACGAGACCGACACTAGGCAAAGAAGGCTCACGAGACCGACACTAGGCAAAGAAGGCTCACGATACCGACAGGATAAACAGCGCCATCTACATGTCAATTACCTGAACAGGGTGTTCCATGAAGGGGAAAATTACATGCTGGCGGATGCAATTTCGTCATGCTATCGAGCGAGAGATTATAACTAATTTAACAGCACCATCTACATATCGAAGATATCAAGTAACTATGTATTTCTACACCTGTGGCTTTTAGAGGGCAGTTCTGTCACACTACGGGGAGCGACAAAAAATGTTACAAATTTTTCTCTTTTTTAAAGATAAAATTGTCCTCTTCATCGGACCTCCCCCCCCCCCCCCACCAAAAAAAAGAAGATTTTAGATGCCATCGTGCTATTTTTAATAGGCTTTCCCAATATCTAGATAGACGGTGGACAGGATTTTTTTCGCCTTTTTCTTTCTCGCTTCACTAGTTAAAGGACAAGTTCACCTTCATAGACATGTGGATTGAGTGAATGCAGCAATACTAGCAGAACACATCAGAGAGAGGAAAATCGGACACTCCATTGAAAAGTTACGAATTTTTGAAGTTTCTGCTCGGTCAATGCTGGATGAGAAGACTACTACAGCTGATGATGTCACATGAATACAACGATATAAAGAAAATATAAAGAAAATTCAACATATTTCACTTTTCTCGCATAATAAGAGAATGCTTGACTTCCCTCTTTCAGAAGGCAGAGGGAATAATATTACCCTTAACATAGTATTACGTCAGTGACAAGTCGAGGAAATGTGCACTTTTTTTCAAAAAGTAACATTTTGTGAAATTCTCTTTATATTTTCCTTACAATGTTGTACGCATTTGACATCATCAGCTGTAGTAGTCTCCTCATCCAGCAGTGACTGAGCAGACACTTCAAAATTCATAACTTTTCAACGGATTGTTCGATTTTCCTCAAACTCTCTCTAATGTGTTCTACTAATATTGCTGCATTCACTCAATCCACATGTCTATGAAGGTGAACTTGTCCTTTAAGTATTCCTTATTAGATATCCTATCCTCCTGCTTATACCCGCCTGCTTAGAGTTTAATTTGTAATTTTTTCTGTAACTATAACGCATGAAATTTCAAAGAATGAAAACGTTTTATATCGCAGCGATTCACTCCGATTTGGCTTGTATTTGAAAAATTATTCTTCTCAAAACGGTACATTTTTCACGAAAAAGAATGGCTTTTTTCATGGATGCATCTTCTTTTTCCGAATCCTTAAATCTGAATTATTAGACGATTACATCATTTTCTGTGAATGTGTACTTAACCACCACCTTTGCAGATGACTACTCCCCTTCCATTATGTAAAGAAAGTGACACTCCCCTTAAAGAAAGTGTGCACTGCAACATTGACCATTTTGTGGAATATTTTCATGTAAACTTCATTTCACACCTGGGTATTATTCTAGTTGGTTTATCGGAATGTCCACATCATTTTTTTTTTATTTTCTTTCTAACAAGTGTTTACTGGTATATGTTTTGCAGAAAGGGAAACGACGGTGTTTTGGCATTTTCGAAATTAATGTTGAAACATCTCATGCACTATTACTGAAGTTTGTTTATTTTTTCACAAACGCGCAAACACAATTCAAAATCTTCAACAGTACAGAGGGCGAGGGAGGGCAATTGACGGGGTAATCCCCTTGCAACTCTCCTTTTCCATCTCTCATATCTTCCTTATGCCATTATCTGGACACCCTATACAATTAATTGGTCTATAGGTGGCGCTGTTCATCCTGTCGGTCTCGTGGGCCTTCTTAGCCTAGTGTCGGTCTCGTGAGCCTCTTTGCCTATATAGTGTCGGTCTCGTGAGCTTTGTTTGCCTAGTGTCGGCCTCGTGAGCCTTTTAAGCATAGTGTCGGTCTCGTGGGCTTTGTTTGCATAGTGTCGATCTCGTGAGCCTTTTGTATGTAGTGTCGAACTCATGGGCTGTATAACTCGTTGGCTTATTTCACTTGATGTCGAACTCGTGGGCTTTATTTACTCAGTGTCGAATTTGTGGGCTGTATAACTAGTGGGCTGTATGACTTGTAGGGCTGTAGGTCTCATGACGTGCACCCGAAATTTCCCCCCGCAAATGGTCAATTTAAGATGGCACCCATATACAGATGACATCGGCTGATCCCTGGTGCTGAACTTGTTTTTCTTGCAACCTTGAATGTATTTTATTCGAAAAGGTCAATATTTTTTGGTAGGGGATAGAGTGACAGCATTTTATTTACTTTTCTGGCCGGGGGAAGGTTGTAGGACAACGATAAGCTATAAAAAATGCGAACGAATTTAGTATTTTCTTTAGTCTTAGCCACTCTACACTCCATGGAATGCGTATACATATTTTATTTTGTATCTGGGTGGGGGAGTGGGTGATCTTAAGTCCATTTTTGTCTGGAAATGTATTAAGCATTACTTTATCATAACAGTCTCCTTAACATAATCCAGTAAGTCTTGAATATCCATGCACAATTACAGCGTAACCAAAGTTTGTCTATTCCAGGACTCTAAATTATATTTTCTTATTCTATTGTTTAACCTATCGATCCATATAGTATTTCATTTGTGGTATAATTATGTTATGTATTCTATGCATTTAGTCATACATTTTCGGGGGTCCTATTGGATTCTATTTATTTTCTGATGTGTTACATCTTTTTGATTTGAAATTTATTCATAAATTAATTTTGAACTAAAATCTTAAACTTTATGAAGGGTCCCATGTCTGATAAAACACAGAGTGCGGACACGTTCTTATTTGCCAAGATACACTTTATTCTCTTCACCACCTTGTTACATTACATGACTCGTATGCATTTTTTTTTTCTAAATAGCATCAAAATTTCATTTCAATGATAAAACAACATAACTGCACATATGCACTTGTACCCTAAATCACTTTACAACACCTTTGCACTGATTCATTTGTACGTACCCTACTCCGTTATATAATTTAATATTTACTAAATGATTTGTAATGAAGTATAAGCTATATGCTTATCCAGAGGCCGTCATCAAATTCAAGCTTCAGCTTAAGATGATGGTCTCCTGCAATTTGTTTGTATTAATTCGATTGAAATATCAATAATTTTCCAATAGTTTAAGTATTATAAGATTATAACTCACTTATACAATATTTCATTATTGGTACGTTTTATGATGATATTTATATTCATTTTGTGTTGGATATAGCATGATTACAGTATTGGGAAATTGTTTGTTACGTTGTATATACTTTGTGAAAAATGCAGAAGTGAAATAAAATAAAATAAAATAAAATCATTTATGATGCATATTCATATTTGAGTTGCACAAATGAAATTAAAACTACAAGTTCAAAATTTCATTTTACTTTTATTGCTATAAAACAAATTAAAAATAATACGAAAAGTCTTCACAACTTGAACATGACATAATTTCAGTTTTCCCCCATTGTACAATATAAGACAGTCATAAATGTGATAACCTTGCTGGCATAAATACACTGAATAAGCAGGGATCTCTAGAGAAATCCTCATTGTCCATGATTATTCATAACAATCTGTAACTATCCGTAACTATCCGCAACTCTCCGTAAATATTCGCAACTTTCCGCAAGTGTTCAGAAGTATTCGGAAGTTAACGCAGGTTGAAGGAACAAATTACGTGTCAATTCATAAGATTAGCCGCAAGTGGACGCAAGTATCCGCATCTGGTCGCATCTGTCCGCATTTTTTGCCGTAAGTTTTATAAAATTTTCAAGGGACGGCGAGGGATCCGCGGGAGTTCGCAGAAAAAAAAATGACTTTTTTGGACGTAACGCCGGACGCAGAGCATTATGTGACCGGGGCCTTACGGTTTCGAACCTTGACACACGTGCCTGCCACGCCCATCTTCCCCGAATCACATCCTCCATTTTTTTTTTCTCCCTGCGCATCACACGCGCATTTACACTTTAAGGGCCCCTGAAATCCAAATGCATGTTTATTTGTGTTGATTTATGATACCCTCAACATCACTTTTGGGATGAAACGAATATCTAGACACATTCCATAAAATTATATTTTTAACGATTTGTCTTCTATTTTTCTTCAGATTACTTGGAAACGCCCACAAAAAAAAAAAAAAAAATCCTTCCAAACCAATATTCCTCGATGACCTCATCTGTCAATCATTGCTAAAGTACTGAAATGTTTAACAAAAGACATTGGAATGCACCTTCTCCTCTACTCAGCATACATGCATGTTCCCTTGCCATGTCTTTTGTTATCACAGAAACATGCAAGTTACGCTGAGTCGAGTGGAAGGTGCATTCCAATTTCTTTTGTTAAACATTTCAGTACTTTAGCAATGATTAATAGATAAGGTCATCTGAAGAATATTGGTTTGGAAGGATTTTTTTGTGGGCGTTCCTTGAACCCCGTTAACAGTGCGGGGCCGGGCTCGGCCGCGGCTCGGCCGCGGCCGAGCCTCGCAATTTTGTCCGTTTACACTGCTGGGCTCGGCCGCGCTTTTAATTCAAACCTTTCAATATTTTGTCGTAGTGGCGCTCTGCTTGTAAACAAATGCAATTTGGTATTGTCTGGTTTTCAGACCCTTTGCCAACTGAATTCCGTGGCGACGAAGTCGCCGTTCGGGCAAAGGCCTTTGCCGAAGGAAAAATCCTTTGCAGGACAAAACCACCTTAAACTATACTAGTTTTCCACGTTGAGGGGGTTAATATCGTGAATAGCGAAATGGTACGGGCAGAGGGTCTGGAAGCCAGACTAAAATTGGCCGCGCATTAGACCCCGTTTACAGTGCGAGGCTCGGCCGCGGCCGAGCCGCGGCCGAGTCCAGCCCCGCTTCAGTGTAAACGCGCAAAAGGCCAAATGCGAGGCCAAAATTGGCCTCGCATTTGGCCTCGCTCTGGAGGTGGTCTCGGCCGCGGCCGAGCCGCGGCCGAGCCCGGCCTCTTCTTGGTGTAAACGCAAACTGGGCCAAATGCGCGGCCAATTGCGCGGCCAATTTTAGTCTGGCTTCCAAACCCTCTGCCTGTATCTTTCGCTATTCAGGATATTAACCCCCTCAACGTCGAAAACTAGTATAGTTTAAGGTGGTTTTGTCCTGCAAAGGATTTTTTTCCTTCGGCAAAGGCCTTTGCCCGAACGGCGACTTCGTCGCCACGGAATTCATTTGGCAAAGGGTCTGAAAACCAGACAATACCAAATTGCATTTGTTTACAAGCAGAGCGCCACTACGACAAAATGTTGAAAGGTTTGAATCAAAAGCGCGGCCGAGCCCAGCAGTGTAAACGGACAAAATTGCGAGGCTCGGCCGCGCAATTGAGGTCGGGCTCGGCCCCGCACTGTAAACGGGGTCTTAGGCCCAGTTTGCGTTTACACCAAGAAGAGGCCGGGCTCGGCCGCGGCCGAGCCGCGGCCGAGACCACCTCCAAAGCGAGGCCAAATGCTGGCCTCGCATTTGGCCTTTTGCGCGTTTACACTGTAGCGGGGCTGGGCTCGGCCGCGGCTCGGCCGCGGCCGAGCCTCGCATTGTAAACGGGGTCTTGGACCCCGTTTACAGTGCGGGGCCGGGCTCGGCCGCGGCTCGGCCGCGGCCGAGCCCGGCCTCAATTGCGCGGCCGAGCCTCGCAATTTTGTCCGTTTACACTGCTGGGCTCGGCCGCGCTTTTTATTCAAACCTTTCAATATTTTGTCGTAGTGGCGCTCTGCTTGTAAACAAATGCAATTTGGTATTGTCTGGTTTTCAGACCCTTTGCCAAATGAATTCCGTGGCGACGAAGTCGCCGTTCGGGCAAAGGCCTTTGCCGAAGGAAAGAATCCTTTGCAGGACAAAACCACCTTAAACTATACTTGTTTTCGACGTTGAGGGAGTCAATATCCTGAATAGCGAAAGATACAGGCAGAGGGTTTGGAAGCCAGACTAAAATTGGCCGCGCAATTGGCCGCGCATTTGGCCCAGTTTGCGTTTACACTGAGAAAAGGCCGGGCTCGGCCGCGGCTCGGCCGCGGCCGAGACCACCTCCAGAGCGAGGCCAAATGCGAGGCCAATTTTGGCCTCGCATTTGGCCTTTTGCGCGTTTACACTAAAGCGAGGCTGGACTCGGCCGCGGCCGAGCCGCGGCCGAGCCTCGCACTGTAAACGGGGTCTTGGTAATCTGAAGAGAAATAGAAGAAAAAATCGTTAGAAATACATGGAATGTTTCTAGATATTCATTTCACCGCAAAAGTGATGTTGAGGGTATCATAAATCAACACAAATCAACATGCATTTGGATTTCAGGGGCCCTTTAAATTGAATCGTTCTGCCATGGTAGTAGCTCCATGTTTCGGCCCATTCGTCGTCATTTAATTTACTTTAATTTAAATTAATTCATTTTTTCCTTATTCACCTCATGAAAAAGTACAATATATTTGCTTAAACAATTCAAAAGTTTAATTAAATAAAAACATATCATGTACAATTGCAACTGATTAATAAATTGCCCTGCATCGACGTAATCAATTTGATCAATTTGATAACATCATTTTAACGTATCAAGAAAAAAATGTAGAAACATGTGATAAATCTATATGTTTATTGATTTTCAAAGATTTGAATTAAGAGCCCGCATATACATACATATATGTATATATATATATATATATATATATATACATACATATATATATATATATATATATATATATATATATATACCCTTACGAAAAAGTCCTGTGGTACTCCTGTGGTAATTACCACAGGACGGTACCACAGGACAGTACCACAGGAAAGTACCACAGGACAGTACCACAGGACAGTACCACAGGAATTGTCCTGTGGTATTTTGGGACATACCACAGGACAGTACCACAGGAATTCCTGTGGTATTTTGGGACGTACCACAGGGCAGTACCACAGGAAAGTACCACAGGACCGGTACCACAGAACAGTACCACAGGACAGTACCACAGGAATTCCTGTGGTATTTTGGGACGTACCACAGGGCAGTACCACAGGAATTCCTGTTGTATTTTGGGACGTACCACAGGGCTGTACCACAGGACTAGTACCACAGAACAGTACCACAGGAACTGTCCTGTGGTATTTTGGGACAGTACCACAGGACAGTACCACAGGTCGATTATTACCACACAGCATTACCACAGGGCAGTACCACACAGCATTTCCATGGTACCACAGGAGAGTACCACACAGGATAGATCGAAAAAGAAAAATCTGGGAGACTTTTAGCCACATTTCAAGGAATATTTCTGATAGGTGAGTGATGGATTTTAGGACAAACATGGCCCTACTTAATAACCTGTCCTACTCCTAACATATAACCTCAAACGAAAGTCTAATGGCCAAGTGCCAATCTAGTCCTATAATAGATCTATATAGTCATATTCTATTCCTAGGTAGCCATCGACCCTCTCAGTACATATATATATGGCCGTCTATCAGTAAAGCATTAAGGCATGGTTACTAACTCGATTATACTTTATTATCAAGATATGAAATTACACTTTCATAACAATATCTATGATATTGGTAATAACATAACATAATTAGACAATCTTTCATAAAGTTCAAAGTAAGTTCCATCATTAATACTTTGACTTTTTAAGTCATATATGTATTTTCTAAAATCTAGAGTGCTTTTTATAAATATTCATGAGCTATGCAAAAATTTCTACCACAGGAGTACCACAGGAGTACCACAGGAGTACCACAGAAGTCCTTATCAAATTTCTCATGCTTTACATCAGCACTTTCACTAAATAGATAATACTGTAGGAGTATAGGACAGGATAAGTAATGGCAAATCAATTGTTATAATTCACAGCATAAGTCATCTATAAATTAATTGAGGAATATTAATATGTGCTTTTTTGTTTGTATTTTTGTTATAAATTTCAGTTGACTCTGCCTTACAATTTTCCTGTGTGGTACTCCTGTGTGGTACTGCTGTTTGATATTATCCTGATGTGATAGTCCTCTGGTATAAAATGTTAAGAAAAAAAAGAATATCCTGTAGCATTTTTCTGTGGTACTTACGAATTTAATTTGCTGTGTGGTACTTCTGTGTGGAATAGCACCATATTATGATTTTCCTGTGGGATTTTGGACAGTTCCTGTGGTGTACTCTCCTGTGGTATACATCGAAAATTACCACAGGAATTCATGTCGTACTGTCCTGTGGTACGTCCCAAAATTCCACAGGACAATTCGTGTGGTACTGTCCTGTGGTAGGTCCCAAAATACCACAGGACAAGTCATGTGGTACTGTCCTGTGGTACTATCCTGTGGTACTTTCCTGTGGTATTGTCCTGTGGTACTGCCCTGTGGTACGTCCCAAAATACCACAGGACAAGTCGTGTGGTACTGTCCTGTGGTACTATCCTGTGGTACTGTCCTGTGGTACGTCCCAAAATACCACAGGACAAGTCGTGTGGTACTGTACTGTGGTATTATCCTGTGGTACTGTCCTGTGGTACTGCCCTGTGGTACGTCCCAAAATACCACAGGACAAGTCGTGTGGTACTGTCCTGTGGTACTTTCCTGTGGTACTGTCCTGTGGTACTGCCCTGTGGTATTGTCCTGTGGTACTGCCCTGTGGTACTGTCCTGTGGTACGTCCCAAAATACCACAGGACAAGTCGTGAGGTACTGTCCTGTGGTAATATCCTGTGGTACTGTCCTGTGGTATGTCCCAAAATACCACAGGACAATTCCTGTGGTACTGTCCTGTGGTATGTCCCAAAATACCACAGGACAAGTCGTGTGGTACTGTCCTGTGGTACTTTCCTGTGGTACTGCCCTGTGGTACTTTCCTGTGGTACTGCCCTGTGGTACTGTCCTGTGGTACGTCCCAAAATACCACTGGACGAGTCGTGTGGTACTGTCCTGTGGTACTATCCTGTGGTACTTTCCTGTGGTACTGCCCTGTGGTACGTCCCAAAATACCACAGGACAAGTCGTGTGGTACTGTCCTGTGGTACTATCCTGTGGTACTTTCCTGTGGTACTGTCCTGTGGTACTGTCCTGTGGTACTGCCCTGTGGTACTGTCCTGTGGTACGTCCCAAAATACCACAGGACAAGTCGTGAGGTACTGTCCTGTGGTACTGTCCTGTGGTACGTCCCAAAATACCACAGGACAATTCCTGTGGTACTGTCCTGTGGAACTGCCCTGTGGTACTGTCCTGTGGTACGTCCTAAAATACCTCAGAACAAGTCGTGTGGTACTGTCCTGTGGTACTATCCTGTGGTACTATCCTGTGGTACTTTCCTGTTGTACTCTCCTGTGGTACGTCCCAAAATACCATAGGACAATTCATGTGGTACTGTCCTGTGGTACTGTTGTGTGGTATACATCCCAAAATACCACAGGACAATTTGTGTGTATACTGTCTTGTGGTACTGTCCTGTGGAACTTTCCTGTGGTAATGTCCTGTGGTACTGCCCTGTGGTACATCCCAGAGTACCACACGATCCTGTGACACAGTACCACACAGTTCCTGTATTAACATATATTTGTGTGGTACATTGTGTGGTACCAACCAGTACCACAGGGAGTACCACATGAGCCTGTAAAACAGTACCACACAGTTCCTGTGGTAACATTTATTTATGTGGTACATTGTGTGGTACTGACAAGTACTACATGGCGTACCCTACAAGCCTGTGGTACAGTACCACACAGTTCCTGTGGTAACATTACAAGTGTGTGGTACATTGTGTGGTACCGACAAGTACCACAGGGAGTACCACAGGACTTTTTTGTTAGGGTATATATATATATATATATATATATATATATATATATATTACAACATACGAATCTGAATAATAAAGAACAACAATTGAGAAAAAAACATACGCTCACGAGGGGTGGTTAAGAGTAAGGCGGGGAGAGCATGTGGTCTCCGTAGAATCATGCTCCTCAACTCACCGCCCTACAAGACACAATAAAGTCTACCTTCAACACCTTCAAGCCCTCAAAAGATTATTGGTCTGAGTGTGGATTAAGTGTGGGTGCATGGATTTACAGACCCATCAGCTTCTCCTTCAAATTACAATTCTTTTATCATGGACCCTACAGTGGTAGGGTCCATGCTTTTATAGTTCTCGACACGGATGGCAAGATCGCAGTTTCAAGCAAAACAACCCATTGTAACGTCTTCAAAACCCTCTCAAGACCATCGTATCATTATTGACGATGCTTGTGGTGATATGGGGAGAGTTAATTTAGGTAGACAGAAAGATCCGTCTGTCGGGAGGAGTCTTTTATTTGTATTTTTTTTTTTGACGTTATCACTCTCCTCCTTAGGTAGCCTTCGTTTGCAAACATTTTAAGGGTGCTTGCAGCATCTGCTGAAAATGACTTTGAACCAACTCAGGACCAAAGGCGATCTTTCGCACACGATATCAATGACACTTTGATATGGTAGTTCCGAAGCGATTAATGTGATCACATCACGAGCAACCATTCCTCTTGCCTACGATGGCAAGAAGGCGCCAGCACGGTTCAATAAGGATCACATTAATAGAGCTCTCTCTCTCCCTCTCTCCCTCTCTCTCTCTCTCTGTCTCTCTCACTCACTCGTGATGACGTCATTGTCTACTCCGTTTCCCACTGGCCTAATTCACACAAGTCGTATTTCTCCTATAGTTATTTTTTCTCTGTTGCATGGAATAAGTAAGAAAGAGTTGTTTTCTTCGCAACAGTCATTATCTGTTGTGCTGCAATAGCCAAACTTTTTTTGGGGAAAAAAAGATTTGTTCTTGCTAAATATTGGCCAAATCACAAATTGAATTATAATGGGCCGTTTATCTTTGTGCATAATTAAGCCAGTAGAATGATTGTCATTTTATGACACTATTACCAAAGTTGTACACGCTTGTGCAACGAATATCACTATTGAATTAGTGCACAATTTGATGCTTTTTACTTGTAAAGGTTAATCAAAAGTTCGATTTTTTAATAAAGAAAAATCATATAGTTCTTTCCTTCTTTGTTTACTTTTTGTCAATATATCAACTTTGTGGTAGAAAGAGCACCTTCCAAAATGAACTTTGCAACGATTTGTTTAATAAAAATGTTTATACAGATAAGATTTGCGACAGACGTGGGAAGATGCGCTGGCAAATTTTACCACGAAACGTTTACTTGTATGGAAAGTAGGCCCTAATGAGAAAAATAAAAAAGTCTACAACGTGTATGAAAAAGAAACTGAACAACACTGAATAAGGCTGAGTCCGTGCTATTTCTTTTCTTCTTCTTCTTCTTCTTTTTTTTTTTTTACACCAGACAACATCTCTCTGTGACACTTACATGAACTAAGTTCATGTAAATGGATATATTCGTAAAAGAACCTTACTAAAGGAGCTGGAAACAAAACTCTCCACGATGCTCTCGGCACTAGAGCAACAAGAACAGTTTCTCGTATAATTTGCTTGTTTGTTTCATTTTCCATCTTAGGGGATGGCTGGATAGCCCATATTCACCTACACTATAGCTGGTCTTCCATGGGGTCCAGGTGGATATGAGGCGGGACCACTGCACTTGTTTTTGCACCCTGCTCCTTTCGAAGAATGAATGAAGCGGGATCTTTTCTACGTTCATGAGACGTGACACAATCTCACACACGGGACGTCCATGTTATGTCCTATATCTGAGGAACAGAGCGTTTTTATATACTTGAATAGAGGGAGAGGGTATACTACACACGGCAATCGAACCCGATTGCTATGGATCTAGGGGCAGACCCGCAATCGGGTGGGCCAAAACCGCAATATTGTCTGTACTTGTTGGCGTCAAGAGAAACGCGCAGATGAGGGTGTTCCCATGATCTCGATACCCACAGGCCAGCGGCATTGAAAATAAAGGTCCATGAATCAAACACCCACGAGTCATACAGCCCACGAGTTATGTGAACGAAGTATTAAAGAAAAAAAAAAACTGTCACAGTTCGCTATTCGGTTCGTTAATATGAAAATGAAGAACCCAGTCTCTGTAGGGGGTGTGCTTGAAGTAGGGCCTGTTAGACACTTTACCAAATGAAAAAAAAAAGTCTTGTAGTGATAATAGTAGTGATAATTTTCCATTTTCTTTGTTGAAACCTATATTCAAATTTATATCCTTAGTCCGGATATTGAATCTATCAATTTAAACAGGAAAGGAATAACACCTACCAGTGAAGTTGAAATATTTAAGAATTACGCCTCTAACTTGAAGACTGGTGAAAAGACTGATCTATATTACCAGATACCAATATGTATTATTTTCGCTCAGAGAGAAAACTGTATGCAATCAGGTTCATGCTTCTGGGTATTCGAAAACTACCGAGGAATGTAAACCAGAGTGGCTTCCATTCACCGTGTTTACTACACTTTACCCAGACCACCCTCCACGAAGTTACAGAAGACTGATTCAGTTCTGTGGATGAAGAGGAACTATTATTGGAGTGTCCACTTTTATGACCACCGTGAAGCATTGGATACAGTTGATTTACTCCTCGAATTGATCAGAGATTAATTTTGAGTGGTCAATTTTCAATTCACTATTGGCATGAGTACACTAATGCGAAGGTCCATACTAGACCTGTCCTGCAAAAACATCGGTGTTAGATTTAACACTATCACTATGGGTGTAAAATCTAACACTGATCAAGTGTCAATAGAGGATCACACCGACCGGTGTAAAAAGTATGTTGTGACGGTGTTGAAAAGTGTTCACTTGGTACTTCGTGGTGTTAATTTGACACTGTAGCTGGTGCTGTTTTGACACTGCATTGGTGTTCATTCAACAATGACATTGATGGTGTTGATTTGATATTGCTGGTGTTAATGTCGATGGTATAACACCCGCAAAGTATCAAAAGGAGACCACATCAACTGTTGTTACTGTGGTGCAAATGTCTTCAGACTTTTTTAGGGCCTCCATACACGTATTCAATGTCTGGACGACATGTTTGAATTCAAGATGAAAAAGCAGAAAAGATGGGCCTACAAATTAAGTGGTATAACATCAGCATACCTTGTGCAATGAGTCAAGAACAATGAGTAACAATGTTTAGAAATTGACCTTTGAGGAAGAGGAAGGAAAGGGAAGGGATAGATGTTGGTTTGTTTGTTTGTTTCAATTCCATCTGAAACATTGGAACCTACGCTCAACAAGCTCAACAAGCTCGCTTTTAAAAGGTTTTTTTATATTTCTTTAGCATTCATTCACATAATCATATTACAAACTCCATAGATCGACCACTATATGCTTTATATATTTGTAATATTCTATGTACGTCTCCAGCTGGATATGTATTTCATTTAATTTTGTTATATTTGATATATTTTTTTCATCGAGAAATATGAAAATAAATTGAAATTGAAATTGAATTGAATTGAATTAAAAATCTGTGGAAAAAAAAAACTGCATGGATAGCCCATATTCAGCTGCAATAGCTGATCTTCCATGGGGTCCAGTTGGATGTGAGGAGGGACTAGGTCCCATGACAACTTATGTACGTAAAAGATCCCGCCACATTTATTCATTGCAAAGAACAAGGTGTGAAGTCAATTTATGTCCCATCCGAAGGACAAAGTGTTTTGCCTCTTCCAAGAGTGGACGGTATGATTACACACAACACTCATAACAGTGCTCAAGTGGGACCCGAGAATCGAACCGGGGTCCTTTGGATCGTGAGGCAGACGCACTACCGACTGACCTAACTCACGGCCCGTTGCAGCTGAAATAAATGAGGAAGTGTCATAATAAAAAAAAAAGAATGTCACAACCAAATACACAACTTACAAAACGCATACAAGGAAATGAAACATACATGTACCTTCACCCATTTTATTTCTAAAAACTCCAAGCGATGTCTCGCCTGCACGACACAATTTATTTTCATAATTTTCTATTGTAAATTCATTTGACCTTTTCTGACTTCACCAACATACGAACTTGGCAGGGATCTTTTTGTTGATGTACCTGTGTGAGGTTTGTATGGTCATAACACATAACTGACAAGAAATATATCGATAGCACACAATATGATAATATAAGGTGCTTATATCAGGGAAAGTTCATTAAAATTTTGACCTTTGATCTTGTCAGAATTCTCATCATTATCATAATTATTTATTCCGGTACTTAGTTCCGTATGAGCTCTGTTGGATCAGACTAAGGGTCAGACTTGACTTCTGATGATCATTGGACCAGCTATTGACCAATCACAGGCTTCAAAGCTCATAAGCCGAAAACCAAGTTGGCCAGGCATACGCAGCACGCAAACAAATACAGCTAACTCTGACACACACAGAGCCAAAAGGGCTTTTTACACTTGTAAAATTTTGCTTAGCCCCGGACCAACGGTGGGGCTAAGGGGGGGCCTTAGCCCCACCGTTGGTACGGGACTATCCTTAGCCCACTTTCTGTTTACACTCGTTTTTGCCAAAGTGGGCTAGCCCCACCGATAGTACGGTACTATCTGGCCCTGCAAAATAGCAGGGGTTAGCACCGCAATTGCGGTGCCAAGCAAGTGAGTGTAAACAGAACGAAAAAATAATCCTGGGCTAAGCGACGGAGACGAAGTCCGACCCTCACTGACCAATCAGAAACGAGGTAATCAAGTGCTGCCGGTGCGTGCGTGTACGTGTACAGTACACAGCGTAATTATGAATATTCATGTGGTTTGGAAAGTCCGGGGCTAAGAAATACGAGTGTAAAAAGGTCAGTTTTCTCCTTAGCCCCGGACAAGAGATAGTACGGGACTAATTGGCGAGTGTAAAAAGCTGAAAAAATTGGTACGGGACTAACGATAGTCCTGGGTCAGAGAAAGTCCGGGGTTAAGAAACACAAGTGTAAAAAGCCCTTTAGAAGGCTCTGGACACACAATAAAAAGCCCGCCCTCTTGAAATAAAAAATCTTTACGTACCGGTACCACTGATCTAAGTGACCGGTACCCGACTGTTGGTTGAATGGCCGGATTATTCGGAGTCGCAGACTCTCCGCCGATCTTGTAGATAACAAAATGACGACTTTAATTATGTTGTTCACTCTCTCGCCCAGGGACCGTTGAACGTTATAATAGTTACCTTTATTATTTTTATGGGGGGGGGGGGAGCTGTTTGCCAAACTTTCGGAGAGTCAAGGACTTCTTTTTCTTTTTTCTTTTTGTTTCTTTCCCTTTTTTCCACTGCGCACTATTTCTTAAGATATGATGTGAAATGTATACTGTTATTCATCATCAATTTCTTGACATCACCAAGAAATGTGTAATTCTTAAGCAGTAGGGAGTGTGAACACACCCATAAAATAATACCCTAAGTGAAAAGTTTTCTGTATAGTTTTCGCGTTCTCTTCTTCTTTGTACTTCTCGACTTATACTGTCTGGTCCGACTCCGTTTGAAATAGATCCATTTACTATACAATCTTGCGGCTCTATGTTTCATATTTAGGGATGTGAAAAGAGTATTTTTCTTCCACCAGCGTTTATAGGCCAAACGACTGCACAGAAGAAAAAAAAAACAACAACAAACAAATACCGTTGAATACAATTCCCCCCAAATGGAAGCTATATATACATAAATTACTTTGGTAAAGAAAGATCGAACCGTATGTTTTGGTTCAAACATCTTCACGTTATATGTTGTTTGCTATTGATTTTCCTTTGTGCCATTGTATTTGTGTGTATGTGTATATTAGTTTGATGCAAACAAACATGTATCATATAAACTTCCATGAGAATGTGGAGTCTATTTCAATATCTTTATTTGTTCTGTAACATGAGCTCACATGGGGAGATTTCTTTCTTCTTCTCATTTTCTTATGAGCTCCGTGGTGGATACATTTCATTAGTATATGTATGTTTGAATAATGTACTGATTTGTCTGTTTATCATGTTTGTAGTATATGGTTTGATTCACATTGGATTTGAAGTCAGTCGGGGCAAATCATTTTGAACAGGGCCCCATTTTTTCCATATGTACCACAAACACACACACACACACACACACACACACATAAACAAACAAACAAAAAAAGAAACAAACAAACAAAGCTCTCTCTCTCTCTCTCTCTCTCTCTTTCTTCTCTTCTCTTTCTTTGTTGGTGACAGACATGATCAAACAGAAAATTAGAAAAGCCAGTAGTGTTGTAATAATTAGAAACATTCGTATATATAAACTTACTCGAAGGTTTATTATTTATTACCGTAACCACACAACAGTTCATTGAATCTATTTCATGTAGAACTACCACTTGAGAATTAATATTATACAGTCGACCTCTCGCTTTATAGACATTCGTCCGTAAGCTTGCAAGTCATAAGGAGGGGTGATTGTCCCAAAGTTATGAGGAAGAAAGACCAAGAAGCACTGACTTAAGACCTCCTGCATGGATAGAATTCCGAAATAATCCCTTATATATATATATATATATATTTATATATATATAGTCCTATAACAATGTGTGTGTGCGTGTGTGTGTGTGTGTGTAGTACCTTATATTATGATCTTCTAGGTTTTCTACAGATTTTGTGTGTGTCTGTTTGCATGAGAGGTTTGTTTGTTTGTTTGTTTGTCTGGTTCTTGTCTGAAAGATAAGAAGGTCAGCATCATGAATTGTATTTTTGACAATTTCATATTTCTTATCGACGTTTCCATGGTTTCTGTAGAAATTTCACTTTGTTAAGTGATGGCTTCCGTGTGTATTAGTGTGTGAATGTGATAATAAAAAAATGGGTGCATTGCTGTTCTTATGCGATTAACAAAACCTATACACGCCACGTCGATTTACCCTTTGCTGTGTTTTGTCTATGATTATGCAGACATTTCCTTTCGTTTGGAGAAACTGGTTTTAGAACCAGATAATGAAATTAGAAGGCGGAATTCTTTATCCAGGGTAGCCTCTTCAGTGTCGACATTGCTCTACGAGGGCCCTGCCATTATTATTACCCTTGCGTTGCCAGGTCCCCATTTATACACCCACTCGTAGAAAAGGACATTGTGGGTAAAATATCTTGTGCAAGAAAGTTGTACCACTGCATTGAATATGGGCTGAATTCGAACTCGGATCCTAGAGCTGATTGGGAGTCGGGAGTCTTGTCCACTATACCGCAGTGCCACCACATTTCCACACCCTCAAGGGACAGGGATTGAAAGGAATACACCATAATGTGAAAACTATTGCTAATAAATGGCGTCAACTGTCTATTGAAAGTAAAAGCATGATGCTCCAAGTGTAAATGCAGAGTATGGTACTGTCGCGGGAAAACTTAGATGGTGCGAGTTGGGAGACGCCATTTATCCATAGAAGATGTCTTCCGATTTTCCTGCAGTACGCACGAACCAGCATGTCCTTACTACATCATCAGTTTGACGAACTCTGGAGGAAGACAGAAATTAAGTACAAGAAATATGAATACAAAGAAAAAAAAAGAAATGTGCATAGCTGATCAACGTGAATCAGTGTCAAATGGTTGAGCGATGGATTTTCTGCCACATAAATTCTCCCTCACTGTTTTGGGTTTTTTCCGCACGTCTTTGCGACTTTGCTTTCAATAATGACGCTCGTGGAAGACTTCCGGTTCATGGCTATAAAAACAAGCAATGAACGGAGACACGGAAAAGTCAAAATCTATTGAAGTTATACATCGTTTCTGATTTTTTTTTTTTTTTTGAGACCTGAGGGTATGAATTACGGCACGGAGGGGCGATCTCAATGTAAACTAGTATGTTGAAGCAATCACCCCCCCCCCCATACTTTTTTTTTTTGCGGATCACGCACAAACTCACGCATTGTATATTATACACATACACATGGCCATGATGCAAGGATATTAAATTTTTGCAGAAGGTAAAGGCAAGAATAATTTATGTGTAGGATATATTTGGGATATTTGGGTTGGATCTCAAAAGCAAGGGTGTCTCCCACATTACGGACATTTTGCATTTTTAGCACTATAATTCAACAATTTGATGGTGCACACTTTTTTTCAACCAAAAGAAAAAAAGGTTTCCAACTTTTTTTTGTGAGATAATGAGAAACCTCTTAAAATAAGGAGGTACTTTTAAGAGGAATTCAGAGTTTATTTGATGAGCACTGATTTTTGAAATGGCTGAGATATCCAAAAACAAAGAGGCCATTATAAAAAGACATGGGACACACTTTTTATTAAAGGATGGTACAGTATTGGTGAAGATAAAAATTGGGCTTTTAACTTTTTGCGAGATACCAAGAAATCACTTATGATATAGTACAGAGCATACCATTTTAAGAGGAATTCAAAGTTTATTTGATGAAAATCGGGTTTGGAATGACTGAAACATCCCAAAACAAAGTAAAACAAAGCGATCGTAATAAAGTGTGGGTCCCAATCAATCGCAACTCTTTGCGAAACAGGCCCCGAATCATAATATAAGACTGATCCACACCAACCTTCGTAGTTTATTTTTCCATCACCATCCTTGTCGACCTCCTTGACCATGTCCTTGAGTTCTTCTTCAGTGGCGTTGTCCCCCACGCTCTTCAGCGCCTCTCCGATTTCCGCCACCCTGGAGGAATACGGAGTGTACCCGAAAGAAATCGGCGGAGAAAGTTAGTTTGTCTGTTAATTTGTGTGTCTTTTTTTCTAAATCACGCATAACAAAAGAATACACACATTTTGAAAAATACCATTATACGACGCATAAGCTCAGCATAATGTCTTACAAATTAATTCAAAATATATACATACTTTATGAGCATAATTGCATTTGATATAAGACTTACACCACTTTGTGGCATAATATCACAAACGAGTTCAGGAGGAAATCGCGAAAATAACAATTGTAAATTAACTATAGGTAATGATTGATTATTCATTCAGAATATTGTTATGTCGATAAAATAACAAAAATTTAGGGAAAATAAAAAGGGGTTTGTTTTTAGTCAATTGATATGAGAATTGTGTATTTCTAACAGAAAAACAGGAGACGGCGATCATAAGCAGCAGCTTGACATGGATCGAGGCCTCGGGATAAAATTCGAACTTAGATTTGACTTGCACAACTGTATAAGGGACGTGTCTAGAACCAATAATCAACGTACTCCAAAATATCGTAATGATTTATGTATGAGAATAGAAAAAAAGAGAATAGAGGGGAAAACTCATAATTTTTCGTTTTATTTGTTTTCCAGAGGCACTCCCCCCCCCCCCCCGAGTATAACAAACAAACTATTCTAGGCCTGTTGTGCTGAGGTGAGACAGACAATCAATGTTTATCGGTGGTGGAGGAAATACCAATTATATCGTCAGCAAGCGCGCCGGAACACTTCTGTTTTTTTTTTTTTTTTTTTTTTTTTTGGGGGGGGGGGGGCAAAATGTCAACGGGGCACATTTATGTGCGATGTGAGATCCTCGGCGCGGGAGCGAAGCGAGCGAGCGGGGGGGGGGGGATGTGGAAAGGGGGATACCCCCCCCCCCCCCCCCACTGTAGGGAGCTTTTGTAAAACCGGGTACATCAAGTCGCGTTTATAGACCATTTAAAAGCAAATTTCTAAGGAATTAAACATAGTGAAAAATAATCAGTGCGAAGGACTATGATTATTACATACGGGAGTACATAATAATGTGATGGTGTGAGATCCTCGGCGAGGGAGCGAAGCGACCGAGCGGGGGAGGGTGTGGGATGGGGGATACCCCCTCCCACGGTAAGGACTTTTTGTAAAAACAGAGTATAAAAGTCGCTTTTATAGAGCATTTTAAATTAAATTTCTGAGGAATTAAACATAGTACAAGAAATCACTGCGAAGGACTATGATAATAACTTATGAAAACTTTAAGTACGGGCAGAACGAGCGAGCCATTTTCACTTTGCAATTATTTTATCTGAAATGTACTCATTAAAAGCTTAAACGTGATCGCATCGTTCGAACAATAAAAAATATTCTTATACTGCTAGAAAACAAAGAAGAAAATGAAAAATGTAAGATTTACTAAAGGTATGTTTCAGCGGGCACACTCGAGGAAACGAGGCTACCATCTATACACTAAATATACTCATAAGTTCCTATTAGTGTATAGATACAATACTGTATGTCGTTAGTGTATTTTTCGTCCCGTTAGGGGCGAACATTTTTGCATTTTCATTTATGAAATTACTACATTTAGACAAGAAATATGCCCTATTGTTCATTTTGGTCTTTAAATCAGTGATTAATTATTTGTTACAGGGGGCACTTTGGGGGGGGGGGGGGGGGGCAAAAACTCGTTTTGCCCCCCAACATTTTGTTGGGGGGGGGGGGGGGCAAATGCCACCCCTGCCCCCCCCCCCCCCCCTGAACTGTATTCAAAATTAATAATGAAAATATAAACTTCCTGGGGCCCGTTGCATAAAACTCCAACCGGATTTTTTTCCGGTTGAAATCACAAAATTCCGGTTGGAAGCTCCCAACCAGAGTTTTTATGCAACGGATTTTACATTCTTAGATTAGCAACCTTAAAAAATTCAGGTTGGGCAAATCCCAACCTGAATTTTCTAAGGTTGCTAAAAAAGTTTTATGCAACGGGACCCTGAATTCTCATCAGATTTAGGTCAATTTTTTCCCAGCGATGCTGTTACTCTTTCTTTATAGACTAACTTTTATTCGTCACGGATTTCCCTTTGAACCTTTACATTCCATGCACACTGTTTCAAAATCTCAGTGTCTTGATATCAAATTCGATAGATACTTTTATCATTATCATCATCTTCTTGCATAATATTCAAATGTATTTGTCATTTTCTGCACACAACGGGCATCGGAAAAAAAAAAATATCGAGAACAGAAAATCTTTTTTGATATACGTACGTGATGAAGCCATTACCGTCCTTGTCGAACAACTTGAACGCGTTTATGAAATCCTGCTTTTGGCTTTCAGACAATTTCGCAGGTCGCAGCTTCTCCATCATGACAACGAATTCTTCGAAGTCAATCTTTTTGTTTGCTGTGGAAAAAAAAAATGAGTGTTAAGAATTCTAAAAGTTATAGCGTCACCTTCTTCGCGTGTAGGTATTTTAGATCAAATGATATTTGAGTGTCAGTTGTTTAACTGATTAACGGGGTCGTGCAAACTGTGGTATCGATGTGACATGTGATGACGTCATTTCTTGGTGTCACGTGATATTTCTTGTCTTTGTACAGAGTCACAATGACCTGTTGAGAGTTGTCATAATCACTGAGGTGTCGTGTTAAGGGGTCGTGTCGAGGTGTCGGTGTTGTAACATGGTGTGTATTCGTAGAGTCATGCCATGGTGTTGTACCCGCGTCGTGTTGTGTCGAAATGCTACAGTGTGGTGTGGCGTCGAATATGTACGAGGAGTCTCTACTTATACTCAACAAGACCAAAGCCAGTGAGTGTATCTAATTTGACGAATTAATTGTCAAATAGCTTGATGTTACTGCGAGCCAGTTGTATTTGAGAATACTGATAGATAAAGTACGAAAGAGACTGATTCAACTCTTATCTACACTTAGTAAGGTCACTACAAACTACAAATTTCCTTAATGATTGCCAACGAAAATCCAAAGAGCAAATATGCTGCATGGATTAAACACACAAATGCTTCAAGACACACGCAAGTACGCACACACACACGCACGCACACATGCTTTGAAAAAAAAAAGTTCGCGCACACACACCCATCTCCTTCGCTTGTCATGACTCACCGTCAGCATCTACGTCACTAAACTCCGGCAGGAGATTGGGGTTGTACTTCTTTCCGAGAACTTCGACCAACTGCCGAAACTCTTTTGCGTCGATCTTCCCACTGCTATCCTTGTCTGCCTTGTCGAAGGCCTTGCGGTATTCTGCGGGAAAGCCAGTTTGGAGGAAATGGATTAAGTGAATATAGATAAATGCATAAATAAATGTGACTGAGTGGCACTGAGTTGTATGCAGCTTGAACGGGATGGTAAAGTTTGGTCGAGATGGGGAATCAGATTTTGTCATTTTGTGAAATGATTAGAAAACACTGATGAAATATTAATGAGCATATAATTCAAAGAGAAACTCAGAGTTCATTTGATGAAAATTGGTTTGGAAATGGCTGATATATACAAAAACAAAGTAAAACAAAGTGGTCCTAAGAAAAAAAATGGATCCCATCTTTTATTAGGACTTCTCTGTTTTTGGATATCTCAGCCACTTCAAATCGGATTCTTATCAAATAAACTCTGAATTTCTCTTGCTTTGCTTTATTTGCTCTTTGATATTTCATCATATAAAGAAGTCTCTCGTTATATCACACAAAAAAGTTGGAAACCTGAAGCCCTTTCTCAACCAAATCTATACCATCCCTTTAACTATATGCAAGCAAAAGACTTCTCCAAATGCTTGCAGTATTAACATTATATAGCTTTATTTATCTAATGGTGTGGAATGATTTATGTGTAACCAGCCAGGCTATTTGGCGAACGCACATAGAACATTATATAGATGATGACTGGCGGGGGAGGGAACATACCGAATGTTCCACCCGAAGGGTTTGAAATGCTATTGAGGGAGGTTATTAAGTCCCGAGACGAAGTCGAGGGACTTATAGCCTCCCGAAATAGCATTTCAAAGCCTGAGGGTGGAACGTTTGGTACATCTTCCCGACGACAAAAGTCATCATCTTTTATATCATATGGGTTAGTCAAATCTGCTTTTTCACATTGTATGGAATAGGCAAATCTATCCTATCGATTGCGTGAAAAATATGATCGTTCAATCGTTTGGTATCGTTGGTCATTAATATGTGAAAATGTTTTCCCATGGGAGAACATTACAAAAATGTTCTGCCCATTATACACGGGCGAACATAACCAATGTGCCTCCATCACGTGACTGTGTTTAGCCAATCACCAACCGGTATTTGACTAACCCATTTAATATAATATTATGGTAGTACATAAATTATTTCAATTGTACTATACTACGATTTTCTCATAGAATAGCACCTCCATCACAAAATGACACCCAAGAACGGCTCATTGGTGGTAGCGTGGTCATTGCTTTATGTACAGCAAGAAAAAAAAAAGGGTATTGAAATACATAATTGTTGTGTGAAAACTGTTTCGCTCTTGAGCTCGTCTATATAGCTATACGGCTCATAAAATGCATACTGTAAGATAAATTAAGTAAGTAAGATAAGTAAGATAGATATTTACTGCTTAATTGCTTAGTTTATTAATCAGCTGACTTTATTATACCCTGCTGGAAATAATACAGTGTCCCACAGTGTGAACACATGTGAAAACTATTCACGCATTCACACTGTTAAATTCGAGAGTTTTAAAGGTACCGCTTACCAGTGGGAGCAGTGATTAAAAAAAAAAAAAAAAAAAAATATATATATATATATATATATATATATATATATATATATATTACAATTGATGCATATGAAGGTCAGTTGTATCAAAAGACATCCTACCATATCAATATTTCGCAATAAAGCCTAAAATATAAGGAGACATCACTATTTTTAATAAACGATAACTAGGCAGGATTTACTCTAAAAACAATTTTATTATAACTATTTCTCACATATACGAGCCTACTGATTAACATTTTTGTACATTAGTTGATTTTATCTCTAACTCACATTTTAGAACTATTTTGAAGCACTAAAGCCTGTTTTCTACTTCATTTGCAAACTAGTGATAGATAATGCCTTTAACATGAAATCCTGTAGAAATGAAGGGCCTAGATACAACATTCCTTTTGGTATAATTTGTATTGTGAAAGGACTGGCCTCGACTAGCCTGCACGCTATTGCTGGTTATTTTTTTTTTATTTTTTTTTATTTTTTTTACCAACAGTGTGCTATTTTGACTATATTGACTAAGCTCGTTACGTTATTGTTTGGTAAATAAATTTCATTTCATTTCAATTGAACACAGTGATCGCAACAATGCACAGTGTGAAACAGAACATTACTGTATGTGAACTCTTTTAAACACCACACCAGAGTGTGAAATTACGTTCAAACTGTTAAATTCCAGCGTTTTCACATAGTCGACTATGTGAACGCATTATGAATACACTGGGAAACTGGGTTCTTTCCAGCAAGCTGTTGATGAATTTACGAAAGACAAGAAAGGATATTTGAGGAGTGAAGCTTGCTGGGTGCAGAAAAATGAAAGCTTAAATCAACAAAAACATTTGATTTTCAAACAATTCCTGATTTGTGATGTGAATTCATATTCGTATTAGCTGAAGTCATCATGAACATAAAGTAATTAATATGAATGACACTGTGATTTCGTTGCAACTGATTGACAAATTGCCCTATACATCGACGTAAATAAGCACTGAATTGATCAGTGTTTTAGTAGTATAGCCATGTTAAAAAAATATAAAAAAAAATCATGGGCGTACATACTCGGGCAGGATTCGAACCTACGACCTCCTGATCTCCCGACGGAAAAAATTATGAATTTGAATACTGCGATTATTGTGACTGATCGTCGTAGTGGAAAGACAAGGACTCATTTTAAACAATAATTTGTGGGTGCAGCCATCCGAAAAGACATTTTTGGCAATTTCTGGTCAAATATTTGTCTCAAGATGATGTTGGAATCATACCTTCACGCTGGGCGTCTGTTACTTGAGAGGCCTGTAACGGACGGAGGAAGAAGGAGAGGAAAGTTTGAGAGGAAAAATACAAGGCAAAAAAGAGAGAAATTAGGATTGGAGAGAAAATAGGGGAGAGGATGGAAGAGAGAGAAAGAGAGATGGAGGGAGAGAATCATCAAAATATTGTGATAGGTATTTACTTCGAAACTGTTTCAATTAACTGATATTATTGTCATTATGGGTCTTAGAAAGGATTTATCACAGGCAGATGCAAGCTGGCTGATGCAACTGAAGTCAGAAAGTTTGAACCCATGCAGAATATAGCCATTCAAAATCATAAATAACAGGACAATAAAACCATTAAATGTCACAGCGTAATACAATGTGGCTATATCATATAATGTAATAAAGCCCATTGCCATAATCATAGTTGTGGTTTGTCTGATTGTATATATACTGACTATAGCGGAGATGAGAATTAAGATTATGTAGACATTGTTTATAAGAATCCTTTGGCAAATATTTTGATATACCTATACCGAGAAACAAAGGCCTACAATGTCATGAAAATGTCATTTTGCTTGAATTTATTAAAAGTATAAGAACAACATATGAAAATTATATACACACATACATACATTTATATTACACATGAAGATGAGAGTACGAGATCGGTAATACATCATAGATGTCAAACGTATTCTATTAGTTTCACAAAATTTCGACGGGTCTTCAGGGGTTTACAGACAACCATAATTAATATAGATGATATTGATGAAAATTGTCTGGCTTATTCATTACATTTGAAACTTCATTTCGGCGTTACCCTATAGGAAAGAACACAGTGTCCCACAGTGTGTTCACATTGCATGTGTTCACAATGTGTTCACATATAGTCGACTATTTGAAAACGCTCGAATTTAACAGTGTGAAGATATTTCACACTGTGGTGTGGTTTTCACAGTGTTCACAGAGTAATGCTTTGTTTCACACTGTATTCACACTGTAGGACGCTGTGTTCTTTCCAGTAGGGTATTTCCGCTCAATGTATGCAAACAGTAGGCCTATAGGCACAAACACAGAAATAATCATATATATAAATAGATATATATATAAATATATATATATATATATATATATATATATATATATATATATATATATATATTATATATATATACACCATGAAGCCAACGCGCCTACACGCATTCATTTTTTCATTACAGCTTATAAGCTTAAGCTGGGATAGAACTTAGAGAAATCAAGTGTAAACCAATTAACGTTGTTGTGGAGATGCGTGCATGTTGCTTGGTATGTATAAACATTGGTTGCATAAAGTTCCCTCTGACAATGCATGTAACTGAACAACATAGGATGAGAAAAATACCTTACATGTTCTTCCGCTTACAGAAGAGCCTAATAAATCACCAAAAGCGGGGGTGAATGTTTAATCTTTTAACGTATGTCAACAATTGTGCAGTTGTCGAGGTGAACAAATAAACGTTCAGATAAAATAATCTTTCGTTTTGGTCTTAAATCGTTTTGTCTCGATAATGCTCGTTACATTGCAAAGATGTGCTATGCAGCGTGTCCCAGAAAAAAAAAAACAACCCACCGAAACCGTGTTTTCTTGCTACTTTTACTACTGAAATCATACACTTTCTCTATGAGGTAGACATTAATGGAAAGATACGGAAAGATAAGAAGAATGGAAAGATTCTCTTTTTAAATTTGATAAACAACTCAATGTGCATAATATTCCTGTATGACTGAGTGAGAACAATGGACAGTGTGGTGCTACCAAAGTTTCATTTGCATGGGTAAATGGTGACTTTGAGTGAATTTTCCAGACTTTTACCGTTATATTTTTTTTTTTGAAAAATAAAGTTCATAACTCAAACATCCATATTTCCTCTTTCATAAGAGACCTTACGCGTCACATTAATGATGCACAGGACAGAGTGGATCGGTGAGAATTGGATGCACGAGTTTAACTTTGGAACTGTTTAAACCCACGAGAGCAGCGAGTGGGTTTTAGACTGTTCCAAAGTTAAACGAGAGCATCCAATTCTCACAGATCCAAGAAATAGGCCTGTGCATCATACTTTTGTGTCGTAAAGTGGGTCCGTAAATTCATGAAATACAACCATTTTCCCCATCATGCATCCGGTACACCTACAACACTATACAAGACTTGAGCCATATGCGTTCGGACTTAATTACCGGACGCATGGCTCAGGGTGCATCACAAAAATCAATGCATGACAATTGACCAATCAGACTGCAGAGATTCTAAAGCCCATTTTAGAAATATGAATAACGTATGCTCGAGAAAAAGTTGCATGAAAAAATGCTTCATTTCTGCCGATTCTACGGAATTACAAAAACAAGCATTTAGCTCTCCCGACTTAGCACTAGACAATGGGTTCATTATTCTGCACGATTGAATTCACGCAAAACAACGGCAGTGATACAGTTATTGTTGTTCAGGGAGGGGGTGGATATTTACAAAGAATGCTGTATGTATCATTCCATTGTTAGTATTTTATGGAGAGGTATATCAGCAAATGACTTTGGTGCAAATGACTTTGTTTCGCTCGATTAAGCTTTACGTCGTGCAAGTATGTTTTCTGTAACCTTTCCGATCTGGTGAGTGCACTTTTTATATAGATTCACTGGCTTCACTGAACAAGGAATGATAATGCATTATAGGCTTGCAGCAGGGACATGATAAAAGAGGCTTACAATGTAGGCCTATACAATGCAGACTATTGGAATGGATGACTATCTACTTAGCCTTGGTTGATTATACCAGTGGAAACTAGTGTACATCAAAAATTCTCGCATCGAATTTTAAAACTAGTGGTTCGGTGAATTAACAATGAAAGGAGAGGGTCGGTGAAAAGAGGGTTATAGGATAAACGTATAACGCAATGAGGCTGTCATATCTGAATGAACTGCTTTTGATTCAACAATTACAATGCCACGAAATTCTACATTTTAATGTAACCGGTTTGAGAGCAACCATGCAATGGAGCAGTGTTTAAACGAGCTATTATAGCAATTGTGTGGTTTTTTCCGTTAATCTTCCGAGATCACTGCATGTGCCCCTATTAGATACGTGGGTCCCATGACGGTTACACCCAACTGCACTTGACAGAATGGGGAAAAAAAAAGTTTGCTCTCGACCTACAGGGAGAGATTACTTGCGAGGCCTATATAGCAATATTCTCTAAAGTCTTTTTCCTATCCAGCCCCCCTTTCCTCTTAAGTTTACAACATAGGAAGAGGGAGGGAGAAACAGTGAGAAAGGTAGATGACTATAAGTTTAGATAGATAGACAGATATATAGACAAACGTATGAAGATGAGAAACAGATAGATCAATATAGATAGAGAGTAGATATAAATATATATATATATATATATATATATATAGATAGATAGAAACATAAATAGATAGATAGATAGATAGATAGATAGATAGATAGATAGAAACATAGATAGATAGATAGAAACATAGATAGATAGATAGACAGATAGATGGATGGATAGATAGATAGATAGATAGATAGATAGATAGATAGATAGATATAGAGATAAATAATGATAGATAGACAGACAGACAGGCAGACAGATAGATAGATAGATAGATAGATAGATAGATAGATAGATAGATAGATACAGATGTATATCGATGAACAAAACAGATAGATATTAAGATAGATAGATAGATATCGATACACAGACATATATATAGATAGCTACAGGGGATGGGAGGAAGAGACTGGGATAGACGGTCAGACAGACAAACATACAAGGAGAATGAAAGAGAGAGAATTGGCTATATACTATAACGATACGCGGATAGACCTCTAACACTGTCTTAGGTGAAATACATAACGTGTAAAGTTATATACCGTCCTGTGGAATAAGACAAATACTTCTTCCTTGTTGGGTGAAGCATATGAACTCTATACGTCAACTAAACTGAGTTGATGACACAAATAAAATGACACTCATGTAATATACAAGATTGGTTGATTCACCAATTGTAAAAACAGGAATTATGAAACAAAAGTCTTTGAGAGATTTTTTTTTCGGGGGGGGGGGGGGGGGGGGTAATCATTTCGTAGGTCTTTATTGCAGTACATGTTCATCCGAAAATACACACGCTTTCACTCATCGAATCCACTTGATAGAGAACTGCTTCTTAAAGACGCACACGAAATTTTGGATAATTGTGGAAAATAACCAAGACAACACAGAATGATTAAAACGTCTTGTTATGTTCATGTTGCGTTAACAGTCCAAACTTTTTTCTAAAGGAAACTTAGCTCTCTACACGATATACTCACCATTTTCTGTAGTAACTGTGCAAGGGATGCCGGTATGTGGGATTCAAGGGACCCAAGTTCGGTGGACTGTTCACTGCAAAAAGGTGCGGCGGACTGGTCTTTTAATCCTGACGGAGCCAGTTATATTTTAACTACCAGGCAGCTCTCGGTTCAGCGAGCACTTGCCTTCCACGCCCATCTCTGCCTCTCAACCCCCCCCCCCCCCCCCCCAATCACACGGGCGTACAATACACTCATTCACACCAAGGAGGTATCACACACTTTACCTCTTTGCTCACACCATCGTTAAAGGTATTGTATAAGACTTGGAGCAGTGATTTAAAAAATGTTTAAGTAATCACATTTGATGCATTTTGTTTATAGGTCGGTTGTATGACAAAACATCACCCCATATAAACATTTCGCAATAAAGCCTAAAATAAAAGGATATGATAATTATCACTGTTTTTCTCAATAAACCTTAACTATAGACGGTTTATTCTAAAAATAATTTTATCATAGCTATTGTTTACATTCTATAGATCTAACTGATTATACTGATTAACAGTTCTACATTGGTTGTTTTTATCTCTAACTCTATGTAACTATTTTGAAGCACTAAAGCTGGGTTTTTGTTTCATCTGCAAATGGTAAATAATGCCTTTAATTGGCATCTGGCCGCCCACTCCTCGCCATTTAGTGTGGGCGCCAGTATTTACAGATCCCGTCATATAGCCTTGACGTACCCTACGCCTACTATTCTTATCCTCGAACGTGCCATACCATTGATCTCATATACGGCTGACAAGACCACCAATTCGAGCAATAACAACCCATTAAATATTTTCCTTAACCCTCTCAAGACCACTGCAACATATTGACAATGCTTGTGGTATGGACAGACATCAAGAAGATAGCCGCCATTTGCAAACCACAATATCTGCTGAGGATGGCATTTAACCCTGTCAGGACCAAAGGCGGTCTTTCGTACATAATATCAATGACACTTCGGTTTGATATGGTAAAGTTCCGAGACGATTAATGTAATCACAGCACGAGCAACAATTCCTATGATGGCAAGAAGGCGCCAGCACTGTACAATATCAATAGAGTTCAAGCTCTCTCTCCCTCGTCTCATGTATATATATATATATATATATATATATATATATATATATATATATATATATATTATATATATATATATATATAATATATATATATATATATATACATATATATATGTATATATATATATATATATATATATATATATATATATATATAATATATATATATATATATATACATATATATATATATATATATGTATATATATATATATATATATATATATATGTATATATATATATATATATATATATATATATATATATATATATTTAAAATGATACTTGTAGTCCGCGTGTTGGTACCAGTGTAGAAAATATGAAAAAGTAGAGTGGTAATGCATTTTGACAGTCCAACAGTGCTATTTATTCAGACCAAATTTTCGACGATACATTCGTCTTCCTCAGGGTCGACAGTGTCAAAATGTCAAAATGCATTACCACTCTACCTTTTTCATATATATATATATATATATATATATATATATATATATTATATGACATGTCCTAGTATACACTACACTGACGAAGGCCCAAGGCGGGTTGAAAATTTTGTGAATAAAAACCTTCTTGTTGGATCTACAGATGGCGTATTTGAGACTCATTCTTCTTATAACTATGACATTCGAAGTCCAACACGTGGAAAATGTTTTGAACTTCTAAAACAGAGAACTGATACCAAGACTCGTAGTTAAGAATAAAATGTTATAAAGCTGTTTGTTTTCACTGTCATTGTAAAATAAACAAGGTGGTCATAAGTATATATTTTTGAAGTGACATCGAAGGTACAATGGATAATTGAAAGTCATTATACTCAGAATTCCCATCTACATTCTACCACATTATTATTTGTAAATTTCTAATCTATATAACAACTCTGAAATAACTGCATAAATCGTAGGCAAATTCATCTTTTATCTTCTGTGACTCAGATAGCTGCGTTTACAGCAACATAACAACAAGAAGAAAAAAATCGTTAACATAATATAGGGAGAATGAAGAGGCAAAATCCACAAACATGAAATTAACACAGGAATGTACGACGAACGAGTAAAACATGTAAATTGTTTTCAGAGCTCTATACTAGGCAGTCCCAGGTTGATTAGACTGAAGCATGGTTCTATTAGCACTTGGCAGTCTGACGCGTTCGTAGTTAATATTTGACAAGCTGATGTTAACCTAGTGTTGACACATGGCTTCAATAGTTATGACCAGTATAAGAGTTGTGCACTAATTAAAGTTTCGTCTCAAATCTAGACGATGGGATGCTACGGTGTCCGTCAGTGTCCGTCGGTGCCTGCCGTACAATGTAGGGTGTGGTGGTGGCTTATAATGTTTGGTCGTGTTAGCATACAAGATCCACGTTTTGTTTAAGTTAACCTTAGTATAGGTATAGGGTAAAATTGGGTAAAATAATGACCGAGGTTTCATTAAATTCGAACCAACAAGAAGTTGTGGGAGTTTGAAGTGTTTTATGTTTTTACCAACTGTTAAAATTGTAAAACAACCAGACAGTCAGATGCCAATTATAATCATATTACTATTATTAATGTTTTTATTGAGGTAATGACGTCATTACCTCAACAGTCTTCCATTGACTGAGTACACACAAAATGAATCTTACTTGTTCTTCGGGCATGAGATAAGTAATAAAAAAAAATGTAGTTTTTGCTTCATTATGTGTAGTGGTGCAATAACCGGAATTTTTGGAGAAGTGTTGTATTTGTCATTACTGATTATAGGCCAAATTACAATAAAAAATGAATAATGATATTAGGCCCTTTATCGCTGTGCATGAGTTAGTTGTGATTTCGAGACATCATCAACCTAATTTGCATGATATATATACATATACATATATATATATATATATATATATATATATATATATATATATATATACATTGTATATATATATATATCTTTTTTTATTTTTTTATTTTTTTTATTTTTTGGGGGGGACCAATATCACTATCTACGTGGTGATATTCGAAACTTGTTAGTTTCATTGAAGGTCCATTCAAAGTCGCACTATTTATAGTGGCACTTACTGTCATTACTGCTGTCATTAACAAACCGTTAGTCTGTCTGCAAAATTTGGTTTAGTTCTCCAAATCTGTATTTTGAAGAATTTGCTATGTCCTCTAGTACGATTGTTTTTTTCTTTTTCTTTCTTATTTTTTTTTTTTTAAATTGTCGTCCCCCTTTTCTTTTTGTTTCAATTCCAAAATTTTGAGCAAATTATATTTTGCCCCATTTCCAGTTTCTTCTCGAAACTATGACGGGCCTCGATGCTTTTAAAGTATTATTCACTTCGCACATTCGCCCCTCGATGAATTGTACTGAAGCTGGAATAACCTCTGGCCATGTTTATAATCAGAAACTCTAAAGGCAACGTGTATTTGTATGCTATAATCCAATATGATTTACAAATAAAGTGTTAGGCCTATATAGCTTTACCACTGGTCATATAATTGCATTCGAGAGTACCCTTTTCCTTTGCCGCGGCACTTGGCCTGGTGGAATGCTAGCGCCACCTATTGTTGAATAGTTGACTTACAATGTTTTGATCTGAACAATACTTGTATCCTGATCATCACCGTGAGGCCAACAGACTTTGTAACTATGTGCACATATTTTAAATTACTAATGAGTGAAAAGACACTGGAATGCACCTTCCCTAGGCGGAGCGTAATTTATACATTTCCATACAGAGAGAATAGTAGACGTAGTTGCTCTCCACAAATGAAAAAAGTAATAACGCTACTGAAATGAGTGAGCTGATGTTGTGATTCGCTCGTACTTTTCCATTAATTATGTACAGAAAACTTATTTTAATCCATTTTTATGTTATAAAAATGTAAAACATAATGTAAGTCCAGGCTGAATAACTGAAAATAATGATCAGTCAGAGGATATGAGACTGTGGCAAAATTGCATTTGAACAAAAAAAAAAAAAAAAAAAAAAGAAATTACATGATTTTGTAAACCATGAACTGTATAAGTTGTCACATCATCAGCTCAATCTTTAGCACATTTTGCATTGACCATTCAAGAAATATTTCATGAAATTAGCAATACTTCACAATTTCATAATTTCCTTAAAGGACAAGTCCACCTTCATAGACATTTGGATTGAGATAATGCAGCAATATAATTGGAACACATCAGTGAAAGTTTGAGGAAAATTGAACGATCCGTTCAAAAGTTATGAATTTTTAAAGTTTCTGTGCAGTCACTGCTGGGTGAGAAGACTACTGCAGTTGATGATGTCACATGCGTACAATGATATAAGGAAAACATGAAGAGAATTTCACAAAATTTCATTTTTTGAAAAAAAAAAGTACACATTCCCTCAACTTGTAACTGATATTATGTTGAAGGTAATATTACTCCCCCTGCCTTCTGAAAGAGGCAAGTCATGTGCTCTTCTATATGATGCGAGAAAAGTGAAAATATGTTGAATTTTCTTTATACTTTCTTTATATTCTTGTACACATATGACATCACAAGCTATAGTATAGTCTTCTCATCAGCCGTGACTGAGCAGAAACTTCAAAAATTCATAACTTTTGAACGGATTGTCCGATTTTCCTCAAACTCTCATTGATGTGCTCCAATTGCTGCATTCACTCAATCCACATGTCTATGAAGGTGAACTTGTCCTTTAATTCCCCTGGCTTCATTCTTATCCGATTTCTATCAAATTTTCATCATTGTCCAGTTTACTCTTTCTGTGTTCGCAACACATCATATCTGCTGCCCTCTGTCGTCTGAAATCGTGTTGCCCTTTGCAGCTCTTCGAAGATGTGATTGTAAGTAAACGTACACTTTACTCGCAAGTTTGTGTATGGCTCAACAAGTGGCGTCGTAGTTCCAGTTTGAGGATTATTTTGTCGACATTGTGACTATAGATAACAATGTCCATGTAAATGATGTAGCCCTATTTTTAGGGACTTAGTATTATCATCTCGATTACCATAAGTGGCAGATCCAGAGGGGGCGCACCGGGCGCGCACCCCCTGTTTATTTGTTGTTAAAACAAAAGAAAAAAATGAAATGAAACCCCGAAGTGGCACCAGAAATATTTCTTGCGCCCCCCTCCCCCTTTACGGAATTCCTGGATCCGCGCCTGCATATTATGAATTATATCATCACTATAGGCCTATATTGTGTACCAATATCACTGCTGAATGCTGTCGTCATTATTTTTATTATTTCTATTATTATCACATGACTATCAATATCATCAACATTTTTTTTTGCACTGTTTAATATCATACTGAAATACTAACAGTTTCTTTCTTTTGAAAAAAAAAAACACAGCTACAGCAGGTCCTATAATCATAGGAGCCTCAAGCATTGCACTATTGCATAGTACCCCGGCAACTACCCTCCCCCCCCCCCCCTTCTCACTTACACAATGAAGACTATCCTTAAAGGGGAATCCAGAGGCCAAAAATAAGTTAGTCGGACAAAAAAAAAAAAAGAAGTAAAATCTTATGAGTTCAACGGTAAAAATTTGACTGAAATCGGATGAAAAAAAAAAAGTGATGACATTTTGAAGCTTTGCTGATTTCTGCAAAACAGTTTTTGTACAGTGGATATGAATATGCAAATGAATGAGCTAACCATGTCATAAACTCACAGTTTTCCATTGATCGTGTACACAAAAAAACAAAAAAAAAAATGACGAAAACTAACAACGTTTCTGTCATTGAAGTCTGAAACATGATGTTATTCCAGGTTGAATAGCTTCAGAATAGTAATCAGTTAGATATATCAGGATTTGAGCCTTGGGCATAATTGCGTTTGCATGAAAGACTGGAAATTTCAAAATTTTATGTACAAACTATAATGGCAAGTTGTGAGGGGATGACATGCTCACTTCCTATTTGCATATTCATATTGACCGTTCAAGAACTGTTTTCCTGAAAAATTACCAAAACTTCAAAATGTCATAACTTCCTTATTTTTCAACCGATTTCGATCAAAATTTTACCGCTGAACTCGTAACATTTTATTCTTTCTTATCAGACTAACTTATATTTGGACTGGATTCCCCTTTTAACTGGTAAGTAAAAAAAAGTGATGTATTATACACGGCCGGCTCCACGTTTTTAAAGGTGTGTGTGTGTGTTTGGGGGGGGGGGGGGGGGGGGGGGGGGGGGGGGGGGGGAGGGGATATTTCTGATGGCACTTCCGGGGTTTCATCAGCTATTAAAATAAAGAAAAAAAAAAAACAACCCAAAAACAATCTAAATCAAAGACAAAAAACAATCAGCAACTTTCTGCTGCCACTTCCAGGTTTTCTTCAGCTGAAAAGCAACAAAATCGCTCCGATACAACTTTGCAATCGGCTTCCAATCGACATCTACTATCAACAACAACAATAATAAACAACAAAACAACAACAACAACAACAACAAATTAACCATTCTGTCTGGTTCCACTTCCGGGGGTTTAAAAAAAGAAAAAACAGAAAGAAAGAAAAAAAGTGGGGGCCCCAAGTGGTTACACCCTATGTATTCATATGAGGACCCCTATTATGAAAAAAAAAAAAAAAGAAGGAAAAAAAAGAAAAAAATGGGGGCCCCCTCCCCTCTTCCCCCTCCCCCGGGTTGCGCCGGCCCTGTTATATATCGAACTTCCGCTACAATCCACAGAAAGCATCACAATAAAATAGGAAGGCGGAGGGAAAAATAAAATATTCAGCCCTCTTTATCCTTGTCTTGCCTGCACGTCCCATCTTTCCTTTGTCCCATTAGGGAGAGGTGTCATCTGGCTCAGCACCCTCCCAGGATTTCTTCCGATCCCCCGGTATTTAGATTCGTGTGAGCATCGAGGGTCATGCCATGTCATATTTGCACATTGATCCGAGCCCCGTGTTCGCAGGATCTCGACAGCAACCAACAGGCAACCTTGCGCAGCTACACCCCCCCCCCCCCCCCCCCCCCATAACAGACACACACACACACACACACCAGTGGCGGATCCAGAGGGGGGCGCAGCCGGCGCACGCACCCCCCCCCCCCCCCCCCCTTATTTTTCGTTAAAAATAAGAAATATTAGTTGCCCCCCCCCCCCCCCCCCTTTACAGAATTCCTGAGGGCCCTGTTTCATAAAGCTGTTCGTAAAGTTGCGAACAGCTTACGAGCGACTGGTGATCAGTTCTGATGCACTATACATATCAGAATTTCCATAATTCAGCACAAGAACTGATCACCAGTCGCTCGTAAGTTGTTCGTAACTTTACGAACAGCTTTATGAAACACCCCCCCCCCCCCCCCCGATCCTCCCCTACACACACACACACGCACATGCACACACACAACACGCGCAAGCACTCACGCACACACACACATACTTTCACATACCACTGAATTTCCCCGATAGCTTGAACAAAATATTCATCTTTTTTTTTTTTCTCAGCGGAACCAGGTTTAAATGATTTATCGTTAAAAATATTAAATGTCATGAAGGTAGGCAGGGCGGTGATGTGGAGCAGACGGAGAGATCGAAATTAGAATCACGTTACTTTGTTGTCGTGTTATCGGCACCTCTATTAACATATCGCTAGACAAGTTTGGTATCCAAGCTACCCATTGGTCAATAACCTCCATGTGAGTGATACGTCACACATTATCGTCAATCTTCAAACATGGCTGAACAGGGGAACAGGTAGCACAACACTGGCAACATGTAAGAGTAACAAGAAATGGAGTAAACATAGCCAACAAGTCGCATTAATTCAAAGAAACGAGGATTCTGGTAGCTTAAGATCTTAGCTACCAAAAAATTAAGGTGTCACTTGGGGAATAAGGTCTTCACCGTCGCATTTCCTGGAGATATTGGGACAAATTGAATCTGCGAAGCTCATCTTTCGCGTTTGCTCTGCTGCCACTCTCCAGCTTGAACACTCGAACAGGCAGCGACGTGCTATTGGAGCCTTTCCAGCGGCGGCCACATCCGCATCATATGAATGAACCAAACCTGGCCGTGGAGTTAATAGCTGTACAGGAATCACAACATCGAACAAATATCGCACCGACTTGGCACTGTTAAATCTGAACATAAGCAAGTCACTGTAAATAACGTAATCATGATGGCCGAAGATAATGAATTATTGAGTGCGTCGGAAATCATCAAAGGTGAGGAATAGTCAATAGACAGTGGATCTGAAATGACTTAGGGCCTAATATTATTTTTCATCTTGTTAAGTTGGTTGGAAAACTAAGCTGTTCACCCAAATTATATTAAATTGGATTGCTAAACTGTTCGATAGTTTCTGGTGTCTGTCAGTTTTGTTGGCCAAGTAACTGGAAGTGGGAAAATTTTATAACAAGACTGATACCACAAGACCTTAATTTAACTCTGACAAAGTTGTGAGCATCTGCTATTTTTTTTTTTTTAAGAGGTTTAAGTTTATAACATGTTTAAAATATTGTGCATGTAGGCCTAGGCCTAGGCCTACTAAAATAGTTAGGCTTCAGCCGCAGCCTGTTTCAGTGGGAGATGTTCTTCAGTAGGTTCTACACTGGTACAGCGCACTCCCGTTATACGAACACGGTTAGAACTCTTAGTCTAACGTTAGAAATATAACAAAATTTTGCTGTCACAAAGTAAAAATTTGGGTCCCAAAATCATCGTCACTGAAGTCTATGGAACTTGTTACTTGTTACTTGTTGCAGTAATCCCATTCGCAGCTCCAAGGAAGCTATACCAGGATGCAAATCGTGTCATGTGCCAAAGTGACAAGGTTGTTTGTGTCTCTCTTATGTTACGTTATGTACAAAAATTTGCTATAATGAACACGGTTATAGCGAAATTTTTGTTATAACGAAATCTGCATGGGCGGACACACCCCATGCCATGCTGTGCAACAAAATCTTGATTTTTTTAAATTCTTTTTTAATGCCTTAAAGAATGATGTTATTGTAACGTAAATTCTTCTCATTCATCCAGTCGAAGTACAAGATCAATAATTAGTGGAATCAAAAAACTGGAAAACAAACTCACTGTTGCGACGTTTCGCCAATAATTATCAATTTGCTTCTTCGGGTGAAGAAGCCAATTGATAATTGGCGAAACTTCGCAACAGTGAGTTTGTTTTCCAGTGTTTTGATTCAACTATTATATTGAGCTTTAAAGAATGTTGCTTTTTCGTTATCATGTGACAGATAAGATGGAGTTCATTTGTTGCAGGTTGATAGTGACCCAGATACTCTTTAGAAGCTGCATCAACCTGTGCATGCTTGCATGGACATTCTTCTGTCTAGAAATGCCCTCAGTTTGAACATTTGTTGTATTTTTTTTTTAAAACAAAAATTGAACAGTGAGTCTTGATAAAGATCATGAGGAACAAATTGTACATAAAGCTGGTAGAAATAAAAATAAAAAGAAAATCAATGCATTCAGCCATTTGTGAGAAATAGGGATTTTATGCAAGTGATAGTTTTTCACCTTTTTCTACCTTCTTATGATGTACTCTCTTGCAGATCGACTGTACTTTGCAACACTAAGGAACAAACCAAGAAGCACTACAAACACACACTACTTCAGTATTGATGATGAGCTGCAATATGAAAAGTAAGTTCTGAGTTGTGGTGTACAGTCTCGTACAAATTGTAGATCTAGTACAGTGTACATTGCACAGAAAATGTACGATATGTACATGTGTATGTACATACTGTTAACACCTATCGCAAGTCTGTCATCATAATGAAATATCAGTGTAGTTTGTGCAAGTTGTACTTCCATGTCTAGAACTTTGAAATTTACATGTACGGTAGATGTCTGATTTTAAAGCCCCGTGCTTCCCATCAAAAAAAGAAAGTCATGCGACAACCAGCTATTAATGACTACAACATTAAGCTTTTTTCCGAAAGTCCATGTTGTGATTGGTTCAACTGCAGTGCTTTTTACAATGTACGTATGTTCTGTGAAATTGTTGTGATTTTGGTGTTTGTTTTTTTTTTTTTTGGGGGAGGGAAGTTGCAATGTTAGTCAAGTATACAAATGCTTTACCTTTCCTTTTTTTCTTATTAAAAAAAAAAATTGAAAACTGTCTTCATTTTGATATTGAGCTGCTGAAGTGTAGATCTGGTGAAATATTGTCTTTTACTACATTATACATTTATTGAGATATTTGCTTCAAATGTAATTTGTTGTACATTCATGGTACATGTAAATCATTTTTTCTCTGCATTTACTGCATATTTTACAAGGGTGTTTACAGATAACGCAAGTTTATTCACCAAAATTATAATTCTGCAAATACAGTGGCTGTACAGAATGTGAGCCCTACTGATGAATTTGCACAAATTCTAGCTAAAATTCCTGTAGATTGTAATACTTATTATTTAAGCTTAAGATTGAGCACAATGCACAGATTACACTCCATTGTAGTGTTAACATCTAAATCACATTTTATTCGTAATTCATGATACAGTCGTGCACACATTAAAATACTACTAAGAGTACGACATTTACAGCCGTAGGCCTACACGTACTGTACATGTAGGCCTACACGTACTGTGATCAAATGAGAATTTCAAGCAGTACTTGAGGGGACTGCAGTGGGCTTCTATGCTCCTCAACAGCAACAGTTACCAAATATGTGTGAATAATATTGATAATACACTTGGTGTGAACTCTAAATGAAGTCCAACTGCTCACCTGTGTTGCTCAACTAAAATTTTGGTTTACTATTCAACAGTATTTGAAGTAGACTTCAATGATTGGGTTTGTGAAATTAATGATAGCAATTTCATGATAAGTCAGACACAACATACATTGTAAAATGAGAAAGTTACATGATAGTGATAGAATTTCAAAGTTTTTGTGTTTCACAGAATGGCATCAGATGTTGATCAAAAGTGTATGCAAAGTAAAAGAGGTAATAATGTCATCACCTCACAACTCACCCATTGATTTTAAAGGGTGTGTACAGTTCTGGTCGAGGTGAGGATTTAGCTTTTAACATTTTGCAAGATATTCAGAAACCACTCTATGAGATGTCAAAGATCATGCAATTCTAAAGGGTATCAAAAGTTTATTTGATGAAAATCGGTTTTGAAATGGCTGAGATATCCAAAAACAATGTGAAACAAAGAGATCCTAATAAAGTTGGGGCATGTCGCCTTTTATTATTATCACTTTTTTGGATATCTCAGCCATTTGAAAACCGATTTTCATCAAATAAACGTTGAATCCTTCTTAAAATTACATGCTCTTTCATATTTCATAAGAGGTTTCTCATTATCTCACTTAGAAATGTTCAAAACATGAATCCCCCCTCAACCAGTACTGTACAGTCCCTTTAATCTTACACAGAAAGTGCTACAAAACAACGTATTTGATCAACAAATTTTAAGCAGGATACTCATCTTGAATTTGAAGTTAGTATTTCTGGGTTATTACAAGACTACTATTCATGTTTGATGGAAAGGATACAACGGTCTTCAAAGGAGTACCTGTAATTGAATTATTGAATTCACTTCACGAAAAAGGAAATTTTGTTAAGATTTGAATGAAGGTCAATCATAGACGTGTGAGACCTTGACATCTTCACTTTCTCCAGTTTTTCAGCAGTACATTGTAGTTGCACTTAGTAGCGCTATTTCACAAAAAACATATCTGTGAGACTTAGATTCAATAGCTTACTGTAAAACCAGAAATGTTTGTGTGCATTTTAATTTTGTGAGAGCCAGAATTAACAAAATCAAATCCCATGCAAAAATTATTGTCTTATCCTATTCATTGAATATCGGTGGCAATTTGCGAAAATTTCATGCAGAGAAAAGGTCATCGGTTCCGGTTCATGAAAATGTCATATTGCGAAAATATCTTATTTTGATGAAAACTCTACAAATGTACTAGATATCTATACACGTTTGTACATTGTTCATCTTATTTTACACTATGTATTAATAAAACCAACTTGAATAAGCTGTGAAATTGCACTTTAGAGGGCAAGACATTCATTGTAACGGTCTGTATCGATGGCCTAATGAACAGGATGTTTTGCTCAACCCTGTGCATCCCTGGAGAGGGGAAGTTCCTCATTTATAGCTCTACCTCTCTTGGGGCAACTTGTGGTTCCCCTCCAAGTATTCTCCCCTCACTTTCTCCTTCCCCCATATGTGTGTGTAATCTCATGCACATTCTTCACACGTTTTCTTATTTCATTCCCATACAGTTGTAGGTATTATGAGACTTTCGATAATAGTTTTAGGCAAGGGAATCTTAAAATTCTTTACAGAATTGTACCATTTATCAAAAATGTCAGTGTACAATTTGTATAAAAATGCTGAAATATACATTTTAGATCTGATGCTTTCTGGACATCGTAATATTCTCTACCCAGACATTCCTGATTGTTCATTGTGGGCAGAATATTAAGTATGAAAGGGATATTGGTGGAGATGAGGATTGGGCTCTTAAACCTTTAGCAAGATACCAAGAAACCACGTATGAAATACAGAGCATACCATTCTATGAGGAATTCAAAGTTTGTTTAGTGAAAATCAGTTTTGAAGTGCTGAGACTTCCAGAAACAAAGTATTACAAAGCAATCCTAATAAAAGGTGGGTTGCCATTATCTCACCCAAAATATTAGAAACCTTAAGTTACATGTACTTTGTTGTAGGTCTCAACCAAAACTACACACAGCTGTTGCGTATAGGATCCCTTTAAGCAATACTTTGCAGGTGTGTTTACCCGCTTACACAACTTGTGAAAAAAAAGAACAAACATTGTACTCTACTCAAACACTGTACTCTTTACCAACTACATGTGGTCAGAGATTGAACTTTATTTTAGGGTCAATCCACGTAGTGCAAAACAAGCCAATACAGTAAAGGTCTTAGAACAAGCAAAGGTTCATGTCTTTGATACTTCAGCAGAAAATGTAAACAAAGATGCAAGGGAAGTGATATATTGTAAGGCACAAAATTGGAAACAAGAATGTCAGACATTGCTTTTTATAAGTTTTGAAAGTGTAATGAAATTTATAATTTTTATTGCATGGCAGATATTACATAAGAAATTCCTCTTAAACTGTATGTGATTAGCAAGAGATACAACATTGTATGTTTGATTTAATAGTGAATAGTACAGTGTATCAATGTGTATGCTCATCTACAATACAAGTGTATATGGCATTTTCATCCATTTTCAAATTTTTATTGTCAACAGCTTCTACGCAGATTTTGGCCCTCTCAACCTTGCACTGTTATATCGTTACTGCTGCAAGTTGAACAAGAAACTCAAGGTAAGCATACATGTACATGGTGCTTTTTGCTTGCTTTTGACCTGGCTTTGTAGTACATTCATGATCATCAGTGTGTTTAATATTTCCTTGAGGAATACTCTCAATTTCACTATTAAGTGGCAGATGTCTGGTTAGTTACAGTATGTATTGTACTTAAGTTATGAATAAAGGTGATGAAATGGTAGTCAATGAACAACAAAAGAAATGTGTCAAATTTATTACAATTTAAGTGTGTTTTCAAATGTACAGGTATGAATCTTTATAGCAATTTGTATTCATGGTACAGCTTACTACGTTGTATCTGTTTAAGAGGAGCCTCTCCTCCCATATCTGAGAAAGAAAGAAAAAAAAAAAAGGAAAGAGAGAGAGAGAGAGAGAGGAAAAGATAGACATGCACTGGTGCAGAGAGATAGAAGAAAAATGAACACTGCATACCTTGTATGTTGTTGTTGTTGTTGTTTTGTATGTGTGTTGTTTTTTTCATTAACCTCGCTCATCCAAAGATGTACCAGTAAATAACTTGATCTTGCAGATGGGTTTGTCCATCCATATGAAGGTGGATTTGCTTGACTTGCTATGTACTTTTAACCTGTGGCAAAAACAGACTTCCTGTCTCACACACTGGTAATTCATGCCCCAATTCACTGCAGTCTGTTTCACTTTAATCTGCCCTTGTCCCTGATACACAGGAGGACCAAACAATTATCAAATTACAGAAAATGAAGCCAAATTTAAAACTGATTTGCTGCTATGATTAGAATACTGCCAACACTTTATAGCCCTAGTGCATGTTTATCCTGTTTTCAGACGTGGAAATGTGCCCCAAGCTTGTTTTCTTTCATTTACAGGATCAAATTATATTATGACTGAAGGTCATATCACATGGCTCATGTGTCAAGAGATATTAATGTTTTAAAGGAATAAATTGGTACTGTAGTTATGCCTCATGTAGGGCATAAGAACAGTTTAATAAGATTTAAACTGTAGGCCCTATAACAAACATTATTAAGGTCAGAATACTTGGTTTTTCACTTTCAGAATGACAATCTTGAGAAGATTAATCAGATCTGTTTGCTAAATTACTGTTTCCCAATTACTGATGCATATTCATTCATGAATAAGAATTCAGTCCATTGGCATTTGATCAGAACTGACAGAATGAAATTTGACTGTTTTATGAAATCCAGCAAAGAGTATGAATTGTAGCAAATCTATTCAAGTCAGTTTCACGCCTCATTCCTGCATGCCCATCAGTACAGCTGGCAATGACCCATATATTCCCAGTGGGGGAGTTTAAATGCCTCTCAATGTCTCATGCTTCTGTAGTTTTAAGTAAACACTCACTGCGCATTGTATATGCCATAGTCATTCACAGTAACTGGGCCACTGAGCGCCCTTTGCAACAAATGGAGCTGTGTGCATGTTGGGATTCACTGATGCATGAATGAAAGGGTGATACAAGTATAAGTTAAGAAAGCAAGAGTTGCATTGGCAACATACATCAGAATGTGTTCAGTGATGTACATTTTATAGTGAGTTCCATCGTGCACACAGTCGGAAGCTGAGTGTATCAAAGAGAGCAGCAAACTCTTTAGCCCACCTCCTTGAGTTTATTGATCAGTCAAAAGTCCAAAGTGCTGCCCACTGCCCTACATGTATGTGTAGTTGACTACAAAAATTTAATTATCCAGGTAATCAATGATTGTGGGTTTATGGATGCATAGTCTATCAGGCCCTTGGCAACTGGTAATGAGAAGCTGATGTAGCAACAATCAGCCAAACATAGTGTGTGTTGCCCCATACTTTTAAAGTACAGTGTATGCACAAATTGAATACATGTAGGCCTACATGCAAGTAATCACTAAAGTCCAGTAAAATAATCAGTATTTGGACTCTCAATGCTAGCAAGGGGAGAGCGAGTAGGTGAGCAAAAGAAGAAGAAGAGAGAGAGAGAGAGATGTGTCGATGGAATGTGAGAGTTTATTGATAAGTATTTGTACATGTTGTAATTTAGCACAATTTTCAGTCATTGCGCTTTGAGCTGTCATTGCATACAATATCGTACCTGTGTGTATTCTAGAACAAGAAATACTTATTTATAAGGTTATGTAGGTACAATTGCATTTATTGCAGATTGCAGATTGCAGATATGTCGAGTATATATCGTCTACATGTAGATACACTGTAAACTGCAAGAATGTTCTTTATTAGTTTGAACCGTGTATGATAAATGTAGAGATTACCCCTACTGTAAAACGAATGTTCGCATGCATTTTAATTTCGCTAATTTCGCGAGTGCCAAGATTCGCGAAATTAAAATGCACGCGAAAGTTCGTGTCTACACTATGTGCATTGAATGACAGTGGCAGTTCGCAAAAATTTCATGCCGCAAAAGAGGCCGTCGGCACCAACTCGCGAAAAATTCATGCCGCGAATATATCATGTTTTACAGTATACACTACACTTTTAAAGATGTTGGGCACGGAAATGATGTCAAGATGCTTTATCAGTCTCTATATAATGTATACAATATATTCTTTAGGAACAAGGGGGAAAAATAGTCTATCCTTCAGAGAGATCTGTCAATGTGTGCTTACGGCCTGCTACATGTACAACACAGGTCGTCAGCATTGAGCGACAGTATTCAACCTATTGCGGTGACATCAAATCATTGGGTGTACATCCTAGCAATAATTCCATGTGTGTTGGCTTCAATAGCTCTACCCCAGCAGGTGTTACTTTGTTGAGATTACTGCAATCACAGAAAAATGTCAGCCAAAAACAAACTATTTCTGGTACACAATATTATTTGTTGGATTTGAGTTTAATGCAGAGTCAGGCGCAGATTGTACATAATGTTCATGTACTGTATAGTATGCTGTTATTTTCGCATACATATTTTCGCGAATGAGGAGGTCATAGGCATTTTTGCAAGATGTTGTTTTTACAAATTGATGCCAGCACTAACATACTTTATACATGTACACTATTACCCTAGCTCATGGAGATATTTTCGCGTGTTGTTAAATTTGCGATCCAACTGTGATTCGTGAAATTCACGAAAATTAAACCCTCGGGAAAATAACAGTAGGCCTACAATATTTTGAATGCACCAGCAGGTCAGTCACACACTAGAGGAGTCATGTTTACTGTTGTGTTGTCAATTTGACAACACAACACAAAATTCATAATCCCCGTTCCTGAGGAACTGCTTTCAACCTGCTGAAAAGTTTATTGCTGAGTACAATGTTCATTTTGTAGTCACTACCCTATACTGTACATGTTTTGTACATGTGTAAGTTGTATTTTCTTGTGATAGACGTGAAAAACTTGGATTGAATGATGAATTATAGCTTCAGTTTGTTCATTGTTTGGTGGTGCATGTTGCAGTTCCTCAGTTTTTAAATGTTTTTTTTTTTTTTGTTAGGGGGAGGGGATTTATGAAGAGATAAACACCTGCTTTTTTATGAATACAGTACATACAGTACAGTGTACATATAAACATTTGTATGTACTAGGGGCAGTTAGGATATCATCATTCCATCCCATGATATTTCCATATCCATCAATTAGTGCTTGATTTCACCTTATTTCATGAAGAATATAGATGACATTGTAAAAATAGAAAAAGATGTGTCTGGACAATATCTGGGATGCCTACAATGTACAGAAATTTGCGAAGTTTGTAATGTTACTTTCATACATGCATTATCTTATTTTCCTAGTCGACATCACTCAGCCGGAAGAAGATCGTCCACTATACTACATTTGACAGCAAGAAAAGGACAAATGCCGCATATCTCATTGGAGCCTACGCAGTAAGAAAACAAAATGTTATATTGCTCTTGAATGTTAAATACATTGCACACAATGTGTACATTGTTCATGCTACAATGGAGCACATGATAAAAGGGTACTTGTACTCAATGCTTTTGTTTACCACTGTAATGGCATATATCCCACATAATTCCTGTTTCCGTTTATTAGAAAGGACTGCTAAACAAGGGATATTTTAGTGGTGGTTTGGATAAATGCCATGAACCACAACCTCAAAAATAAACCAAGACAATAAAGATTAAATCTCAAAAAGTCACCGACATTGTACTTTGCATCCTACTGGATGGCACCTAAAGTAGCTTGAATAGCAATATAATTGCAATCATTTGCATTGTAACTGTTAAATTAATGTCACTAGATACAGTACCTGTATGTGTATAGTGTACATAAAGACCATGAGTATGAATTTCACATTGCTGGGATTGACCATAATGTTTCTTTCTTTTATTGCGCCAGCAAAGCACTACTGACAATTCGAGAGCAGAGCCTTGAAGAAATTGTTCCAGTTCTGAACATACAAGGTGCAAGTACAGATGTATAATCTGGTACATTGAATGCAGGATAGCATAGACTGAAGGAGATAGAAAAGCTTGTTTGTAGGCAGGCACCCTACAGCCTGTAAACAAGATTGCATTCCAGTCTGGCCATCTTGCTAATCAAATATATTGCGATTGTCCACTAATGAGGACACTTGCCACAAATTGGATGCCGGTGTAACAGTGATTACCTCCTCATTACAGGTGATTTACTTGAGGCGCACTCCGGAGGAGGCCTACAGGCCGCTGGTGGCCGGTACCAACCCACCGTATCTTCCGTTTAGGTAAGCAATCATCTTGTCACTGTCACAATTTGAAGGAGGAAGTGGCTAACGTCTCACTTTGCAGCTGCTTGAATTACTCTCTGAGGTGGTTACGCAGACGTAGAGGAGGGAGTGTTTGTGTGTGTTACACTTTTATGTTTGCTTGTGGTTGTGGGCATTTGTGTATGAGTGCAAATTGATGAACAGTCTTGATGTTGTAAGGCATTAAAATGATCAGACACAATTAATAACATGTGACAGTGAGCTGAAGATAGGTGTTGAGTCGGTTGGTTAGTTCATTCCTTTAATTATATAATTGATTTCATGTTATTTCTTCCATAGTTAGCAGCGAGCGTGCTTTTAAATGAAGTATTACAAGGAGGTCCTGTTAATCGCCAACTGAATACAAAATGTGTAATGTGTCATTTCTTTGAAAAAGGAATTGTGCATTTGTATTCAGCTCGCATTAATTCCTGCGTTCAGTTTTGTTTGTGGCCATCGTACATACAAGCTGCAGCCTTCACATTGCAAGTGTGGTACAATAAATCTGTGTGCTCAAAGTGATGTGAGGTTAAGCTGTTCTACAGCAACTGTTTATTAGGATGTAATCTGTTAGCACTTTTAATTGCATGTTTGATGTCCCTAGAAGTGCACATAACCAAAAAACTATGTGTGGGATGGACTTAATCAAAACAGAGTCCGACCAATAAGTGCATTGATCTGTTTATCCACCACAGAGCTAATTTCCGTTTTGCACTGTCATTATCCATATCAGCACTAGATTCAGTGGAAATTTGATCCAGAGTCTGCAATGTAAATTTCTATTCTATTTGAATAGAGTCAACTGAAAGATGTCCCAAGAATTAAAGAATGGATGAGGATACTCCAGATGCATTCTAATTTCTTATAGCTTAACAATAAAAATTTGATATGATGCTAAATGCTTTTCACATGACATAGTGATCATAGCGTCAATGATTATAGATTATACAATTAAAAAAAATAGAGATTCAATCGGATTTGCATTGAGGAAAATGAGGTGATGTATCATAATAGTTGAAAACCCTTTCAACACGGCTTGTGTTACTCTACAATACAGATCCAGCTGTACAATGCAGGCCTACAATTTTAGTAGTAATGCACAATACATACTAAGCATAGATTGGGGGATGTTGATCAAGGTCCAAATACTGATTTTTTTTAGGCCCATTCATACAGACAAAAATATCCTGCTAACTGCCCATCGCAATAATTTTTCTACCAAGCAGCCCATGCCCAATGTTTGCTGAAATAGTGACCCTTGCCCTTGTGTTGGTGTGTTCATGTGAAGTGTGTTGTGAATGTTGTGATGAAACATCTCATAGGTTTTTTTTTTTCTCCAACATTTTATACACTCACCTCAAAATTATCACTCTTTTCTCAAATTATTGTGGTAATTCGGAAATAGTCACAAGATTTCTTGATTTTGATCGAGATGCTGTTGGCGCTATTTAATGAATCTCTACGTCCAACAGGCAAAAATGTCGAGATTTAGATCAAGATGCAAATCTTGAGATCTGTATCCCGCAGATTCAATTTCATGTCAGTGTGAATCCCACTGTACAGTAGCTTCAATGCTGGGGTTGGAACTCCTTGCCCTGCAGCCAAGCTCTGCTGCCCTATTACTACTACCCTTGGGCTAATTTTAGCAAACCACAGACACACATGACTACTCCCAGTAGAGGACCGCGTACTGTTTCCTCCATTTACTGCCAAGGCATTCAGACAGGTGGACCCCAGTGGCCTAGTCGTAGGTCCCAGAGAAAGCATCTAACCATGGGGCCTTTATGTTGTGACTAGAAGTGGTGATACATGTAACCGCATCATTTTCATCCAAAATGAAAGTTACATGTCTCCCATACAAGCAAATCCTGACACTTACATTGTAACTCACTAATCTTCCACTCCCAACTTTCTCCTATGATTTGCATCAAAAATTTGAACCTGATTGGCTGATGATGTGTCATGTATGAACTAATTTCAATTATCCAAACAGGGTAAAGAGAGAAATAGTTACGTTTATTGTGTTAATTAATGTAAAGCCCAAACAGGAATGTACATTGTATAGTGTAGAGGATGGGTTGTCTGTGTACAACTACAGTCAAGCTGTCCTTAATGTTGTATTTGTATAATAGACAGCCCTGACTTGCAACATGTTAGAACCTCTTTATTTTAATAACAAACTTGATGGGGGGGGGGATGTTTTTGTCTTCTGTCACATGAAAAATAAAGATAGTGGCTGAAGAGTAATCAGCATGTTTTGTTTTATTTTGTTTTGCTCTGGCAAAGCAAAAAGTTAACCATCTTTGATTTCAGTTTCTAAAGATAGAAGTGTATACCATTAGTTTGGCACTGTAAACATTGAATGCCTGCCAACAGCAGTGTTTGTGCAAGACATAGAAGTATCTGTGGGAAGTGATAAATTCTGGAAGTGCACTGCTTTATGTTTGCTCATCCAATGCATTGCACGTACAGTCGGCAATGTAAGCCTACTGTACATCCCTACAAGGATGGTACATGTAGTAATCCATTGTGATAGATTCTGTGGGCATGCCAACCAGTATTAATATCTGTGACACTGAATGTTCTCCTGTTGTTGAAAGTTGATGGCATGTAGCGCGTGGTAGGGTGCATTAATTGGATGTTACAGATGCAGTCAGAAATGATGACAATATAATACACATAGATAGTACATACAAGTACATTGTACAAATTGTGTACATGTATGTCACACCAATACACATTATCTCTCACACATTGTCTTGCATTCTCGGCCAGTCAAAATTGTCTGCACACAATTCCCATGGCCCTTAAATTGTGATACATGGTTAGAACTGCATTTCCAGAAGATGTCAAAGTAAGAAAATATACAGCACTTGTAACGTTCGTATTTTAAACACTGTATACATACAGGTGTACATTATATTTACAGTAATGGCATTACACTTTTGTTTGTTCATGTACATCCTGTTGAGGAGACCAATCCTTGTGATTCTTCTTTTAGGCTGATAATCAGGGAGCTGTGACACGCCCTTTGTTGTATTGTCCATCCTTGATCTCAGGATTAGGATATTTTCAGAGAGTGTATTGGCAGAAGTGTGGGGACAGATTTGTCGCTGAGGTCTAAAAATAACTGATCATGTCTGTGTTGTGAGGTGGGTGGCATGTGTGTTCTGTTAGGGTGAAAGACAGTAGAGGGGTGTGTGGGTGTGTTTAAGACAGACTCTTCACATATACTGTATCATGTGAGAATATGAGATACACTTCAAGGAAATACACATTGTTCATATGGTGTATGTACTGATAGTGCTGGCAAAATTGTTAAATTGGATGACCATTATTTGACCATACAGTCTTGTAACATTTTGCTTTGTGGATTTGGCAAAAATATGTCTGATGTGCACTGAATTTTGGAGAAACTTTGCGCTGAAAATTTTAAGATGCATGCAATATATGTACAATGTATTGATAAAATGTGCCATCTAACCATGCAGTGAGTTGAAAAATTTCCAGGAAGGGAGTGTAATGAACAACCAAGCCTGCATTTCGAGTGGAAACATGTAAGTGCAGTTTGGAAACCATTTAGAAATATTCAAAGGAAGGCATGGATTATAGATGTACATCTGTAATAACTTTGTGCAGTTGCCATTGAAAAAGACTGGCATTACCACAGTGGCTTCTTTCATGCACAATGTATTCAAAAGTTAAAGCATGTAATTGTTTTGTTTGCAGTTACTTCAGGGAACTGAGAAGTTATGAATTACTGCATGGCAGGAGACAGCAAGCATTTTAGTACTGGCATTTAGGGTGGGGATGGGTAGGAATCATGTGGAAGGGTAGACGATGGAGAAAGGAGTTTGTAATGTCATGTGTCATTGTCAGGCATGCATGAAGAATGTCGTCAATAGACAGGAATAGACTTGGATTAACCAATATTGTCATGTGCATTGATAGATTAACAACCTTCCAGCGTATTCTTAGAACCCTTTCAACTGACGTTAGATTGAAGTCATAAACAAACTCAAGTCCTTCACGTTTGTATGTGCACCGTGATTCTTCGAGGTTTAGTTTTGGAGTATCATGCTTTATTGGGTGATCATCCCCTCATTTGGCAGTGACATTGATGAGATTCAACAGGCAACAGTTCACACATTGTCATAAACTTCCAGTCAATGTCTGTTCCTCAAAGCTTAGAGTAAAACAAAGTGTAGCTGATATTGGTAGGTTATTTTCTGAACTGTCTCTAAAGCGAATAATGTGAGAAATGAGAAAAATATACATTTTTTTACCTCATTGACAGGATTTTTTTTTTTTCACATCTCTCCTACATAGGGTTTGTTCAGCGTGGTTTTCTTGCTTTCAAATGTATACATGCCAGACTCATCAGAAGTAAAAATTCATTGTGATATTTCCGTGTTACATAAATACAAGCTTTTTAGCGTGCCAATGAGAGAAAGCGTAACAGGCTAGAAAAGTGTAAGGATAACTCAAGCAGCCAGTAGATGTGCATTATGTGTTCTTAAAGGTACTAGCCCACATTTGCAAACCCACGAAAATCAAAACTGCATAAAACAGGTCCAATATGACTTCAAGTACAAGTTATAACAGTAACATACCTCACCTGTTGCTCTTTGTCTATACCATTCGATAAAAGAGAGAAAATCATTGTTTTAAAATTAATTTTCAAACCGGGTCAACCCGACCCAAAATCGAATTACGAGCGCGGGCTAGCCACGTACATTAACTTACACATGTATCGCATGCATGTAGTACGTGCGTGGACCGGAGCTAGCGAGCGTTTTTATACGCATGCATACGGTGCATTTTCATTTATTTTTATGAAAGTAATGGACTAATTGGAGCGAAATTTTGCACAGGTGTTACAATCATACCCAAACTCCATGCTAACTATGAGACCAATTGCTGCAGGTTTACAAATGTGGGCTATTACCTTTAAGCCCTTCCTGATCAGGGCTCCACACTAACTTTTATTTTTGGTGGCCCAAAGGCAAACATCCGACCTCTTTGGTGGCCCTCTTTGGTGGCCCGATCACGCCACCAAATTCTTCATTTCTGAAATTTTGGTGGTCCGACGTGCGTTTTTGGTGGCCCTGGGCCACCGGGCCACCGTTAGTGTCGAGCCCTGCTGATGTGTTGTTGTCAAGGTGAGTCAAGTTGACATTCTCCATTGCATTTGAGTTAATAGGGAGTTTTCGATTGGGTGAACGAGAAGGTTTGACGCCGAGCGCAAGCGTTTGTCAAGGCGTCACGTCTGTATGTTGACCCTCTGCTGAAAAATATTTCGATTTCGGGCGTCACATCTTGCGGCGTGTGCTGGGGGCTACCTGTGCCTTTGGTGCATAGCTGTGCGGAATGTGTGACTTGTTTTTTTACTTGTAATATTTATTTTGTCTTTGACTAGATGCCAAATAAGTCTCCTCTGTAGGGGATGAATTATGTGGATTTTAAAACATGATGCATGTTTATATTTGCAGTTGCAAATTGCAGAACAGTGAAAGCGGGCAAATAAAGTAGGTACCAGAGGCTGTAGTTTGTATGTCAGCGCTGCTGCTGTGACGTATCAAGATCGTAAGCTTTCATGTAATTGAATTATTAATATTCTCTCAAAAGAAATAGGAAAACAGGTGAACTGAGTACAAATATCCTGAGAGTTGTCCTGCTCTTTCGCACGATTTCGTCTATCGCGAGAGGAGTGTGACGTCATAGATAAGGCGGCTTGAGCGCGGCGCGAGTGAATTGGGTAGATGGTGATATCTGGGGTGAATGCGTTAGAAAATTGGGTGATGAGCTGAGGGTCGACACTCACGCGTGCGCAGTACGTAAATGCATATAAATATGCAGTACGTAATATGTCATTGCACGGTGACGCCGGGCTCAACGTGCAAATCAAAAAGTGCCTATTAACTGAGGCAGACCTTAGACTGGCTACCCATCTCCATTCAGGGGCCCCCAGAGAATGGATTGTTCACCTTGTACATTGTCAATCCTGGAGCCTATGTTCTCATGACAACTGGAATAACATGTTCCTTTGCCCTTGAACTACATCTATGAAAGCAAAGAATGCAAGGATAACATGTTTTGCAATGAGCAGTGGCAGAAGTGAAAGATATTGTAATTGATTGACAAATTGCCCGTCATCAATGGTAAAGAATTACAGATTATTTATTGTTTAGAGTAATAGTCCTGACAAATGCATAATAGGCATGTTCTTTCAGAGCAGGTACCCACCTGTATTTACGCCTATATTTACGGCAGTGAAGGGCAATTTGTCAATCAGTTGCAATAAAAACCAGTTGATGCAAGAATCATGCATTTGAATAAAAGACGCAGTACCCATTTTTATACAGGATATAAAGAACCATCACTGGCTAGTGGATATATGATACCTCTCTAGCGATCAGGTTGTGGGTTCATATCCCCCCTGAATATGTCTTTTAAAATGCCCATGATTTTTAACATTGGTGATACTAGCACTGAATAGGTGCTTAACTTTATTTACATCAGTGAAGGGTAATTTGTTAATCATTTGCAATAAAAACAAGTTGATATAAGAATCATTATTTTGAATAGAAGCAAAGATCTCATAGTCGAAACCTCTTTCTCATCTTTCACTTCTTCGCAAGATTTGAAAAGGAATGGAAACAGGGGAAGTGTTGACCCAAAGAAAATGTAAGCATTGCTTTTTTGTTGATTGCAAATACTTTGTCGAATTATCAGTAGAATTATCCACAACAGCATGAGAACATGGCCTTATGTAAGGGGTTTTTTCATTGGTGAAAGCAGGGAGGTGATTCCTCTCACCTTGAATTTTTTGGGATAAATTTCTTGAATATAAATATTTTCACTTTAAAAAAGCAACCTGAGAAGTGGAAATAGACCAAAAATGTATAGTAAAGCTTCTCCAAGGCTTTAAACTATTTTTCTGTCACTCTCACTTTAAAAAAAAAAACAAACAAAAAACAAATACAAACAAAAACTAACCACAATACATAATACTGTAAAACAAGGAATGTTTGCGTGCATTTCAATTACGCGAATTTCGCTAGCGCTAACATCCGCGAAATTAAATTGCAAGCGAAAGTTCTTGCCCACACAATATGCATTGGATGCCAGCTTGGCAATTTGCGAAAACTTCATGCTGCGAGAAAGGCCGTCGGATCCAATTCGCAAAGTTTTCATGCCGCGAATATATTGTGTTTTATAGTATCCAGTTTGAACTTGTAGGACTCACAAGAAGTGATACATGTTGGTACATACTATGATAATGATTGGATTGTGGATTGCTGGCAATGACAAATACTCAGGCATACCGCAAGACTGCCAGGGATAAGGGAGAACAGCTTCTGTGCTGGAAATGTCAGGAGAAGATTGTGACCTTTCTCTCGGGCCTGACAGTACAAAAGGCTGTCTGAGGCAGTTGTATACCCTCAGCCCTCTGAGAGAGATGGGAGTTATGAAATTTTATCCCGTAATTGTTGTGACACAGTGCCTATTTACATTTTTTCCCCCTTCGTGCTGTAGGTGTTTTGTGCAGCATACTCAACTCTGAAATGATATGGCAAGCACAGGGCTAGTGCATGCTTTGAAAATGCTGAATGGCTTTCTTTTTTTTCTCTCTCTCTCAAGACCTTAAAACTCCATCTCATAGATTCTTTATTCTCTAGTGAAATGAATTGTTGCTCAGGAACGGTGATCAAACTGGAAAATGTAAAAGGGTAAATTTTCTGATATTCATGAGTGTCTTTTTAAAATTCATAAAGGATGTATTTAGAAGGAGAACTGAATTGAAACATAGCATGACTACCATGGCTTTCTGCACAATGTCTTTTGGCAGAGTGTTCTGGCAGTCCTGACCAAAATGTGAGTTTGGTCACTCCAAGTAACATGCCCCACTAAGTCTAGAAATGGAGACAGTGTTCAATAGAATTAAAGGGCTATTATTATCATCTTTTCTAGTCAATGGGCCGTTCAGTTGAAGAATAACAAATTTTTAGTGAACATTTATTTGACCTTCAAGCACATGTTCTGTAAAAGTGGAAACTTTGCGGTGTTGACATTTTCTGCGCAATCGGAAACTAGCGCAAAAATAAAGGCACACGTATATTTTTGCCTGCCATATGTTCCAGTAGTTTTGATTCTGCAGAATTAAAAACACGCGAAGCTCTTCTTACCTGGGTGAGCGCGAAAAGTTAGTCGAGTGAAAATATAGATATTTTGCAGTAAGTTTCGGCGTACATGCTGTATTAAGTAGGAGTTGGTCCAGCATTGCATATAACAACCTACATGTATCTGATAGGCCTAGTGTGCATTCACCCAATATCTTTAATTTTGCCATAAATTTTGAGGGATCGCTTGTTTGAAGCAAGTTGGGGACAAAGTCTCTCTCTCATTGTTCTAAAAGATCATATTGTAATGGGGAGGGGGGGGGGTGGGGTAAGACACATTAGGAACATACAATGATCTGACATCCCTGAAAAATACTCTTTTAGTAGGCCTATGCTGTAGACATAGCAAGCTTCAGTGCACATTTGTAACGATCAGAGAACTGTATGTGCCCCGTGAGAAACCATGTAGAAAGAAGTGTGTGAGCAATGTCATTGTACCGAACTCTTCATCTTGGCCATGTGACCATGATGTTTGCCTTCATAAATATTCCTACATGTATGTTTTGTTCAACAATAGTCAATAGATTGTGTTCATGCATTTCTTCTCCAGTCTGGCAGGTTAGTTTTGTGCGTCTGTACTGAACACATTCTATCCCATGTTTCCTTCGCAGAAACTTCAACTTAATGACAGAGCAAAAAGAAAGCAACGACAAATTGAGCAATCTTGAATTGTTATATTAGTAAGAGCTGCTTCCAGGTGCTAAGTGAATGCCACATCAGATTATGGTAAGGAACATTTAAGTGATTGTAAATTTTGCATTGTCTGATTCACAGATCTGTTTATTTTCAATAAATTCATTTTTAGTGTTAATTCTCTCTAAGCTCTGGTTTCCACAGGTTAGATTTGACATGTGAACAGTCCCATACATGCAGAGGATGCACTGAGCATTTCACGTTGAAAAAAACAAAAACCAAACAAAAAAATACTGCAATGGCCAATCAGTCTGTCTTCACCTGGCATTTTAATTTCAATGAGAGTCATTGCTGTCATGCTGGCCTCTGCTGCTATCCTGCTCAGATTTAGGGGAAGGAAGTACAGTAATGATGGAATCTAGGATGCATTGCCTTTGTCTGACAGATTAAAGTACAGAGAAAAGATGGTAGCAAGATTTTGCCTCTAGCTACAGAGCTCTAAAATCTAGTTGATGTTCAGACACTGTGTCTCCAGTGATGTTGTATTATTAAAGTGTAGTATGTAAACAGAACCGTAAATGGGGATTTATCCTTGGTGTTACCATTGTTTTTAAGGTTGTCACTGTCATGGGGATGCTACTACTGCCAGAATACAAAAGAAATGTAAGAATTTCGTTAAAAGAAAAGACCAAAACAGAGGTTCAAGTATCATACTTGTATGTATGCTTCTTTACCTCTACAGTGCCAAGAATCAGAAGCACTTGACAGACTGTGTGACTAGTGACTAGTCATACTACTTTGCCAGATGAAACAACTAGTTATTTTCATGAATCATGTGAAATGGTCACTCTTTTTTCTTTCTTTTTTTCTTTTTTCAAATGCCTGGCCACATTGTAGTTGTTCATTCTGTCATGATTGACCACCAAACCAAGCAGTAAAATGTTAATTTGAATATAAATAACCAAAGTATTTTCATGAATTTGATACTTCTGCTCTTTCTAAAGGTAGTAGAAATACATTACCTATGGTGTAGAATTGTAAGAGAATAAATTGTGTGACTAATCAAATATGTCCAAGGAGTGACTTGGAATTCTTATTTATGCTGATGTTTCTTGGATGTAACTGCACTAAACCAAGTGAAATACATGTAGATTGCATGGCCATCTTATTTTTTATGACACAGATATCCCTGCTAATAAATGTTTAGGGCCAAATGACCTTTAAGACTTGGTGGGCTAAACAGGATATAAAAGATATAATGCCAGAGTGACCAGTGCAAAGGATTCATTTTAATATTGGTCGATGGGTGCTAGGGCAAAGGGAAATGGCCAGAGGATGTCCCTGAGAACAGACCCTCCCCCTCAGAGGGATAGAGTTCATCAGTCGCATCTTCCTTTCTTTCTATATTTCTCCTTCTATCTCCTTCTCTTCTTTCAATATCTCATTTCTCTGTCCATAGTCAGACTAATCTTGGCCTCATATTGCAGCAGATTTGTGACAGACGGCAAGGGGGCTGTGATAAAGGCCCCAAGATGTCAATTTCCTCTCAACCTCAAGCCGGGCCTTTCCTACGAGTTAAAATTCAGAGACTCTCTCAAGCTCTGAATATCCTGTGGACTGTCTCAAATATTCGATTTTGCTGCATTCTGTTCAAATCATTACAGAGATCCAAGTAGTAGGTGTGAGTTTAAAACAATAGGGCCTACATATGCAAGAAAAGCCCTTACAAAAAAAAAAAGGTCCTATATGAAATTTGTTTGAATAGTAAAGATAATGAAATTTCAAATGTACATGGTAGAATTTTGTATAGCATGTTCACTAGCACTGGCAGTGGTGGAATTTATGCCAAGGTAAATAGATGAGCTAATATATAAATATACTCATGTTCACTGTGTGTTAAAGGTAGAATTTTGTATAGTGTGTTCACTAACACTAGCAGTGGTAGAATTTATGCCAAGGTAAACAGATGAGCTGATGTATAAATATGTACTCATCTTCACTGTGTGTTAAATAACTATTTAATGTATCACTTTTTGTTATTTCAGATTTTTCACTTTTTCATCACATTCTGGGGAAAGAGTTGTCAATTTCAAGAATTCAGTGTACAAAAAGTCAGTCTTTCATCACTTAAGGCCGTGTCACACCAGCCTTGCGTGCGACTTGCAAAGAACAATTTTGACTACCCGGAGGTCCCCGTAAATGATCCGCCCATGACAGTACCTAGCATGTATCTCAAAAGTAGTCGCCCGGAGGTGCGCACGCATATCTTTTTACCCGCAACCGTGTTTAGGCCCTGTCACACCTTTCCGGGCAAGCTACTCGGGCTTGTTACGTGTAGGGATTTTCTAGCATACCGGACATTCCTGAGGGCGGAAAAGGATTTGTGCGAGTCAGCGCATGTGTCTTACTTGCTGGACGTGTTATACTTGCGAGTATACTGTGTGACCTTTGTACCAGTCGCGTGGGGGCTGACAACTCAGTGAAGGAATTCCTCTAATGGAATGGCTGAAATCTCACAGAATTTCATTATCTTGGCTGCATAAGGGACTGCGAAGTACCTGCGTGGGAATTGCCTGGGAAGTACTGCCGCTAAGGGTCTCCTACTGGCGTTCTGCGTGGACCTCTACGGGCATTCCCGCGACTCACCCGGAAAAAGTTTTGGTCATGCTCAAAACTTGGATGCGGTTAAATCGGACTTGCGTGAGCTCCTCCGGGCAACTACGCGCTAGATACTGTCAGGTGTGGACCAACTGCGGAGAGCTCCGGGGAGTAAATTTGTTTCCCCGCAAGTCAAGCCGCAGAAGTTCCCCTGTACGGTATGACAAGGCATGAATGAAAATTGCGAACATTCTTGTTCGCCCGCTGAAAATCTTCTACGTGCTGGAAACTACCTCCTCGCTACAAGCCCGCGTAGCTTGCCCGGAATGGTGTGACACGGCCTTTACTGTTGTGTTCAAAGGCACTTGTGGCGCATAGAATCCTGCGCTCTCCCAAACTGTATGATACCCCTTTCATACTGGAAGTTAACTCACTTCAGGTACGGACCTGAAGAAAGCTAAATAACCTATTTCTCAGTATAAAAGGTTAAAAAATATGTAGCCTGAGCTTAAGTTATCCCACTCTCGGGAGGTAGATTGTGTCCGCTTCAGGCCCAGGCTAGCATTTATTAGTATAATTATTAAAAGATATCTAGCTTTTAGCTTGGGCTAAATTCACTGACCCATGACAAGAATGCGTGTCTGGCACTTCTGGGTTGCCAATATGTAGGCCTACATAGTAATGCTGGACAGGCGCGCTGTGCATTATTTACCGCATGCACTATTATAGTGTATCACACATTATACTTTATGAGCTGAAATTTTCGCGATGGTTTTATTTTCGCAAATTTCGCAAATCGCCTTTGAACCGCGAAAATAACAACACGCGAAAATAACAACATGCAAATAGATAAGTACAGTTAGACCTCGCAACCGCGAAATTATCAACACGTGAAAATGTCCTCCTAGTAGCAATTCGCGAAAATATCTGTACGCGAAAATTTCAGCTCGTACAGTATACTACTCTCTGCCGTTACAGGTACATACTGGATTATGCTGATGACAGGTTGAATTTCGCATGATATGTAACAACTGAACTGCATTCATACTCACAAGTAAGCTTGCATACTGCCACTGAATGTTTGTGCTCATGGGAAGCACAGCAGGCTGATGCCGGGATGGGGAGATACATTTAGGTTACCATGACAGATATTCTGGTTTTGCGTGCAACTTGGATGATCGAGAATGGCAGTATAAAAAGTCTGAGCACGGTCTAAAGTTATCTTGCTTCAGAAGCTAGCAAAAGTTGTTCGCAGTGTAAAAGAGGTACAGTAGGCCTATGTGAAAATGATTTATGGCAAACACAGAGTAAGAAGAATGTTGCAATGTGCTGCTACAAGACACTCTTTAAACCTGTGTGCCAACCCCATGTTTACATTCCTACCTGTTGATACTAGGTATTTTGTGTCATGTCAAACATGTGATTACCTCACCAGCCGAGGTTGTCAACAGTGTGGTAAGAAGACACTTCATGTCTCAAGCAAGGAAACTGTTTTCCTCTCGGAATCAGATGGGGGGGGGGGGGGAGCAAACAAACTATGGTAAGCCACAACTTGTCGTTTGTACTTTTTTTTTCAGCACTTTTAGTTTTTTTTTTTCCCCCACACACTGTCGTGTTAATGCAATATGTAAATTAAATTTTCCACATTAACTATTGATTTCATTAGCACAAGGTCAAAAGGAGAGAGAGAGAGAGAGAGGGAAGGATTCTGCTGTTGAGTTGATTGATGGTGTTCTGACATTGAAAGGGCACAGTTAATCTAATTTCGATGCTAACATGTCATGTCTTCATTAGGCTTTATCTTCCTCGAAAGTGCCAATGTCTGTTTGAAATCTTATGTGCGATTAATATGGCCTGTGTAATGGCAAGTAATCGTATGCTTACCCAGTGTTTTGCAACCCTGTAATTCAGTGTTTGAGTAGCTACTTAACTAGGGGCTCTTTGTCAGACCGAGGTCTTAGCAAATTAGCTTATCCTGAGAGCATTGTGGCAATTGATGTGGTGGTAAATATGGTCCAGTGACTTCAAGAGGTCAGTCAAATCATTGGATCTGTTGGTGGTGGTTCTAATCCCTCCCTCACTGGTTGCTAGGATGTATTTTACAACATAAACAAGGTTTTTAATAAATTGTTGTTTAGCCTTGTCAGAGCTAGCATTAGCCATAACGGAACTTCAGGTTTTTAGTTTGACCCAATATGAATTGATAAATTGACTATCAAGCCTTGATTTTGACTTCATAATGAGGGCATGACCAAATTAGACAGTAACTTAGCAACCAGTGAAGTCGTTCGGTTCAGCAGTATACCCCGTAGGCCTAATATGATCTATCAACAAAACACTTGACAATTTACTGCATAAACTCAAGTTCCTTACAACTGAGGGCATGAATGGACATTTTAATGGAGAATATCAAAAAGTCACAAATGACTTGAGTACTCTGTCTAGAACATTATGCTTTTGGCCTCGAAATGTGGTAAATGGGAAACCGAGTCTGGAAATGTGGCGATATTCTGAAACAGCAAAGAGTATACCACAACACTTCATGGGGATCATGGAAGCTTGCATTGTTGATGCTGTTCTCAGAAACGGATCTGACATATTTGGCAGCCAGTCCTGCCCGCTGTACATATGTTTCCATGGCAATGGAATCACGGGTACAGCTCAATCACTGATGTGGAGTAGCTGACACACTGACTCCCCTGTGGGCCCCATGGCTGTTAACTTGTCTTTCTTGCTTTCCTGGCCGCTGGCACTTTTCCTACTCGCCGTAGTTTGAACGTGAAGGCAAAGTATCGGCTCGTACTAGATTATACAGCAGAGCCTTTAAGAACTGATAGCTCACCTTATGAGGACTTCTGCAATGTTAATGGCAATGGTGCTTGCAGAATGCATAATTGTGTGGTTTTCCCAGAGTCTTTTCCTCTTGTCATACTATAGTGCACAAGGAAACTAAAACTCAAAGAACAATAAGGATTGAGTGAAAGCAGCAACATGTAGAACACATCAGTGAAAGTTTGAGGAAAATCGTACAGTCTATGCAAAAAGTTATTAATTTTTAAAGTTTTGGTGTTGTAATGACTGGATTAGGAGACTACTAGAGTTCATAATGTTATGTATGGACAGCAATATAAAGAAAATATAAAGAGAATTCCACAAAAATTAATTTTTCATGAAAATTACACATGCCATCAACTTGATACTGACATATGTTTAATAAGGGTAGTTATTCCCCCTGCTTTCTGAAAGCGGTTAATAGTCAAATGCTCTTTCATTACACTTGGAAAGTGAATGCATGTTGAATTTTCTTTATATTTTCTTTATATTGTTGTCCACACATGATGCCATAAACTCAAGTAGTCATCTTATCCAGTGGTTTCAACACCAAAACTTTCTAAGTTCATAACTTTTGCATCGATTATCTTATTTACCTCAAACTTTCATTGATGTGCTCTACTAATGTTGCTGCTTTCACTCAATCCACATTTCTCTTTGGGTTTTGGTTTCCTTTGTTAACACATGCTGTATTGTCTGGTATCGATAGCAAGATTAATGACTGCATTCCTGATGCCATATAGTAGATCCGTAGTGATATCCCTCTCCCCATTAACAACAAAAAATGAGTGCTGATGGGCAAAGTTTACAAATAGACAACAAACATGAAGCAAAAGTCCAACAGCATTTTATGCACTGAATGTCAGTTGCAATGAATGAAACAAAACTTGATACACCTCGTGAGTATGATGATAAAGGAGAGAGTGATTAATTTACATCACAGTCTCTGTGTACCAATGCATTCACTAGTCAATTCTTCCCCTCCTGAAGATTCACTTTTATTGTCATGGAAAGTACAGAGGTGTACCTAAGCAGCCTGTTAACTAATTAATGTCATTCTTTGGAGTCATGTAGCAGGTGTAATTCCCTATCACTCTTCACTCTTAAAGACCCCATTGCACTTCTTTAGTAAACATTAAGTGGTATCTTGAACTACCAGAGGCTACTGGTTAATAGGAAACATTATTTTTGTTCAAATTAATGAAATTCTTGCATCAAGTTGATCATGGCTACTACATAACACTTATCTACATTGATGTAGAGCAATTTGTCAATCAGTTGCAATCATTTTTGTTGTTTGACTCTGCACACAACACCCACATCTCCACAGTAACAAGTTGTGCAATTGCTCCAATGTTCACCAGTTGTACTGGTGCCATAACTTTGAAAGATGAAAATCAAATACTCAAATTAGCAGCTCACATTGCAGAAAGCCTCTCTATTGAGGAAACGGGATGTGCAAAACTTTTCAAAAAGATCTCTTCACACTTGATGATGTAGAGCAAGTTGCTTTTATAACAACCTGAACTTCGAGAATTGAGTTGTTGAATAAAATTACTTCCATTTTCATACCAGTTCATCCACCAACCCATTCTACAGTAATTCAGTCAGATTACTGTTTCTTCTCTATCCTTAATAAGCCCTTAATCAATATCTTTCCATTCTGTTAAAGTTGTATTGATCTTTGTAATTTTAGTTATGCTTGAATGTAGTTGCTGTGTATGTCTTTTTTTTAAATGGAAAAATCTGCTATTTCATTTGTGATATGTTCAGTGCAGAAAACTCTGAATAGACTTGAAGTTAAACATTTAAGATAGGATTGTGGTTCTAATTCCAAATTCAAACCACTTGTGAATTCTCTTGCTAGTTCCAGTTAGCAAAATGGATTACAATTTTACATATGGAATACAGTACATAAGATATGTGTTCTTCACATTCAAACATGAATGTCAATGGGTGCGTTTATCAACTCTTTTTCTTGGCAGAAACAGGTTTTCCAAACGGCTTTCAGGGAATTTTTACGAGATGATAAACGCAAAGCTGTTTTGAAAGCCTTTTCGGAAAGCCTTTTCGAAAGCCGTAAATTTGTGCTTTCAGAACAGGTTTCCTAAACAGGTTTCCAGAAACCGGTTTGTTGAAGCCTTTTGAAGCGAGATAAACGCAAAGCTGTTAAAGGGATCGTGTAGTTTTGGTTGAGGCCTAATTTCAAGTTTCTAACATATTTTGGTGAGATAATGAGAAACTTCTTATGAAATATGAAAGAGCATGTGATTCTATGAGGAATTCAACGTTTATTTGATGAAAATTGGTTTTGAAATGGCTGAGATATCCAAAACAGAGTGATTCTAATAAAGTGTGGGACCCACACTTTAGTTACGATCGCTTTGTTTTACTTTGTTTTTGGATGTTTCTGTCATTCCAAACCCGATTTTCATCAAGTAAACTTTGAATTCCTCTTTAAATGGTATGCTCTGTACTATTGCATGGGTGTTTTCTTGGTATCTTGCAAAAACTTAAAAGCCCAATTCTCATCTCCACAAATACTGTACTATCCCTTTAAGCTGTACTGCAGTTATGAACCATGCATGCCTTATATGACCTCTTCTCCTTGGGTCGAATTGCGCAATGCAGCTGTGCAGTGACAGGCCAGTTATCATGTTCGCGAAGAGTTGATAAACGCAACTATTTTGGAAACGGCTTTCGAAAGGGCTTTGGAAACGGCTTTAGAAAGCCGTTTAAACAGGGGAAAGATGATAAACGCAGCCAATGACATTCACACTGTATTCTTGACATTGGATGATGTGGGAGAAAGTGCGAGCTGATATTGAGCAAAGCTGCAAGAAAAGTTGTTGAGGCTAAACAGGGACTAGGGTTTAAAGGTCATATTATGCTACAGGTGACAGTTGAGAATGTGGACTCTGTCTGACCCATCCAAATACCCTGCATTGATAGAAATGGCTATGGATGCATTCAAAATGTATTCAGAATCAATGAGAAATGGATATGACTGGGTTCATCTGGTGGGCGTGCACCTGCCCTGTCCCCAACCCTGGATGATGTCTCTTGGCACCCATGCCAGCCCTGGCTTTTCCTCCTTGGCATAATATCAAAATGGGGAATTTATCCTAGTGCTGTTCTGAATGTTGGTTTTCTATCTCTTAGTAAACACATGTATAGATACACAAGAGTCAGTGGAAGGGCATCTACAAGAACACATTAAGCAAAAACTTACACTGTAGTGTCGGTGTACTGTAAAAGTGGAAATTTTCGCGGTGTTGAAATTTTCGCGCATTTCGCGCAACCAGAAACTAGCGCGAAAATAAAAACACGCGAATATTTTTGCTTGCCATACGTTCCTGTGCATGATGTCTTGATTCCGCGGAATTAAAAACACGCGAAACTCTTCTGACCCGGCCTACCGCGAAAAATTAGTCACGCGAAAATATCCACTTTTACAGTATATGGTTTATAGAACACTACAGTCTACATGGTGTATAACTAAGGCTATACCTTGACCTTTTAATATGGTAGGATTAAATATGTACATTGTAGTCACATAGTCACTTACCAATTCTTTAGTAATTGTCTGCAGACTTTCAATCTTGTAGTTCTATAGTTGACTAGGAAACCTGCAGAATTATTGGCAGTTATTGCCAATCACATAACGATGCAAGAAACATTAATTTGCTTCATTGGCAGTGCTCAGGTTTGAAAAAGAAATAATGACGATAACTCAGTATTTTGTGCAGTATTGTTAAAATTGCTTGGTTATGTTTTCACACAGTTAGCCCCACAACATAAAAATTCTGTGTTTTTGAGCAGTTTGTGTTTATTCTGAAATTAACTACTTATTGTTGCTATTTCATTGGGTAAGGTAAAACTTATTTCATTTTAGCTGTATTTTCGTCATACATTACTTCAATTGTAGTAGTATTTTAACTTGTTGAGGACGGTTTAATTTTGCTACAACACGCATTTCCCATCTGTAGAGACACTTGCCCGAGTATACTCGGACTCGTCCTCGAAGGGTTAACAACGTTTTTAATTACTATAAATCACCAACATAACGTGGAAGATTGATTTCAATAGTTCTCTCTCAGATTGGCACATTTGTCTTTTTTTGGTGCATTTGTGCAGATTCAGTGAATTTAATTGATTCCATGTAGACTCTTTATCTATTATAGGAAATTCACTAAATTTTTGATTTTCCGAATTAATGAACAAGATAGTAATTTTTGCTAGAAAATTAAACCTAGATTTGATGGGATCGAGGAGCTATGTGTACGTGAAGCTCTGCGATTTGATTACGGATATTCATGTCTTGTCAGCAAGCATGTTGACACAAGAATCACCCATAAATTATGTTTTTGTACAGGAGTTTCCTTTTTGGGGACAGTAACCGTGTATACCAGAACCCAGATATAATTGGCTAAAGTTGGACAAAAGAACAACAATGTATTCTTGAATGGAACATCTGATTGATTTATCCAGTTTATCCACATTGATAGGAAAATAGTAATTGACTACATGATAAGACAAGCAGTGCAAGTCTAGTCCATGTAAGTAAGTGTACAAAATGTATCCTGGCAGTGTCTTCAAGGATGGGGCCCAACCAGACTCTGATAAACGATTAATCTTGTGATCTGTTTTCCTGACAGATAGGCCTCTTTCCACAGACTTGTTGACATAATCCCTTAGTCTTGCATCAATCACCTTAGACTTGCTTGCCCTGAGATGTTTTTTCCAACCCAACTTTACTCTGCTTGGCCCGATTCTGGTAGCGATATGTCTTGTTAGGTAGGGGGAAAAATTCACTCCATGTATTTCTTCTCGTCATACCAAAGTGATATTGATGAGGCAGGGGCTTCTCCCTGATGCGAAACACTTCTCCTAGCTGTCTCATTACCACAAGCTACATCCTACATGAGTGGATGTTAATAGTATTTCACATTTAAAGCCTCAAAAGAGTTTGTAAATCCACAGGGCCTGCAGATGCGCTACAAACCAAAGACGCGACAAACCCAATTGCCAAATTGTGCCTGAGGTGACCAGAATTAACAATTCGGCAAGTAACATGAATTGGCACATGGGCAGAAGACATTGGATCTTGCTCTGAATGCTTGTTTTCAGTGGGAAAAGTATTTTTTTTTTTCATGCGCTAATAGGTTTGGCAAGAAGAAATATCAAGTGATGCCATTTTGCAATTCTACAGTTGAGTGCTTGGTATGGGATTTAAACAGGAGCTGTATCAGTTACAGCTCTAAATATCATTCATATGACCTATAATTTGCTATTTGGCCAATAGTGTAAACGCATTAAAAATGTTCACAGTACATAGATTTTCGCATATTTTGTGCTACTTCTGAATAGCACGGATTCTAAAACCCACAAAAATATCTGCACAATTTTCTCTGCACATTTTGAATGGGTTGACAATCGCACAGCGCAAATTCAAGAACCCACTAATATGCTTTTGAGCCATTCAGTGCGAAAAATTGATCACACGAAAATATTGACTTTTACTGTGTATACTTTACAAAGTATAAGGGATAAATTTCCTCTTGCAATTGATGTATGACAATTCAGCTAAAGGATCGTTAAATATTAAAAAGTTTCATTTCAGTTAGACCTTGGGGGCATCTACATGTACAAACATGTAGATAGGTAGCATGTTGTTCTTTGAATAGACAAATGCCATGTTCAGTGATCTTAATGGATTTTTTCTGAATCTTGGCAAGTCCTACAGAAAAGTTGTGAAGTTTAAAAAGAATGGTACAGTTGCGCTTGAGATTGGGCTTGAGGTTTTCAATGTTTTTTGATAATGATTTTTTGAGATGATGGGAAACCTCTTATGAAATATGAAATTCCTTTCCGAATTGTATACTTTTTAACATTTTACAAAGTGGTTTCAAAGTATATTGCAAAAAGTTAAACGCTTTGAAATTCTCACCTCAGCCATTACTATACTATGCTATCCTTAAAAAATAAAAGCATTGTTTCTTTGGTTTTATTCGCCTGTCCTCTTTTATCAAAGAGAATTGACTTCACAATATCATGTACAAAGTATGTACAATAGATACATGGAATGCTGTACATTGTATCTTACGGAAGCTCTCCAAATAACCTGTTTGTAATTGCTGCCTTTTGTTTTTCTTTTCTTTTTTTTCCAGATGGGTAGATCAGTTTCCAGAAGTGTCAATCATAATTGTTTTGTTCAAAATGATACTTGATCATTTGTTAGGCTTTGTCAAACCCAGGTGCATTTTTAATGCCACAAAAGCATGAAAGAAAAATATGAAATTGAATATTGATTCACACTGTACTCCAGTCAACATCTCTTCCTAGACAGTAGTTTATTCCAGATGCACAGGAAATGGTTTGTGTGTTTGGCACATTATAATTATTGGTGCATACTGGTATAAAATACAGTGGAGTTTTCCCTGGCTGGCTCCTTGAACTCTGTGACCATTGATTGGGCTTATTACTCACTGTTGGTCAATGTTCAACTATATGCCATCAACTTACAATATAATGTGTGTTGGAGTGTGTGTTTGTGTGTATGTTGATTTTATGTTGGAAATGTAATGTGCAGTTTTCTCTTTCAGTAGAAGCACAATCTTCATGCATGATGTCTAAATGATTTTATAGAAATGTTCCAACACAAATATTGCTTTTGGCACTTGACTTCAGGACTTCTATAAGCAGAGAGGTTGCCAAACTCTTGATTGATAGACTTTTTATAATGTACATAGAGTGCAAGAAATGTCAAAATCGAAAGAGATGTACAAAGTCACCCCTAGTCAAATGTCATATGTGTACACATTCTAATAAACATTGACATAATCCTTCTTTTTGTCAGTTGTCTGTTTGATCTATGATGCAGCTGACTCAATACTCATTTTGCTTTTAATTGTTTTGTTAAAAATGAATGATGCTACTAAAAAAAGACTGGCAAGTTTTATTGTTCAGTTGCACACAAACTGCATTCTCTTCCTTTGCAGAAGGCTTGAATGAAATTGTGTGTGAAGGAAGTTTTATAGCAAGTCTCATTTTGTATTCTGCTTCATTCTGTTTCTTTTACTGCAGAGATGCCTCATTTGGTGCGTGTACCTACAACCTCACGTTACTGGACTGCCTCAAGGGAATTGACAAGGCAGTCACCCACGGCTTCCTGGACTTTGAGAACTTTGACATCGAAGAATATGAACATTACGAGGTGAGGACTCGCTCTTCAAAGGAAAAGTTAACCTTAATATTGCTGTATTCACTCAATCCACATGTATATTAACCCGTTGAGGACGGTTTGATTTTGCTACAACACGCAATTCCCATAGACACCTGCCCGAGTATACTCGGGACTTGTCCTCAACGGGTTAAGGTAAACTTGTCCTTATATCTTCCTTGTTTTCCCTACCCAGCTAGACATGTAAGTACTATAACATCTCTCTCTAACAATGCAGTACTTTAACTCATGATGTGGCAGGTTTATGTGCTCATCTTATTTGATAGAATTCCAAGTTCTCATTTTCTGCCCTCAGACAATATAACTCAAAGTCATCAGTAGACTGGGAACAGTGTAGTAACTTGCAAGTACACAGGGGTTGTACAGTGAACCTGCTTGGCTCGGGCCCATCTATTGTGATTTAGACACGCGGAACAGTTTCATTCTAATTCAAAAGTAGTGATGTTGAACCTAGCAGCCCCAAAAATTGCATTTCTGTGCAATGCATTTCTGTGTGGTACTGTGCATTTTGATTTTTAAGATTTTATGTACAAATGTACATTTTATCATATTCTATTGACAATAATCATTATGTATGTATGTTTCACAAGATTTATCAAAACAAATTTTTTTTCTTTCATTTTTATCCTTTGTTGTTCATAAGATGTAATTCTTTGTGTTGTTGCAGATTTTCATAATCCTCTAACATAACAGAATATCAAATTGGCAACACACTAGTTGTTGTTGTTGTTGTTTTTTTTTTGTTTGTTTGGGGGGGGGGGAGGGAAAAGAGATACATACACTCTGTGCGGTTTCTTATCCCGTGATCATATAGTATGGTACTCTCCACTTGGATAGCATCAGTGAAAGCAAAATTAAGTTTTGTTCAAAGGAATATTACATACAAGACTTACCCCACAGAAGCTCCCTATTTGTAGCTAGTACCCAATTAAAGGGAAACTGCTGTACATATTCTACAAGCATACAAGTATAATTTTGCATCTGGGCATTTTCCAATAGAGGATGGAAGTTGATAGGTTGTCGGTTGAAATCTGTACCCTCTACACATCGACTAAGTTTCTGTGTTGGCCATAAATGAAGGCATTTGGTTTTCATGTTTAGTTTCTGTTTCGTAATGCACAATAATGATCACAAGTTATTTGAAGAAAAGTGAAGAGCTGCCTCTGTTGTACATAATGCTGCATAGTAGCGTAAATGAAGATAGGTCAGTTTGCATGTCATTGAGCTATTTGCGGTCATTTAAAGTTTATGACTTGTTTGGTAATACACTAACAACTCATCACCTATTTTGTTTGTCAGAAATCTTCCATTTTATCTTTTTCTTCTTTCTTTCTGACAAATTTTGTAAGTGCAGTATCTGTACAATGACTTGACCAATTAACACGAAAGTTTCAGTCATTCTCTCTCATGTCAGTATCTAGATGAAGAAAACTTGTCATAGCATTAACTTATCTGTGATGTCATCTAGGCGCCATTTTGTGATTTAGAGATAATGTCCAATGATCGATCATATCGTCATAACTAAATGTCATATCTTTATCATTTTTTATTGGACATAATGTTCATGTGACGGCTGGTCTTCCTGCACAATACGGATTAGTCAGGCTATCGTGACAGGTGCCTATGCCATCTTAAAGTGACGAGTTTCATATCTCGTGTTGTTTTTCTAGTGTACATAATTGTGCAAAACTACCGATCTCAGCATTTACATGTATGTCATTATGGAATCAACTACAATTAAAGGACATGTGTTGATATTTTTCTTGACTTTGGTGTCAGAATCCCCGTGTTCACATTGGTCCCCACGACGTGGGGAAAGTCCCGAGCTGTGGGACTTTCTCCTCGAAAACCATAATGTGAACGCTCGCTGGGAATTGTCCCCTCGTCCCCGCGAAGCAAGTCGGGTACGGGGACAAGATTTGGAGGGGAGAGTGACCTTGGGGCGAAATTGATAGCGTCCAGCTGTGGTCATCAAATGTGCGCATGCGCTATGCCTGGTTTCAAGTGGCAGAGCTCGCTCCAAGCCCCAAAATGCCCCCGCAGCTCGGGGACAGATGAGATACCAGTGTGAACGGTCAGTCGTAAAATAGATAAGATCTCTTGTGGCTGTCCCCGCGTTGCGGGGACCAGTGTGAACGCGGGGACAATCAACTTATTGTAGTTTGTTTTGTTTGTTTTTTAGTACTGGAGACTGATAATGCATTTGGCTTTTTATTCTGAAGTGTGGGTATAATATATTTCTATTCAAATATATATTTATGTAATCTCAAGACGTATGGAGAATAGTTATTGACCTATATTTACATGTCGTACGCAATTCATACAACAGACTTCAAACACTTTGCATAGTTTAGAACTTTGACTTTGACGTGCGTGTTCAATACTATATTTATGCTGCTGCCTCAACAGAAGTAGACATCGATGGAGTCACTTTGCCAGTAGCAATAACTAAAATCTTGGAAAATGTGATAAAAGTATCAAGGGAGCTACATATACCTTCGAAAATAGCACTTCATAAAGTCACAAAAATGTCATTGCAGGGTGCATGCTACTGTACCCATAATTGCCCCCTGAAATGTGAGTAGAGGTACGCTATAGTTTTATAAAAGGGGTGAAGTGTTTTGATTGAACCATTATGAAGCATATTTTTCGTGATGTAGGATTTAGAGGATGAGTCTGATCCTGCCAAAATGAAACAGGAATCTTCTGCCTGTGGACAAGGAGAGGTCAATACACCAGATTACAGTCATGCCAGAGACAGCCAGACACTTCTAAGCGGTCTTCAAAAAAAGAAACTGTTCCTCCCCAAGTATTCTCTGCCCTGTGATGCCCACTCTCACACTTTCTGTGCCTCAGTGATCCCCAAGGAGGCAACTCTTATTTTGATGTTCCTCAGTGGATTTATCCCATCATGCCTGAGGGCTTAACATGTATTTTTTTGCTTCATTAATCACTACATTCAACATCCTGTAAAGGTACATGTATCCTGCATCGGTGACGGAGATAACATGTCAAATGCAGGGATACAGTCATTCATCATAATCAAGTTAATTTCATCACAAGGGCCTAAATCAAATTACTTGAACTTTCGTCAGAATTATTGAACAACACAGCATATAAGATTCTGGCTCCTAGATGGTTAAAATGGTATCTAGAGGCCAAAATGTAAAATGCTGAAATTATCTAGTAGAGGAAAAGAGATAGATTATTAGAACATAGATGCATACATACCAGAACATGGAAAGAGAGATAAGTGGTTGATTGATTGTTTGATTGATTTAATCAATTGATCAGGATAGATAGATGATGTATACCTCACAGATGAGGTGCTACTACATGTTTAGTGTGTATAAAGAAGGGGGATTTTTTTTTTTTTTTTTTTGGGGGGGGCCACATCACTTCATAGTATGGTAGCACAATTACCTTGTATTGTAAGATGTTTCACATACATTGCACTTTAACATGGCCCATAATGTCAACTGAAATTGCTCTCCTATTTTTGGATGTGACTGCCAAAAGGGAGCAGAAACGTGATCATGTTTTCAACCCAGGTAGCATTTACAATAAGTGCCTCAAATCTATGGTCCTCTTTGATTGCTTCTTTGAAAACACCATCCACTGCAGGTCTGTATTCATGATTCATTCAGATTCCTATTTATACGTATCCACAGAGGAGCCAATATCAAACTGTGTATTTGCTGCAGACGGTCATTCCTTAGCATATAATCTGCACGTGCCCCCAAATATTGCAAGTTAATTTCACAAATTATGCCCTCTCCAGCCAGCTGAGTGATATGCATCTGAATCTGATTTCCGTTCCATCCCAAGTGCGCAGCGCAATTAATTCTCGATTGCTGTGTAGGAATGCGGGAAGGTGCATGAGCATCCAATTTTGAGATGATTTCCTTCCTCCAGTATTTTACAATTAAATCCCCCTCCCTGGCTACAGCATCATTTCCCCATCGCTGTCTCCACTCTGAATTCCGCTTCCTGGGGGCTGAATGCATGCTGTTGGTTCCTCCCAGGGCAATTTTGTTGGAGAAGTCACCCCACTGTAATTGGTCATTGAACTCCGGGAGGGCCTTAGCCATGTCTGCCATTGGCCAGTGGTTTTGTGAATGAAGCTTGTTCAAACTGTTATAGTGGATCTGGGAAATATCTCCACCCCAGTATGATCGAAACTTTGTACCTGTTATAAATAATGCAGAAAATTCAGAAATATTCAAAATAAGTGTCAGTCAAATTTTGAGATGTACCTGTGTTAATTACTGTGCTAATTTTTTTTTTTTTTTTTTTTTTTTTACATTGGCATTTCAAATGAATGAAAGAATTAGTGATGATTGTTCCAGTGATAGTTGAAATTATCACGTGGATGCTGATGTATCCATGCTGTTTAGAAAGCTTTGTTGTGTTGCAGCACTGTGTGCACACCCAGTCTTTCTGCATCTAGATTCCATCCTTAAAGGAAAAGTTCACCTTAATTTATATATTTTTACTTTATTGGCATGATACAAGAGCACTTGACTTGCCTCTTTCAGAAGGCACGGGAAATGATATTACATGTATAACATGTCAGTAACGAGTCGAGGGAATGTGTACTTTTCAACAACAAAAAAAGGTCGAATTTTGTAGAATTCTCCTTTTATTTTCTTTAAAAAAAACCCTTCTACACATGTGGCATCACAAAATGTAGTAGTTGTTTCTCATCTGGCAGCACTGAAACTTTGAAAAATCATAACTTTTGCACATGTCCTTTAATCTCACCCAGTAATAAAGGCACATATGGACGTGTTCACATAACCCTGCAGTCGATCTCTAGGGTACAGACATAATGTCAATGTACACCGTAATAACCTACCAAACTCTTGTAAGGTACATTACAATACATTGCAGTCTAGCAGGTTACTGTTCAGTTTTATATTTGCTTGTTGGTCATATTGTTTTCTGGTACAGACACATACATAGTGTACGCCTATGCACGAATATCCTACATGTTGTACAATCTTTCCACCCATCACATGCATATGAACACATAGTATACAATGTATAATACACATAATACACACGCATACACACATTCAACACACACCACATGTGCACAGCATGTACAATGTATGATAATGAGCTTCAAAGGAGACATTCTAATTTTATGTCCAGGAGATAGTGGAAAGACCTGAAATCTTTCCTCCCACACAAAACCTGAAAGTGGCATGTTTATAGAGCTAGGCACTACATCCTTGGCATGCATGATGACATCCTGTAAAGATCACACATGCTTCATACTACAAGGTATATTTGCCAGCATTTTTTTTTTTTTTTTTTTTTTTTTTTTTGAATACATGATGTCAACACTTGGGTTGCTTGCAATCAAACCTTCTATAGGACAGTATGTGTGGATAGCAATGTCAAATTTGCTGGTTTCCACAGCATTGTTGGTGCCCACTCATTCATAGCAGGCATGTCTACAGTTCAAGATAAACAGAGCCGTGTTGGTGATTCTGTGGCATTGTGTAAACTTTCCCACACTATGTCAAGATTTTGCCCCAAAGTCATGCCAACTGTCAGTGCTTTTTTTCTCTTCCCAGTCCCACACTTGACTCTTATTCCATGGCAGGGATTCAGAAAATCCTTGTCTTGAGACCGGACAAGTCAACAACAACAGCAACAAAAGAGCTAGAATGGATAGTGCCACCCTCAACTGCTTTTAAATTCAGTTTATATGCAGCAGAGTTGTAAACAATGCTTTTTATACCTTCTGTACCATGACGTAATCTCACACACTACATCACACATAAAAGAAAATACTCAGTCTGACAGTGATTTAAGTGCACGTATGGCATTCAAGAATAACCCCCCCCCCCCCCCCCCCCCAATGTGTGAACCATTAAAGTTTCTGGAGCACGTTATATACCAATGGTTGTCAGTGATACAACATGTGTCCAATTAGCGTCAAACTACTGCCGTGACATGTAGAAGAAATTAACAGGTGCTTGAATATTCTTGGATTTCATTGAATGCCCAGTACATAATTCTAGTGACAGTGGAAAGCAGGGTAAATTTGATTTAGAGTGGCGACATGAATTTCTGTCATCTTCTCAGAGAAACATAGATGACTAAATTTAAGAGGGGGCAATATAAGTTTGCAATTACTTCAAATGCAAGGTAAAAGAGATTTACATTATATATGGAGTTGCTACAGTGAAAAATAGACTGTATGTACCAAAACTCAAAACTCTTCTCTTGGTTTGTGCACAAATGTGGATGATGATGATGATGATGATGATGATGATGATGATGATGATGATGATGATGATGATGATGATGATGATGATGATGATGAACAGCTTTATATGTAGCACTACATGTATTCATCTGTATAACATTCAAAGGTACCCGGCTCCCATAGAGTGTCAAACATCATTCACAAAGTTGCTGGAAAAAAGCAGGTCTTCAGATCAGATTTCAAGGTCCGGCATTGAGTTTGGTTTGTACCAAGCTGTCAGGCATGCGGATTTATTGTGCTGTGTAGATACCAGCTACAAAAGCCATTGTATTCCTCATTTTATCACACTCTATTGGATTGCATTCCTAGAATGTGACGTCTGCATATATTTGGAAGCAGCTAGCGGAATAACTGAATAGATAATGTGTTTTGATGGCTTGACTGAGTGCTGGATGCTATTGCAGCCTTTACCTCAAGCAATTAATTTACATCCATTGGACAATATAACTAATCATTTCTGTTTTTGACCTTGCTCTTTTGCAGAGAGTGGAGAATGGCGACTTCAACTGGATTGTGCCAAATAAATTTCTGGCCTTCAGTGGACCCCACCCAAAGAGCAAGATTGAAAATGGTAAAAAACAAAAAACAAAACCAACAACAAATATTTATGAAGAAAAAGAAATATAAAAAAAAATCAAGATTGAGTTGTATCATCCCTGTCATTTCTTGGTTGAATGAGGACATGAAGGTATGGAAGGTTTAGTGCAGTACCAACAACTAAGAGTAAATTGGAATGTCTTTTTTTTCCCCAACTCAATTTCAAAGAGTCATAACCTTGGGTCATATTTCCACTTAATTATCAAAGTGCTTTTTCATGATGGGGCAGTGAACTTCAAGGATGCATGTATGTCATGCATAGAAAATGTTGAGATGTTTGTGTAGGATATTTTGAGATTGTTTTGAATGAGACAGAATAGTGAGTTACAAAGCTAGAGTACTCCTTTTCCAATGTGTACTGTCTTTGCCATGTTGCTGCCCAGTATCCGGACTCATCTTGTTTTTTTGTTCTTTAGATAATTATTTACCTTATTCTTTACCCAAGTTACAATAAATGCATTAATAGTCAAGGTGGGGAGTGGTTCCATTATTATATACAACACTAGAGCATCTGTGTTACCCACTCGCCTAGTATATGTAGGGGCTTGTAAGTAAAAAGACTTGTAAATATATGTAAGTATGCAAATTGAATTAGCGTGATATTTATTGGAGCTTGATCAGCCCTCAGCCTGGATGCTAGCCTAACTACTGACATACATTAACTTATATCAGATCCTTACATCAAATCCTGAGAAGTAATAGGTGACTCTCCATGTATCCATTAAACATCTTTCTTTGTGATAGGCTATCCCTACCATGCACCCGAGGCATACTTTCCCTACTTCAGAAAACACAACATCACAGCGATAGTCCGGCTGAACAAGAAGATCTACGACGCCAGGCGGTTCACCGACGCCGGCTTTGACCACTACGATCTGTTCTTCATCGACGGCAGCACGCCCAGCGATGCCATCCTCCAGAAGTTCCTCACGTTATCAGAGAATGCTGAGGGAGCCCTGGCAGTCCATTGTAAAGGTGAGGCTGGTGTGATGTATATCATGTATGTGTGGTGTCTTCTCTAACACTGAGTTGTGTAGGGTTCAGTTCAACTATGTAATGTCAGATGTTCATGAGATATCTGTTTAGAAAGTCAATGCGAGGATGATAACTTCAGTAGCTCATATATTTAGCCAAAGTATTCATTTTTAGTTTGTGGGTAATGAGCACCAGAGGATGATTCTGACATATGAAGCAAGCAAGTGCCCAGAGCAGATGTGTATACATACGTGTCCAGCCCAGAATGAGGCTACATGTAAATCTACAGTCAAGGATTATGCAGTATAATTATGACGAAGGGTCTTACACGCTTTAGGGACCCCCCTGTTACGGCACATTTTGGTAAGTTGGCACATTTTGGTAAATTACCAAAATGTGCAATTTACCAAAATATGCTGTAACACCCCCTTCATTTTAACCCGTTGAGGACGTACTGACCTTGCTATAACACGTATTTCCCATTGACCCCTGCTTGAGTATACACGGGACTCGTCTTCAACGGGTTAACTGTCTGAACACATACTCAACTCCTCTCCAACCCCTCCTGAAGACGCGGGGGTAGCTAACATTCACATCGTATGTCGCCTTTTAAATGTCATGTCTGCATCTACAAAACTTCAGGATGAGGGTTGATTGATAACAAGGAGTGGGGTTGTGGAGGAACGTAGCCAGACAAAGACACAAGAATTAGTGAGTGAGGAAATGCGAGTCACTAAAGATAGCTGAAGCAGACTGAACAGCTGGTCTTCAGCAGTGGAGAATGAAAGAAATGGATGGAGAAAGTTGTTTTATGCAGACAGGAAAAGGAAGAGGCATCGGGAAGAGGAGACTCTGACTAAAAGACAAAATGAGAAGTTTAGGGATGGAGAAATAATTGAAGAAAGAGAGAGAGGAGAGAGATGGACTAGAGAAATTAACTTACAGCTGAAATGAGACTACTGCAAAGCTGGGATTCCCCATAACTTGCATCACGGGATATTGCTCATGAGTGTACATTTGCATATATCACACTTTCTTGATCTTGCGTGTGGGGTACTTTGTAGTTTTAATGCCTTACCATATTTTAGTGCTGTGTGATTGCTCAAATCTCTTGTGAGATAGTGCACCTCATGGTAGAGTGGAGTAGGGTCTTGTTTGCACTTGTATGAAATTGTTTGTGATTGGTTGGGTTTAAAACAAGATCAGAAACACTTTTGGATGTGCATCATAGTGTAGAGAAGTATTACATTTGCATGAAATTGACATCTCAATTACCCTCAAAATTTAGAGTCAACCTACTGACTCTCAGCAATGCAGTATTTAAATCTTTTTGATAGTAAAATGGTCATAGCTTGAATTGCAACCTAAACACTATATCAAGAGGCATAACTGATTGGATTTTCAGAGCCCTTTGATGTGCATGTTACATAGTTAAGATTATGAAAGGTAACATTGAATTTATGTCTGTATTCATTTTAGAAGACCATTTAAAAAATAATGGGGATAATTGTAAATTACATATTTAATGTGTCAGAAGTTTGAATTATGCTGTATTACCGCACATAAGTTGCTTAATACCTTACATCAGGTGAAGGACAGGCTAACTTGAAGTGAGGGATTCAGAATTCCCCACAACCTCCGTCAACTCTCTGTATTTTCTCCAGTCATTAGGGAAGCATTAGATCACAGATGAGTTTTACAGAGCTAATGTAGTGACACAATTTGATCATTACGAGGCTGAATGGTTGTGTGATTAATGCACCGCGGTGTAATACCCATACATGTGTGCCGTGTGAAGCATGATGCTCAGCAGTACGGGTAAATTCAACCTCTGCCTGAGTATGGGAAAATATACGGGTATCCGTTGTGCATGTAGGCACATACAAAAGTAGTCTTGATACTATGATGGTGCCAGTTTCTCTTCTCCTGTTAATATTTGAATAAAAACATACTGTCACATTAAATACAGTATTAAAGGACAAGTTGACCTTCATATACATGTGATTTGAGTAAATGCAGCAATATTAGTAGAATAGGTGTCGCTAAAGTATGTGTTATTATTGCTTCCCGATGAAACATGTCCATTCTCAGTCTTGTTTGTAATCGTCATTACATTGATGTAAACTCATTCTTTAATGGCATATAGTTGAAGTGATGTTAGAGTCGTTTTGCCATATAGGAAAATATTCATCTCTTCATTCTATTCCTTTTATTTTGTTTCCAAACTATTTTTATTCAATTGTTGACAGAATCTATTTGTATGTCATACTCTGCCCGCGTGTAAGACATTGGTAGGGATGCAATGTAGCATCAAAGTATCTTTGCATATTTCTGACACTGTGGTAGTGTTGCCTCTTTGAGTTTGTTGGTTACCATGGAAACTTTCTTCATTATTACAGTCTATACTAGGTGTTATGCGAGGTGTTATCCGTTTTTCTTTGTAGGTTGTTGTATGTAGGTCATGATCAAAATAGGTCAGAGGTTCTGTTTCCTTCAGGGTGAACTCTTAGTAATATCAACAGCTCTATTGCAGACATTGACCTGAGAAATTCTCAGTAGTTTCTCGCTTGGAATTAGAAATGAATCTTTCCCTGTGAGTAGCAAGACATGGAACTTGACCGTCATGTTTATATCTAATGGCAGTCCTGGACCGTAATATTTAGAAACCAGTACACTGGAGGCCACTGTATTACAGTGTTTAGAGGAGAATGCTGGGCATCACCCCATCGGGTGAGAAATCCCAAGAGGAACGCCCATTGATTTTGATGTGCGAAATCAATAGTATAAATCTCTCTGAACGACCTTGTATGTGTTCTCTTGGAATTCCTTCTATTGTTTCTTTTGTTTGGTCACCCATTCTTTGTGTTGTGTATTGTGGTAACTCACAATCCAAATGGTGTGATATGGGCACTTATCATTGCATTGCTTACTTGGCAATACAAAGAATACAAGTTTCTTCCACTGGCCCACATGGAATGTACACGTACATGTAGGCATTGATCCCACTTTAAAGGCAGGCAAGGTCCCCATAATGTACTGAAACAGAAAAGGGCCCCATATTTCATCAAAACAGGCAAAGGCCCCATACTTCATTAAAACAGGCAAGAGCCCATTCATTTTGATTGCCTGACAGTAAGTTGTAGCTGCCTTTATTGGTCAAATGGGTGCTTAAAGCACCCTGGTTGTTATTACTTTTATTGCCACTAACACTTGGTTTTGAATATTGCTATATTGTAGTAGATACTAATCTGATGTATTGAGAAAATAAATGTTACCTTCAAAGCCAGACTGTGTCGTCAGTATAAATTTTAGAACTTTATACTGCATAGTTTATTCTAACAATGTATTAAAACCTGTATGTTACCAAGTTTGCCAATAATTTCTAGGTTGTGATTTATTATGAAAACTGGTAGGTAACCATCGTTTATAAGTGATAAGTGAACAAATAAATTGGTATTGTTGTAAGCCCACAACTGTTTAAATTACTTGAGTAGAAGATGCATGGGAATCTTCCACAAAAGATAATGCTATGTATTCTATGTAGTATGATTTGGTAGTCTCATTAATGGATGGCGATTACAAAAGTTTTACACAGCAGAGAACCTCTTGTGCTGTTATTTGTGTTTTTATACATACTGGATAAGAGCTAATGGTTTTGTTATTAAATTCAAGAATTGCGCACAACATTCAAAATTTTTGAGAGAAAAAAAAAAACTCTGCAAAATTTTTGAAAGAAAAAAAAAAAAGAACTCTGCAAAATATATAGCATACTGCAGTAGACAGTAGTGTGTCTACAGCAATGTTCTGTGAGGAAATACAGAGATTGAGGGGATAGTGCACTGAGCAAAGTAATTCTGCAGTTTTGTCATTTTATATGTAACTTTGATGATACACGTCGAAACTTTTGATGACAGTAGAATTTTCCCTCCTTTTTTTTTTCTTTGGTTGCCTTGGTTTCCAGCCGGCCTTGGGCGGACAGGCACACTGATAGGCTGCTACATCATGAAGCACTACCGGTTCACGGCGGCTGAGACCATTGCCTGGATTAGGATATGTAGGCCAGGCTCTGTCATTGGGCCTCAGCAGCACTATATGGAGGAGTGAGTATCCATACAATTGACTGATTTACTATCAAATGTAGTCAAATTTATTATTGTTTCATTTATTTGGTCCATGTAACAAGCTTTTCCATTAAACTGTTCCTGAGGGATAAACTTCAGTACGTGGAATCCACCCTGCATACATTAATAGTTGTAATGTTGGCATGCCTTGGGCAAGCTTTCTGGTTGTCAGGGACAATAAAAGATATGCATGGAATTTGAATGTGTTCGTAAACCGGTCTGTTGGGCGTTATGTAAAGGGTGATATGACTGCAACACACAGAACAGTGTAGTTCAAACAAATCAGAGCAAAATGTGAACATTTGTAAATGATGTACAGTATTTTCACATGGTAAGATGCAGCAGTGGTACAGCTGACCTTGTATCATTCAATTAGACAAGGAAATGAATGCCCCTCTTCTTTCTTCTCACTGTTAAAAAGGAAAATCACTTTCTTTCAAAGACTCTAAAGCAACTCTAAACCCTCTCCATGTAGGGTCAGTACTGCAAATTCATGTAACTCCTGATAAATTTGATGTAGGGGATGCATTTTCTCCTTTTTTAATCAGTTTCTTGAAAGTTTTTTTTTAATTTTATTTTTTTTAAACAGCATGCACTCCAATTAATGATTTTTGAGGCAATAATGTTGCATTTAATTTGCTTGTATGGTTTCCATGTGCATTTTTCCCCTAGTGAAAACATATGATACTGTACATTGAGTTTACAGTGTATTTATTTTGAATGAAATGGAATTCTTATACTGTTTGATTTCACACTTTTATCAAAGTCATCTGGAATACAGTTTCCCTGCTCTGTCATAGCATGCCTTAAATCTACCCAAAAAGAAACTGAAGTTGTAGAAATATATCATCTGTCTGTAGCATGGGAACAAAATCTGTGTATTCCGACCTTAGCTTGCTGCACAGTGTGTGTAATTGTTTTTGTGTGTTTTTTCTCCCTCTCAGGAAGCAAGCCAGTATGTGGGTACAAGGTGACATCTTTAGGAAGAAGGCTAGAGAGGGACAGGTAGCAAATAAGAACAGTGTGTCGAGGATACTCAGCGCTGTGGACGACATCACCATCAATGATAACGACCGGACGGTGTCGTACGGGGTGAGTGGAGGAGGGGAGGGAATAGATTCAAAGAGTGGAACATTCACTCTGTGGAATTCTAATGGAATCTTGATTTATTAATTTGTGTATTTTTAATTAATCATTACTTTTTTGTAGTGTTGCAGGACTCCCAAGAATAGTAGTTAGTATACCCCTGATTAGGATGAATAAATGAATTAAATATATTGAACTGAAGAGGGGGTTTCACACTTTAAATGACAGATTGCATTATGGAATTACGTACGTGAAATGCATTTCTAAATGCTTAAATTCATATAGAGTTATGGAGTGTTCACGTACTAAAATTGATTCTCCTCTTCTGACTGCTAACTGTACATGACATTGCACATTCCATTTTACTTGACCTAGGAGTGAAACAGCATTCATTTGTTGATCTTGTAATCTAGTCAGAATATGTTGAAATGAATAGATATAATAGCTGTATCACAAACTTTAATCTGTAAATCAAAATATGCAATGAAGAATACATGCACCATAGAGAAAGTAATAATTCAATCATGCCAAACTCCACCCCTCAGTCACCTTACAGAGATCAAACCATTCAGAATATAAACCTGCACCCATGATTATGTACAAGTTGACTGAAAAGACCTCTGTAGAGACCATGTTGTGGACAAATGCGATTGAAGTTTGCTTGCAGACAGCTATTGAAGTAACATTGATGGCATACACGTTTCTGTACACGTTTACCGACAAGTTCTTTAATTACACTGGAAGAGCCTTGAACAAAGAGATAGAAATGCAGAATAGGGGAAGCAAGCTGGAAAGAAGATGGAAGGACAGAAATGCGAAGAAATTCAAATGGGCAGAGATAAAGAGATTCAGTGGAAATGCTGAGAAAGACATCCACGCCTGAAAGAAAGATATACTCAGTTGATGGATCTGTAGTAGGATGAGGAGACAGTAGAACGTCACAGCCTTCAGATGCAAGCTGTTCCAAGAATGTGCACCTGGCATAGAACACTTGCAACCTTGGTTTGCTGAATAGGTGCATTAGGCAATGTAGAGAAATGTATGGTGATATAGACCCACAATGACAAGGGCATAGACTCCGTGGGTATCCACACAAGTGACCTTGTATTACAAAATCAACAGTAGGTGGCAGGGTAAACCTTTCTTTAGTTAGGCCACATTTGTAAAGAAGAAACAGCCAGCTTTGAAGGTATGAAAAAAAAAAAGAAGTAGGAATTTTAATACTTCTGTGGAAATATGTTGTAAACTGAGTGGTTCATTCCTGACTCAGTTAGGCTTCATGTTTTGTGCACACAAAAGGGGATTTAGAAATCCATTATGGATTTAGAAATCCATAGCAACCACTATGAAGTGTTTTTCAGATAATCCTGGTACTCGGCATATTCATTAAAGCACACTCTATTCAGGATTATTGCAAAGTGTCAGTGCTACTGATGACTGTTTTTGAAAACTTGCAAGGATTTCACATTTCTCGAGGGCAAAAGATGGAGAAAACAAAGCGAGAAGAAAAATGTGTCTAAAAAGCCTGCAGAATCTTCATCCATATTTATGCTTCCAACTTGAGGGGTAAGATGCAAAAAGGGATTATTCCTTCAGGAAGTATCAGTATGGGACATCAACATTGTTCACCTACTGTAAAACATGCTATTAGATGTGACCTTTCAGAAATTTGTAGGTAATGTTGACATGGTCTCAAATGCAGATTGTGTAATTGTATGAGCAAGGTCTGTGGTGTCTTGTTTAAAAATACACATGTAGGTAGGGTTGAAATGAGGACTGTAGGATATATCTACATGTAATATGACACATTTGCAATGAAGAACTGATCTGTGTGCAAGTTACAATCGTATGTCAATGAGAGAATGTCTTTGCAAGCATGAGTGCATACAGGCAGTGTTTGTGTCTGAGTGTGTGTGTGTGTGTAAGATTTTGTGTTTTGTGTTTTTACATATTTCTTGAAAAGGTAGAAGTGTAGAATTGTGAGGAAAAATAGGGTATACAACAACACAAATGTTTGGACCCATATGTAATAGTTTTAAGTATCTATTGCACTAGTGAGAGCCACTGTACAGAGCAAGACACCTTTTGATCTCACACGCTGTCTTTTCCTCTCCTTGTGCCACTTCATCCATCCTTAATCATCTTCAGCCACACAAGATAGCATCTTCAGCTTTGTGGTACAATGGAAAGTAATCCATACTTTATCTATTCTGACCAGACTGGGGTAACCTCCATTCATACTCACCCATCCACGTCATGATATAGCCCCAGGCTGGGCCCTTTGAATTCAAGCCATTGATCTTCAGTGGTAAGGGAACAAAAGCCGGCAGGTGCTTTATACCATCCAAGCGGGCACCTCCAACTGTAGGGGAGGGTCAAGATGCCATTGTTTGAACAATGGAGAGGGGAAGATATGTCTTTGGTGCATCCAGCCTTGAAGAGTTAACTCATGCAGAACACCCATTGGGAGTAGTCAGTGGGATGATAGCACTAACTGCCTGACCTGAATTATTCTGAGAAATGGTTGCGTACATGTGCATGACATTTATTTTCATTTTACCTTGAGAAGTGGGTAGAGAGGGAGACAAAGCTGGAGTTGTCTAACAAACAAGCAGAAGGGGTGGAGGTGGGGTGGGGTATGGAACAGAACATCGCTGTACCCTTCCAAGTCATTTATTGATTTGCCCCTTCTGACATTACCACACTAGTTATTTCATACTCCTGGGCAGTGTTTCATAAAAGTTTTCTTCCCTGACAAGTTGCCAGTGTTTGACAATGCCAGTAAAATCCTTGGTTTTTGATTGACTGACAAGGTCCGGTCACTGACTGTTACTATGGTGATTGTAAGACTGACAACTTGTCAGGGCTGACAAATTTCATGAAATGGAGCCCTTCAAGATCCTACTGATCCTTTACTATTCTGCATTTGCAGAGCAAGGCCTTCTGATTCATTCTTCTTTTATAAACGTCAAGTGAAAATGTTACTTCATCAAATTTTTCATCTTTCAACAAATATTGCTGCTATTTACATTCAGAATATGTGAATAACTTTTGTAAAAGAGAGTTAGAATCAGAGAACACTTCATTTGATGTACAAGTGTCATGTCAAAGTTTTTCTTCATCAGTCAGTGTCTCTGAAGCATTTTTCTCCTTGATTCCAGTGAGTTTTTGAGGTTTGGTTGGTTCATTTGGGTAAAAAAGGCTTTAATCTACTGTGTATCTGTCATTTTGAATTATGAAAAAAAAAAAAAAAACCAGCATGCATGTGTGCCATCTTGTGAGAGTTACATGCCTGTAGTCAGTGATTGATTCATCATTTCCTGTCATGAAATCTGACCTTTGACCTCCAGTTTGTGGCAATGTACATCTCTGTAGGAACAACAAGAACAAAAACCCTGAAAACAGAATTTTACAAATAAAAAAAAAAGAAGAAAAAAACTCAGAGAACAACTTCACTTTATTTGCTGTTACATGCCTCTATCACAAGATTAATTCTAGCTGGTAGCATATTTTGCTTGAATTGATCAGTGCACCACCTGCAGTGAGTTTGCAGTCATTCCCAGAGTAGATCAGCAAGATGATGCTTCCCTTGACCTGTAGTGCTAATTTTTTTCTGTGTGGATGAACGGACAATGATGCACTGCCATGTGCGCCTTGTCCGTGGTGCATTAGGGGCCCATAAACGCCAAGTAGTAATTGGCAAAGTCTGATAGTCATTGTGACCTTATGCCATGTCATCCCATGCCTTTGTCTCCATAGCAACCCGGTGAGTCCTACAAGCTCCGCTCCTCCATCAGCTCCTCACAGACTATGACACAAGGCGACAAGCTGCGGCAGCTCAAGGTTTCAAGGAAGGCGAGGTCGGCGACCTCAGGAAGTCTCAAGTAAGAGAGAAGAAGAGATATAAATCAGACTTTATGTTATACTTCCTCCTCAAAGTAAACGCAAACTTACTGTTCTCTCTCAAGTCATCATATCTCTTTTAACAGTACAATCTTCATCACACTTTTTACATTTTCTTTTTCATGTTCAGTTTTGTGATATTGCCATGTTGAGGTGTGGCATTTCTTTCTTTTCTTGTAAAGTGTGATTTTCTGTAATTTTGTGTTGTATATATTCAACACATGTACGATATCACAGTTGAAAACAAGAAACCAGTCAATTTCATGACAAGTGAAATATAGTTGTGCTTTAGTACCTGATAGTCCCCCCCCCCCCCCCTTATACTTAATAGTGATGTGAATGCATTCACAAAGGAACCTATGTCTGTTTATTAAGGCTTGACCAATAAATGTTTGATACCCTGAAATGAAATTGCAAGTGACATTATACTTTGATTTATACTGTGTCCAGTATCAAATGCAGAGGCTACAATTAGCTCTTTAATAGCCCAGTGTTCTATTAGATGTCTTTGTGATATTCTCATGCCATATTCATTGCAGCATTACCTGCAGCTTTCATTCAACCTTTTGAGTGTTTTGAGCTCTCGGAAAAATGTAATAACATAGCTTTGTACACACTGTCTGAGGTCCGTGACACAGAAAGAATCAATTGATTTGGAGACTTTATTTAGTCAGGCATGTATACAAAAATTTTTTCTTTAACCATCCTGGTTTTTCCCACTCCTTTCTCTCAACCTCTTCTATTCTCTTCTCCTTTTCTTATCTTTTGCTGTTTCCTCCTTTTAACCCAAGGCCTGGGAAAATAATATTTGTGGGCCTGGGAATAATTGGGAAGAGGTTACATCTCGGCAGGTAAAACTCTGGGCTGCATTACACTCTACAGTATGTGTACAGAATTATAGTAATATAAATGATGATGGTAATAGAAATATTGACAGTGATGGAAGTGGAAATTTTCCTGCACTTTACATAACAGAAAAAAAAAAAAAAATCAGCATGTAAACATTTTTGCTTGACATATATATGTGACCCGCTACAACAAAATGGTCCTAAAGTCGCGCACGGTCAAAGACGTGAAAATCGAGTTTGAAGTCAGAGCATTATTAGAGTCTGACATGTCTTCTATCATCTGTCGAAATTTTGAAGCAAACGATGAAAGGAAAGACCAAAAAATAGCGTTTTTCTGGGCCATGTTTTTTGGCGTTTCAACGAAGCAGAAACTGGTTCGAACATTTGGATTGAGCGCCACAGATAGGCTCCGCCCCTAACAACGACCAGAGTGATCTCATTGGTCAGTTTGCTGCTTGCCGCTAACCGAAGCGTGAAGCTCGCACACTCCGTGGTGTGTGGTGGCGGGGTGCGCTATGCCGAGCCGCTTCTCCTGGAATCCTGGTCACTGATTGGTCGGTGAGGAGACCGCCGACGCTGTGTTTGAATGAGCATTGCAGGGGTTGCTAGGGCTTACCTTCTATTGTCTGGAGGTGAATACTGACTTGCGTGTCCCTTGGTCGTGATTGCATCGCAAGGAGAACTTTTAGGGCGCTTTTCTCGAAACAGTGATTTCCCAGACGCGTCGACATGCTCTCTTTTAAACATCGATATCTCCGCAGCCGATTATTTTTATAAGATGTGTTATATATCAATTTAAAGCAGAAAGATTAGGGAATTGTGTCATGCAGTTTTCAAATAATCGACCTCTCCCGACTTTAGGATCATTTTGTTGTAGCGGGTCACATATATGTACTAATTTTGATTCCACGAAATTAAAAACACTCCAATCTTTATCTTACCTGACCCAGAGCGAAAAATTCCCACGCACTAAAATGTCCATGTTTACAGTATGGCGATAATGATAATGAGAATGATAATGGTAGTAGTAATGATGATGGTAATTATATAATTTGTAATTATAACCATGAATATAATGACAGTGAGTACCCCAACATGCTCAGACACCTCAGAAGAACTGTTATAGGGAAACGAATAAGAGAAAGAAATGAAATATGGCAACATGACAGCATGGATTGGAACCAAAAATCAAAGGGTATTTTTTTTTTTCTATTATAGAATCTTTTGACAATAAGAAATTAATATTGACTTGCTCCCACAATTTTCGATCGCATTTTTTATTATGATAGTGTAAATGTGTATTGTTCACGCAAGGATACTGTGGCATTTGATTCTACAAGCATGAGTAGCATGTTTCAGTGTTCTAGATGTTAGGAATATACATATTCCCCTCCAATGGTTTAGTTTGTTCGATTTCAGCCCAGTGATACTGAAAAAAATTTACAAAATACTGAAATATCATGCGTAATGTGCTGACAAGAACCGAGAGGCTGTATATGGTACGTAGGTCTTTTGAAGTAGTATGGATATTTCTGGTTAATGAAAATATTGTGTCTGCACTTTTTGGCTCGTATCGTGTGAATATTGTCTTAGATTTTGTTTTGAAAGGTTAGGCAAGATTTAAACTGCTTTTATTTTTTTTTATAATGTGATTGCCATTCAGTATGACAGGACTTAGTGTTGTGATGTCAGAATATTTCCGAGAACAGCCCAAAAGAGATTAGTTTGTGTCTGTTAAGTCAAGAGAAATTAATGTACTTTTTCACCTTTATCTGTGTCTGAGCTTGTGTGTGCCCCCAAATCTCATTGATAAATACCTTCAAGTCATATCTCTCACTACCATATCAAGCCCAGTCTTTTACTCTCATTACTTTATTAATTACTCTGATTTTGTCTGCCATGGCTTGTGCTTCCTCCTGTGGCAGTGTCTCATCACAACTGAATGCTACAAGCCTCTCAATTGTTCCATCCATGTTGTTTTTTTTTTTTTTTCCCCAGGATGGAGGATGGTAAAATCCACACAAGGTCAACCACGCAGCCCATCAGGTTAGTATTGATTTGTTGGTCAGTAGTCAGGCCTACCCGGTGTAAAGTGTCTGGCGGAGTATATTGAAACTTTGTTGGTGTGATTTTGATTTGCTGTCTGCCCTGAAGGTGCAGAATTCCATTTTAGTGACACCAGTCATTTACTGCACCATGCAGTGTTTGGCACTTAATGATCATGCGTCTTTATTATTAAGTGCTGCCCGCTAATCACAGAAAAAAAAAATAATGAAATTATATGAGAAGACAAAATCCTGATAATTTTCAGAGATATTGATGGAAAATGTGTCATTATGCATCCATTTAAAAAAAAAAGAAGAAAAAGAAGAAGAAGGAAAAAAACGCTTTCAGTCTTAGGACCAAGAAAAGTGTGGCTGCACATTTATTGCTTAATAACAGTTTTTAAAATGAGTTTAGCACATGACAGTCTTGATAGTGCTGTGCACCTGGGGAAAAGGGACAACTTATTATTGTTATTTTTTTTTTTTTTTTTTTGCCTTGTGTGTATTGCTCATTGTTCACCAAATGTTCTTTCTTTCTGTGAGGAAGATACTCCAGGAATAACACTTCAAGCCACGAGATGTGAATAATTCTCACAATATTCCTTGTGTAAACTGATTTGTGTGTTGCACATGTTTCTAATTCGGTTTGGTGGCCAGTTTCTAATTCGATTTGATGGCCAGTTAATGGGCTGTTGGGAATTTGACGTTTAATGATAGCATCCAATTTTATTTTTGATGCTTTTGGTTTCTGTAAGGTCATTACCTATATCTAATAGCAGTTATTACTCTCTTATTACTTTACATCAATTCTTCAATTAAAATTCATTACAATTGCTGATATTGTTATTTTTCTTTCTGTGTACTCGCATCTTTTGCAACGCTCACTCTGTTATATTTATGCCCTATGGCAGCACAAAGTATTCAGAAAACTCATAAATTGAACTTTGTGAAATCATGCTTTGATTTGCTGTTGTTATTTTTTTTTTCTATTTTGAACAAAATATTTGATTTTGATAACAGTCCTCAAGTTCTGCGCACTTTTCTGAGGTATTGTATTTTGCATCTCAAGTGTTTGGAAATAATTCTTCGTGTTTGCATCTTGAAGTATTCTGTCACACAACACATTACTGACCCTTACTCTCTTAACTCACCACACTCACTGAAAATTAATCAGCAAGTGTTGATTGGTATTTATAGTCTTGATGTAGTAGAGTGATAAACTGCTGCCAGCCTCTGTGTTTTCTTATTTCAGTGGCACAATGATAATGACAAAATGCAGAATAAAAGTTCAATCAAACTTGCTAACAGGCCAAACTGACTGTTGTAACATTTGGCTGTCTGTGAAGAGAAACAGTGTAATATTGTGAAAGTCCATTTGTAATTTTAGCAGAGTTCTGAATAGAATTACTCTTAAGAGTAAATTTTCAGCATAATAGTGCTAGTAGATGTCTAGTAATGGAGATCACTCCTGATGGGCAAAGAAATGGATATTCTTTTCTCCATTTGTAACCATTAATGATGTCGTTAACAATGTAGTTATACCATCTACTAAAGACTTAACAACCACTTGTAAGCACAGTGGTAATGGATGTGCTAGGTTAATGTGGTACATCTCTATCAGCTCAGCACCCGTTCTGTCTACTTCCCAGCTCAAGGTGTCATTAGACTTCATTCTGAGTAGGACAGGGTTACGGGTGAAATGAAAGGGACCTAAAATCTCAAATGAGTTCCTGCACTACTCTTCCTAGAAAAATGTCTCAATTCATTTCAGACATAATGTCATACAGGAAGGCAAACACACATTTATAAAGACATGTTAGCATTGAACAGAAACGATCACTCGATATGCCATTGTACAAAGAAAGAGCCCTTTACACACACACTTACAGACAGACAGACACACACACACACACACCAAAACAAAACAAAACAAAGCAATGTAATAATGGAACAAAGAAAGGAGACGTAGAGAAGTCGGCATCTCTACTAAAACGACATTGTATATCTTATAAAGCTTGTGGAGGATTTATCACTAAAAGTAGAAAATATTTTGCTTGTATACTTCTTTTGTAAAGAAGTGATAGTGGAGGTTTTGTGACACGTAAAAAGAAAAAAAAAAAGGATATTCTAATAATCCACTAATTTTGTAATTGGACAGAATGGACATTTTTGTTTAGCTTCCTTTATTCAAGTATGTAAAGATATTGATATATGTGGTGTATATTCTAAATCTATCAAATTCTTGCATGATGTAATTTGGGATCCTGGGAATTGACTGTAAGAACCTTGTCTCTTCAGATTTACTCTTAGTTGGATCTGAGTTTGGCTTCTGTGTTTCCTAACAGACAGTAAAGAAAGAAAAGAGTAACTTTGAATGATGAACGGGAGAATGTTATGTTAGTCTTATTGTTGAGTGCGTATTAAGAGTAGCATGCAAGTGTGTGCATAGTGTTTACAATATAAATCTATGCATTTTGTATTCTGTAAACACATTATATACTCTCTTTCTTGCATTTAATAGAGATTTTGATGCAGAGATTGTTTCTGTACACTTGAAGAAATAATGTTTGCTACTTTCACTACTCCAAAGTGACAATAAAATTTCAAGCATGCCTTTGATGTATTTGAGATCTGTCATTAGTCACCCATAGGTTACTTGTAATCCCCCTTTGTTGGAATGCAAGTGTGTGATGTGAATTAAATTGTACAATATCCAGTCCTAATATAAACTAATGATTAACTTTACTCTGGGTTTGGAATTATTTGAATGTAGTCTAGCGCTAATCAGTGTATTAGAATTTACAATAGACAGTTTCCCTTTTGACAATATTGCATTTTCTTTCATGGCGAAAGGCAGGCACAGTAAGTAAGTTATTGCTAGCCACTTTTAAATCCACAGACATGTATCCATGTCACACAGTGTTCTGCTTCCAGTGAACTATGTTTGTGACATCACAACGTACTAGCAGTATGTGTAGTAAATATCAGTATCAGCCTATTTGCTCATTATGAACAAGAAACATTAACAAGAAATGGTACAATATGTGGATTTGAGTTAGTTCTTCATTCTTGTTACCTAGTTTCATGACCGTTGCCTCAATTGGCGTCCGTGAACCGTAATTATCAAGTAATATTTGTCTGGAAATGGTTTTGCAAATGGCGTAACATTATTATTTTTTTCTTACCCCCTCCCCCATTCCTCAACCATGCCTTTTACTATTTGTTAATCCCCAAACCTACCCTAAAACCTTTCTCCACTTGTTGACTTCATATACCTGCCAACATACACCACACACCCCTCATTGTATCATCTTTACATCACTTATACCCCTGCTTCCCTTCTGAACGATGATGTCGTCATGGCAACAGGAGCAAAGCAAGTAGTAAAAAGTAAGAATGAGTGTTTGGATTGTCACGTCTAGATTCTGCTGTGGTATGCCACAAAGGGCAAAAATTGTTGGTTGCTGTGCAAGTTGTAGAAGTTTGCTGCTTCATATTAGAGCTTGTTGCTTTTTGAGCCTTCATTGTTTGTGTAAGCTCTGTTGTTTGTGTATGCATTTCATTGTGGTTTGCATTACTCTTCTCTCTACACATTATTGACATCTTTTAGATTAAAGGGGAGCAAAATGATATATTGTCACCAGAAAAACAGTTTGGATTGTGTCTGTACCATTTACTGTAAAAGTGGAAATTTTCATGGTGTTGAAATTTTCGCGCATTTCGCGCTACCAGAAACTAGCGCGAAAATAAAAGCACGCAAATATTTTTGCTTGCCATACGTTCCTGTGCGTGATGTCTTGATTCTGCGGAATTAAGAACACGCGAAACTCTTCCTTTACCCGTCTAAGCGCGAAAAATTAGTCACGCGAAGATATCCACTTTTACAGTTCCCTAAAAGGGCGGGGGTGGGGGGGGGGGGGGTTGGGAGGGGGAGGGTATCTTCCTTTTCCCTGATTTAGCGTAGCCAAAAGAGCCCCGCCTGATTGGGGATAACATGTACAAAATCTACTGGTTGTCAGACTGGTCTTCTCTATATAAATCATCTACTGTATAAGCTGTTATTTTCATAAGGGTTTAATTTTTGCGAATTTCGCGAATCACAGTTGGATCGCGAATTTAACAACACGTGAAAATGTCTACATGTGCTTTGTTAATAGAGCACTAATGGTCAGCGTCGATTCGCGAAAACAACATCTCGCGAAAATGTCTATGACCTCGTCATTCGCGAAAATATCTGTACATGAAAACAGCGTATACAGTATTATGTTTATCTATCTTTATTATGGGTTGTGCAGGAGCAGGAATAGAGGTCAGTTGACCAATGGATGGAGTGATTTGACCCATTTTAGGATAAGTTTGAGGTAATACAGACAGGGAAAAGCAACATCTCCAAGGATAGTACAACATAGTTCTATCCAGTTTATCTAATGTTCTGCAGGCCTCTAATACTATTAGAAATTAACTATTGTGACAGTTAATCTTTCCCAAAGAAAATTATCCTCTTGTCTTAGGGAAAATGTAGTGTTTGATTTCAGCTTATGAGATAGAGGAGCTGTTTCTGTGTCTGTGTGAGTTAGGAGGGGAAATTTACATGCAGGTTATCCTTTTTTAAATGTCACCACAACAGCAAAGAAAAAATGCTGCATGCAAAAGCGGCTTAAAGTTGGCAAAGATAGCATTGCTTCTATTTTGTAATTGTGTGTTTGTGTGTGTTCACTTCTCAGTAATCTTGATGTAAAAAGAAAAAGAATTAAATTGTGATGCAAGCTCTAAGCTCTAGCGTTGGTTCAAATTCTTGCATGAAGCAAATATGTATGCCGGCAATCAAAGCATGTTTTGTTTTGTTTTTGCACTTAATTTAAACTTAAAGATAGCCTCTTTCTAGAGATAACTTACTCTGTCATCTCTTACCATTTCTAACAATTCCACTCACATATATGGTAATGAATAATTTTTCTCATTTGTTGAGCATTGTGTCATTCTGTGAACAGATCATTGTTTTTATTCGTCATAGGTAAAGTAGATGGATAAATGCATGCATATTTATACACATCATTATCGAATCACCATTAAGAATTGACAATACTCTTAATATGTTGACTATTCTCATTGAAAGAAAGATATATCTGTATTTATGCGTATATTTATCAATCTGTCATCATCGTGATAGTGTAGTTGATACTGCCTTTTGAAAAGAAATGCCAAAGATGTTGTATGGTAAGAACTATGCATTCATAGCAGAATATTTTACCACTAATTCCACCTGACTGAAGTCTCATTGTTCATATACTATTGGCTGGCTAAGTGTGAAAAAGGTTTACATGTTTATATGTTAACATTTTTTAATTAAAAAAAATAAAAACACAAAGTGATTCAGGCTACTGAAGAATTCATGGAGGGAACAGAGAAAGTGTTTTAGGCTACAGATATTAACCTGTGAGCACAAGCTGTAAGCAGGTTAGATAAAATGTCACTAAGAATGTGCATCTAAGCATTGATATCAATTTGAAAAATACCAATGAAATCGAAATGAGCTGTTGCAGAGAGACAGTTTTCTTTGTACAATAGAATGGAATCTGTGATGGAATGTGTTCTACAGAATCTGTAGATTCCTCCTCCTTGCCTTTAAAAAGAAGTCAAACAATTTCTTATAAATCATTTGTCTTCATCTTTTCACAACTTATCCAGGATTTCCTCGGCCACGACCTCTGCGACCTCTCCTGCCAAATCTTCCAAGGCCATCCCGTCCACCCACGTGTCCAGTGTGCGGCGGTCAACCAGGCACTCTGCGGCTGCAAACTCTGCTCTCAAAAGGTAAGGAAGAAAAAAATATGGCATCAGCCGATGCTTCCAGTTATGAATATCTATCTGACAAGATAAGATATTGATGGCATTATGATTACTATCCAACAAGGGGGATGGGATGAGGGAGGGGAGGGGGTGGGGTATTGAGGGAGAAAGATATATATATATATTTTTTTTTTTTTTTTTTGGGGGGGGGGAGGGTTCTACGGCTCCATGCCATATGCTTTTGAAAAAGTCCAAGTTATTCAAATTAATCTTTCTTGCACTGAGTTGATTTATTGCAGCTGATTGACAAACTACCCTTCATTGATGTAAATACACTCCAATAATTCAGTGTGAAGAGCAATAGCTGTGATAAAAATCATGGCCATATGTACTCTAGTACATACTCAAGTATGATGTCCATGATTTTTATCACGGCTATTACTATGAACAATGAATAATCAGTGCTTATCAATGTTGTAGAACAGCAACTTGTCAATCAGTTGCAATGTGCAAGTTAGCAAGTAGTAACAAAGAGATGGAAAGAAAAGTTTGGAGGTCTTCCAGTCTGACTCTTAGTAGATAAAAGGAAAAAAGGCAAACAAATTTGTATGAATGCAGACACTGGTCAAACACACCTTGGGGGCATGGTGCACAGTGTCACCAAACACCAGGTTCATTCACACACTGTGCTGCAAACCCAAAGCACACATGCACACCCATCCAGCACTCATTCCCAGCCTTCATGCTGTCCAGCGCTTTCCCACCTTAGCACTCCAGAACTCAGCCTGACACCACCTTAATAAATGCAAGGAAAAATTCACCTCTGGCCTCAATTTACACACTGCTATCAACCAACACCAGCCATTAATAATCAAAAATAATAAAAAAAAACAAGAACACCTGCAAAGAAATAATTGCAGTTTGAACAGAATGTACATTTACATAGCTGAAAGAGCATTGCAAAGCAAAGCAGATAAGCTGCTCAGCAAAGTGATATTTTCTTCATGGTTCTTCCCAATGACCAATCCGCCCACACTGCTCTGTATTGAGGTGAAACATACACTCTGTTTTCAGAACTTTCTGTTTCTCAATTTCTGCATCATCAGTGGCTTTACCACTGAAAGAAAAATACTCCAGGTAGTCTTGTTAATAGTTGGTTGGTGTGGTGTGGGAAAAATTGACATGTCCATTCCCGTATTGCATTTTCAGTTCTGTTACCCTTGATGATTGAAATGGGAATGTGGTGGTGGTGGTGGTTCAGGTTTGACCTCTGAATATGAGTGTTGTGTTGATAAATACATTCTTATAAAATAAAACCAACAACTTTGTGTCTACATCCTATCTATGCACGTTTTGCACATTATTCTGTAATTGATTAACATGAAATTTTTAATAACATGTTAAATCTCAGCACATTAACAGAGAATAATCAGATGGATGTATGTGTTCTGTAGCACATTGGATGGTTTGATGCAACTCACACAAAACTGACAGGTTTTCTTAAGCTTGTAATAAGTACCAGTATATACGGTGTACAGCAGTGATTAAAATGTTACGGTGTATAAAATTCCACATTTATTATTTGTCATATGCAAATTTTTTGTCATCTTCTAAAGTTATAATCAGTTTTACCTCCTTACCTTTTGTGACTCCCTGCAAACAAAGAATCAGACTTTTGTGTTTTTCCGTCAAGAAATTAAAATATAGATCCGGTGTTTTGTGTTTGACTATCCCTTTGCTTGTTGAAACTGTTAATTGCTCTTCAGCAAACCATCCAGCTAATCTAAGAGTCTCTGGTCATCTTGTCGGTGTCATTCTTGTCGTACCATTTTTTTTTTTTGTGAGAGCTTTGTCAATAACAAAGGAATAACTTCTTTGTACCGCTCCACCCGACCCCGCCCGCGCCCTCTACCACAGCTCGGTCCGGATTAGCAAAGAGTATAGCACAGGACATAACGCGGGCGACTACACCACCAGTACCACCTCCTCATCACTGAAATACACCCGTTCCACACCAGTAAGTGGTCCTCTCGCCCCTCCATCCCTTCTGAGTCAGCCCCACCCACTTTCATCTAGTTGTAGCTAACAAAAGACTCCTCTGTGGTTATCCTGTCTTGTGCTGTGCTCACTAATGAAAAATGAAATTTTCCTTTCGGTTTTGACTGCATGTGTTGCTGTATCAACCACGATTCTCCTAGATGTCTAACACATCTGAGCTCTTTGTCTGAAAGACTTCCTCCTTCAACCATATTTATTTTTGGTTTTTAGTCTCATCCATGTTTGTCTCCAGACACAAAGTCTTTGCGTCTGTCTGTGTACCATGCATGTACATTTCCTTTCATTGATATTCACAGAACAGATGTCTGTTGCTCAGTATCCAATCTTTTTGATCTCCTATAGATTGCAAGATGAATGGGCCTAATAGGATTTAAAAAAAAATGCAGTATGGAAGTTTAAAAACTAAACAGAAAGAAAACATTATTTTGGGCTTGGTCAATTGGCTAAATGATGAGTGAGTAGCAACTAGACATTGAAAATATGATTTTCATTGTTTCCCTACTTTAATGGGGTAAAAAAACTGAAGATCTTACTGTATCATGAAAATTCAACCTGTTGGAGGTTTATGTGTGTGTGTGTGGGGAGGGGGACCACTTTAACTCTAAGATGGTTGCTATGATAAGTCTTTTTTTTTCTGACATGCAATAATCTGAACTGGACATTATTGCAACTGATATGGTGGTAATAATGCCATACCTATTTAATGCTGTAAAAAGAACTGTGTACTCTTTGGCCTTTTCAGACTTAGTGGTTCTGTCTCGTTATTTCTAACCAGTACTCTCTTCATCTAAGCCTTTCTATTTAAGGGTCACTTTTTGTTGATAGTTTTGTTCATGGTGAAATCATCCTAACATAGCCAGAAAGATTTGTCAATAATCATCTTTCTTTTTGTGTGTTCATTAACATATTTTGCCTAGACATGGCATTCATTTTCACTCTAACAAACAAAAGTAGAGTTAGCATTCCACTTGTGTAATGTTTGAATCTTGCATGCACCTGTTTTCCTTTTATCACCACCCATTCTTTCAATGTTCCTAAACGAGAGTTAATATCCATTTCCTTTCTTTCATTTCCAATTCCTCTCCTCAAGTCATCTGCCATGCCTAACTTATAGTCTGACATTGCATGTGTTACGATGTGTGTATTGTACCAAATGAATGGAAATTGTACATCTTGATATTGTCATGCATTTCTTCCAAACAGGACAGCAGAGTGCATCCATGGAGAAATGCATGTACAGCACATTTATACTGTTGTAATGTACATGAGTACAAATTGTAATGTTTCACTAACCACGGATGAATTTTTGTTGTAATTTTGATGATTTGTCATTTTATTCGGCTGCCTTGTGTAGGTACAGTGTATACATGTTTTGAATCTATTTTACAGGGTGCTTATTGCAGGAGTACCAACCCCTGTAGCCATGACGATTTGAATAGATATTTCTGACAAAAGTGAACATGTGATTTAGATTTGGTTAGCAGGAGAGAAATGATCAGTTACTGTCTTGAATTTTGCACGGTATAGTATTTGAGAAAATAAATGAAGGCTTGATAAGATTGTGTAAGTATCTTTGATACACATTTCTTTTTGTGCTGATATGTCACCTATACGGTCAGTTTTACGGTAAAGGGTGTAACTTTCAATTTTTAGCCTTTTGGCCCACCCTGAACACATAGATTCACAGATCTCAAAGATTTTTTCACATCTGAGTCACCTCATGAGTAGCCACCTTGGGTAGCATAGTCAGGTCCAGGTATTGATGCGTTTTGTTTTGACAGTCACATATGTACCCTAAAAATGACCATTTTGTTGCATTGAAATTTATGTACAATTTTTGAAATGTTAATAATTTTCTACAGCAACTGCAGAGATCTAATTTTTTATGTTAAAAGCATAGTTGTATGGTCAATTGAAATGACCAATTTAGTTTGGTTGGTAGCTGGCCCTGTATTTTAGAATACTATGTCTTCAAATTTGAGGTTTCGGAGGCTTCTTTTTCCGTTAACAATTGTTAGCAAACTTTGATGGACAGTAATGATTAGAGGATGTGTTTTGGTTACTTTCTTTTATGCTGAAAATAGTAAGGTATAGCTAAACTTTAGACTTATATCAAAGTTTACTTGATTCTACAGCTATTTGAAATTTTGTGATGATTTTACTTCATCAAGTGAAATTTCCGTTAGCAGTTTTGAAGCCTCCGAAACAAAATGTTTAGTCAAATAATATGAATATAGATAAGAGAAGTGACCCAATCTATATGTCAAAAAGTAGGATATGGGGCCCTAACCAAATAAACCAAAAATAGTTAGGATCCGCCAAACTCTCTGAAAATAGGAGACAATACAAATTTTCCGTTAACACGTGAAGCCTCCGAAACACATTGAAGCCTCCGAAACAGCAAAAACATCTAATTTGACATTTCTGATAAATTCTTTGAGTGTCTGCCTCAAATTATGCCATGAAATCATCAACAGACATGGACAGACAACAAAAATAATACAAAAAATATGATATTGCAATAAGTTTTTGAGCCAATACACTTTATAGAGAAAAAGTGGTTTCGGAGGCTTCAAAAGTATGTTAACACTGCATTTTTGTGATTTTCTCTGGATAAAATCAAATTAGATTTATTGTTCACCCACCCAATGATCATTTATGACATATCCAAAGATATTTTATCACATTCAATTTTCTGGCTGCTTTGTTTACTCACCAATATAGATTTACTATACGATTTACCTATTTTTCCTAAACAGTGCAGACGTGTCATACATTACTCACCTCTTCATTCGGCAATGAAATATTGGCAGATGAGGATGTTGGCCCACAAATATGTTTAAACAGTGTATATCAACCAAAAAAGATACAATTTACCCATCACTTTCCACATAACATACATAATTTTCATAAAAACATAAGGCATACCGAATTAATTTTCCAGATGTTTCGGAGGCTTCATTTTATGTTAACAGCATGTAAATGGACTGTTTTCATTACAATTTTGTAATTCTAAGTCTATTAAATAACTGTTTGGACTGAATGAGACTTGATGGTTCATCAAGCAAGGTACAGATAGTTGTTTAAATGTGTGAAAAGCATTTATTTTGTAGGTTTCCTTTTGTAACAATGGAACATGCTACAATATTATGAGTATTAATGAAAGTGACTTCCAGCTTGCGTACATGCCCACATCATGCAACAGTAGTGCAACAAAGCAAGTAGTTGTGGACACATCAATGTTCTTAAGTTGGATTTTATAACTCATTTTATACTCTTGAGAGAAGTTGAAGTGTTGTTTACCATTTTTGTATCACTCTTTCGACTGGTCAGACTTAAAAAATGAAGACCAAATAATTACTTGATTATTTATTGTTAAATACACTATAATTTTCTTTTCTCTTTTTTTTTTTTTTTTTGTTGTTGTTGAACTGAACACTATTCCTGGGCTGAAGATTCAAGGACTTTAATAGATGGATATTCAAGAGGGAAACATACACAAAACTAAGAAATATATTACTTTTGAATTTAAGGTTGTACTTTTACTGCATGATCACAAGCAAATGGTGGAAAATAAGTTACTTTTTGGATTTTTACACTTTTGACTCACTACCATAGATCTGAGTAAATAGGTTCGAAACATGATCTTTTACATGTTCATTTATAACCCATTGACAAATCCATTCCATTGTTACTCACATGGCATTTGTTTTTGCTATACTAAAATCTGACTTTTTCAGCTTTCCATTTCCTAACAAGTTCTTTGGCTTTCATCTCCAATACTTATTTGGAGGAAAGTAATCAATAAATTTGTGATTGGATAGAAAATAGCTAACATCTTGCAGATTATCATTTTTGTGGTGTGACTTGCATCACAGAGTACCGTTTTGGAATTTTGACATTTGATTACTTCTCTCTGACAGGTTTTTATGTCAGTCTGTATGTCATATCTGGTGCATGCTGCAACACAATCTTGATACTATCTTGATACTATCTTGATACTATCGCTGTATTTTTCCATATTTTGTCATGCTGGCAGAACCACTTGACTACTTTAGAGCAAACAAAATGTAGCTTATGTTACGAAACATCTTTTCTCATACGTGTGTGAGACTCTATGACATGTTTGTGAATGTAGTTCCCAATGAAGTAAACAGTGTATGGATAGTAATGGTTGTGATAGGATTGTTAATAAATGACGTATAGACCTCTAAATAGCCTGTTGCCGTGGGTACATGTAGTTTACATGGGTGGGGTGACTGGAGAAGTTATGTTCATAAAGAACAATATTATTGAAATGATTAAAATCTTTATAGTTTGTTTAGTCCTGGCTTTTCTGGAAAAAAAAAAGTTACAACCCTCTACTGTATTTTTAAATTCAAAGGGTTTAAACTGTAGTCTGTGGGTTTATATTCTAAAACAAACTTAGATATTTAAACACAATTGCTGCTTTTTAATCTGCTTTTCCTATAAGGTTGTCATTTTTAGAAACAGTAAAAGTTCTGTTAGTAATTTCTCAATGTGTTACTTCAAAAAATGGGCCTTTTAGCTGTCACAGGAGTCACTCAAACTGGAATTTTATATAATCATTTAACTTAAAAAAAAAAGCCTTTGAAGCATAAAAAAATAAAAGAGAAAATGATATGAAGCAGAGGTGACTTGTATACCACAGAAACAGATAGCAAAATTCTAAGTATCACATATTATAGGGAAATATACATTTGGTCAACATTTTTTTAATTCAAAATTCATACACAATCATGGGTAGGGTATGTATCTTTTCAACAGGGTATTCAAAAAGACGAATAGAATCTTGACCATTTTATGAATTCTATCTCCATGATAATATAACCCATAAATTGATTATTCCGACTCCATTTTTTCAGTTTGATGATAATCCTTACAATGTTGTACGTGGAATGGCTGATCGGTGTTTAAGATTGCTGTTCTATAACCATGATCATTGCATTTGATAGAGCTCTATGAGGATATCAGCCATGGTCCATATGCAAAAGAATGTTTAAAAGTCTATCAGCCACAGTCCATAATATGCAAAAGAATGTTTAAAAGCCTTTTTTCCCCTTTTTATATTTTACAACGCTAAGACCCCGTTTACAGTGCGAGGCCGGGCTCGGCCGCAGCTCGGCCGTGGCCGAGACCGGCCTCAATTGCGCGGCCGAGCCTCGCAATTTTGTCCGTTTACACTGCTGGGCTCGGCCGCGCTTTTGATTCAAACCTTTCAATATGTTGTCGTAGTGGCGCTCTGCTTGTAAACAAATGCAATTTGGTATTGTCTGGTTTTCAGACCCTTTGCCAAATGAATTCCGTGGCGACGAAGTCGCCGTTCGGGCAAAGGCCTTTGCCGAAGGAAAGAATCCTTTGCAGGACAAAACCACCTTAAACTATACTAGTTTTCGATGTTGAGGGGGTTAATATCCTGAACAGCGAAAGATACAGGCAGAGGGTTTGGAAGCCAGACTAAAACTGGCCGCGCAATTGGCCGTGCATTTGGCCCAGTTTGCGTTTACACCAAGAAAAGGCCGGGCTCGGCCGCGGCTCGGCCGCGGCCGAGACCACCTCCAGAGCGAGGCCAAATGCGAGGCCAATTTTGGCCTCGCATTTGGCCTTTTGCGCGTTTACACTGAAGCGGGGCTGGACTCGGCCACGGCCGAGCCGCGGCCGAGCCTCGCACTGTAAACGGGGTCTATGTTGTAATCTAACCATCATGCCATCACATAGTCTATTTTCTATCCCATTCTCATCAACAGCTGAAATTGATTTCACATACTCTACAATTATGATGGGTGGTTTATATGTTTGTCAATATACATCCCACAAACTGTCCTTATAAAATACAAATAAAGCAAGCAAACGCTATCTTTGCATTAAGTCTGAGCTGCAGTTGAACTCCTTGAAAATACTCCTTTCTGCATTATGGTGAAAAGTTTGATGAATGCAGACAGCTATACATGTGTGTAGCCTACCCATGTTCTGCATTGCCAAAGTCATGGATATACACATGCAAATATACAAATGAGCATAAAGATTTAAAATCATATTTTTCTTTGTTTCTTAACATACTTTATGTTGGAAAGTTTTTTTTTCTGCATACAAATACATACTCTTTTACATGTTACAACATTGTTAGTTAATTGGAAACAATCATCTGCATTAATGTACTTCATATCACATTATAATGGACGTTTTTTGCATGTTAACACTTATGATGAAGCCTCCGAAACATATGTGTTGCTGCTAACTTTAAGCCGCCAAAATAGGTGTTCCTAATCAGTGTACCTTTATTGCTACTGTTGCAGTTTCCTTTAGAATCATAATGCCACATGTAATGTCATAAATTCGAACTGAGCATCGCTCAAAGTGTGTACAGTTTGTTATTCACTTTTGTGGAAGCCAATTTCCTAATAATAGTAGGTATGAAGAGTAAACATTATGCACTGCCATAAAATGTACATCTGTATACTGTTATTCACATTTTATTGATGCCCTGTTGTTATTCTAGCATGTTGTGATAGTTGCTTACTGTAGTTTTCTTATTCTAAGTGAATACTGGACTAGAGCTTTGTGTTAACAGTTTTGAAGCCTCCGAAACACACTAGTTTGTTAACTGAAGCCTCCGAAACACACAAGTCTGAAAATTTCAACTTTGTTAAAAATAATCGAATTTCTTTGGGATTTGGATTGATAAATGTTTGTCACCAAGAGATAAATTGGGGCTATGTTTAGAGTGGCTCTTCCTTCTAGAACATTCTTTTAACTTAAAAATTGTTTGTCAGGTACCATTTTTACCTCGGAATTTGAAGTTCACATTCAAATAATTGCAAGAGCGAATATCTGTCTGGGGAAAAGTGATTTGATATTTCAAATATATGTTCACAGCAAATGAAAAGTTGCATTGCATCCACCATTTATCTTCATTTGGTTGCTGTGGGTGACCAAAACATTCATGTTGTTTTTGCCTGAATTTATCTAAAATTCCATATTAGTCACTTAATATTTCATATTTAGCCTAAGAATTAAGCTCTGGAATGACAAAATATTGAAAATATAGACATTCCTCTATAAAATAAAGGCAAAGATATATGTGGAAACATAACTTTAATTTTTGACCCTTGCCACATCAAAGTTACACCCTTTACTGTAAAACTGACCATACCTTCCTTCCCAGTTCTGCTTCCTTAGAGCAACACGTGGCTTTGTATGTCACAGTGTTTACATTTTAGAGTTCATATACTACAGTATGAGTTTAAGTGGTACTCGATAAAGAAGTAGATTGTAGTTTAGCAATGTTATCACTTCATATATCACATTTTTGCTCTGATTACTGGCAAAATGATTCAAGGAATCAAAACACAGTCCTGTACAAACTGAAAGACTTCAAAGTTAACTCTTTTATCAGCCTACATTTATAGTTCATTTAGTTATTTCTGCCTTGTATTCATACGTATGTACTGATTAATGTGTATGAATCATTAAAAAAAAAGAAGAAAAAAAAACCAACAACAACTAAACAATCCAAAGTGGCAACAGCATCTATGGATAGATTAATCTTGAATCAATCCATCCTTAGCTATTTCAAATGCACTTATATGTGGATGTATTGTATTATGAATGTTGTTAGTGTGATATATGCATTCCTTGCATTGTAGGCATAAGTCCACAAGCTTTATGTAGATCACCAAAATGCATGCATTTGACACTGATTGGTGTCAGTCCTTAATCTATGCATATTTAACCAGAATCATGTGATAATAGCATAGGATGCATGAATATAAAACAGCTGGCACTCATATCTGAACAGAAATGTAAAACCATCCTCGGGGATGCCATCTTTTACATTTTTTTTTCCAGTATTTGTACTGTTTTTTTTTCTTCTTTTTTTCTTTTTTTTTGCCAAAATTGCTGCAGCTTTTATCCATAATACTGTCTTTCCCAAATTGTATTGCTACACATATCTATTGCAGGAAAGCTAGCGTGTTTTTTTTTTTTTAACCAAATAATAGAATTTTCAGCCCTCAGAATAATGCAGCACTTGCTGTTTATAAGATAGGCATCCCTGTAAAACAAATGTGAAGCCATACTGATATAATGCAGCAGAAAAACAAAAACCACAAAAGCAACGTAAGAATAAAGCTCCAACATGGTATGAGATTATGTTCTAACTATCACCCATTTTCTTTTTCAAACACATTCTCCTTCCCTCCGCTACCTGACAAAGGCACTAATAGCTAGTGGCAGGTCAAGATATCTTGAGGCCAACTTAGCCCACCACCCAAGGAGATACATTTACATGTACGGCCCAGGACAGCCTGTCTACCCAGATTATGTAAACTCCCGTTTTGTGTCTTTGTGGTACGCCATCACAGTCTCCTAATGAGTTCGGCACGTTTGCTTGCGTGCGAGAGAGCTATAAATGTACATCTGGCATCCTTGTTTTCTCGTGGACGTGTTTTTGTGTCGAGCTCACTTTGATTTTTAGCTTTGAAGGTCTTGCTGCCTGAGAATCCCTACTTATGATTTTTTTCCCCCATTCTGTAGACTGTCTTTCCTCATTATACTCCTCTTTGATTACATAGTCCTCTCACTCGGCACTGTATACTTTGTGTTGGAAGGTCAGCCTCACATCTGTGGCAAAGCATTATTATCACCTTTCCATTATTAGCTTGTTTTGCAGCTTCTTGCTTGGTGTCAGATGTTGTACTGAAGTTAATTCTGTTGTTTGTCTCTGGTATGAATGCAGGTATAGCTAGATAACTGGCTAAGAGGAGATGAAAACCATCTGACCTTGCCTGGAAAGCTTTGCTGCAGTGAAATCGCACATTTGCTACCTAAACTTTAGGAATACAGTCATGTATGAGGCAAACAGTAGTGTTGAAATTTTGAAACAAAATGAAATAAAAGAATTAAAATCAAAGTTTTAAAAGTTGAGTCCTTACCATAGAAGGTTCCCAGGTAATTGATGTATTGTAGCTTTTTCAACCCAAATGTAGTAGTTTCAGTACTTGATTCATCAGAAGGTGCAAGCAGTAGTTTTATAAAGCTGGAACCCCATCACCAGAGAAGTGGCTTTCAAGCATGGCCACATGATTACATAATCATGCTTAAACCACCACCCCCCACAAAAATTAAAAGGTAAAAAGAAGAAAACTTTAACAGGCAGTTGTCAGAGGTATATTTCAAGCTGCCAAGAGGGCCATTCATCTCTGTGTGTGTGTCACAGATTTTGTTCATATGATTTAAGAATGTTCTTTCCATAATTGTTTTTTTGCTAGAAATCAATGAAGAGTAGAAGATACAATTTTCCAGCCAAACCTTTAGGTAGAAAAGAAAATCCTATCAAATGTTACATTTGGTATGATAGATAGAAATAGACTGGAACACTTTTCTTTTGTGCTTTTGAATAGGAGCAGAGGTCAGAGGTCAAGAGTTATGAATTTAATCTGACACGAATGAAGGGTCGTGTGTATAGGAGAATGGTTAGTGACTGTATGAGAAGGCAGAGGCAATATCGTTAATCCAGTCACTATTTGTGTAGAATTGTTATTGTTGTGTGTTGTCATCTATCTGTTTGCGTACCAAGTATTGATCTTGGTATCTTGAATTCTGTTTCAGTTGTCAAATCTTGACTATTGTGATTAGTTGGAGCTGTCCTGTTAATTTTTGCTAGCCCTGCTCAACATGTTTGTCTTGACTCTGCAAGAGACTGATGTATGTTTATATTTCTGCTACCAGAAATATGTGACCGGCGACAACGGTTTCAGGCAAAAGTCGGGAATTTTGAAAATTCATTTTTTCACTGAATCACATTGCCCATTTCCTAAGCTTTGCATTGATATAAAACACTTGTATTCTTCGGCACCATAAGTGGGCATAGAAAGAGAAATAAAATGCACTTTTTAAGTTGTTAGCCTGACAAAATTGCGAGAAAACAGGCTTTGAAGATTCACCTCTTTCTCAAAGACAATGTCCGAGCGGCGATGCGAGGGGAGAATCACCCATCCGTACGATGGTGCCAATCGATGTTAAGCCCCGCCTCTAGCAACCACATCGCCTTCTGATTGGCTCACTGAGAGAGTCAAATTTCCCGGGCACCTTCCTCGGAGCTCAGCGTATGGAGCCGAAAAACAATGCATTTCGCTCGGGTTTGTTTACCAGTACGTCTTTCAAGATGGCGAATACGATAATTGCACGTATGGTGTTACATGTACATGACGTGTATGGTGCACGTATTACGCAATGACATCCACACGCCATGACTGTGTGCATATGTAACAGGAGCGGTGGCGAATCCACACATTTACCAATCGCGTTTTCATTGTGGTTGATTTGTCTTTATCATTGGCGACCCTTTTGAAAGCAGAATTGCTAGTGCTGGCAAGGGTCATGCTTGAATTAAAAAAAAAAAACACGACTCGTTAGTTTGGTGCGATTTTGACGTGTAGTATTTGAATGTGATTGGTCACATGTGACCGCTCCTTTCCTCTTATCTGCCTTCCATTGAGTCAGTCTGCTGTCATAATCTTTAATACATGTACAAGTAGACAAATTTGAGAATATTTAGTTTTCTTTTCACACGATTATGCCATGCTACACGATTTTTGTTTCACTTCCGTTGTCGAACATTGCGGTAGAATACTTTGGACAGAAAGCCAAACGAAGAGCACGCACTACAGAGCGAGCGTATAAACCTAGCAAGAACAATGGAGCATGTAATCGTGCACGCGTGGCGTGGACAAAGCATTCCCCACACGCTGCAACTGTCTCCGAAAGCCGAATTATGTAAATGTAAGCGACGCACCAGCCAATCGCATGCGAGACCGTACGCCTTAGCAACACTGGGGATATTGGCGCGGCGTTCGAAAGAAGCTCGAAACTGACGAGTGCGATCCAACATAGGGTGTTTAAAATTCCATTTTCAATAGGAAAAACTTAGTCTTATGCTATGAAATTTAGTGTAGATGTAGAAAACATATCAAAGATTCGATTTCTGCAAAAAACCTAAATCGACAAAAATAATGGTCAAAATCTTTGTACCCCGCCTAGGAGGGAATTTGCTCTTGCGACTTTTGCCTGAAACCGTTGTCGCGGGTCACATATTACTGTGAGGTGGCCCCTTACATGTACATGCTTTCTGTACTGCCCCTTTCCTTTTGTGGACAATGCAGGCCTCGCGCCGAGCACGGGTTGCTCCCGCCATTTGCCGCTGCTACGAAATGGTCCAAGTTTGGTAAAATAGGCACGGCTTGCCTTGCATGGCAATTGCATGCATGAAGCTCAGCTGATACGAGAAAGTCTTGCACTGTACATGCGTGTTGTACAATGAGCTGCACTCGAACATGGGTTGAGCATGCTTCCCCAGTTTTTCCTTTTCGATAGAAAATGGTGCATTACATGTAACCATACATTCATACATTACTGACAAATTTATGAAATGTCCATGAATGCCTACCATATATTCTAATGTGCTCATGTCCGTGGAAGTGCATGGCCACTTTTCATTGTCACATCAGAATTATGCCTTCAACAGTCATGAAATAGTCTGCCCTTTTGAGAACGTGAGTACTTTCTTTTCTTTAGAGCCTAATACATGTACTTCTGTAGTGAGCATACGTTGCTTCTTTATTTTCTGTGAAACATTTACAGTGAGTGTCCTTACATCTGATTTTTTGTCCAAAGATTTTTGCTTACAAGAAAAAAGGGAAATGACATGCTACCTACAATGCATGTATATGGAACTCTTCTGGAAGGAATGAATTTGATTTTGTTTTCTGAATTGGAGTTACCGGGGTTCCCTTATTTCAATCAAAGAAGGTCAAGCATTTAATGGAGCTTTGAAATGGAAGAGATACACGTATGCAGCAATTTGAAGAAGTAATTATTTTCCATTGAGTTCCAAAATTCATTGTATCCTTATTGATGATCACAAGATCACTGAATATTGTGTCTACACTCTGTATTTCACAATAAGTCACTGGATTTCTTTGCAGCTAAAGTTATATTATGCTAGTGATTTATTTTTGCACATCATTTTTTTTTAATTATTTCATGGCCGTGTGAATCTATTCTCAAAATTGGATATATGCATGTCGATTCAGCCTTGAGATATTGCTTAAGTTGATTTGGTCACTTTTGAATGTGCAATCCTTACATATGATTTGCTCTTCTTTTTTTTTCCAGCCATTGTTCTGATTCATCCGGAAACTTTTGACATGAATCTCTTGATTTACTCTGCTCTGAAGGAAATGCAAACAATCTAGTCAATCCTTCTATTATGTCACTCATCAATTTTCCATTGTCATTAATGATCATCCCATAACACAAAATTTACTCCATTCAGTATGACCCACTTCGTACTGTCCTGACATGCAGTTATTCAGTCAATAAGTATCTGTGTGTCTGTGCATGTATGTGTATGTTTCCAAACCAATCCAACTCTTGATAATGAAACCATCTCGACTGTGATCTGAAACCAGAAAGTTGAAATGCCCCTCATATCCTCCCAGGTAATCCAACAGTTATACTCCAGCACAACCCAAGACAAAGTATATTCTGTCTCGTTCCCGGGGTGAGTGGAATCAAATGACGGGAGGAAATCCTGCCTCCTTTATCATCCTCTCCACCTATATTTATCTTCCGATTCGACAACATTCAAACTTGAAGAGTTTCCATTCAGTGCGTCAGGTAGTGAGTGAGCTGCATCTCAATCATAATGATTTCAAATAACCCAACATCTTTTAGCATCCTACTTCACTCTGATTTATTGACTGCTGAGCTCACTTACATCTTATGCCTTCAAATTTCAGATTCATAAAAAGGATCTGCACTGAAAATTTCTACCAATTACTCCTCTCTTCACTTCTGCATCATTTAGACAAAGAAATGTCACACCATCATGGTTCTTCCTGGAGGAGCCACAAAATAAGGCTTCATAATACTCAAAATTCACTGCAAGTCAGTCACCAGGTCTGTATTGATATTAGCAAGTAGCCAGGTTTCTAACAAAGTCCTCTCGTAGCCGAATCTGATCAAGTGAAATCTTTCACTCCATGACTTTTTAAATAAGGATATTTTCACACCACTTTTATCGCGGTTGATTTCACCTATTTCTTTAAACAATTTTTAATTATCAATGTTTAACAAGAGGAATAAGAGTGGTTCTTTACATTGCTATTAGAATCATAAAAGTGTTACAGATTCAAAAAAAGCTACATTGAAATAGAAAGATGTGTTCCAGAAAGGGCTAGCTCATTATATTTGTGATAAGGTCTGCACAATCTATGCATGATACAGTAGTTAGTTGAAAGAAGGGACTTTTGGGAGAGCTGCCGATAGGCTGCTTAATAGTGTTTCACACATCAAAGGCCGTGTGGTATGCACATTGCCTCATTACCTGAATGCAAATCATTTCCTCCACATCAAGTGCTTAAAGTGGGAAGGATTTCCAGAAATTTATCCACATCCAAATATGTTATCTCATCCAGCTCACATCCGATTATATACACTTGACCACTCATATCTATGGGCAAGTTTGCCGCATTGATTGAGGTGAATTTGATCCAGTCGATGAAACATTCATAGAATAGAGGAAGAAAGAAAGATAAAGAGAAATGTATTGTGCTTTTGACTTAAGAAGCATTCTTCTGTCGTACTTGAAAGCTTCCACTGACAAAAATGCATGTGCTCAATGCTACCTTTGGCCATACTTTTTGTGTGTAACCTGGCTGTAATTCAAATGCATGTTTAGAACCTACTGTAAAAGTGGATGTTTTCGCACGACTAATTTCGTGCTTGGCAGGGTAAGAAGAGTTTTGCATGTTTTTAATTCCACGGAATCATGACGTCAACTACAAAAATATTTGCTTGCTTTTATTTTCGCGCTAGTTTCTGGTTGCGCGAAATGCGCGAAAATTTCAACACTGCGAAAATTTCCACTTTTTCAGTATGTGATGTGATTTTTTTTTTCCCTTTAGTGTAGTTGCATGATTAGTTCCCTTGAAAACTTGCCCCCACCCTCAGAAAATGCAAGCCATTTCTGCTTTGTTTTCTTATTTGTTTTTTGGTATCTGCATGGAATGGGTGACACTTCAGGTCTTACCTCGAAGGGTCATAGGTCAGGGGACACCTCAATGATGACTAACCAGGTGTCACTTGATTGATCTCTAGTTGGGCATCACCTTATGGCTTACTAGTCGAGTGTCCCCTATTGGCTCACTTCTTACTGAGTGTCATTTTCATTTGATTGGTCACCAGCCATACGTCTGTCACTTGAGATTACTGAAGTACAGTGTAGCTCTTGTGAGCAAACTTGTCAACTCTGTTGAGTTGCTTTGTGGATAGCCATTGACCATTAGAAATATGTAGCTTGCACAAATTGCCAAATTGAGCGACCCTTTGCATGTTTACGTTTGAATTGATATGATTGCTTAGATTCTCTTTTGTTTTTGTTTAAATGCTCAAAGCATCTTCCAGTTTGCTTTGAAAATGAACTGTATCTGATGTCAATATCCCTTTCAGACTCAGCTGGATGTTAAAACTCATTTACACAACTTAAGTCATCTTTAAAGTTGCAGTGAGTGCATATCTGTTTGATGTTCTCTCGAATCTCATGATAATTTTGCTAGTTACAGCTGCAACATTGCCCATTGATTATTATTTTTTTCTCTCTCCTCTATTTAATGACTGTTTCTTCAAGTTGCAATTGATCATTGCCTTGCCTCCAAGTTTATTTTTCTTCCAGTCTTCATGTGTGTCATCTACATTCAATATTTATCTTCATTCAATATTCATTTCTTCATTTCAGCTACAAGATTCTGCTGCCATTATACACCTTTTGTTTTCCTCATTTGAGATCATTTCAGCATTCTTCTTTACGCAGCCGCAAGACATGTCATTCTTTTTTTTTTCTCCTTGTGTCGCAGTGCATCTCTTTGACTAATGTCAGACACAGCTTTTGATTTTTTTTTTAACACGATTCCACAGCTGTTTCTCTGTATTCATTTATGCTCTATGATAAGCACAGTTTGACACATTCACATGTCATCCAACTGAAGGATTGGCAAGTACAAGGAAATGTCATTACAAGGCATGATTGATGTGCTGTCCGTGTTCTCAGTTCCTTATAAAATGCACCTTCAATACAGAAGCATGTAACTTATCAACTTTTTTTTTTTTTTGCATTTCTTTTCTCCTGAAAATGTTGATTTGCTTTTATACAAAAGAAATTTAAAAAAATTGTTAAAATCTGTTGTTTTTAGTCAAATCATGTCTCAGAACCAACTAGGAGAAGTTGTGTTTTATTTGTGCTCTGCAGTGATTGACAAGTAAAAGCTGCATCATATATGCCTCAAGATTAAGTTGTGAAAAGACATGAAAAAAGCATGTGCATTTGAGGTTAGATCGAAGTAGAAAATGTGCTGCATATCATAAGTAAGCACACTCAACAGAACATATCAGTAATATGTGAATGGGTCCAAGAAGTGGCCTATATATTGCATTTATCAGAATTATGTTGCATATCCTTAAGCATCAATGAACTAGAGTACAATATTATAATATAAAGAGGCTAACTGAAGTATTTTTTTTTGTCTTTCTTTTCATGTTTCTCTCACCATGCCACAGTCGTACAAGCCCTCGTATTCATTCTACTAAGTCGGCAGCACTTCGCTGATCCTGATCCTGCGACCCGTCTCCTCTCTAAGCGTTCCCTCCGCACCTCCCTCACCCTTGCTGTGGCCTTCCAGACAATGACGACGAGGAACGAGACTCGCGCTCACACATCACACTATCTTCTCAGGAATTTTGATGGAGAGAGTTCACACTCTGACAAGGATTTCAGAGAGAGAAAAAAAAGCGACTTTTTCACATCTTCTTTCCTACTCGCTGATGTATTCTATGCCCAAAGTGCCTTGTGAATGTTCTCATAGTAGAACAGCTGAACACCATTGACTTGTATATGTCCTTCTGTCGCATTTGTTGTCCCCTGTTTTACTAGATCTTTCTGCAAACTTATTATTTCAGCTCATAGCCTTTCTATTTAATTTTTGCCTTTTTAAATATGCTCTGTACATAGTAGATTAAGTTATGATTTTTTGAGATCTGAGCTAATTTATCAGCCTTACGTATTCTCTTTCTGAAGTCCATAATTTTTTCCCCTTTATTGTGCCAGGATGTTTTTAGTTTAACACATCCATGTAATAAATGTACATTCTTTCCGCATTCCCTTGGTTTGTCCTTGTGAATTATTATGGATTAATAGGACACGTGTCTATTGCTATGATATGAACAAATATACTATCAAATGTACTCTGCATGTTCATTTCGGCCTGAAATTCTTCATAAAATAAGATTCCTATTTCATTAGTTGTGGTAACTGCTTTGTAGTATTCCAGATCTGCTACTCAGAAATTTCTCAGAATATCACAGCAATGTTAAACGTTTGAATCTTGTAAGTTCACAATACAGTAGTCCTAATTCTTCTTTTTCAACAAATTAATTGAGAGTAACTGGACTCTACTAGAAACTAAAAGTATATATTGGTGTGATTGAGTTTGCAAGTACTGGTTCAATGCAGAGTGTATCAAATTGCTGTCCAGTCTTATTGTAATATACATATTATGTTGCTACCACATTCCAACCCTACAAGTAAGATTTAGGAATTGCTCAAATTAGCTAAGTCTGTATGTATATGTGTGTCACAGACTACATGTACGTAATGTCTGAGGAGATTAGTCAATAGTCCTGTGATTGCTTACCTACAGGTTACAATTCTCATAATACTCCAAAATCTGTCATTTTGCATATTATATGATGGCTGATAGGTGTAGATATGAAAAGGGATCTCAGAAGATTCACACTCCTGAATTGCGATCACTTCTGTAATGAGACACAGGTAGAAATATACAGTGAGGTTTTGATAATTACACATTGCATTTTTCCCCCAATTTCGTGGTGGACCAAATAAGTTACACTTTTAAGAGTCACACTTAGGAAATGTTGGTCCGTCATTTACCATATATTTTGCAGAGTGCTGTGTAATACCCAATCATTTGAAATTATTTTGATTTTGTTTTTTACTCACTGATGAATGAAGCTCTTCTTTTGACCAAATTTCCCCATTCTGTACACTTATGAACAAAACAGTTTATTTTCCTCTCCAGTCATTGGATATCTCTTGTCATTTGAGATTGCAGGTGGTAAAGTTGTTCAAAATATTTTCTTCCCAATTTAACAACTGCTTCAGGGAATGCGGTCGTCTAATAAAATGCTTTCTTTGTAACTTGCAGTGAAAAACGGAAACATTGTGAGAAATTGTCAGTGAGGCTGACTTGGTTTCCACGTCAGTGCATATCAAAATAATTGTTAAGGGGAGATTTTGACAGTCATCATCTTGTGTTTTTGATTACATGACTCGATCTTTGATCTTTAATTATAGGAATGATACTTTGAGGTGAAAAACATTCACTTGTTCTGTACAAGTGTGTGCCATCCCCATTGACTTTATTCAGTTAAATTTTTTATGACCTGCAAAACTTACGTTAAGTGAAGTAGAAATCACAAGTTTTGAGCACCCAAAGATTGTGTTAGAGCGTTGTTGATGTTTTAGTTTTAAATCACTATTTTCCACAGTGCACAAGCATTTCATGATGTGAATGTTAAGGGGACTTTGAAATGTGACAGGAAATGCATATATAAGGTACACAGCAAGGTAAATTGTTATTGTTGATAATGAAATATTGTTAAATGTAAGGTATGAGATATATGTATCAAGATATTGTCATTAGTTGTGATCATTGTTGCAGACAGTTGAAATACACGACTGAGTGCCTTTAGATACAGTCATTCCAGTATAGAACATAAGCAAGATGACTCTTGGAGTTGAGTTTTCTTACAATGCTGTCAAATATGAATATAGGTAAATATGCAGTTTTATTGTTATTTTAACATTTTATTCAGAAACTCTTTGTTGTTGATTTTTTTTTCTCTGTGAGGATTTTGAGATGAATGTGCCAAGGGTTGAAGTGAAGAAAAGTTTTAAAAGAATCCTGAGTGACTGTCTTGTGTTTCCCTTTCTCTTTTGTAAGCTAATTTCCTCTCCTAGTATTCCATTATTCTCTGTCTTCATTTCCACATTAGAGCCTATGTGTGAACCAATGACGTAGCATTCTATTTTCATATACCTAGTATGTGGATTTTTAATGAATGCACTCTCATGTTTACATTCTAAGTTTCTACAATGCTCTAAACTTTCCATGTCCTTTGCAAAGCCTACCATGGTATATGTGTGGTTCTGATGTTGTGTGACTCTGTCATTCTGTCTCTCTGTCTCTCTCTCTCTCTCTGCCTGTGGTATAGGCACAACCATGTAGGATATATCCAGAGCAGCTTTGTAGTCTATGCACACAAGTATCTCCTCTTCGTGGGTCCGTCTTGCACACTTTTACTACTAGAGAACCTAGGGTTGTATATTTCTAAAGAGCTTGTGATACCTATTTTTATACCGTACCACAGTTAGAGAAGTAAAGAGTAAGAAGTGTGAAACGTGTACACAGAATTCTGAGAGATCAATGCAACTTTAGGTCATTCCATATAGCAGTTGCTTTATTTTGAATGTGCGCAACAAACTATGATGTGCATTGCTAGTCTATGAAATACCATAAAAACCTAACTGTTGCAATGCACATTTAAAAAAAAAAAAAGAGTGGCTAAGTGTTGATCATACGTTTCTGCAGTTTTTGAATTTTCACTATTGTGTAGGTTTTATTTCTGTTAGGAAGCTGTACTTTGAGATCTGCTCATCTAGTGTGTTTTTTAATGGCTTTTGATGTAGTATAGTCCTTCATCAGCGTATATACTCTCAGGTAACAATGGTATCGTGTTCTTATATCAGCTGGATTTTATTCAAGAGGGTCATGTATATGAGACCGACGTTTTTCCCCTAAGTTATCACAGTTTGAATCGATCATATCCCAGTAACATCAGCTGTTCTTATTTCAGAGAGAGCATACATGATTAAAATAGCACTTCATTTGTGGAATAATGTTCAGTGAATTAAGTTGATGCTATGTTGATTTGAAGTAAGAGTTTTTCTTTTCTTTTTCATGAAGTAGTCAGTTGTAGAGATTATTCAACATTTGTGAGATAAATAAAAGCCAGTTAATTAGTATTTGAATCAATGCTTAACTGATACTAATTCAAGCTGTCACAAGTATTCTTTTAAAGAAAACCAAATATATCTCCTTCCAGTATGTAATGCTCTAAAGTTTGTTTGAAATGGCTAATTTATTACTGTCACTTGAGAACTTGATCAATTATGAGTTTCAATTTTCAGTTCCAGTAAACTTGTTTGTTTATTATGTCAGATGATTTCCTGATTGTGTGAAAATTTTACTGTTGTCATGGTTTTTGAAGCTATTTTGTATTTTGATGCTTTTTAATTTGGAACGAGATATACCTTGCTTTGCTGCCTATTAATCATGTTTTCATGTAAAATTTTCAGAATGTATTTGTTACTTTTTTTAATGTGGCCATATTATTACACTTGTTGAGATTACAGTGTTGTAACCATGTTTCATGGACTGCAATCACAGTATAGCTCATTTAACCAGCAGTTGTCTTCTTTAAACCACACAATCTTTTTTCCTATAATTACACAACAGCTGACATGCTTTCCTTTAGTAGTGTGCATGTTTAATAAATCGAGATGGATCATTAACTGTCAAATTAACCAATTATCAACCAAGCACAGTTTAGATTTTAACATTTACAGTGTAGATTGTTTTTCCTGAACGATCATGACTGGTACGTTCATGAGAGTGTATTCTTGTTTTCAGCTGTGCTTCTAATGTAATATAAAGGTTTCTGCAAGACTCGAATTTTGTAGTACAATAATCCCTTGTCATTAATGTAGTTACTGTCGTTTAAGAATTTTCTTAAACACATTTATCTCTTTTGCATTGAACACACAGTGTCTTGCCTATCCTGTAAAAGATAGTTCCTGTGTTGTAATGTAGATCATTTCTAACAAAAACAGTCAAATTTTGTTTATCACATGATAAGACACTAATTCAAGTAGCTTCACTTCCTGTATCTTGGTACCATTATTTGCAAGGCCAGATAGATACTGAACAAACAAAATACAAAACAAGTGGAAATAATACACATATTTATTCTTGAATTTCCATGTTGCCAAAGCAACAAACATTCCTGTAGATGATTGTAACATTTTGCTAAGTTTATAGTAAAATCTGTGTTCTAGGATGTAATTGTGCAAAGTGATGTATCATTGAGAATATAAATGAGAAATATGTTAGTGATGGTAAACTGGTAAAGTGTGTCATTTGGATTTGTTTTTATTGTCTTAGCACCTCATGATATCACTGGTTTTGTTACAGCTCATAGCTATCCCATTTGATCATCTGTTGGGTTTTTATGTCACATAGCTGTGTGCTGATCACCAGAAAATAATGTTGCATAGACTGTGAAGGACATTTATTCAATAATAGTGGACTGATGATATGTCTCAGTGACACTGATTTCTCATCTCTTTAATATCTGCCTGTCAAAATAAACTGGCCCCTCGAAAACCATGTTGGTGTGGAACAGGGTTAGGCAAGAATTGGACCCATTTGATTAGAGCAAGCAAATAACATACATCATTTCAAGTAATTGGTAATCAATGTAATGAAACTTCTCAGAAAACTGTGTGCATGTCCAGCAGTCAATGCTTCACTGGTATTGGTGCAAATTTCATTGGTATGTTTTATAGATTTACATTTGTAATACTAGTAAGTTTATTCAGAAGTGTTTTTATTTCATTTTCAAGGCAAATTTATGACAAGTGTGGTAGTGGTAAAAGAGAAGTTTGCAAATATAACAGGAAGAAAAGACAGGAAAATTAATAGTGAGAAGCATGAATTGACTTGTCATTTTAGTGACTGCTAAACATTGGGTTCCCATTTCCAGTTTTATTGTTTGTTTGTTTGTTTGTTTTTTAAAGAAACACCAGCTATTGAGTGGTTGGTCCAAACTGAATTTATTCCTCAACCAAAGTTTAAGTGAATGTGGTCTCAGTCTCATGTCTGGCTGTGTACGAAGGAAAAGCAGGGCACAAGAATGATTTCTGTCACCTTACAAATAACTGTTTTTCTTTCCCAAATTTGGCTTTGTGTGTAGTCATTTTAGCACGATATTCTGGTTTATTGGTACGGTGTGTTTTTAAAAGTGTGTTTTGATGACACTTGGCTCACTCTATTGCTGTAGGTTCTTTGTTGTGTGGCTGTCCTAAGATGATACTCTAGGCCTCGAGACTGAAGACTCGGCATAAACATTCAGATATGGGGACCGTTTTTATTTTCTAATTTCATGTTTATGTGTGACGTGGCTCTATAGGTTTCTTTTTATTAGTGCTTTCCATCTCTGCTTGGCCACTATTATGCTTGTATATGCGTCTTGAAAAAAAAACTGTATTGTTAAAGAGGAGATGAAGAATTAATCACAAATAGGTTATTTTTGTATCTATGAATTAGCAACCAAAAGTAAAGACATATATATTGTGTGTGTACCTGTATATAGGAATGTGAATTGACCGTAATGATGCTATGAGATTATGATGGTTTTCATTGTACATGTTGAATAGTTTTTTGAAAGTATTTGTAACCTGGTTTTTCATTTCAGTGGAAGAGTCGTCAGAAAATTATTGGCTTTATCTCCGAATGCCATGGCACAAGAGAGGCATTTGGATTTTATCGGGGAAGTATTCTGTATTGGTTTCAGCAGTGGCGAATTGATGTGGCCAAAGTGTCAGAATGTCACTCTTGCTACAGCAGCGTTATTAAATACTTTGTGGTCTAAATCTTACAAGAGAAACCATGAAATCCTAACGACTCTTTTTTTGTGTGTGTGTTTTGTGAATTACTTCATGGAAGGTGTACAATATTGCTGTATTTGTCAAAGTGCAGGCTGTCTTGACTTCAGTTTAATCCTCTTCCGTATGAAAGCCCATATTTTCAGCCTCTCTTCAAATGCTTGGAAGATGCTAACAGCCATTGTGATTGCTCTATTAGAAAAAAAAAAAATGCAGCAAATGGAACTCTGCTCTCTGAGCTGTATTAGGACTTTTTCAAATGAATTAAAAATATAAAGCCAGCTCCCTGGATTATATAGAGATTTTGAAAATGACAACATCCCATTAAAATCATTTGTGAACAAAAAAAACCACGCTATTAAAGGGGAATTCTTAACCAGTTAAAAGTACCGTAAATCTGAAAAGAGAGAGAAAAATTTTTGCAACCACACTTGTGAAAATTTACTCAAATTCAAAAGTTGTATTTGTGTGTGGGAAGTAATTACACCTGTATGTTTAAAAAAAAAAAAACAAAATTTCATGATTTTGTGTACAAGCAAGTTGTGAGGTAATGACATGAGCTCAATGTAGTATTTGCATGTTCATATTGGCTGTTCAAGAGCAGTTTTGGGAATATTAGTGATGGTAATTGTCCTCGATACCCCTTTTCATGCAGGTTAGTTATAGCAAACATAGTCTGCTGCTAATTCACTTTTTAACTTGCACGGTTTGGCACAATCAACCCTCCAGAGGCATGTTACAAAATGCTACTGACACTTTGGTGAGAATTTTAATGTGCTTTTAAATATGGTTATGCATGTCTGTGTGTATGAATATGTGTCTGTTTGCCTGTTTGTCTGTGTGTACCAGTGGTATTTGCATCGCAGAAATGGCAAGAATATAATAGATTATGTATACGTACATCACAACCTGCATTTCCTACATATTAAGTCCATCAGCAAAAGACCACACACCTCCACCAATCCAGCAAGGGCATTACCCTCTCACATCCGGGTGACCTGCCTAGATTGTTCAACCAGCATAAAGATATGAGTGTGGACACTTTTGTTTCTATTTTATATTTAATTAAGTGAAAAAAGAGTGATACTGTTAACACACCCCACACTTAGGGCATACATATAAGTATGTATACATTGTATACATACATATAACTGTTTATATTTATTTATTTCTTTTAACATTTGAAGAGTTTGTTTGCAAAAACCGATAAGTCCATATTTGTCAAATGGAGATATTTGCGATTAAAGGTCAAGAAAAATAAAGAGAATAATAAGAAAAATTTTGCTTCTTTTGACCATAACTTCAAAAATATACCTTTATATGTAGTGACCAATATATCATTTAAAAGGTATTATTTTGTACTTTATGACAGAGACCGTACTTAAAAATCTTCAAAAATGGACTTATCGGTTTTTGCAAACAAACTCTTCATTTATATCCATATGTATGTGTGTGCAGGTGCGTGTGTGTAGGCCTATTAGCCTTGAATATTCCTTTTTTAAGTTTGTAAATTTTGTTAATTTTATTTGAAAATTGAGTTTAACTTTCACTTTGTGCTCTATTCAGATGCTCATGTAATTAGTTGTTTGTTTGTTTGTTTGTTTTTAAATCTTCATTTCAGTTAATGAGCATAAAACCTGTCATTACAAGATTTTGCCACATATTTTTTGATGGCATCCTTTTGACATGTTGTCCTGGCATTTCTCCATTAATGCAGGTATAGACCGAAGAGATTGCACCTTCATTTCTGTGTGTGTGTATGACACACTGTTCATTAGCATGTTTGCTGCTTTCATCAGCTGAATAAACAAAATGTAGGCTATTATGTAATTTTTTTAAAGTGAATAAGGAAATTAATGAATCATAAATAGATGAATGAAGAAGAAAGAAAGAAAGAAAGGAAGAAAATATTAGTGGATAAGGAAGTGAGTGAATAACAGATGAATGAATGAATATAAAATCCAAATGGAAAACATGATAATAGAGAATGAATAGATCGAGATGACAAGAGAAGTGGATGAATGAAAACATTTTCACATGCAGTACGTCATATCTGAATGAACCTGAATGAATCTGAATCTGAACACGTAAGTAAATTGATAATAAGTAGATTTATACCTGGAGATTGGTAATGTTGAATTTAATGGATAGATGAAGTATATTTTCGAATAGATTATTAATGAAATGTATTGTCCGGCTAGTTAGGCACTTAGTCCCCCTTGCTGCAAACCGTCTTGATTTTTGATTTTTTTATTTTTTTTTATTTTGGTCATATACACCGTACATTATAACAATTCATAACAATACATTGTCTGCACCGCATGAAATATTAAGAAAGCATAAATTTTGCAATGTTAAGCCTTGAAAATACCGTCGAAATGATCAACATAATTATCACTTAATGGCAATCAAGCCCAAACTTTTTTGAGGATCAGGTACCAAGTAATTAGGGAATTGCTACTGTCAATCCCTACCAGCAAATACTATAGATTGTATTTTTTTTTCTCTCTCTCTTTTCCTTAATTCACATCGCAAGTGGCAGTCCAAGAAGTGTTTTCCCCTAATTTGCAACTGGCATCAAGCAAAAATATTCAGTCGCTCCTAAAACCCTCCATGCAAATTACTCAAGTACAGTAGATGAAATGCTCATAGACAAAAGATATTCAAAGTATCTAAGCGCAAAGCCCGTCCTCCCCTTTTGACACAACTTGGACTCGTCCTCTTCATACACGCAAAATGGCCACTATAGAACACACATTGAGAAATTAGCGAAGAAAATTTAGTGAAGATATAGTCTGGTGAAATTGCATCGCCCTTCCCCATCATCTTATCAGAAAATTCTGACGAAGGAAATGCTCAGAATTAGGTTGGGGTTTTCGCCATTTGTCCGTTTTATAGATTGCTGACGAAACTTCGGAGCAGACAGTGTCAGTGGACATCGGTTATTTTCACCCCTTACACCGCAGGGTACGTAAACACAGCATTTTAATGCATTGACAAAGTCACAATGTAAAGTCATGGGCGCACACTAGTGTACACAAGTGAATGTCGCATGGTACGACGCCGTGCCTGCCTAAACGTTACACTACACTTTTGCGTAGAGAGTAAGTAACGTAGGCCTTGTTAGAAAGCTGAGTAAAGCAACCATAATGATAATCAAGTGTCAGTCGTCCCCTATATGGGGATATTGAATTATTCCTTGGCCCGGTGTTCCAAAAATGTTACATCTACGACTAGCATTTAGTCTTCGAGAGACCAACTGTTATGGGTATTGCCTTAAATTATAAGAGAAATGGGATGGGACAAGCTCCACATCCTTTTGCATTGGCAGAAATATTGCTGCATAACATGATGGCTGCATTAATAGAAACAAGATTCTGTAGGTCTAGTAAGGCAATACTATATAAATTTCATGATGGGAAGTGAACCAATCAATTGCAATTGGTGGGTGCATTCACTCAAGTGCTCAAAAGCGGACCAAAGCCAACTAAAGTCATGAAAGTTGGGCAAAGCGTTCAGCGAAGCATACTGCCGTATGCATGGTAGGTCGTGCCAGGTTTGGAGTGCAAGTGCTCTGAAGAAAGCGTACCTCACAAGTTATTTTTAGAGGCGGTCACACATTTTGTAGCAACAGGGTCATTCACCTGGCGCAGTAAGTTACAGATGTCCCGAACAATTAAAGAGAATGAACTCTTTGTGGCTTTGCATAGATCTAGATGTGCAATGTCTAACAGTTACGCGCATTCTTCACATGTGAACTTTTGGTATGTTTTCGGTACACTTTTTTTGAGCACATTGGGGAATAGTCCACTTTTTTGGCTTGGTTCGATTCAGTAAGGCACACTTCACTCTCCATATAGGAGCGTTTGATCGCTCCTCAGGCACTGTTTTGGTACAATTTGGTTCACTTTAGGAGAGCTCCCTTGAACGCATGCACCCTGAGTTTGCCAAACTCCAAAGCCAGGTGTCACAACACATATGAAGAGAATGTATCCACATAATCTAGTGGGTAGACAGGAAACCCACGAAGGGCTCAAAATTGGCGATGGTCGATGGCCCATTGCCACTAAAAATCTATGATGGGCTACCAAAAGGCTATCTCTTGCTATGGCCCCATCAGTCACTAAAGATTGAAAATGGATTGTTGTGTTTCTGTTTATTGTTGGCCAAAACACATTTCTTTTTTCTGGCCACCAGAGAAAAAGTTATCATTGAGCCCTACATGTATCACTGCACATCTTTCCTTATACGGTGCTAATACAGCAACAAAAAAAACAAAAAAAAAAAACATAATTTGTATGAGTAGAAGGGTGTATAAGATTGTATATGAATTTGTAACAAATTTGTGCAATTTCTTTACTGTTGTAACTTTGTCTACAAGTAGGAACTAGTGAGCTCTCCTGAAATCGCTGTCTTCAACAATGTCTACCACTGCTGACACCCCTGCTGGCCCTCTTTCTGGGGTGCAACCACCTTCACAACAGCAGCAAGCAGAGGATCCTCAAGGCAGTGATCAATCTCAGCCACAGGTACCACAGCAGCAGCAACAGCAGCAGCCACAGACGCAGCAACAAGCACAGCCGCATCAGGAAGACCAGCCTCTGCCCAATCTTCCAGCAGGCACCCAGAATGTCAACAACGGCCGTGGCAACAACAACAATAACAACAACCCCCTGCTCAACGTCCGAGACAGGCTCTTTCACGCCCTCTTCTTCAAGATTGCCATCACCTATGCCAGGGCATTCCCTCCACCCATCAGGAGATTTTTTGAATTTGCCATTCTTCTCAAGGTATGTGCTCAATTAGCTTAAAGGGATCGTATAGTTTTGGTTGACACCTAATTTCAGGTTTCTAACATTTTTTGGTGAGATAATGAGAAACCTCTTATGAAATATGAAAGAGCATGAAATTCCATGAGGAATTCGACATTTATTTGATGAAAATTGGTTCTGAAATGGCCGAGATATCCAAAACAGGGTGATTCTAATAAAGTGTGGGACCCACCTTTTATTACGATCACTTTGTTTTACTTCGTATTTGGATGTTTCAGTCATTCCAAACCCGATTTTCATCAAATAAACTTTGAATTCCTCTTAAAATGGTATGCTGTGTACTATTTCATCAGTGTTTTCTTGGTATCTCGCAATTCTCATCTCCACCAATACTGTACCACCCCTTTAATCTTACGAGACCAATGACCATTTTTGTTTTGTTTGTTTGCTCTTTGCATCATCATCTCCCATATAAATCTGTTATGATACTTCATAGCTGGAATACTTTTCTATTTGTTTGGGCCAGCGTTTGTGCAGTGTCCAATTTCCCGAGCATGCGTTCAAGGAAATGTTACCAGAAGAGTTACAATACTGTACTTGCTAAAATAATTTTTAAAATAATTTTTAGCAACATTTAAATGGTTTGGTAGCTTAATTCTGTGATTAATTTTGTTTCTTTTTTTTTTTAACAGCATGCCCCCAATCCTTGGGTGTAGCATAGTGTTAGCATTTAATGCATTTTATGTACAGAATATACATGTTAGGTCAAGATGATAGAGTTCAGTCTGGATGATATGTTTACAGACATTCAATCTTTCCTCGTATCATATTGCATTATTTCTTTTGTTACTTTTCCAAAGGCATTGACTGCACTTTTTGTACTCGCGTACATTCATCGCACCTTCTCCCGCTCGCCCATCAACTGTCTGGCTGACTACCGTGACAAGTGGCCAAGAGAGGGCATCCTTCGTGTGGAGATCGTGCGGAATCGCACAGATGGCCCCATCTATGAGTTGTCCTACGGAAGGAGGATTCAGGGTGAGATATTCTGGATAAATATTCAATCTAATGATAGACCAAAAAAATGAACTTAGAAAAGTGCTCTGAGAGTGCAGACCTCCACCAGGCAGCTCATTTCCACCCATACACGCATGTCGAAAATTGCCCTATTTCCAAATGATGAAAAAGCCCCTAATCAGCTTCCTGCATGCTGCCCCTCTAGCTCTAGTGCACGCTCAGTGCGCTAAGGACACCTTAAATATGTGTAGCTTGAACTCCCATGATTGTGTTACTCTTTTTTTTCCAATGGCAATCCTTCAAAAATGTATACAGTGTATATATAAATCGTGGATCCAGATGCTGGTCTGGTTCACTTCCAGTGTTTAATAATCTGCTCCTTGTGTCATTATCAACTTATCATGTAAGTTTCATCCAAATCCATTGGCAACTTTTTATTGAATTATTTTGCAAGCAGACAGACGGACTAAACCATAACCTCCTTAGTGGAGATAATATTTCATGCCTGCACTGGTCTTCCTGTGGACTTTCGGGATGGCTGAAGAAAATGTTGCATCTGTTGTCAATTAGATCAATATATTTGAAAGCTCATTACTATTTTTTTAAATACTTTTTCATCTAACTTTTTAATTTGCTTGCTTTGCTTTTTGTTGTTATTGTTGTACAGCTAATGACCAATCCAGATTCCAAACCAATTTGTTAAGAAGAGTCTTAAATGCCAATTACATCATTTCTAGGTGTGGAATTTTGACCTGTAAGATATTTTTTTAAAGAAACTTCGGGGTGTCTCTCAGAGTCTGAATTACTCCCCTCATTTTCATCTGCAAAGAACTGTCTACCGACAGCCCTGGTCCGTGTTATGTTTCAGATATTGTTGTACATGACTTTACAGTGGTGTCAATTTTTTGCTACAATCAGCTACACTCCCACTGAGTCTAGCTGAAAATTGTGTGTTATCATGCCATTTCATCTAGTGGAGCCAAAACACTGCTCAATGGAAAAGATAAAAAATTTGAGGTCTTGTGTAGGAGAAAGTCTTATCACTTATCTTAAATGTACATTGTACCTTCTGAAGGTAGTTGTTGACCCCTCCAATGAATTAAAATGCTCTCTTCAAGTAAATTTGACTTCTTTTAAATGAGCTTGGGTTGCATCTGCTGTCTATGAATACAGAGGTGCCAAGTCCACATGATTCTGTATGAAGCTTCCTGAAAACCTCAAGATCTCTTCATGTCTAGATAAGAGAATATACAAATCTACCTGATTCAAGAATTATTTTTCTCATTGAGATGCATGTATATAATACAAGTATCTTCCTGATTTCTTTCTGGAATCTTCCTAGTTCTGATGGTTGAATGTTGGCAGCCCTGCCCATACTGTAAAACATGAAATTTTTCACGAATTGGAGCCGACTGCCTTTTTTGTGTCGTGAAATTTTCGAGAATTGCCACTGGCGTTCAAATGCATATAGTGAAGACAAGAACTCTTGCGTGCATTTTGATTCTGCGAATCTTGGCGCTTGCGGAATTTGTGCAATTGAAATGCGCGCGAACATTCCTCGTTTTACAGTACCTCATCATTTGTGATTCAGGAATCCTAAATCTGATTTGACTTTGATGCAGGAGTGACTAAAGTGGAGGAGGACCCCCAATATGCCAACGTCAGTCTGATGCCCACCTACTGGGAATACCCTGATGTGGTCAGAGGGGAGGAGGCCGTCAAGGAAGGAAAAGAGGACGTGGTCAAGGGGTCATTCTTGCAGGGCATCCTGTGGACAGCCATCAACTCAACCGTGGGCGACTTGCCGAACACTCACTCGCTGGAGAAGAACATGCAGCCCTTCCGAGAGACAGTCTCCGAGTTTGAGATGTTCACCAGAGCAGGTGGGTACAAGTGGCCATGTTGTCACCTCTCTCTCAGTACTTCAGATGCTTTAAAAATAGAATAACACCCTAAGCTGCCTTTGAAATGGAGATGATTTATATGATGCTTATAATGTGTGAAATGAAACATGGCTCTCAGACCAAGACATATTACGTTTATAGAAACTTTGAATGTATCAAGTTGGTAACAAACAATCTAAATACACAAATCAGGGTTCAACATTAACTTTTTTTTTTCTCTGGTGGCCTGAAAAAGAAATGTGAGAGCCCAAAACAGAATAAAGTATGAAAATTTATTTTGAATATCAGCTGCCCAATTGGGCCACCAAAAGATAACTTTTTTGGAAATTTGGTAGCCTTACATAAATCTTTAGTGGCCCCTGGCCACCTGTATCAAGCCCAACATTAGTACATGCTTTGACAGTTAATTCTATATGATGGAATTGTTCAGCATTTTTCTTCCCTTTCTCATCCTCTCCTCTTCACCCCCCCCCCCAAAAAAAAAACACAAAAAACAACAACAACAACAACAACAACAACAACAACAAACAAACAAATAAATGAACATCAATCCAACTGTGGTCTATTCCATGATACAGTCTGGCCAGTGGATGAGTACATTATGGAGTATTCACTGGAGTATGGATTTCTACGACTATCTCCCAGCACGAGAGAACGGCTTGGGATACCTGTCATGGTCATACAGCTAGGTGAGTATGCGGGATTACAGGATAGAGACTTCATCCTCCGAGGCTGTAATTTCAGAAGCTTTCATAGGAGGTTTCTGCCTCCAAAGACTACAGGAGTAACCATAATTCCAGTTGTTGCTTCAGCATTCTCATTTCCCTTTTGTGACTTCAGCAACTAATTTGAATGTGCAGGTTCGAGTGATTGAAATTATGTATACAATTTGGCAATGATACTATGGTATCATTTTGCTCAATTTGCTCATTGTCACATCAAATCAGTACATGTTGAAAAGATTAGTCTCTGACTGTAATCCGACATAAACATGGGTACTTATAGTCCTCATGTTGAACATGTACTTTATGCTAAAGTGTATCTGTACACAGAAATTTAGTTTTCTGACATTGTAGGTTATTGTACTGGTAATATCCCTATCAAATATAAGAGTGCAACATTACTCACATACAGAGATATAGCAATATATAATGAGACATAGAGTAGTCTCTAAAATGCTAAAAATTACATGCGCCTTGATCTAAGAGTAGTCTCAAAAATCTGTGTAGGTTAAGGGCTTAATGAAATACAATCATTTGAATAAACAGCACACATTGATTCGCATGCTTAAACACATTGTAGTAATAATCAAAAGTTGCCGTTGCATTGCATTTGGATTCTACACTAAGTGTTGGAAAGTTGCTTAAATTAAATATAAAGTGCATTGCATAACTAGACAGCCATTATCTGTGGGCTTCTGTATAATTTACTCTGGGTTTGTAGAGGGGACTAAGGGGAAAAAGTTGGTTTCAAAATTTTTTGCTTGCATTTGTTCTCACTGTTCAAAAACACTTGCCCGAAATTGATTTTCACTTGCCCCGGCCAATCGGGCAAGTGCTTATGTAGCACCCTGGATGTGTTCATTTTTTTCCTCCCAATTCCTTTCCAGACCCAGCACAAGATGAGTGCTTTGGTGATGCCTTGAGTAGGTTCCTTCTGGATGAGTTCCTGGGCTATGATGACATTCTGATGTCTAGCGTCAAGAGCTTGGCAGAATATGAAGATAATAAAGGTACCATACTCTTTTATGTACAGTATCTGTACCCATTTCTCTGTAATCAAGCCATTCCTTCATACCGCATGAAGGTATAGTATGGAGAGATGGTATGCAACTTTGCTTTGCCAAAGGAGCATGAATGTAACAGAGTTCTGTTTGTGCTGTAATTCGTTATTTTTTCCTGTGGTCTGTTTACTTCCTTTTATTTCTTGCAAACTTATCGATAGAAATAAGATCAAAATGTTGATATTGTCTAATGACAGCTGTTCTTGAAATGATATTCAGAAATTATAGAATTGGAACTTGGTTTGGAATTAGTTTAATATTATATTTCCAGATACATTGTGTGTGTGTCGTGAATTGATACTCTATGAAATGTAGACCGTGTTTTTGTTTTGTGCTGAAACTGAGACAAAAATCAATATTCTTTGTTGTTGTTGTTGCAACTTTTCTCTACTGAAATCCCTAGGTTATTTGAGGAATGTTGTTACTGGAGAGCACTACCGCTTCGTCAGCATGTGGATGGCACGCTCGTCGTATATCGCAGCTGGTTTCATCATGCTCATCTTCACCATTTCTATCTCCATGCTCCTCAGATACTCCCATCACCAGATATTCGTCTTCATAGGTCAGTCAAATGGACATAAGGACATGTTTAAACATTTGTCTGCTTTCCTCATTGAACAATAATCTGTATATCTAAAGGCATTGTTTACCATTCACAGATGAAACAAAGGCCAAGCTTTAGTGCTTCAAAATATTACATGTGAGTGAGGGATAGAAGCAGCCAATGTTAAAATGTTAATCAGCATTATCAGTGTCGAGTATTTTTTAATAGACAAAATGTGAACTATAGTTATAATAAAATTGTAGAGTAAACCATTTACAGTTATGGATTATTGAGAAATATAGTGATATCTCCTTATAAATATTTTTGGCTTTATTGCATGGTAGAATGTTTTGTGATACACCTGACCTACACATATTCATCAAATGTGATATCTCGAACATTTTTTAAATCACTGCTCCTAATGGTAAACGGTACCTTTAAGAAAGTGGTACTCAACTTGAATGTTGTGATTTCTCCTTCCATCTCTGTCCAGTTGACCTGTTGCAAATGCTGGAGATGAATACAACCATTGCCTTCCCGGCTGCCCCTCTGCTGACCGTTATCTTGGCCTTGGTTGGTGAGTGCATCCATCAGTTTGACCTTTGACCTTTGACTTGTAGCAGAGTACTACTTCCTGTATTTGTTCGTAGACTTTCACAAGATCTTGTTACTATCCGTCTATGCTGGACTATCACGTGTGAGTTTCGGCCTTGAGCTTGCAATGCAATGTCTACTTGCAGGCTGTTGATTCTGTTGTGCCTCAGTTTTGTACAGGTGTTTTGTGAGATGGGCTTTAGCTGGGAGCAAGTGCTGATGTGATGATGTCCCACCTAGGGAATATTTATATACACATGTTCTTGTTTGATGAATACAGTAGATGTATATCAATATATGGCGAATAGGAAGATGGATTTTAGTGATGGTGCTAAGGATCACAAGCTGATTTGGGATCTTGGACTTTATGATAAGTGTCTGAGTTTGTGTGTTCGCATTACTGATGTGGTGATGTATGGAACGTAACAAAAATTTGCTTCATCTCTCTGCCCAGGAATGGAGGCTATCATGTCAGAGTTTTTCAATGACACGACGACAGCCTTCTACATCATTCTGATTGTATGGGTAGCTGACCAGTATGATGCAATCTGCTGCCACACACAGATCACCAAGAGACACTGGCTACGGTGAGTGCTGTCCTCTTTGCTCTACAGCTTTCTTTCCATCCTAATCCTAATCTTCAACTTCTGTTATTGATGAGAAGAGAATCAAGATTCAATATTGCTAATTCTTTCTCCCTTCCCCACCCCACCCCCACATACATCTTGCAAGCTCTCATTGAATTATCAGTGTGCTGGCTCTTGTTTGTTTGTTTGTTTATCAGACATTGTCTGATATTAGAAGATGATTTGTTTTGGTAATCAGTAAACCTGCTGTAATGATCAGCTTGATATTGAGACCAGCTGTCCACAAAGACCAGAAGTTGATTTCATTAGTTCACAGTAAATTGATGCAGACACACCTATGAATGATGTCATTCATAAGTTTAACTTTGTTGTGCCTAAGAAGTAGCCCAGTTCTGTTCCCAAGGCAACTGCTTAAATGTTTAGATATTACCTTTGAGAAATGTGCAGAAACATTATTTAAAGTGAAAAGGGGGGGGGGTGGAGAAATATAAGAGTCATGTTTGTCTATTAGTAAATTTGAACAGTGCAGTGAGCAGAATAAACTAGAACATTTTGAAATATTTGTAGATAGATAATTTGAATTGCTTTATAAGATACTCAAGTTGTCTTATATGAAAATTTCAGTATTGCCTTTATTTTCTATAGTCCACAGGAGATTCATTTATAACTGTCTTGGCGAGCATTTGCAGTCTCACCAACATTAACTAGTACTCAGTGAACTGCCAGTATTTCATGTCATGTGTTACTTACTGTGATATAAATATATGTGTGCATGTTGTTACATGTGGAGTGTCTATCACTGTCACTTTGATTTGATTTTGTTCTCTCATTTGTTTCCTGCATCACACAGGTTCTTCTATCTCTACCACTTCGCATTCTACGCATACCACTATCGCTTTAACGGCCAGTACAGCAGTCTAGCTCTAATTACATCATGGCTCTTTATTCAGGTAATGTCAATCAATGTGCTGTAGATTTCGTATCATATGTCGATGTGTCAGAGGTAGTTGCGCCTTACGACCTTCTGTTCATTTAATTTATGGTTTTACCCATTGGTCATATTTGAAATGTAATTTAGAGTCGTAAAATGCAAATCAAATGCCAATCTTTCATTTTTTTTTTTCTCTCAAAAGGTAAGGGACCTTCTGCAGAGAAAATTTCCATTAAGAACTTAGCAGCTGATGATGATAGTATGGAGAAGAGAAGATAACAAGTAAATCTCTCCCAAAGAGTGATAAAGTGTGGTTGAATAGCAGAGACATTCACATTTTGATAATGAATAGCAACAACAGTAATCAGTGGTTATCACCATCATCTATATAATTGTAGGAGTATTTCATTGATAATTTTGTATGTACAATGCCTTCTTTCTATTTGATAATTTTAAAGTGTTTGGCAGCACATATCACTCTAATCATGTGAACCACATTTGCGCCTACTATGCACAGACTTTCACCTACCACTGTTTGTCATACATGCTACGTTGTTCTTGTATCAAGCACACTCATTCAACTTCTTACTTGGTTACTACCATTTTGCAGTTACGTATGGGAGACTTGTACAAGCCCTATAGACACTTCCTAGTGAGGAGTTAACTTTGTTGTTTGGAAGCAAAATGGTACCAAATGTTGCACCAATTAAGTTCTGTTTATAAGGCTTTTGTTTTAAAGATTATTTTTGTCTTGACTCATGTTGCTGTGAAAGGTGACAGGGTCATTGTAAGGACTTGTCAGTTTATCATCAAACTTGTTGTGTAAGTGATTATGTACTCACCTCTGTGTTGTATTGCATTGTTTCTTTTCAGCACTCTATGATCTACTTCTTTCATCATTATGAGCTGCCAGCAATTCTTCAACAAGCCAGGTTACAGGTGTTGCTGCAACGCAACCAACATGGTGGCATGCATGGGCGAATCAACATCAACATCAACCTCGGAGAGAATGCCCAGCAGCAAGGCAGTGGTGCCAGGGAAGGAGCAACCCAAGACAGAAGAAACGTTGCAGCCGAGACAACACAGAATCAACAAGAGCCACAACAGCAGCAGCAGGCTGCTCAACCCTTGCCAGCTGTGAATGTTGCAGCCATTCAGCAGCAACCAGTGTGGAGGCAACGTCGCACTCTCTTTGGGCTCTACCTGGGAACCCTGCTCAATCGTCGGCAAGCGGCTGCCGCAGCATCAAGCAGCCAGCAGGCAGCAGCGCCGACACCGAGTGCCGCCGCCACCACGCCTTCAACAACCACAGCAAGTCATGCTACCACAAACACAGACAATGATTTAATCGCCAGAAACCCAAGTAGTAGCAATGATCCGCACGAGGGTGACATGCTCCAAATTCATGAAGAGCCACCACCAGGGGGCAGTGAAATGCCGAGCACCAATGAAAGCATGCAAAGCGCTTCACAGAGTGAAGTGAGCACAGCAGACTCTTCTTTTTCCAACACCATGAGAGAGAATAGTTTTGGTAACTTGCCAGCCAGTGAAAATGTTGTACCCACAACTCAACATAAGCCAAGTAATTCAAGTGATAACAGTGTATCGCTACAGAGTATATATTTGCCCAAAAGCACGGCTTCTGCAGAGCTTGAAGCTGATAGTAGCCGATAGTACTCAGTCGTTCAGAAATAGGCTAGATAGTGAATATATGCTTTTCCCTTATATTGTAAATATCTGGTATTGTATTGAAATTTGACTTTTAAGAAACAGAGGTGAGCTACCATTATAGCCTAATTCACCTTATTTACTTGGAACGAAATAAAGCCTCTAATTATTGTGACAAAGGAAAGTCATTTGTCTATTACTATAGAATGATGTTAACATCTTGTGCAAATTTATTAACCAAAATATTCATTTCCTCCTCTTAAAGGTCATCAGTGCTATATTTCACGGAAGTCAGATTTCTCTTTACCATTTGAAAGGTGTTAAAGTTGTTTAAGTAATATCTTTCCATCATCTCAAAAATAAGCAGATGTGACTATTAGTATGTTTAGAGCAACTCACATAAAGAAATATTGCTCTAATTCTTTATTTTTTTTTTAGTATGACACAATAAAATTGATTTTCACTTCAGCAACTGCAGAAATAAAGTGCACACAAGAAAGAGTGATGCAAACTTAGGATTGCAGTAACATCTGACCTTTGTCAGACCCATATTGGAGAATTGTGCCCACCTTAGGCTATTACTGACTATTCTTTCCTCAGTATTGTTTTTGGATTGTTGTATTGTTACTTTCTTTCCCCAAATTCGTTGGAATCAGTAATTACAAAAAATAAAAGGTACACAGAAAAAATTGCAGACATAAATGCAGTGAATAAAATTTCAGAATGCAATAAGTGGCCAAGTTGGTATGTGCGTAAGTTTTAGGGGTGCTATGGTGTAGAAATGTGCTTTGTCAGCATGCCTACAGGTATTTTTTCTCTTACCCCTTATCTGCAACAGAGAATTACCTGGGACGTGTAAGAAGTGATATGAATCCCACTGTACACTGTCAAGCTGCTGCAGTGGTAGTTATGAAGTTCTGAGAGATGCAAAAATATCAAACCCTTTCAACATCTTGTCCAAATCTTTCACAAAAGCAATTTTCTTCGTTGTCTGCCCCTAACACAAATGATACAGTGTACATTGTATATCTAGGTTTGCATTTCGTCTGTTGAGAATGAGAAGGGCGTTAAGTGGTCTTGAACACTATGGGTTTTGTGGCAACTTAACGCCCTTATCATTCTCAAGCGACGATTTGTTCCAATATCTGATTAATAACTTTATTGTACTTTATCAAAAACAAGTGATGAGGTTGTGAAGATGTCTTTTTGGTGTGACTCGTATTGCAGCTTATCCAACCTAAGATTAGACCCTTTACTAGTCAGTGCCAGTGTGTCCAGTCTTCAATTGTTTCTCTTGCTAGCATTGTTTAGGCCATCATTGCAATGCATTCCTTCCTCCATTCTCTAAAAATATGCTGTTACACCAATTACATGGCTAAAGGTAAATGATAAAATTTGGGTTGGGGGGGAGATAATGATACAGATTAATATATGTAAGAAGTTTCATTATTTGTGGATGTTTCTGACCCCAGTATGGCTACTGAGGTCAATATTCTGCCTTCCTCTTTCAATCTGGCATGTTTGAGGCAGATTCATTTGACACGTAACATTGTTGCCAGTTTTAGATACCAAGTAAGGATTTGGGAAATTGAAACCAATTGTAGGAGTTCCTGCTGATAGCCATTGTGATGGAAATATGCATAAGATTTTCATAAAACAATTAGTTTGTTGAGTTCGAGACATTTTGAAAGTGATAAATTGAAACTTACAATGTCTTTGGATTGATCGGAAATTCAAATCACAGGTACTCTCACAAAAAGCAAGTCAGTTCTCTGTAATGCTAAGAAATTGGAAGCACAGATGAGAGTGAAGAGGTTGTATTTTCACTGCATATTATTATATAGGTATGAAACTTGCTGAATTATTTTGTGTCATATTGCTTGACAAAAGCTTCCCAACAAGGACATATCTAGCAGTTAACTGTGTTTCCCATATTTTAAACTTACACCCTGTTGTGCGTTTGGTTAATTCTTGGTCAGTAGCTGTTTTGTTTTATTTTCTTCTTCTTCAAGTGCTTCTATGTATTCAATATTTTAGGGTTCTTTGCAACTGAAAAAAGGGGCTCCATAGTTCAATATTATATGTTTAAGATGGTATTGCTGTAATTTGATTTTATGTGAGAATTAATCAGGCTCTTAAGAATTTACCTGATAACTTGTCAAAGCCAAGGGTGCTAATGTGGGATTCAAACTTCAGTTGTTCATATCTCCTTTGAATGAGAAATTTGACATTAGCAACTGTGAAACAATTTTGTGCAGGAATGACCGACCATTCAACACTACTAATTGTGCTATTCTTTATGCATTACATCGTTGAGTGAGAGTAGGAGGAGCTCTTTTCCATGCTGTTGCTTTCACATGGCTTATGTCACACTTATCTGTGCACTGGTATGCTGCTGTTGTCCCTGGTATGGAAGCTGAAAGGAACCTAGGCTACTCGAAAACTGGAAATTTTCGCACGAGTAATCATTCATACTCGGTATGGTGAAATGAATTTCACATCTTTATAATCCTTCTTGTTACACGTTACAAGCTAAGATATTCATGCGCTTTTGTTTCTGCGCTTATTTGATTGGGAAAATTTCCACTTTGATAGTATTATGTGCCGAGTGACAACATCATTATTTTCCTGTCGTGTCAAAGTCACCTTTGTTTCTGTCCAGTCTTGGTTTCTAAACCATTTCATTATGTCTTCTAAGCATCTACTCCTCATACCATTTGTGAATATATCAGCTCATTTCTTCCTGTGTATTTCATTGTGAACTAATCGTTATGTAACTACACCACTTGTCTGGTATCTTTTATTATGCCACTTCAGACAGTACGTCAGCTTGTTTCAGTATTTCGTAAGAGACATTCATTGCTCGTGTGTATAAAGATATATTATGAATGATCTTTCCAAGTTATCTTGTCAATTGGCTGTATGACATGATATGGATACATTCTTCAGCATTGTTCTAAAGCTTCTCAGAGTTTATGACCAAGAGTAAGAACACTGTCTACAGTTTGGGAAATGAAAAAGTAAATGACAGCTCTGTGAACAATTAGTCCTCTGGAATAAAATGAAAAACTGACTGCTGTTGTTATTTGCAAGTGGTATGCAACTGTGACTTGTCTTATGTTGAAGTGAGAGGTAAGGATGTGTGGACAGAAAGATTTAATTTGCAAAATATCAGTTGCATGATGAAAGGTACTGTGCTGCCATGAGGACAAATTTGTACTTATATTTAGGTTGTACTTTTGTGCATGATATTCATTCAGAAATGCCTAGGTTCTTCAAGTATAGAAGTCTGACATTTTACCAGCAAAAGTTTCTTTACCCCATATTATTCTTTGAATTGACCATTTTATAAAGATATTTTACCCTCTTAGAGAGGAGAAAAGCAAATATCAAGTGAAGTAAGTAAACAAAAGAGACATTAGCTATGGGCAAAAATCTGAAGCTGCTACAGATTCACCATGTCAAACTTTGCTTTGTCCTGTTCAGAGCCTATTTGATAACTGTAAAACATAATATATTCACGGCATGAAATTTTCACGAATTGGAGCCGACAGCCTTTTTTTGTGGCATGAAATTTTTGTGAACCTGCCACTGGCATTCAATGCATATAGTGTGGACACAAGAACTTTTGCGTGCATTTTAATTTTGCGAATCTTGGCGCTCGCGAAAGTAAGATGCAAGCGAACATTCCTCATTTTACAGTATTCAGATTTTGTTAATGCGGATTAGGCCAATCCCAACACAACAGATATAGGTTTGTTAAAAGCTCAAAAAAACAATCAAAACAAAAACCCCTTTGCAAGCATCTATTCCTATATTATGTTTGTAAAGTAATATGATACAACCATTTATCCATGTGGCTGACAAAAGACCTTGTACATGTTTAGGGTTTTAGCCTTCAGGCCCAAATTCATGAAGATGGTATCAATTTAGACCATGGTTTACGCAAATTTCTTGTGCCTAGATGTACATGGTATGTGACAGACTGTGTATGCCAATACATCAAGTGAAAGTTACACCTATTTCACGCTGATTTTAGTCCACGGACTAGATTTAAACCACCTTTGTAAATTCAGGCCATAAAGTCCTGCTGAAAATTCAATGCCCAAAAAAACGAACATACAATAAAGTATCTTATCGTGAAACTAAGTTGCTTGATTTCATTACATAGATTATGCTGTTGAAGGATTAGATGCAAATGGTTGGATTCATTTAATCTGCACAGCGTCACTTTTTTTCTTTCAAATAGGCAATTTGAAAGAATGAGGAACATTAATCTATCTAAATGTGTTGCCAATCCAATGAGTTCAAAAGTATCAATCTAAGTGTTTTTTGCAACCAAAACAAACAATTATAATAGTAGTGTGAACAACTTCTTGATACAATGTACTACAGAGATATAATTCCAAACCAGGGAAATGTATTTCTGGGACATGATGGCATTGCTTCGCAGTTTTGTCAGATGTTGTCCATAGCTCGAAGAAAATGATGCTGCTCACTTACAGGAGCATTCTTAACCCTAACTAGGCCGAGGCCCCCCCCCCCCTCGACGTTCCGCACGATGTATCGCTAACGCGAAAAGCTATCGCCGCGACGTTTTGTGACTTTTTTCTTTCGAGTCTCCCGCATCTTTTGACACCAAATTTGCGATACCCGGGCGCGCGGTTCTGAAGTTACGCATAAATATGTACGTGCATGTCAGACCAAAAATTGCTCAAAAACGTGAATTTGTGTACAATTTCAATGCAAACTGTGCTTACAGGCAAATTTCATAAAAGCATGATTATTTTGAGGTTTTATGGATTAAAATCAATTAATAACATATGAAGAGTTTGTTTGCAAAAACCGATAAGTCCATATTTGTCAAATGGAGATATTTGCGATTAAAGGTCAAGAAAAATAAAGAGAATAATAAGATTTTTTTTGCTTCTTTTGGCCATAACTTCAAATATGTACCTTTATATGTAGTGACCAATGTATCATTTAAAAGGTATTATTTTGAACTTTATGACAGAGATCGTACTTCAAAATCTTCAAAAATGGACTTATCGGTTTTTGCAAACAAACTCTTCATATTTTCTTGTTCGGAACAATGTCACGGACAAGTTTCATCGAAAAAACAATGAAAAACATAAAGTCGAAAAAACAAAGAAATACATAAGAAATTCAAAAAACAATAAAATACTTAGGAAATTTTTTTCTGATGGTGTAATTTTTTCTCTTATATTTGCTCAGGACACTGAAAAGAATATTTCCACAAAAAATGTGCCCATTTTGAGCTTTATTTAGTGATTTATACCGAATTGTCTGATTTCATGCATCATTATGCATTAATTAGCATAATTTAGCATAAATTATAATTTCTTTAAAATTCAACTTCATGGTACTTTAGATTACATCATAGGCAACGTGTGTGCCAATTTTCGTCGCGATCGCGCGGTCGACGGCCGAGATCTGGAGGGGGGGCCTGGGGAGGCCCCCCCCCCCCCCCCCCGGCTCTATGATCTACCTAAATAGCCCGGCCTAGTTAGGGTTAATTTATTAGTCATTGCCAAATTTTGAGGGCCACTTTTGTGATGGAGTTTGCATTTAGTAACTAATTTCAGCTGATGATGCCTCTGAAGAGAACTGAACAATTGTGTGTGTGTGTGTGTGTGTGTGTGTGTGTGTGCGTGCGTGTGTGTGTGTGGTAGTAAATGTACCTCCTGGGTAGAACACTTGTTACTTGCATCAAAAAAAAAAGGGCATGATTTTTCTGTTTCTACAGCAGCATCAGCTGATAATACTGTGTTTGTATTGATTTGAATGCCAATGAATAAAGATTATTGAAAAGAAAAGTGTGTGTGTGTGTGTGTGTGTATGTGTGTGAGTGTGTGCGTATTACCATATTTGAGATGGCCACAGCAGTAAATGCAATGTGTAAGTTTGCATGGAGGGAGGTATGTATAGTTGGATGTGAGCATGTAGTGCCGAGAGCTGGCTACTCGGAAAAATGACCAGTGTTTTGAAAGACATAAACTTTGTGTCATGTGCAGTCATCATCTCTGTACACTGTTAATGCCATAATTTTGATATTGCAACTGATAACCAAATTGCATGAATTTGATATCCCTGAATCTTCTGATGCCGCAGCAGTACATGTGGGAGGAGGAAGTGTGAAGTGTCAGAAGTCATGACAAGTTATGCGGAGAAGGTTGCAAACTATTTCAGACTCTGAAACTGTCGCTGTGATAAATGTTGTAGAGATCAGTTCGAGGGTTATCTTTGGCTTTCCATCATACCTGGGATATATTTCATTCAGGAATCTGTGTAATTATTATGTTGGGTTTTTTTTTTTTCACACAATTGTATGTTAAGTTGGAATAAATGCTGGGCTGAATTTATTACAGATTATTTTCTTTTTTAAACAAAAGAATATTACCCAAGATTCAACCAATGTGATTGGAATTTTGATGTTTGCGAGACCTTTCCATCATTGTATTGTTTGTTGTTGTTTTATTTTTTTTTTTTTTTAATCTGAAGTGTTTCCCAAGAGATGTTTTGAAGAGTAATGAACTCGGATTCTTGGGACTACCACTGGCTTATCGTGATTTCTCTTTGTGCATGTATGGTGCCCTTCCATTCCTTTCTTATCTTCATCTATCATTTATTGCTCATTGACTGAATTTGTAATCTCTTGAGTTATCAAGTAAATTCTGCCATAATAAGTAACTTTCCACACAAACAGACATCAGTCGGCATTTAATACTGATAAATGAACACAACTTGCAATGTGATGTAACATATGAAAGTCTTTTAAGAATGTTCGTCAGAGTTTAACAGCTTTGTTTTAAACAGAGATCATGAGTAACAGTACAAATGAATATATGCCTGTATTTCCTCAAAGTACAAATGGAATGCTACTCGTCAATGTATTCCTTATTGGGCAACCTGACTTTTTTTTTTCTTGATTAAAATATTCAGTTGAAAGTTACCTCCTGCTTTAGTTTTACCTGTAATTTGTTACTGTGTCTATTTCTGTAGATTCCTAAAAATTAGAAGATGTTTTGTATATATATATATATATATATATATATATATATATATACTATGTTTTCTTCAGAGGTCTACTTAAATACTGATTTGTGATTGGTTAAAATGCAATCATGTGACTTAAGCAGCAAGGATATCAAAATCATTGAATTGCAAGCAGTGACACAACAAGAGGTAGCCTTGTGTTATGAGTGCTTATGGAGTCTCTGCCGGGAAATATAAATGCCAGTGAGGTGAAAAGACACCAGAATGTCCAAAATAGGTACTGTAGAACATGATATATTCGCGGCACGAAATTTTCGCGAATTGGAGCCAACGGCCTTTTTCGTGGCATGAAATTTTCGCGAATTGCCACTGGAGTTCAATGCATATAGTGCAGATAAGAAATTTCACGTGCATTTTAATTTTCACGAATCTTGGCGCTCGCAAAATTGAAATGGATGCGAACATTTCTTGTTTTACGTTAGATGCTTGCTGCAAAGAAGAGGGTGCAAGCTAGTGCTCCTTTTTTAGTGAAGCACACTGTTACATTGGCTTAATCACCCACTGAAGAGCGAATGTTGTGACTGCAAACCAGCCCCAGTGGTTTTCAGGTGTTTCATGACTACGTGCAGCTCCACAATACCTATCCCACTTGATGCTAACCAACCCAAGCTCCATACAGATATCAGATCTCAGTTCACAGAACAACGTACAGCACATTATTTCAAATCCATACACCAAGGCAGTAATTATAGGGCCTATTTTTTCCTATGCTTTTTAGATTGAATCTGATATCTGGAACACTTATAACATTGAACTCTACCACAACAACTCTGCCTATGTTATAGAAAGAAAAAAACATCATAAAGAACTCAAAACCCAATTGTTTCTATCATAATTAAGATGTATTCTTTCAGGGTAAATGATAATTCTGTTTGTTTGTTTTTCTAATCAGTTTGCTGTGAAAGCATTAGATAGGAAAGAGCTAATTTCATCATTACTAATAACAGTGATTCTAAATCTTCATGTGCAAATGGTCTGAACATCTTACATAAAATAAGGAGAAAATTAGATATAATCATGCTGTTCCAGATTTCATGTTGCTTATCTCCTTATGTCCAATTAAGTTATCATTTACCCTGAATATGATAAACAATTTGAGAGTGAATTTACGTCAGACTCTATTAAATAACTACCTGTAGTCATTATGATATGTCACACATAGTCATTTTTGTTGTTGTTGTTGTTGTTGTTCATTCAGTCTCAAGCTAACCAAAATACATGAACAGATACTGCCTGTTGGGCAAGACTTCCATATGTACCCCCCGCTATGTGTCATGTACATGTATAAGTAACATGAATAAGATTAGGTGGCTTTCTGGGATTAGGATTAGAGTTTACTCAGTTTAGGACTAGGGTTAGGGTTAGGGTTAGAGTTAGGGTAACATTGATCTCGGTGTCCTGTACGGAAATGCGGACTTCAGAGGAAGCTCATACAACAATGTACAATGTAGGTGTTATAGTGGGGGTACATATGGAAGTCTTTCCGCCTGTTGTGCTTATCAGTGTATGTTGTGTTTGTGTAAGGATTTTTACTGTAGGTATGAAACATGTAAACTTTGAGAATAAAAAAGAATAATTAAAATCTTAATGTCTCAGTATGATGATTCCTGACAAATGGTCAACTAAGACAGTAATCCCTGCAGCACAAGGGCATAGTTCTGCACAATGTTGTAAACGGAAACATAGACATTAAATGTGTGACAATCGTAAAGGGAGGGCTTCAAAGGGTGAAGGTGTAAACACTAAGTAGTTTAGCACAATCCATTCTAGCAACATTGTTTTTATGCATAATGTGGGTTAGCAGTGCAGTACAATATAAAGTCGTCCTCGCACACCCAGTGCAGTATAACAGCTGAATCTGGTACGTACTGAATTTCTTCTAACCACCCTGAGTCACCGACGGTGAGTAATTTACCTTTTGTCGCCCTTAAGTGTTTGGAATGCTATGATTAAGCAATTAACGAATTTGTTGGGAAACTGAGGTGAGTTGAAACATCACCCACTTTCTGGTATGGACTCGAGACGTCTTCTTCATTCAGTCGACGGCCCTCGCGCTCGCTGTTGTCGGTTTATCGCCAGCTGCAGCATCGCCCCTGGCCCCACGGCTCAGGCGTAATTTCTTGTAGGGCTTCGCTTGGTACCGCTACCGGTAATCGTGCGGCTTGTGTCCCTGTCCCATGTTGGTTTTGAATGATGTTGACTACATCTGTACATGCGCCATATATTTAGCGAATCTAATAGCGAATTTGGACTTCCCGACAAATTCGTGATTGGTTACAATTCACGACCATGGTGGAGCACATGCAGTACCGAGTGGAGAACGTCACCTTTTTACCACCTTTTGCTTTACCCGCACCCGAGATTCTGGAAGAATGCTGTAGTGTAGACGGTAGTGATGTCACAGGCCGCAGCAGCAGTCGGGCTTCCAGCAGTTCTTGCTCTTGTGGTTGATAAGTCTCATCCTTTCTATTCCTTTCCTTTCTTTTGGTTTTATTTTCAGACTGTTTGTCTGGCTCTCTTCTATACTCTCAGCATTTTTGTCCGCAATACATATGTGCAGCTGAAACGTTGGTTTGCCCTAACTGCGAAACACAGCCCGAATGCTGAACGAATGACTGTACAAGGAGCGCACCGTGGTTAGGTTTGCCCATGCTCGGTCCAGTCTGATCTTGAAGTTGAAAGTGACCACTGCACTGCCACTGCACTGAAGTGAAGGGACCTTAACCACATTCTCTGGCATCTATTATTCGTGTCATTCACAAGATCAGAGTCAATATTTTCCCATGTTTTTAAATTTTCAAATAGCACCTGACTTGCAAAATTTGTGAAAATATAAACTTACAATCTTTCAAAATATTTAGCATACAAATAATTGTATTGAACATACAGTATAGACTACATCAATGACATACCATACCACTCAATTGGCAATGCAGTGGAACCATATACCATGTACGTGACTGCATGTAAAAAAATCTTTGCTCTTTTGTTTTGTTGATACATATTGCATGTTGGTACATCAACATTTTTATCAATGCAAAGTGTTCGTCAAACTATACGATACAAAAAATGATTTAACTGTTAAGATTATTGTTTGTAGTCATTTTAATACCAATAAGTTTATGAAGACAATTTAAAACAAACCCCCAAACATGCGTAGACCTGATTGATTTATCACTATGTGTGAATGATGCTGCTTTCTGTATTTCATAACGTTTAAAGTCATGAACCTCGTTCTTCTTTCCTTGTTATCATCTGAAGGTAGAGAGGGGACTTTTTAAAATATCCAGCAGTGAAGAGTTTGCAGTTCTGCAGAGCGTGGACATGGAAGGACAGGAAAAGGTCACCCCTCGTGCTGAGTTTGATGTGCATGATGAGAACTCTGGTGATCTAGACCACGTTGCCAGTTCTAGCCGAGATTTGCCAGTCCAGAATCAAGCTTCAGAGAATGTTAACAAGTATTTATTTCTGAGTTCTATATTTTCAGCCATGTAAACTCTCCTGTGCATACCATTTTATCTTATTTCATAGAAACTAGAAACCAGTTGTAGCTCTTTGGATTGCAACAGACCTCTGAGGAATATGAAAAAAGACAAACATAGATAAATGTGCATCATATACCATATCATGCGCAAAATTATAAATTGGAAATCGAAGTTGTGTACAGCTAGAATACACAAAAAAACAGCCATAATTCATCTGTGGCGATAGCCCCTGAAAGTATACATATTTCAGTGAATCAGATCATATCTCTATAACAATTTGGCACTTGTGCTTTGCACATTATAATAAGTTCTGCTCTTTTAGCACTGGTACTGATGTGTTGCAGGTCCTAGCTATACATGTACATTTTTATGAAAAAAAAAAATCAAGATTCCATGTCAATGAATTAGATGAACATATGCAGGCATTGCATATCACTATAATTCAAGACGTATTTAAAAAAACAACAAATAAACATATTGATAGCGCGATTGTTCGATTGAAAGAATAGGATGATCGACTAGTCTATGTCAAGTGGTTTTTGTTTTTGTCTACTCTTTAAAATTTACATCCAAACCCCAATAGATAAATATCAGAGTGACAAAAAATTCTAATATCTTGCAGAGGGCATGTCTCAAGTATATTGTGCAAATATAGCACACATATAATACTCAGGGTATTGGTAGGGTCTACACTTTAAAATGCCCAGTGCCTAATTAAGTGTACTTGATGTTTGTGGTTTTTTTATTATTTTTTTTTTAATTAAAAGACCTGAACCAGGGGGTGCTGTGCAGATGGAAGATGATGGGACAGAGGCCAGACGCATGCCCCAGGAGAGTGAGGGTGGAGCGGGGGAAACCAGCGGTTTGCAGGAAGGTGAATTGAGGGCAGAGGAGACTGAAGGTGATGGGGCCGACAGACCGGTAGTGACCGGTCCCAGACTTCCATCGGTCAACTGTCCAGAGAAAATTGTGAGTGTGATCATGAGAACGGGTCAGTCTTTCTTAGGATCACCGTACATTTCACTAGCCTGATGCATTCACTGTATGTACATAATAGGAATATACATGAGTTACACTTCTAGGCAAATCAAATCTGATGTTTGGTCCGTCATATTCATTCATTTTGACAATCAGTTACTTGCCTATCCATGTGTGACGTACAGGATGTATACACCCAGGAATCCACAATTTATCAAGCACACTTCTACTGCTCTATATGATGCTATGGAAGTGGAATGCTAGGAGAGAGGGTGTGCTAATGCTAAGGAGAAACTTTGAATTCCTCAAGTGTTGACATCTATTTGATGAAGTGTCATACAAAATTATGAGAGTGGAAATAATTGTGTGCCATGTAGTATATTTCTTTTGTGTAATTCTTTTTTCATGTTTGTTCAGAGGAGTTATCAATTTGGCATCTAGACCTACTTATCACATTGTTTCACATCAGTTGAGAAGTTGAAAAGCATTCAAAGCAATATACACCACTTTTTTTTTAGATTCCAAATATCCTGTTGGAGGACAATGCTCAAAACCTTCATCAAAAAGTTGCTCTTCAAGTGTAGTTATGTTTGAGATTGTACAGTTTTGGTTTAGATGGGGCTGTTGGTTTCCCATTTGTGTGTGTGTGTGTGTTTGTGAGATAATGAGAAACATTTTATGGAATATAAAATAACATGTAATTCTCAAGGAATTCACACTTTATTTGATGAAAATTGATCTTGAAATGACCGAGATATCCAGGAAAGCAGTCCTAATAAAATGTGACCAGCCATGACTTTTGTTAGGATCTCTTTGTTTTACCTTGTTTTTGGATATCTCAGTCATTTCAAACCGATTTTCATCAAATAAACTTTCAATTCCCTTTAGAATTGTATGCTCTTTAACATTTCAATGAGTGTTTTCTAAAATATCTCGTAAAATGTTAAAAGCTGTATCCTCACTTCAGCCAATACAATACCATCCCTTTCAGTCATCGGTACAATTGCTCATTTTAAGTCACTAGTAGCTGACAATGAACTTTGTCTATTCCTATTATAGTGTGGGAAGAGTAGCCGTCTCACAGGTATTTTGAACTTTAGAATCAAATGTACCACAATGCATACCTCCCTTCTCCAATCCAGATTATATGCATCGATCTCGCAAGTGAAGTCAACAAGGTCCCCTTTTTGCAACGAGATGGGTAGGTAGATTGCTGTCATTGTAATCTTCTGTCTTGGCAAATGGTACTGCATGGGAGGTGGTGTCTAAGGCAATTGTTAAGTCAAAACTAGATGCATATTGATTTATTTTGAAACATATTTCTATTGTGTATTGCATATCTACTGTAGTTTGCATGAAATATTTGAAGGGGAAGTCTGTGGACTCAAATCAAATTAAAATGAGTAGACTGTTAGAGAGAAGAGATGAAATTATCGAGCATTCCTGCAGCCTAGGATTTGTGTAGGTACAAATTAGCTGAATTTAAGTGTTCAGTTGGCTAAATTTTCAAATTTATTTGTATACTTTATCATGTACTCTGGTTGTGTTCATCTTTATATATCTGTCAGGACAAAGCATCTGCCCATTGAACTTGTGAAGAGAGCACTGAGCCTGTTTGTGCGAACAAAGAGCAACATAAGCACAGCGCACCAATTTGCCCTGGTTGTGCTACAGGAAACCGCTGTGTGGGTAAGAATGATACTATGAATAGTAAACCAGAATATTGCCTTGGTTTCTCTTTTCAGTCAGAAAAGTAGTGACATCATAATGGTTTTTACAACTTTCTACTGATGGTACAGATGCAGAAGACTGGAAAACAAAAGAACAGCAGCTTTCACATTTGAGCTTGATGTACTTGCAACTCTGTGATTAAAGACCCAGTAGCATTTTGGAGAGAACATTGGCCTGATTGAATTACTCTCCATTCACTGCCCACCAGGGTGCATTCAAAACCATGACTGCTTGAATAGAAATGCATGTTAGCTAATATGTGCATCAAAGCATACACTTACTTGTAACATTTGATTCCTGTCAACATTCTTTGGCTGTGCATGTGTGTGTTTTTTTTTTTTTTTTTTTTTTTAGATCAGTGATAGAGTTGTACACAATTCATGATGGGGATTCCCAAATATATGCGAGTCAGATCAGCCTTCTCATTGAATCGTATCCCTACACTACTAGGCCTTTGAGAAATAACAACAAGCAAACAAACAAATGAATAAGCATTTATATATATATATAATATATATATATATATAATATATATATATATATATATATATATATATATATATATATATTAGAAACTGAACAAGGACAGCATTTTAATCATCAGAGTCATTTCTCAAAGAGAAGAAAGAAATAGGTGACAGAGAGAGAATAGAAGAATACTGTATGCGTCGAATATTTCGCGAGGTTTGTACTTTCGCGAATTTCGTGAGTCAGGTGCTGTTCGCGATATTAAAGACACACGAAAATAACGATTCTGATCCCGATATGAATGTGACGCAGATGTATGCATTTCTCCATTCAGTACCGTACTCCACGATTGAGAATTTATCCACTCGCGAAATTGTCGGGAAGTCCCCATTCGCAAAAATTTAGACTCACTGAATATATGGCGTATAAGTAGTTGAATAGATTGCCTTGCTGTACATTTGGTGCCAACCAGTGGGTCTTGGATCTGTATGATTTGGTGGAGGTGCTCACCAAAATGGAGTGATTGACTAGTGCACATTATTCATCTGGCAACTATCAGTTACCAAAGGGTATGCCTTGATAATTTATCATTACATAACCCAGTTCATGCTGTTTAAAATTCTTTATCTTGTTCTTATTTCTTTCTTGTTTATTTATTTGATTACCACAGTATTGACATTTGACATTATATGTAAAGTAAAGGAAATATGATGCCACATACTTTCCTCTTTTCATATGTGTATACGTGCATGTGTGTGTGTGTGTGTGTGTGTGTATGTATGTATGTGTATTAGTATAACCTTTTAGTGGGTAAATTTTGGGTGGATTCTCAGTGACTTTTTGAGTGATATGCTCAAAGCAGCATCACGGCTGCATTGTCTGCAATTATATAAAGCTACAACACCTTTTGTTTCACTTGGATTTTCAGCTGCAGGATTTCACTTCTGATGTTGAAGATTTTCTGAACGTCATGTTTGATCTGACCAATGAGACTCAAGACTGTGAATCATGTGACCTCTCGTCATTATTCAAGACCATGTAAGCCAATGATCTGCTTTTCTTTAATTCAGTGATGTTCAGGCTTTTCTGTTTACGTAACATTCATTCACTGAAGCAGTGCTTGTTTATGTCCATGGCTGAATGAAACCACAAAGCAAAGAGTCACAGGTATCAGATCAGCTATGTTGCCTTTTTATGCCTCCGCCACAAAGTGTCGCCGGAGGCATTATGTTTTCGGGTTGTCCGTCCGTCTGTCCTTTCGTCCGTAATCAATTTTGTGGACAGCGTATCTAAAAAACCGTTAGAGGTATCTTCATGAAACTTGGCATGTATATGTATGAGTGTGCGAAGTTGTGCCTATCAACTTTTGGGCGCACATGCTCAAGGTCAAAGGTCAAAAGGTCAAGGTCAAATGCTCAAAATTTCACTATTTCCCTTATATCTATGCAATGCCCTATGGTATTTTCTTGAAACTTTGTTTATCCATGAACTACCAAATAAAGATTCCCCAGAGATAGCTTTGGGTCATAAGGTCAAAGGTCAAGGGTCAAAGGTCAAGTGAAAATGTTACAATTTCATTTTTTTTTTCCATATCTCACAAATATTTCAAGGTATCTTCATGGAACTTAATATCATATGCATGTATTGGCTGGCAGTGATCGTGTAGGGAATATAGGGGTCATGGGTCAAAGGTCATAGGTTAAAGGTCAAAGTCAACTCGTCAAAATGTCATTATTTCTCTCTTATCTATGCAATGCCTGCAGGATTTTTCTGTTGAAACTTAGTGTATGCATGTATTACTCAATACAGATTCTCTTGGACGTTTCTTGCCCAAAGGTCAAAAGGTCAAAGGTCAAGTGAAAGTGCTAAATTTCACTTCTTTAAACTTAAAAAAGGGTCAAAAGTTGGGTACAAATCCTCAAATCCCCAAATTCCTGCACTCTTAGACAGTGTAGCCATTCATCCAAATAAACCTAGTTCAAGGAAAGTGAACACTCAGTGCATTTGTGACAAATCTGTCATTTTAATATTTTGCCAGTTATATGAAACTGTCATCACACATTGTCAAGACATTGTGCTATAGACCTATTGGGAGAACCATGCATTATTGCGGAGGCATACCAGTCGCCATAGCGACATTTCTAGTTTTTTTTTTTTGCAAAGAATGATTGCGACTTTGAAGTGTATTTGATTGGCCCTGCCAATCAGTACATGCAGTGATTTTATCATTAAATATTGACCTTTACTTGAAGTAGCTTGTAAGTTCAGCTCAACCAGTTTTGTGCATAAGGAGCCATTCCACAAATTCCTTTCATTGTTTTTTTTTTTGTTTTGTTCAGAATTTGTCATATAGAAAAGATCAAAATGGACCCCATGTTTATGCAGAATCTGAACATCATAGTAATGATATTGATTTGATTTGATTTGATTTGAGTTGAGTTGATTCAATTTGATTTGATTTGCAGAGCATCTCAAGTGGAGCTGCCAGAGATAGAAGATGTTGAGGTATTGCCACCACCGTACATCGTCAGAACGCTCTTCTTCTATGGCCGGTCAGCCCACATTCCAGAGTTTACGAATGGCAGGGAGGTAAGTTCGCCCACATTGCACCAGTACTTGATTGAGTTTTACCCCAACTAACTACAAGTCAGTTGATGGCGACTCTACCTGCCAATGTTTCATGTACAGTACATCTGTTGGATAGAGACTGTAACTCCTCAAGAACATACTGTATAACCTATTCATAGCTATGTGAATGACACATTAAGTGAAGCTATTACTCTTGTCTCGCTAATCTCATGCCCTCCCCCTTCATTTCAAAAACATAGAATTGGCCAGATGACAGAATTGGTTGTGCAGTGTTTTGCTTTGTACTGTAAACGCAGAAATTTTTGCGGTACATAAATTTCGCGTATTTTGCTCTACTTCTGGCTATCGCAAATTCTATAACTAGCCAAAATATCCCCACTGTTTTCTCTGCATATTGTATGGGTTGACAATTGCGCGGTGCGAATTCAATAACCCCCGGATATGTTTTCAAGCTGCTCAGTGCGAAAATTTAATCATGCAAAAATATCAACGTTTAGAGTGTATACAGTGTACATCAATTCTCAGTCTTGAAAGTGTACATGTATGTTTTGTGTGTACTTGGCATTTTTAGGTGATCACTTGCTGGCAGCATATCAGTTTGGTTTCTCACCTGTGTAACCTTTCACTTTAGAATTTGCCCATGTTATTTAAGATGTTTGGTAGGTGCGAGTAATGCATTCCGTGTACATGGATGAACAAATCTGGACTTGAGGAATAAATCACCCTACAGCCTAAAAGCCAGATCGATACACTGTATTTCTTTCACCACAATATTGACTGAAGCTCAACAAAAATCATTTGTGTTTTCTCCATAGGAGCAGCTGGCCCTCTCCAGCTCGCCCTACTTCTTCTTTGATGTCTTCTATCTCCATGAGCCTCCCTCAGAAGACAACTGCTGCAAGGTGAGAGGGAGGGAAAAAAAAAGAAGAAGAGAGGATTATCGGATGAATCTGATAGTAGAAAACACAAGGATTATTTGCATGGATGTTCTTTATCTAATCTTCTGTACTCATCATTGCATTGTTTTATCAAGATATGGTGCTGGTGACACTACGCAATAATTATGCTACTACCTTGGCACTGGAATCCTATAAGACACCTACCTGATGCACTTCATGCACTTTCCTCTCTAGACACCTCTGAAGCTAGACAGCCATTTTATTCTTTTGTTGTTGTTGTGGGGGGGGGGGGGATGGGGGCAGGCACCCAAATGCTAAATCCACTTACAATAATGGGTGAATTCTTCTACATGTAGATGCCCATTTATACACCTAGGTAGCATGCAGTGTTGCAGAAAAAATGCATATAATATACATTGGCCATACTGTAGATAATGTGGGCAGGATATGAGCTCTCAACCATCCGAAACACATTGAAGACTCTAAGGTTTGAAATTTGACATCTGAATTTTTTTTTCAGTCTTGGCATTTAGTGAACAATGAATGTTGTTGTGAGAATATGCTACATCAAGGGAAATTTAGCTACATGTACCTTTGACTTTTCTTCGATTCCATTGAACAGCAGAAAATCAGTATCTTAAAGGACAAGTTCACCTTCATAGATATGTGGGTTGAGTGAATGCAGATATATTAGTAGAACACATCAGTGAGAGTTTGAGGAAAATCGGACAATCTGTTCAAAAGTTATGAATTTTTGAAGTTTCTGCTCAGTCAAGGCTGGATGAGAAGACTACTATAGCTTGTGATGTCACATGTGAACCACGATATAAAGAAAGAATAAAGAAAATTCAACATATTTTCACTTTTCTTGCATAACAAGAGAACACTCGACTTCTCTCTTTCAAGAGGCAAGGGGAATAATATTACCCATAACATACATCAGTGACAAGTCGAAGAAATGTGCACTTTATTCAAAAAGTAAAGTTTTGTGAAATTCTCTTTTTATTTTCCTAATATCGTGTGCAGGTGACATCATACACTGTAGTAGTCTCCTCATCCAGCAGTGACTGCGCAGATACTTTAAAAATTCACAACTTTTGAACGGATTGTCCAATTTTCCCCAAACTTTCACTGATGTGCTCTACTAGTATTGTTGCCTTCACTCAATCCACATGTATATGAAGGTGGACTTGTCCTTTAAGTTGTCAGGAATACTAGTATTTTATTTACAAAAAAAAAAAAAAAAAAGAGAGAGCAAGAACGAGAACAAAAATGGGGGGAAAAAGAAAGGTCTGTCACATGAGTGATCTGAAGGGAAGATCAGAAAGGGTAGTGGAAGGTTTTAGTGAGGGTATCTTGTTTCATTTAACGTAGCTGGTTTGCAGAACTATTACTTGTCCTCTCATAATAAGATATGGATATGACAAATATATAGTAAAGATTTATAGAAGCATCAACTCCCCCGAGCATTAAAGATATTCAAGGCGCAACAAAAAATTATCTACACTCATCTCAAGAAAATAGAGATAGAGAGAGCATGAATGTGTACAACAGCAAGATTTAAATAGTATGTCTTCAAGGAGATCTTGAAAGATTCAAGAAACAAAAACTTCAAGTTATTGGAGCACTCTATTTTAATGTAACAACCCAGTATGTACAGGACCCCGCTCTGACATGCAGTCTCGTAGTTTGCCACTTCAAGCAAACTAGTGTAGCAGAGTCAAAGGAAACTTATAGGATGATGTTGCTGTTTCAAAAAGATACTTACAGTGAGATGTTGACTTGTGCATACAATTCATTCATTTGTTACTTGTGTGGCACAATATGGGACAAATTGATTCCACTTTGCTGACTGCATGGGGGATCCAGGAATTCCATAAAGGGGAGGGGGCTTTACAAAAGAATTAAAGGGGGCGCACGCCTCCCCTTTTTTTCTTTTTATTTCTTTTGTTTTAACAGAAAATAAAGAGGGGGCATGCGCCTGGTGCGCCCCCTCTGGATCCGCCACTGATTAGAAATCACAAGGGGTTAACATTATTTGCCCATTTTTCACTATGTAGAAATGTGTGTCACAGACGACTTCACATGGTTTCTGTTGTGCTCTTTGCGAGAGAAGTTAAGTAGGATCTGTGATATGAGTCTCTCACACATGAGACCTCCATGTTATGTCCTGTCTGAGGGACAGAGTGTTTTGCTTCTTACAAGAGGGAATGGTATGATTACACACAACATCACTTACCTAGACTGGCTCTCCAGTTAAAAATGCACACAGTGAAAAAGCAAGCCACATTAATGTGAAGGATGAGCGTGGATTATGATAATTTTTCATCTTGCGATGTTGATGGTAAGAATGTTAGATCTGTGTGGGTCGTGCCTGACTTTGTGTTTGACACCACATGTTGGTGAATTTTGTTTTGCTCACAGGACATTTATGACGTGTTTCTGGACCTGGACAAAAACAACACGTCTTACATCCATGAGGTCGGGCGTAACACCACCCAGCTGTACAACAAGATGGCGGCTCTTGTGGCCCATCCTCTGCAGAGGCCTGAGCAAATCTTCAGCTCCTACTCCCTCGATCCCGAACAGTGAGGGCCGCCGTGCACAATGCCCTCGTGTGGACAGGAGGGGACAGTTGGAATCTGTGCTGAGAAATGAAGAGGAGTTGATGATGATGCGGAAATGGTGTCATTGCTTGAAGATCAGATGGACATGTCAGGAGAGACTCAGTGATTCTGAATGTTGGCAGGAGAGCCAGCGGCACCTGTTGTGGAGAAAACAAAATGGAGGAAGAATACAAGATGTATTCTTTTGCTTCTCATTTACATCTCATTATCTCTGAACTCGCTTGCAGTGGATGAATGTCAAATCGTACTGGAGGACATTTCGTCGCCGGGAGACAGACTGCTTCTTACGTATTTTCAGAGTGAACTATCGAGCGTACGAGGAGATACACATTCTTGCCATGTAGGAAGCTGACACAAGGAGTGTTGGAGTTTCAGTCAGAAAAGAAAAATACTGCAAATGCAACAAGTAAAGTGCTAAGTGCTGATCTGTTGATGTAAATGAAAATGGAGGTGGTTTGGAAGGAAGGTACTGCTGATGTGCTGTTTATGCCTTCCAACCAACCGCACATTATGTACACTGGAGTAGTGATCATGTACTCAGTGTATGGTAAATCCTGCATAGAGCTTTGTCCTTGGCTGTACACGTGCATGGCAAATTACATGTAGAATGTTTCAGACATGGAAATGTGTTCCAAATTCTGATTTAAACATTAGTATTTAGGTGACTGAGTGTTGCAGCTAGAGTGAAATTATGGGGTGGGGAAAAATAGATGAGTTGATGGATAGATAGAGAGAAAGAAAGAGAGATATAGGGAGAGAAGGGGGAGAGAGAGAAGATAAATGAACCCATTATGGAATTTCCGTCATTACTAAAGAAGTCCATTAAAGGTACTAGCCCACATTTGCAAACCCACGAAAATCAAAACTGCATAAAACAGGTCCAATATGACTTCAAGTACAAGTTATAACAGTAACATACCTCACCTGTCGCTCTTTGTCTATACCATTCGATAAAAGAGAGAAAATCATCGTTTTAAAATCAATTTTCAAACCGGGTCAACCCGACCCAAAATCGAATTACGAGCGCGGGCTATAGCTACGTACATTCAGAGACTCCAACTCTCCCGTTTTCGATGGGAGATCTCCCGCCGAAAACTCATTTTTGCAAAATCTCCCGTTCTCCCGTTTGAGATTTAATTTCTCCCACCCTGGCTCTGTGTCTCCCGTTGGAAAGGATTTCTTACTTATTGCTATTGTATGTTGAAGAAATAAGCCTTAGAGAGCATCTATAACCCTAGGAATTTCGCGCTTCGCACACATCAACTTGGAATCTCCCGTTTGCTAGGGGTTTCAGGCGGGAGAATCTCCAGATCAGAAGGTGCTTTGGGTTGGAGTCTCTGTACATTGTACATGTAACACGTACGTGGACTGGAGCTAGCGAGCGTTATACGCATGCATACGGATTACGGTGCATTTTCATTTATTTTTATGAAAGTAATGGACTAATTGGAACGAAATTTTGCACAGGTGTTACTGCAATCATACCCAAACTCCATGCTAACTATGAGACCAATTGCTGCAGGTTTACAAATGTGGGCTAATACCTTTAAAGTGATATTTGATAGATGTCTGTGGATCGGTTTGGATTTGAATAAATCTTGTAAGGCGCATGCTTCTTTATTGAGAAAGAAAAATAAATAGAAAGAAACAGAAGAAAATTATCATACCCTGACAAACCAAAGTATTGTATAGGTCTTCGCCAAACTGATATACTACTCTCCGCCTAATCAGGTAAGAAATGCTGTACCAGACATTACCTGATTAACTTATTGAGGATGGACTGATTTTGCTACAACACGCATTTCCCTTAGACACCTGCCCAAATATACTTGGGACTTGTCCTCGACGGGTTAAGTGGAGACTATTGCATTTGCAAATGACTCCCTGGAATGCTGGAGAAGATGCATTTTCCTTTGATGAATATGTCACCCTACCCAGCATTTGGGAGTAACACATTCTACACTACCATTGTTGGCACCAAAATGATTGAAGATGCTATGTAGGAATGTTGTGGGAACCACAATTGAAATCATAATTATACCACATGGTATTGCACAATCACATGACCTTTGTAGGCTGACAGGAAAATGTTTAGCTCTTTAAGCTTTGTGCTGTAAACCCTTACATCATGTTCCATAAAAATATGATTCATGCACATTGCTAGGTAGTTAAAGCCATACCTCTTTTTATGGAAGTGGTCTGTCTGAATATTGTATCTGGAACAAGATGAGTATATTATAGTCCTTTTTTTCACTCTGGTTTTGTACTTTGCGAATTTCTGGAGTGAACTAGTATTTAGACAGAAATGCCATGTATATATTCCAGGGTAGAAAATTGCTGACTTTCTTTTTAAAAGAAGGATAATACTTTAATTCATTACTGTAGTTCTCAGCAGCAAATTCAACCACTCACAAAATATGTGGGATACCTCATCAGTGCACTTCTGTATTAAGTGGGCACTTCTGTTAACTCGTTTAGGACAAGTCCCAAGTATACTCAGGCAAGTATCTATGGGAAAAATCAGCCTGTGTTAAGCGGGTGGTATGTCAAGGTTTAACTACATGTTACTTAGTATGCTATGATGCTTTACTGTAAAGCATTTTGCTGATTGCCTCTCTTAGGAAAGACATTCGGCTGATGAAAATTTGTTTTATATGCACATTTCCACAGTAAAAGAGTGCATTTCAGGGATGTCAAGGATATTTTCTGTTTCCAATGTGCATTTCTCCACTCCATGCTGTACGATATTTTTAAACACTAAAATGAGAGATTACTCTGCCCCAACATTGCTTCAAAGAAGCAGTTTGTTTGAATTTTTACCAAAATGAGAGAGTTTGGGGATAACATCTGCAATGCTGGACAGCCATTTATGGAATAGCATATGAAGGTCAATATGATGAATACTCATTACAGCTTTGTTGTTTCTGATTGAATGACATGATATTGATAAGAAAAGATCTAAAATTATAATGAATATTATAATTATAGCTCTAAAATTATAATGAATAATGCATTTTATACCATTCCTAGACTTAGTGTGGAATGTACATAACACGGACAGACCAAAATGCTTACTGTGGAAATGTCTACAAGCATGACTGCTAAATGTCCCTTTCACCATTCATTTTTGAAGAGCGGTAAAAAATTGTGACTGTGTAAGGAAAGTAAAACCAAAGCATTCCAGTGACATTTTTGACTCTGAAAAGGGACATTTGAATACAATATGACTAGGCTGTCAGAATATTTACCAACACTAGAGGAATTTTAGCTTTCACACACTTGATGCACATGTATTTTGTACTTTTACATGTGTGTATTTGATGGATTAAATGCTATGTGTAAATGGAGAATGTACCACTGCAGTCTCAGTTTTGTTCTGTATTCTTTTGTGGCATATTTTGCAGATGCATTGATTTTTGACTCCTGATCAGTGTGAATAAGCACTAATTACCCCTCCCCCACCCCCTCAAGAAAAAAAAAAAGAGAGAGAGAAAGAAATAATTGGTATACCTTTGCCAATTTGACATTACCATTCATTTACCCTTCAGTATTTAATATTTGAAATATTTTGGTTTTGAAAGGTATACCACCCACTCTACCTTTTATTTACCTTTCATAATTCACGACTTATTTCCACCATTCATTTACCATTCACCCTTCATTTACCTCATACAATTCAAACTAACTGAATTATTGGACCATCTAATTTGCCTACTACTGCCATTCAGCATACCATTGAGTAACCCTTCAGCATACCGCTCAAAGGGTCATGCTTTTGTTGTTCTAACCTGTCTTTATCTATTTCACCTATTTTAATCATGCAATTTGGGGTTTGTTTCTGCAGTCAAGAGTTCCTTAAAGTTAATATCTACAATAGAAAGTTTCAATTTGGCGAGGTCTACAAAACCGCAAATTTCACAATAATGTTCAACAGCTCTGGTTTACCAACAATAGAAAGGAGAAGGGGTAAACATACACTGAGCCAATCAACATGGAAAATCCAGACAAGTGAAGCTCAATCCACAAAATAGAATCAGATTAAAAAATTCACAACAGCACTTGAATCTATTGGAAGTAATTCTTGCTGACTCTTGAGTCCCACTGAGGGCGATAATGCTTGTCAGTTCAAAGCAATAATCACATTTTGTAGAATGGCATTTTGATGGTTGGATGTTCATGTTTTGGCCTGGGCTTGTTCACAGTAATATGTCAAAGATAGTGCATTTTTAGCTGTTTTGTGCAATTTTCAATGTGTTTTCTTCATTCTGTAAGGCAAGATAATTCTATGTTGTGGGTCATTAAAATAATAAAAAATGAATGATAGTTGACAACTTTAGTTTCATGAAACTCTGGAACAATCATTCATCAAATTTCACCAAAGCTGGTTTCAAGAGTTTATAGTGATGATAGCCCCAGATTAAGTGACATTCATAGACAAGAGTGACATTGAGTGTATGATGAAGAAGATTCCCAATGTTTTGATTCTCCAATTTTCAAGCAGGAGCTTCATTTTGAGAAATACAGTCAAACACTTGAATGAGTCGCAGGCAAAAAGTTCCGATGTGCTAAAATCGCAAATTGCCAATTGTGTCTGCAAGATAATCAAATTTGTAGAAATGACAGATTTTGTACTCATTGCAGTGAGGATATTATTGAAGATGAATTTCAATACATTTTCAGTGTTTCTTTAATAAACAATGAAAGAAATACTCCAAAAGAAATTAGAATGTACTGGAAATGTCAAAATACATACATGAATCTGCTATTCAATTGTGAAAAAAAGACAATCTGTTATAATTTCACCATGTTTTTGTGTTATATTGTTATGAGCGACATTTTAATTACCGATTCTGTAGTTAGTAACTACATGTATACTAGTATGCTTTTCCATACTCAGGCTGTGTCTTCTTTATAACTATAGTAAATTCAAATTTGCTAACTGTCTTGAGTCTCACTTATATTCCCCTAATTAATCCTCTCCATTTCTCCTCTCACTGTTATCTCTGATCCGTATTTCCTTCCTTACCTGTTAACTTATTGTTGGACTATATATATATATATATATATATATATATATATATATATATATATATATATACATTTATTTGACTAAGATTTTCAGCGGCCTCCGCCTTCTTCAGCAGGGGGAGTCTAGACTCCTGAAGAAGGCGGAGGACTCTGAAAATTTGAGTTGAATAAACTCATTTAGCAAAAAAAAAAAAAAAAAAATGCATTAACAGTTCATCTCTCCAATTCTTTGTGGAGCCAATACGTGAATTCTCAACATGTTTATATACATATATATGTGATAAAAACCTAAAATGGCATAGATCTATATAACGCTTTATCCTGGCGAGGAAAGCGCATGTTTTAGAAACAAGACACCAAACTATATATACATAGAGTGCAATTTCTTTCAGTATATATATATTATATATATACACACACACATACATATAAATGATATATCTGTACATCTTTGCCATTTTTCTTTTTTACTGCTTTTCAATATGTTAATTTGTATACTTTGCTTGTTACAATAATTTGCAGGCCTAATCAATTTTATTCTTCTTTATTACTCTTCTCTCCTCCCCTCCATTTCTCCTCTCTCTCTCTTCATATGTTTTTCTTTTTTTTCTGTTCACTCTATCATATTATGAGTGTAGTTTTGTATATTTTTCCCTGTTATTACATATTTCTCTCTCCTCTCTCTCCTTATTATGTCTATTTTGTACATTTTGTACAGCAATCCGTAACTCTGTTTGTATCACATAGTATGGAATTGCTTATATAACATATGAAGAGTTTGTTTGCAAAAACCGGTAAGTCCATATATGCCAAATGGAGATATTTGCGATTAAAGGTCAAGAAAAATAAAGAGAATAATAAGAAAATGTTTGCTTCTTTTGACCATAACTTAAAAAATATTCCTTTATAAAGTATGTAGTGAGCAATATATCATTTAAAAGGTATTATTTTGTACTTTATGACAGGGATCATATTTCAAAATCTTTGAAAATGGACTTATCGGTTTTTGCAAACAAACCCTTCATATGCATCAAAGTATGTATATTTGACTCCGATACCCAGAAAGTGAAGTTGAGTAGGCTTTCAAACTTTCAAAACTTTCAATGGCCAGGAGCAGCCTCGTATGGAGTTTCTCAGCTGCAGCCTTCTTTGCACTCGACACCATACTTCTAAATTACGTCCGCGTCCTCATATACCTAGACGACGCATAGCCTCCTTACTGTCACGTACGCCCCGGATCGGCGGGCATGAAAGTATGGGGACAATGGAAACTCGCACCACGCACTGACTGCGTGATGTAGCTGTCTCGCGCATGTGCAGGACACCATTTTTAGCATAAATAGCGTCGTCTTCATGCATCATCTCAGCGTTTGCGTTGCAGTGATCTCGTACCTCGAAGCTCGGTTATGCGCACGCCGTCTGAGTTTTGTCGACGGTTTTTAGCCAGTCTAGCGTCCGTTCATTAACATGACGCAAAGCTAGCTTAGCTCCGAATAAACTCTTTCATTGGATCTTAGGTTGATTGCGTACAATACTTTAAACTTCACATCTTTCATCTTGTCAACATGGAGGAGGGTTCCGCGAACACACACTTGGTAAGTCAAAAAATGTTGTTGCGCGAGCCCAACGCATTACAACGTCCTTCCGTGTAAATTGACCGACAGTTGTAATCGTGTAAAACGTTAGATTCTCTTTTAGATTGCGCACCATGGTCCACGCGATCCTACAATTCCCTTCCGTAATTTGTCTATAAAATCTCTGGTTTGCTATAAAAAATGTAAGGATGAACTATATTCAATGATTTTGTGGAATTTCGAAACCAATTACGAAAGAGAATTAAAGAATTCTGCCTCTATAAGTACGCCGATCTTTGGCCGTTAGCGTGGATTCCATAGCGCCAGCGCCAGCTATCGCGACGTAGTGGACCGGATATAACCGTACGTATATTGGGCGTAGCGCAGAATAGCGACGCGCGATGCAAATGACACCGATACAGTACTGTAGTGTAGTCTGTAAAATAGCCGCTTCTTCCACCCTTTCTGTCGCAAATAGCCTATGTCAGTAGATGGCGCTGTTCCCGCAAATGACTATGGGACTGAAAAGGGGGTAATGGGTTTTTAGGAAGCCACACAACTATGATTTGTGAAGTGATGGTCAAATTCTTCTTCTTCTTCCAAGTTACATATGTAGTGCATCCCTCTTGCAGAGTATTGTTGCACTTGATTCTCAGGGCTTTTAAGAATTTTTGTTTGATAGGCCTACTTCAATCAAAGTTACCTATAGCCTTGTATCTAACAGTTGGGCAATACGGCATGCAAATTTGTTTCAGGATTGCACATAATCACAACTTATGTTACTCATATATTTTACAGCTTTCTCTAGTATAATTAAACTCGAGCAGTTTTAAGCGACAACTAAGCGACCTACCGGTACCACTAAAATAAAATACCTCGTTTGTGGCAGCCTTTTCACAGCTTGTTTTATAGGCCCTACAGGATGCCTGGATTTGTGGTAGGGGTAATTTCATTCATCGATGAAAATAAAGACCCAATCAGTGTCAAATAAGTTATGTCTTCTTGCACTTTCATTCATCACTTCTTTATTTGTCAATAATTTTTCTATTCTTTCTCACTTCTCTCTGGTCTTTACTCCTCTCACACTTCCATTTTCTATTCAGTTATTATACTCTTCCTTTGTCCTGGTTCTCCTGTTTTATATTTAATACCGGTATGCTTTTTTTATATTGCACAAATAATGCAGAATAGGAAGTGGAGATTTTTTTTTTTTTTAACTTTTTGGTACATATTACAATGAGAGTGAATTACTGTCAAACATCTAAAGGAAGTCAGAAACCAGATCCATCCATTTTTTCATTTTTCTGTATACATTCACATAGGGCGTATATAGATCTCAATTTTATTTTTTTTTTTATAGTTTGTACATAGGCCTATGGTTAAAGGGAACCTAAACCCAAACAGCAATATAGATTGAGTGAAAGCAGCAATATTAGTATAGAACACATCAGTGAAAGTTTGAGGAAAATCGGACAATTGAAGCAGAAGTTATGAATTTTTAATGTTTTCTAAAAATGTTGGAACTTCTGGTTGATGTGGAATTCCCTTTTATATTTTACGGGGGGGGGGGGGGGGGGGGGGATTTCCCGCTATAATTCTGTAGCACGAGAAGGCCTCATCACAAAACTTCTTGACTTTCTTTAATTGTTGCAAGTCTTGCGCAACTTTTGAGACCAAATTGCAACTTTCACATACAATGTAAATGTAGCTTTTACAAAACCTTGAAGCCATCACTATCATGCATGGCAATCTAAAATGAGCTCAATTTTGAAATTTAAATTTGTGTACATTTCCATTGGAAAACGCTAGTGCTCTATGAAACTTGTAAAAACCTGATATTTTTACTATTAATCATTTTGATTAATCTTATGCTATATGGTAGAAAAGTACTGTCAGTGACAGTTTCAACTATGCAAAAACAAAGAAACAAAAGTAAAAAAAAAAAAGAAGATAGAAATGGCTTACAAGAAATTCCAATAATAATACAAGTGACCAATACATGTATAAGAATTGAAATGACTTTTGGAAGTAAACGAAAAATGTATAATCGTTTAAAACATTTCAAAACAAAAAAAGTAAACTCTCAATGCATTTGATTATATGCTTGAGTAATATCTTGGGCTCAATTTGCATAATTAATTAAGATTAGAAATTGATTATGGTATATTTCTATTTCTAAAAATCCAAGACACAAGGGGGCATGGGGGGGGGGGGGTGCAGGGGGCGGAATCCGCCCTCTCTGGTGTTAGCATATGTTTATGGCCAAACAAGCCCAATGTGATTTGTGTTAAGGGGGTATCTCACTGAGTGGCGAATGTTTGCAAGGGTAGCAAATTCTAGTGAATTTTAGGTTTCGTCAGTCAAATTTGGCAAACACTTAATTTTTATTGCATTTTAAAGAAATTTTGAACATATTTGAACAAGTCAGTCGTCATCATGAGCATTGATCAACCAATGATTTTGTTATATTGCTTGCTTAGATAAGTCAATGGCTAAATTTATTAACGGGGGGGGGGGGGGGGGGGGGGCAAAAAGAATATTTTTGGTGCTACTTGCGGGTTTCATCTCATTTTTTTCTTTTTATTTCTTTTGTTTTAACAACAAATAAAGAGGGAGTGTGCACCCAGTGCACTTCCCTGTGGATCTGCCACTGCTTGTCATCGTGTGTATATATATGAGTGGAAATTAGCTGCTTTGCAGAAGTCTGTGCTCTTTGAGTGCTTTTCTACTTTAATTATTTCTTTGTCTACAGGTAGAAGAAAAGAGCAGCAGTCCCAGAAGTGAGACAGAGGTAGAGACAGAGACTGATGGTACTACCAGTAGCTTTTTAATAAGCAAGCAAAACAAGAGGGTGCTGACTCGGTAAGGAAATGCTGTAAATGCACTTCACTCAGCTTCAATTTACATGTACAGGTGTTCCTGTTCTTGTGTATTTAAGCAACAGATGCACATGTATTCAAAAAAAAAAAATTGTTGATGAGATACTGAATCTTAATGGTTAAGTCCTTTACATTGTTATATGGAGGCCAATATAAGATGTCCGATAATGAACAATGTGTTTACGCTGAGGTCGAACAAATCACAGAACCTGCTGGCTACATGTCCGATAGAAACCAATAACCCTATTGTTTTTCATCTTCATATCATGTCATATCATATATATCATACTGTGAAAGTGGACATTTTTGGTGGTGTTGAAGTTTTCGTGTATTTTGCGCAATTTAAAGCTAGCCCAAAATAACAGCACGCAAATATTTTTGCTTGCTGCATGTTTCAGTGGTTCCGGGTATAATAGCTGATATCTTGATTCTGGAGAATTATATGTAAAAACACGCAGCCCAGCCGAGTGCAAAAAATTAGTAATGCAAAAATTTTTATATCCACTTTTACAGTTAATTCCATTATATCATCAAGCACATAAAAATATATCATGTTATCATATTCTGTTATATCATATTGATCATTTTATCATATCATTATATCATATCATATCACAAGGTGCATAGCAATTGGGCTGTTGTGGCCGCTTAAAGGGGAAATCCAGTCCAATATAAGTTCATCTGATAAGAAAGAGTAAAATATTACGAGTTCAGTGGTAAATTTTGATTGAAATCGAGTGAAAATAAGGAAGTTATTACACTCTGAAGTTTCGCTAATTTTTGAGGAAACAGTTCTTGATCGGTCAATATGCAAATGGCAAAGTAAGCATATATCATCCCCTCACAACTTTTCTTTTACAAGTGTAGTTTGTACATTAAATTTCCAGTCTTTCATTTAAGCGCAATTATGTCCGAGGCTCAAATCCTAAGTGATCACCATTCTGAAGTTATTCAACCAGGAATTACATCATGTTTCAGACTACAATGTCAGAAACATTGAATTTTTGTCATTTTTTGTACATGATCAATGGAAAATTGTGATGTTATGACATGCTCAGCTCACTCGTTTGCATAATATCTACCGGTACTCTACAAAAACTGTCTTGCAGAAATTAGCAAAACTTCAAAATTTCATAACTTAATTTCTTATTTTTTATCCAATAGACTGGATTTCTACTTTAAAAAGCCAAAGCTGGCAAAAGTGTCACCTCAAAATTCAACCATTGATTTTCTACCCTTTTTTGTTCTTAATCCTACACAAATCTAGCTGGCCCAATTTTTGGACTGAATGTTGGCCTGAATCAATGAAAGTTGAAGTTCTCTCAATGACACTCATTTGGTGGTGTTCAAAAAATATGTGATTTTTCATATTAATTCGAAATGTACATTTGTACAGGTACAGTATTCATCGCATAATCGGGCATCTGATAATCAGGAACCTCGCTTAAATGACATATGCTTCCCAGAGACATTTCCATGCATGTTATTGTCACTTGATAATCGGGCGGAAACCTCTAATATACGGGACAATTTTTCTTCAAGCAATCTTTGATTTTGTTGATATTTTACACAAAAAATCTACCAAAATACCACAACAATATTTCAAAGATTCCCTATCAGTATCAGTTGTCGTTTACATCGAACTTACAAAGCAAGCTTCGGACTGGTGTGTTTTGACCTCCGTCCATCCAGTACACATACGTACATGCATAGCCACGAAAGCGCCGTGTATAAGTATCCATGCCATTGCGAAACACATGCTTTCGCGAACATTCTTCTCCCCTACATATAAGTAAAGCCATGTGCAGGGAGAGCTAGAGGGTCGCGCCGAGGGGTAGCGTGGTTGTGTATTCATGTACATGATGTACAGTATGTCAGTATGCATGTGTGTGTGTGTGCACTACATGTACATGTCGTATGCCGTTAGTGTATGGTGAGTGCTCGTTGCGAAATCAGGCACCTCGCTTAAAGGAGCCGTGTTTGCTACTCCCAACCTGTCCCGATTATGCGATGAATACTGTACTTAACTATGGAGTAGAGATACTTACTTTGAGTGTGGACAAGTGAACGAATGGTAGTGAGTTGACTTGACCGTGTAGACATGTACATGAATGTTACTGAATTATTCTGGTCGTTTAAGATCGATATGATAGCTTGTGTCTTCTTTCTTTTTTTCTTTTTTTTCAACAGAATGACATGGGACGACGAAAAGAATGAAGCGCTCTTGGAGGAGGTTGTATTTGCCCGCCCATTCCAGTATCGCTCTGGGACAAGAGAGAGGGGCAAAGTGTGGGACAGTGTGGCCGAAAATCTACAAGATCGCCATGACATGAAGGTAGATGGGAGGGCTGTGAGGGACCGTGTGAGATTGCTGATGAAGAAGCAGAGGGATTACAACAGGAGAAAAATTGCGTCTGGTGGAAGCAGTGTGGGCGAGGAGACACCGGAAGAACAGAGGAACCGGGAGATTCTGGACGAGCTAATGGCAGAGGAAGAGTTCATCGAGTATGGCAAGGAGATGCGCAAAAGAGCAAGTGATGCATTTCGAGAAACAAAGAGGTATTACTGGCACCTGGGCCCTGTTTTTATATACTGGTAGCTGTTCGTAAAGTTACACATTATGAACAACTGGGATATGAAGTGCCCATATGAGTTCCCATTTCTTTTTTCCCTTTTAACAAAGTATGACTGTATGTCAGTATTTCTTCTACATTGAGGCAAAAATACCATTTCGACTAAAAATGTGTGTTAAGATGTAAGAATAACCATTATCATCTGCAAAGTTCAGCTTCAGCTATTGAAATTAACTATGATTAGGAAACCTGCTTGGCTTGCCATACTTAAATTACTTGTAAAGTCATGCATAACTGTATGAACAACTTAAAAGAGGGTCCTGGGTGTGCAGAAATCTGTTTTAGGCCTTTGTCTTGTTTTGACAAAGAACATGCTGTAAAGACTTGGCAAACACACACACACACAGGTCGCATGCTTCTTTCACTTATCACGGAAAGCCATTTAGGAAATATATAAAACACATTTAATAATATGGTAGAACACACTAAGTACCACAATATGGCACTTATATGTTGTAAAGTAGATAAACCATAAACTTGTAAATAGTGCCTTCGCTACTGATAGGGTATCCATTGTACATGTAGATATTGTGATAAGTGTGCACACATGCCATGAATGAATTCTCCACAGCATTTTCCAAGGTTCTTTGCCAAGGAGAGATGAAGAGTTATGTCCCCTAGGGCTTATGTCATACCCACCATAGGCAGTCGTTGAGGTGGTCGATCTATGGTTTATGTTACACATACTTTTGACAGTTTCAACGAGTTCAAATTAAATTTGTCCCACATGTTGATTTTAGTGTACAGTTGTCCAAACAGCCTTTTTCATTGGTAGTGGCAAGTGCATTGATATGCTAAGAGTTTGCTATTGCCCAACACCAGATAAATAGCTTCCAAATTAAAGGCACATGGTCCCGGTGGTTTAGTCAAATGCGTACATGGGCGCATGGCGCAAGTTTTCTATAGAGACCTATAATCACGCTATTGACTCCTCTTGGGCGCTTACGCTGTGACCCATTTCCCCGAGTCCGAAAAAAGTCCGATCCACTGTAGCCCCAGTGGTCCGATCACAGTTCGGCTCATGATTCAGCTGAGGGGGATGACAGTTTTAGCAAACTTCTTTTGTGATGTCATCATAAGAAGCATATATATATATATATATATATATATATATATATATATATATATATATATACAGTTAAACTCGCATAAGTCGATCTTCTCGGGACTGAGCAAAACACATCGACTTAGGCGAGTTTCGACTTGTGCGTAAGTCGAAAAAAATCGACTTAACAACAGTCACACCACACGTACATTATGTATAATGTACATGTATGTTGTCTACTCTGGAGCCGAGAGCTGGAGAGGTGTGCTGCAGCACGGGTCGCCCGGCAGGGCCGCGGCTAACTTTGCATGGACAGTGCATTAGCACTGGCACAGGTCCGATTACTTTACACCCTTGTTAAATCTTGGGGAAGTGAATATGAACGATATTTGAGCAGTGATTGATTCCAGTTTACCATACCGTGGCTTGAAATGCGTGTAGAAGTGTACTTCTGATTTACCCGTGCTCGTAACTTTCCCCCTACTTTGCGCTTTGAAAACTCAGCAGCTTCATCCATCCACTGCACAGCGCAGACTGCAAACATACACAGACTATACACAGCCCAGTCGCTGTACGCACATACACAGCCCAGTCGCTGTACGCACATACACAGCCCAGTCGCTGTACGTACGTAGCGCTAGCGCGACAGGGCTGTACCAGCGGACCCCCAAACACGAAGAGAGTTCAACAATCGCATGCGATCGCTTTGAATTTTGATACTTTAGATCATTTTTTAAATTGTCACCTGTCTGGTCGGGCTAGTTCTTACGTAAACAAAAACTGGCGTCTCGTGATTTTGACAGTGATTTATTGCACAATAAAATCTTATTCGACTTAGGCACAGTGAATTTAATGGTTTTTCCGTGAAAGTGTTCTTGGAATTTCATCGACTTAGGCGAGTATTCGACTTACAAAATTCGACTTGTGAGTGAATTATAACACGTAAGTCAATGGGGAAAAATCGGGACTTTTTAAAATCATCGACTTGCGCGATTATTCGACATATGCGATGTCGACTTAGGCGAGTTTAACTGTATATGCACACACCCTGGCATTACTACAGACTGCGTGATGCACAGAGAAGACAACGAAGGCAACATTACCGGTACTTAGCAACACCTACGCGCTTTACTCTTGATGACAGCTCAACTTCAGCAATCTTCTTATCAATGCTAATGGTGATCGGCAGTATCATCAACAGCACCCTCTACACTACCGGGACTATGCTCCTTTAAACTTCTTCAATTTTTCAGCCATTCATAAGAAACAGGAGAGCTCGATGTAAAGATGTCAAAGACATACCGGTACTTGGCTTACTTGCTTGAGCCAAAGGCTCAAGCAAGTGACCTATTGCAATTGTTCATTGTCTGATGGCGTCAGTTGTGCGTTAACTTTTTCAACAGGTACCGAAGCTTATGAATTTAAAAATTTTTTTGGAATACACATTAAATGATGCATGCACATACAAATAACTTCAAAATGTTCCAGAACGGTTTGAAACTTATGCAAACTTATTTCTAGCTTGATGGGAGCATTTCAAAATTTGGCATCAGGGTAATTGTCTGTATTAAAAATATAGATGATTACATGAAATATGCATCTGATGACATAAATGGTATCCCGGGGTACCAAATAAAAATCAGCCATTTTGTTGAATTGTTTATTTTTTTAAAAAAGGTTGTACCCTGGGTGCCAAAAAGAGGAAATTATTTTGGTGCTGGAACTAATGCGCACTAGCCACTGCACTGCATTGCACTAAAGCACACGCTAGTGGTATCACAGCTTCCATGCACGCATAGTATAACATGCAGTGGCATGGGAATGGTATGTACACGCACACACAGTGCATGCATTTTTCTCTGGCTGTCCTCGAGTGGACATGAGGTGGCGCTACACAACGCGGTTACCCGGGGTGCTACGGTACACCAGGGTAACGCGTTATGCATCATCTGCCCATTTTCTTTGGAACATAACATTCAGAGATGGAACTTGTGGCTGTAACTTGATTTTAGAAAGTGATGTCATAATGATGTCATGGTTGAGTGATCGCATAGAAAGAAAAACACATTCTGAGCTCATGATACATACACGTATGTAAGCACTGAAAATTTCTAGAGCTAAGAGCTAAAGCTTTTATAGATGTGCTCTGCACAAGATCTTTCATCAAACGTGGCAGGTAGCATCCCTAGGGGGTTAGGAACTCAATTTGTTAAAATGGGCACCATGCCCCACCCAGGGGGCCCCCAGGGGGGCCCAAACCCCCCAAAATGAAGGAATCTTTAAAAATCTTCTTTAGAATCAGAAGTTATAGAGCTAAGATAATACTATGAGTGAGTACATTAATGACTGTAGTTTCAAGTTCGTACATTTTCATCTTCTTCTTGAGAACCCCATGACCCATTTTCACCAAACTTTGGCAGGTAGCATCCCTAGGGAGTTAGGATCTCAATTTGTTAAAATGGACACCATGCCCCACCCAGGGGGCCCCCAGGGGGGCCCAAACCCCCCAAAATGAAGGAATCTTTAAAAATCTTCTTTAGAATCAGAAGTTATAGAGCTAAGATAATATTATGAGTGAGTACATTAATGACTGTAGTTTCAAGTTTGTTCATAGCAGATCCAGGGGTGCCCCTCTTGGGGGCAGGGGGGGGGGGGGAGAGGGGGGGGGGGGGGTTGGGAAGGTCCAAATGGGGGCCTGAATTGTACATTTTCATCTTCTTCCTGAAAACCTCATGATGGATTTTCGTCAAACTTGGCAGGTAGCATCCCTAGGGGGTCAGGATCTCAATTTATCAAAATGGGCACCATGCTCCACCCAGTCCCCCCAAATTAAGGAATCTTCAAAAATTTGGGCCCTTATTGTACATTTTCATCTTCTACTTGAGAATGCCTGGTCAAATTAATTTAGATAAGTGACTGTGTGAAAGGTGAACTTGCGATACTCAGGTGAGCGCTAGACCCGCGGGTCTCTTGTATGTTTGTGTTGCCGAAATGTGGTGAAGAAGAACAGGAAAGATCTGTTGTCGAGTTCATGTTTTCCTTTTTCTTTTTCTTTTTAGATATAGGGAAGGAGAATCCTCAGCGAAGAAGCCTCGACCAAGCACAGCATCAGACACAGGGGAATTTTCGAAGCAGAAGTTGGAAATGAAGTTGAGATATCGAAGAGCGAATGAGGACAGGCGGCGTACAGCGGAACACGAGCAAGATGTGAAATTTGAAATGTTTCTGCAACTGCACCAGGAACTCCAGCAGCAGTTGAAACAGCAACATAAGATGGTCATGGAGCAGCTCACGCTGCAAAACCAAAAAATTGAGCAGCAAATGCAAACAACTAATTATCTATTGTCACTTTTCAAGAGGAAAATTAAACTACTGTAAACACGGAAATTTCTGCGTATGAGGAATGCAAATATTTTTGCTTGCCATATGTTTCAGTAGTTGATGACTTCATTCCGTGGAATAAAAAACGTGTGAAACTCTTCTTACTCGGCTGAGTGTGTAAAAATTAGTCATGCAAAAATATCCACTTTTACACCTGCTGTGATTTTTAGCTCACATGAGGTGAAGGCTCATATGAGCTATTGCAATTGCTCTTCATCTAGCATTCAGTGTCCTTTGTGGATCGTGCTTAAACTTTTTACACACTTTCTACTTGAAAACCCCAAGACCAATTTTCACCAAAATTGGTAGGAGGCATCCCTAGGGGGATAGGATCCCAATTTGTTCAAATTGGCACCATGCCCCACCTGGGGAGCTCCAGGGGCCCCAACCCCCCAAAATTAAGGAATCTAAAACAATCTTCTTTGAAACCAAAAGTGATAGCGATAAGTTAATACTATGGGTTTGTACATTAGTTGATGACTACAGTTTCAATTTTCTTCATGCTGGAATCAGGGGTGCCCCCCTTGGGACCCAGGAGAGGAGGAGGGAGTGGGATGGTTCCCATATTTTTCATGAAAACTCCTTGATGATTTTTTTACCAAACTTGGCAGATAGCATGCCTGGGCTAGTAGGGGGGTTAGGATCTTAGCTCGTTCAACTGGGCACCCTGCTCTCCTTGGGTGCCCCTCGCTCCCTCCCCCCCCCCCCCCCACCCAAATTGAAGAATATTTACAAAACTATTGTACAAATTCATCATCTTCTTGAAAACAAAGTAATGGATTTTCTCTGAACTTGGCCAGCAGCATTCCTGGGGGGATAGGATCTCAATGCGTCTGAATGGGCGCCATGCTCTCCTTGGAGATCCAAGGGGCCCAAACCAAGGAATATTCAATTACATTCTCTAGAGTCAGACGTGATAGAGCTTCGAGGGTTTTTTTTTGTTTTTTGTTTTTGTTTTTGTTTTTGTTTTTTTTGTTTGTTTTTTCAAACCGCATAGTCCAACTTGAGAAGTACAGTTGTACTTTGCAGGTATTTTTACTAATGTGATGGAATATGTAAATGGACACCATGTCCCCAACTGTCAAAGCTACCCCACGCCCAAGTTTCCAATTTTCTCAGGTAAGAGTGTGCAAGCATGCATGGAAGGCTAACTTGTTGTACTCAGGTGAGAGCGAGACCCTCAAGTTTCTTGGTTGAATTTTATATTTTTTCAAATATGAAAATTAAAGGTTTGGCTGTTTTATTTTATTCAACCAATGCTTTTGTTTATATCCCCCCCCCCCCCCCCCCCCCCCACACACACACATAGTGTGTATGAGGATATTGTAGGAATCACTCTGAGGTTTGGTGGGCGGTTGATTACATATTCGGTTAGTTTGTTTACAAAATTTTGTGGCTTGAACTACTCTTTCAATTTTTGAGTGAATAACCTAAGATTTGGCACGTTTCACCATTATCACAGATACAGTAGATGGGCAAGACACCTTTTATGTCAATATGGAGTTACGTGTAGTTATCTTGTACCTGTAATAGCAAATTAAAAAAAAATAAAAATTCAAATGTTGTGGATCAAATTATTCTCAGTTTTAGCAATTCAACTGAAATTTGGCATATGTGAACAATATGGAGGTATTTGTGCAAGACTCTTTTTGCAAATGTTCAGAAATGTGTTACCATGGCAACAGCAGTTTTCAACAAATCATACCAAATTGTACGGATTGTGCTGCTCTCATAGTTTTTCAACATTTTAGTTGGAACTTAAGACATATGATGGCCATATGTCATCATGCAAGGCACTTCTTTTGTGAATGTTAGCAGGCCTATATGTATATGTGTTGCCATGGCGACAACATTTTTATACAAGTTATCCGTAGATAGGTGGATTGAGCTAACTCCCTCAGTTTTTGAGAATTATTGACTTAAAATTTTGCACATGTGAACGTGTTGTGTAGATGTGCGAATTTCATTTTTTGACAATTGTCAAACAATTTGTTGTCATGGTAACATTTTTTCATGAAATTTACCATTGGAATTATCTAACTCCCTTGGTTTTGAGCATTTGTCTTGAGATTTGGCACATATACCTCATGTAAAATTTAGATCTTCAGAATTATTAACACCTCTCAACTGTCCGTGTTGTAAACCATTAACCATACTTTTTCAATAAAGAGCATACAATAATATTTTGGTTTGAGATATACCGGTAACCTCCTCGGTTTACGAGTATGTCTTTTGAAATTTGGAGCATATAACTGCTGTCGTAGGTTCATGGACAAACTTCATCTTTTGTCAAATGTCGAACAATGTGTTGCCATGATAATAGCAGTGTTTTATTAAAATCTTACAAAAACATTGTGAGTTGGTAACAAAACCAAACTTTATGAGACATTCGTAACATGTTTCCTTATGAGAATGGGATTCCTTGGCCTAATGTATAAAAAAAGAAGAAGAGAGAATCTGTTATTACTTTATCTGTATAGAGATAAATATTGTGATGTTTAATATCAGTCACTCTGTTCTAAAGTTATGAATTTTAAAGGTTTCTTGTCAAAGTTTTTGTCAATGTAAATGCGTTGCCACGGTAATGGCAAATTTTCATGAAAATCATCCACAGTGTTTTGCTTTGAGCTTCTCTCAGTTTTTGAACTTTGAGTTGTTGGAACAGCTGATTGCTATAGCATTATTGCGCAAGAGTGTTGATATATATGTTGCCATGGCAACAGCATTTTTCAACAAATCATCCAAAAATATGTGGATGGAGTTAACTCCCTCAGCTTTTGAGCATCTGTCTTGAAATTTGGCATATGAGCATCTGTCTTGAAATTTGGCATATGTGACCACTGTGCTACATGTGTGTAGATGTGTTGCCACTGAAACACTTGTTTTAAAATGAAAATCATACAACTTATCAGGAGATTTAGCCAACTCCATTATTTTTTTGAGCATTTAACTTGAGATTAAGTGCGTGTGACCAATATAAATTTTTGATGTGCAAAACACATACCTTTTGTCAGCCACAATGTTGGCAAAAATGCATTGCCATGGAAACAGCATTTGGTAATAAAAAGCATACCCAAATATTGTGAATTGAGTTAACGTCATCAGTTTTTATGCCTCCACCACAAAGTGCTGCCGGAGGCATAATGTTTTCAAGTTGTCTGTCCGTCCTTCTGTCCATAATGAATTTTGTGGACAGTGTAACTTAAAAACTACATGAGGTATCCTTATGAAATTTGGAATATGTAGGAGTGGAGGAAGTTGAGCCTGTCAACTTTTGGATGCATGTACACGAACTCAAGGTCAAAGGTCAAAGGCAATGGTCAAATTCTCAAAATGTCACTATTTTCCCCGATACCTCAGCAGTGCCTAAAGGTATTTGAAGTTAGTGTATAGGCCTACATGTATTACCCATACCTAATATAGATTCTGTAAAGAAAATTTTGGGCCATGGGGTCCAAGGTTGGGTGAATATGCCAAAATTTCACTTTTTATGCCTCCGCCACGAAGTGGTGCCGGAGGCATTATTTCCCTCCATGTATTGGAAATGGTTCATAAGAAATCTTTGTGAAACTTAGCTACATGTAGTACATATGCATATCCATGTACATGCCTGTCAGTGATTTTCTTGGGACCTTTTGGGTCATGTGGGGTTGAAGTTCAACATCAAAGATCAAGGTCAAATGCTCAAAATGTCACTATCCCCCCCCCCCCCCCCCCATGTCCATGTTATATCTGATTTCCTTAAAACTGGTTGTAAACATGTATTACCAGATAAAGATTTTCTTGAGAAGTTTTAGTCCTTTGGGGTCAAGATTGAAGTCAAAGGTCAAGTGAAAATGGTAAAATTCTACTTTTTCTCCATATCTTGGAAATGGCTTAAAGTTTTATGAAATTTAGCACATAAAGCATGTGCTTGCCTTATGATGACGCTCTTGAGAATTTTGAGGTAATGTGGTTTAAGGTCAAGGGTTAAGGGTCAGGTTAAAATGTTTAAATTCTACTGTTTAATGCTGAAATAACTTATTTTCTTCATTCATTGTAGATTACTCAATGTATAAACTTAATAAAACATACTGTACATGCATTGCTGCACAATATCTGTAGGGAAATCTTGGCCATGGGGTCAAAGGTCAAGTAAAATGTAAAATCATAATATATCCCACATTTTGAAAGTACTCCAAAGTATTATATGAAAATGAATATTACGGTACCAGTTTATTTAGGGTTTACATATGTATTTTAAGAATTGTGGACCAGGGGGGTCAAAGGTCAAGTGAAAATGCTCAAATCCCTAAATACCTACTCTCTTAATGTACAGAGCAATCTGTCCAAGTAAAATCTAGTTCAAGGAAAGTTACACACGACACAATTGTGACTAACATGTCATTTCATTTATTTAGTTATTCATTTTTTATTTTTTGCCAATGAAGTGACACTGTCATCTCAACAGTGTCAAGAAATACTTAAGACCTATTGGGAGAACCATGCATTATGGCGGAGGCATACCGGTATTTGTACACGTAGCATTTGACATGAAATTTGATAAGTGACCACTATAGGCCTACATGTAGTGTGAAGATGTGCAAACTGCATCTTTCTTTCTTCCGATTGTAGACAATGTGTTGCCATGGTAAAAGCATTTTTCAAGGAAATCATGCAGATATTTCCTTTTGTTAGCATCTGACATGAAATTTGGCATATGTGACAGCTGTAGTATGTAGATGGGCAGATGTATCTTTGTCAATGTTGTATAATGCATTGGCATGGTAACAGCATCTTTCTGTGCAAAGCATACAAAAATGTTGGATTGAGCTTACTCCCCCCCACCCCCCCCCCCCCTCCCCCGGTATTTGTGCATTTCACTTGAAAATTAGCACATATGTCTGCTGTTATATTATTTAATCGAGTCAAATGCATTATGCATTCTTTCTTTAATGTAGAATATGTTGACATGTTCACAATATTTTTGAATAAAAATTATACAAAAATGTAGTGGATTTTTGTTTTTGTGAATTGGACTAATTTGGCACATGTGACCACTAGTTTTAGACGTCAAAGCACATCTTTTGAGCATTTGATCTAAAATGTGCCAGGTGGTCACTGTATATCAGATGTGTAAAGCACATTTTTTGTTAAAGGAATTGTACTGTTTCGGTTCAGATATGGGCTGGAGGTTTCCATTTTCTTTTATGATGTTTTTTCTCTTTTTTTTTTTGAGATACAGTGGAAACTTGGTATAACAAGATCCTTGGGACCAAGGCAATTTCTTTATATCAGATATTCTGTAATATCAGTAGTCAATATGTTAACGATACAAAACGAAGGAAATAGATTCATTGGGACCATAAAAGTTAGTTTGCTAAATCAGGTACAGTCAACCTTGCCCAAGTTGAATCTTTTTCGATTGAAGAAATAGCTTCAAGTCACAGAAAATTTGACTTACAACATAAAAGGGAAGAGAAGAGAAGAAGACCTTTGACATAGGTGATTATTTGACTTATTATTGTTATATCAGATCTTTTTATATCGAGTTTCCACTGTAATATGAAACCTCTTTAGAAATATGAAAAAGCATATGAATGTGTAATTCTAAGAGGAATTCAAAGTTTATTTGATGAAAATTGGTTTTGAAATGGCCGAGATATCCAAAACAAAGCTAAGCAATCTTTTATCAGGATTGCTTTGTTTTGCAGTGGACTCACGTTACAATGAAGTCCTCGGGACCAGCAATTTTCTTCCATTATATTGAAATTTCATTACAACAAACTAAAATAAGCAATTTAAAAACAAACAGAGAGGATAATGTTGCGGCCTTAATCTTTTTATTTTGTTGTAACCAGAATTTCGCTAAAACCATGTCCGTTATAATGGGAGTCCGCTGTACAATGTAGGTACATGTACTTTGTTTTTGGATATCTCGGCCACTTAAAAACCGATTTTCATCAAATATAATTTGAATTGTATGCTTTTCAATATTTCATGAAGTGGTTTGTTAATATTCTGTATCTTGCAAAAAGTTAAAAGCAGAATTCTCACCTAAAACAATACTATACCATCCCTTGATTAAAGAGATGTATAGATTTGGTCGAGATGGGGATTCAGATTTTAACTTTCTGCACATTTTTCTGCATATTCCCTAGCACACTCTGTGCATGTATAGGCTTACATACAATATACATGAGCACACACACACACACACACAATATGCAGCACTAGGTGGAGTGCACTGCAGAAAGTGTACATGTATTTGGCAAAATTTGCGGTGTCGTATCGCCGAGCTGCAGAATCTTCGAAGATGATTGCACAGGCACAGTACATAGTATGTGTATAAGCTTTAGCCAAAAGGATTTCACTCAACCAAACTTTAACGGGTTTTGTTAACATGTCTTTCTTTGGAAATCACAAAATTTATCTCGTTAAAGCAGTCATTTCATAATAGCCGATCTCGCTATATGAGTAGCGTTTTACATAGCCTTGTGTGGAAGAAAAGTTGGGACCGGAAAGTTTCCTTGTACACTTGTAATAACTTGATATCTCGTTATAGCAGTATTCACTATATCAAGTTTCTCCTGTACACTTTTAGAGACTTGCCATCAAAAGAGATTGTGGGGGAGCAAAGTTGAATGGAGATAGTGTTTCCCTCATGCTCCACTACAACAGTAGTAAACTTGTAATTCTGAGGTGCTGTTAGTTGCTTCAAAAACTAAAATTAAAGAGAACAAAAAAAAAAAAAAAAAGAACGAAAAAACAAGCTAACACAAGAATACTGAAAAATGCTGCATCAACACAATATCATTTATTATGAAAAACACTTCCATATAATCTTCAGAAATAAATTGATTCAACAGAAGTGAAGGTCGTGAGCAAAACTGGTGATGCAGCACTACCCAGTGAGAATTCGCTTTGCACCTCACAATGAAGTTGTAAAAGTACAACAATGCACATAAATATTTGTTAAAAGATGTGTTTTCAACATAGACTGATGTCAACAGGAAAATAATCATACCTTGAAGACAAAATAGGGCTACAAGTATTGCTAAATTCTCCCACTGGACATACCAATTAAAAAAAGAACTAAAAAAAATTTGGACATGATCAAAACGGGTCTACTCGTTTTTCAAATCACCCACGAAAACATGATTGCATGAAGAAGAAAAAAAGAGAGACATAATGCAAACACAAACATAGTAAATCCAAGACACTTAAAAAAGCTCTCACATGGATGGAGGTAAAATTCCTAAAATTGAGATTTGATTGCCTACAAACAGAAACCAAAATTATTCAAAACATAGTAAACAAAACTCAATGCTAATCCCTTTCATATAAAATCAACACATTACTGTGTCGTAATATATAATTACCTGATGCATTGTAGAATGAATCCAGAAGATCCTCGTTGCTCACATACAATAATTTAAACATTACACTTTAGCAATCCTGACTTGCTTCTTCATGCACAAGGGTCTGTCCCACTTTTACAAAATGAATGAAAAAACAAATCTGATCATTGGATCTGTCGGTAAAATCTGTCCTCTGATATGGCTCCATCAAGAAGTTTATAATGACATATTGCTTTCGGAAAAGTAAAGGAAAAAAAAAATCATATTCCATCAAAGAGTATAATGTAATTACCTGCAAAGTCTGCCATGTTCTTCAAGACAAAACTATAAATGCAAGTAGCATGTGGTGGCTCACACAATTCAGAACTTTGGAAATATCATGTATGGCACAATCTTTTTGCAGTGATAGCTAAAGAGTTTTAAATGAGCAACAGACTTGGAACTTGCACTGAACAAACATACTGTCCAATCTTACTCAGCAAACATCTCTCCAATCTTGAGCAGAGTGCTCCTATCAAAAATGTAAAGTCTGATTCAAAGCAAGATGTAAAAAAGGAAATGAAACAAATGAAGTGCAAGGAATTGAAATGTCATACTACCCTGAGCCTACACATTTTTCATTGTGTAGCTGTTTGCACGAATATCTATATTTTCCCACGTCAGATCCATTTTTTGTTTTTTTTAAAGCAAGCATTATGTTTGTAGGGTACTTCTGCAGGTGTTTGAGAAAATAACACAAAGGAAAGATCCAACACTGCTATATCATTCCTGCAGTTTCACAGGGGCAATCACCGCAGTGATGTGACTTGTATGATTTTATCATGTCTAGCTGACACTCCACTGTCTTCTCAAACGGGAATCCCACCACTTCTTGCACGACAGGTTTGGGGAGAATGTCTTCGTCTGCTTCTATTTTTGTTGTCTCGCAGAGAGTCTCACAGTTTATGATTTTACAATTCATCCTTGAGATGTTCCTCATCCTCTTCATCCTCCTCTGCGTCGTCTTCAAAGTCGCCCATATCAAGATCTAAGTCATCCATGTCTTCATCTTCGTCTTCTTCATCCTCCTCTCCCTCCTCCTCTTTCCTCCTCTTCTCCTCCTCCTCCCGTTCCTTCCTCTCCTCCTCATCCTGCTTGTTCTTCATTTCTTTTTCTCCTTTCTACAAATCAAAGAAACATGCATAGAAAGCTCTTAGAACTGACAGTTGTATGTGAGGACAATGGTAGTACAGGGTGCTCCCATTACAACAAACACTGTTTAAGACCTCAAAATGATTATCATCATTAACCCGTTGAGGACGGGCTGATTTTGCTATAACATGCATTTCCCATAGACACTTGCCCGAGTATACTCTGAAATAGTCCTCAATGGGTTAGTCTATGGGACATATTTTCCTTTTGACATGACAAAATTTTAAATAATGAAAGAAAACTGCTGATTCCAAGGACTTTGTTATAATGGGAGTTGCCTGTACAACCACCTTAATTCATTCTACTCCCTCTGATGTCAAAATCTACCCATTCTAGCAGGTGCAAGACAAATCTTACTCCCCTACATCCCCCCCCCCCCCCATTGAAGTTCTAATGAGAAAATGAGTGTTCTCTGATTGATCTTGTGTTCATTTGGTCTGTTGTCATCGCCATTGCTGATTTCCTCACACATGCCATGTACAGACAATGACTACACTACACTGGAACCTCGTTTTGATGAGCTGCTTGGGACAAATGAAGTTTTCTTGTCATAAAAGAGATAAAGCAAAAGATCATAAAGGAAATGGGACCTGCAGACACCTTGCTACATCAGATATCTCGCTATATCCGACCTCATCAAGGTTCCACTTTACTGGTATGAACACTTGGACATATTTATTTCATGCTATGACACAGTTTCTGTGGAGGGCAGCGCTCATTCATACCTCTTTTATTTAGCATTCGTCAGTATGGGGAAAACAAAAGTAAAACACTCAAACAGACAAAACAAAACCTCTTGTAAAATGTGCTCAGACATATCATACATGTTTCACATTAAAAGACAAAATTCAGCACTATCTGTAAGGGAACAGAGAAATGTGGGAGGAAAGGCAACATGAAAATATCTGACTTGGCTCTCTAAGAGCTCAAAGTATGAAAAATACACTTTCCTTTTTACCTGGCAAGCATTTCTGTCTACAAACCAAAGCCGAGTATCAGTAAACACCCATTTTAAGAAAGGAAAAAGGGTGGTGAAAATTCGATCCCATCAACACTGTCAAAATATTGGTTGTTTCACAGCCTATGTATGCTTGGTTTCCAAACAGTTTGGTACTGCAAAACACCTTTTTTACACTACGGGCTTCTACAATATCCCCTAGAATCAGTCATAACGGGGAATGCTTATAATTGGGCTCCATTGTTCTTTATGCTATCATGTTGTTCCTTTGTAGGCATAAACACTGAAATTTACTGTGTCTCCCAATTATCTTTTCTATCTTTACTGTCACTATAAAGAAATCTATTCCCTGTCGGGACACTTACTTTGGTAGCTTCAAATAGTTCTTCAGCCTGTTCTTCTGCTGTTGATAAATCATCTGTTATAAGGACGTTATCGAAGATTGTTCCAGATTTTACCTGAAGATGGAGAAGAAAAGTAAGACGATCATACAGTGTGTTAATTTCTTGAAATGCTGCAAAACTCTCATTCAAACAAACTTTAGACCAAGGCTGGTCAATATTAGGGTGATCATCACACTCAACGTGATTTTTACCTATGTAGCAAGATTTCGACATTAGTATTAATCAACACAACTCTTCATGCTGTGCAAGAAGTTTGAAGAAAGTTTCATGTTTTTTAATAGGAAAGTCTGCATGTGACCTTAGATTCCAAAAGTTAAAGGGATGGTGTAATTTTGGTTGAGATTGGGGATTCAGATTTCAACTTTTTTGGAAGATAATGAGAAACCTCTTATGAAATATGAAAGAGCAGGCAATTCTAAGAAGAATTAAAAATTATTTGACAAAAATTTGTTTTGAAATGGCCCGAGATATCCAAAAACAAAGTAAAACAAAGTGGTCATAACAAAAAGGTGGGTCCCATCTTTTATTACGACTTGGTTGTTTTTTGATATCTCAACCATTTTCAAAACCAATTGTCATCTAATAACCTTTGAATTCCTCTTATGACCCAGTCACATATAAACACGGATGCTCAAGGATCTACACGGTGATCCGGGGATATCCGGGATAGTTTAGACCTCGATGGAGTGTCGACAAACGTTGGTAAGACTGTGCACACAGATCCATTGTGGTCTGGGGTGACCCTGGATGTCTATGTGACTGGGGCATTAGAATTGTATGCTCTGTCATATTTCATAGGAGGTTTCTCATTATCTTGCAAAAAAAAAAAAAAAAAAAAAAATGAAAACCTGAAGCCCCATCTCAAACAAAACTCTACCATCCCTGTAATGTGGAGTGGTGATGATAACAGGAATGTTGTAACAGATGTTATCAGAAAGCATTTTTCTCAGCAGGACTTAACTCAGCCCCGAAAGATGGTTTGGTATAAATGCCATTTCATCATAAGACATCTGTCACTGTCACTCATTGATTAGAAATATCAACTAATCAGAATTGATTTTCTTTCACAGGACCATTAAAGAGGCATTGAATGTTTTAAGCAAGCGATCATCTGACCGTTTGCTTCGAGTCCCCTCAAAAGGACAAGGCAATGTGGATATAACGCCTTGCCTACAGGCGGGCACAGCTGCTGCAGCCAGGGGACTCAACCAGTGGACATCATGATAGATAATTCATGGTCTTATTCACTGAGCTAAAACAGCTCCTTGATATCACTTCCTATATAAGTTAATCTACATGCCAGCCATGACAAAATGGCCGACATATAACTAGAATTCAGTGGGGTAGACAAAATTTTCTCATAGAGATCAAATGTGACCTGCTACAACAAAAGGATACTAAAGTCGCTGACGGGTGAGCCGAGCATGGCTCAGAAAAATGCTATTTTCAGGCCTTTCCTTCGATCATTTAGCTTTGAAATTTCGGCGGATGATATGAGATATATTAGACTTCAAAATTATGTTAAAAACAGAAATCTGAACGTTTTGACACATTTTGGTGATCTGACTCCAAACTCGATTTTCTCAGCTCACCCGTCAGCGACTTTAGGATTCTTTTGTTGTAGCGGGTCACAAATATTCACACGCACAAATGACACACTTTGGGCAAGGTACAGGGTGTACATGATCAGGGCTTTATATTTGTAAGGTTGGGTTGACGTTTGAAAAGGTGGATATCAAGAGAATCTTGAGTCTGTTTCTCTCTGTATACAACAACAGAAAAGTTTATATGGCGGCAATGTGAGGGTCTAATTATAAGCATTGAAATTTCACATTTTGAAGAAATTCAAAGTTTGGTTAAATGCTACCATATTGAGTTACAAGTAAAATACGGATGACCAAACTTAGTTTTATGCACACCTTTCTGGGAGAGACAAGTGATTGCATCCCCACAATACATACTTCATGTCTTTACAAAGAGCAGAACACCTCCTGCATACATACATATATATACATACACATATATCTAAAGTTTATATATATCTATATGTATGTGTTATATAAAATACAATTACCAACGGAGAAATTCCTCCTCTGAATCAATATGACGAGCCACAGCTACATACCTGCCATAAATCAAATCCAAGTGCTCCAATGCTGGTATATCTGTAGAGGTTTTCATCAGCTTCATATTCAGGGTTTTCAATCTCTGGGTGCACCCATTTGCCGCTGTAGTTTGGATTGTCAATTTGCCTTGGCTTCCACTCGCCCTGTGAAAAGCAAAATAAAATTAATACATCATCCATATAAAAGCACAGTTAAAATGTTTCTTTTGGGAAACAGTCAGTAAATGTTTCCAGTTCTTGAGTTTTTGCTAATTGTTCCAAGAAAAGGAAATGTAATCCTGCCTTCTGATGAAAAATAAACTGCCGTTATTTACCACAATGCTGTGAAATCCTGTTCTCTTGACAAATGAATTATTATACATTACCAGTAAGTACAATTACACAAATGTACATTTGCAACCAGTCTCCTTATAAATACAAAATGATATGGATGTAATGTCACCTGGAAGATATTAGGGAGCTTTAGATTTTAGGCGCGCGGACGTTCAGAAGGAAAAAACATGTTCTGAGCGTGCGCAGAAGCGAGCGTCAAGTCGATCTATTTTTAGCTTGCATCACCTGAGTTGTTTACTACGCGCACTGGGCTATTTTTACATCCGCACAGTTTGCAACGTAGAGAACTACTTCATGCACCGATCATATGGGGGCGCGATTTTATTTTTTATACGTTGCATCCCAGCGTAATCTAAAGCTACTTTTCAACGCGACGCAAGGTCAGGAGAACGTCCAGCGCACTCGTCGTCTCAAACGTCCGCGCGTCAAAATCTAAAGCTCCCTATTGCCCTGCAAGGGACTGTAATTTGCATGTATAACTCCTGTAACATGTTTCTTGCTGGTGCTTGGGTATTAGTTCTGATATTACCGTACAGGCCAAGCCAGTATGATAGAAAGTTTTGTTTACTGCTCTCACCTGGTACTCTGGGTTGTTGATCATTGGTGGTTCCCATTCACCGTCCATCTCATCATCCCAGTCCTCTGGTTTCTCGGCATCGGGGTCAGGGATGAATTCTGGCTTGTCCCAGTCCTAGTGGTACAGGAGGAGGAGGTGGAACTGGGTTAACTCATACATTCATGTTAACAGTGTCTCCTATTCTTGGAAATTTAGTCACATTTTCATGCATGTGGGCCAAGAGCTGGTGTACATGCAAACACAGCTCATGCCCTGTAGCGAACTTGTTAAAACAACAACAAATGATACTCAATGAAAATAAAACACTAGTGAAAGGCATAATATGGGAGGACAGATATGAGTACAAATAAATCAGCAATGTATGTTTACAGTGAGTGCAACAATTTTTGTGATTCTCAGATAAACAACCAAACAAACACTTATCATGGTTTCTGAGCATCCCACATGGTTACTAGTACTCCATATTGTTGCGTTCAGCAATAACAAAATAACAAAGAGAATCAAAATTATCACATTTTGTTGGTAATGTAAGCCCTCTCTTACTATTTTAGGCTTTCACAGTTACATGGGCTTATTGTGGGTACAAGTTACAACTCTCTGTGGTATCTTTCACAAATCGTGGTACCAATGTCTTCAGAAACCATGTCATCTGAAACCAGTGAAGTGATAATCATTCTGAACTATCATGCCTTAAAAAATACATCATTTTCATACAAATTGTGAAGAAAAATAGTCTGATGGTATCAGAAAAATAGCATAAAATTATATCTATCACTATCAAAGTGGGCAAACTACATAGGAATGCCTGCCAAAATGCTTTCACATGTGCAGATATAATACTTCTACATCCATCCTTCACATATTGCTACAGTTTCATCCCAAATCAAGTGAACATATCCATAGATCCATATTCAACTGACCTCGGGCTTGCTGTCTTCGGGGTCATCGATCATTGCTTTGTCGTCCCAGTCCTCTGGCTTCTTGGCCTCTGGGTCCTTGATCGTCTTCGGTGGCAGAAAGTCCCAGTCCTCCTCCAGGTTGCCCGACTGAACCTTCTTGTTGTCGATGCGCACCTCGTACGTGTTGTCCGACTTCACAATCAGGGTGTACAGGTGGGTGAACTCGTCATCCTGCGTACAAATGGTGACAAACGGACCTTGCACCATAAACGTATCCCCATATAACAGTATTTTCTGATGAACAAGTTAAAATTTCTTCGCGATTGAATGCAACAGCAACCATATTTGACACAAAGTGACTCCACTGGGGATGGTACGTACATGCAGACTTCCTATACAATTGTAACATCTAAAATTATGAGCTGGTAACACACAAGTTTCTCCACGGAAAGAAAACACGCTAACCAGGAACAAAAATCTTATCTCTTCATTTGGGGGACTAAACTCATAATCTATTTGATTCAAATCAAATTTACCCCAATTGCACAGGCAAATCTCAATGTAGCAACAAAGTTTAAGGCAGAACTAGCTGCCTATACAAGCCTGCCATACTCACAGACATCATATTTTGCATTAATTACATACCTTGCACCTGATGTCCTTGTTAATCAAAAGATTCTTTCCCTTGTAGTTGAAAATCACATGGACTTTTTTGGTGCCTGGTCCACAGATGTCTGGCCCTGAAGTGACATAGAGCAAATAGAAGAGAGAAAATGTAAAGCACAACACATGTGATAATCTTCAAGAAGAAAACTCAGAGAAGGAACATATAGGTGATAATTACTATAGAATCTTACTCCAGAGCGCTAATCTTTGCTGCTATTTTTCAGGAATTGACCAGTATAAAATGGAAAAATTGGGTACCTACTGTTCCGACCCAGACAAGTACAAAAAATGGGTTAGTGTACAGCCCTGCCTACTGCAATGCAACACAAACAATTGATCAAACCAAGTGTGGGAATCAATGTGTGCCGTTTATTCAAATAATTGTGTTTTACAACTGACTTTCAAGTGCTATTCTTATATCATTGGACTTTTACTACAGGCCAGTAAAATTTATGTTCACACAAGTGTTCTGCAACAATGTGAAAATCTGCTCGCCCGACCGGACAAGTGGTTAAAAAAAAGTTATGTAGCACCCTGTATCTAGGCAATTAAAATTGCATTTTAACTCTCAAGCAGTGCCCTAAATAAAATGCATCTGCTGAAATCTATCCTGTACAATGCTGAGACTGGTGAACTCACCCATCTCTAGCAAATTAGGACACCTCGCATCTGTTACAAAAGATGGTTCTGTTCGACTGTAAACCAATATAAATCCACTCCTATCATGTTTTGTTGTTTTTTAAAATATGATACAATGAAACCTTGATATTCAGCTTCTTTGTGCTGTCCAGTTGCAGCTGAACAGAGATAAGTAAAAGACTAGGACCTACCAAACATGATGTTGTATGGTGATTCGCCATGCATGTCTTCCTGATCTAGGTCTGCGCCAAAGACCTTGACGTAGCCCCCACCGCAGTCAATCTTTTGCTCGTGTTTCACGGTGAACTGAATGATGAGGTCCTTGCCTTCGTTGCTGAACTCGGTAAACTTTGCTGAGATGCCATAAAACTTGGCATCCTGGCTGGTCTGCAGACCTTTACAGAGAAAAACAGATTGTGAGATCACTTTGTCAAATGTCGACGTCTTGAAAATGTTTGTTTGTTAGGTTGTTCTTTATTTTAAGGATAAGTTTCACTCATATTCGATCAAGGAAATTAAAACCATAAGAAAGCAGACACAAAATTTATGATGTCACACAAATACCCGAAGAAATTACAAAGTAATGCACATTGCTGAAAAGGAAACACATTAGATCTCAAACATTGGACCACACAGGAGGAAACATAAGGAAAACTTTAAAAATCAATGATTCTATGCAAATTCAACACAATGGCAGAAAAAACAGTGTAAGAAGATACCAACTAGCAATAACTATCACAGTATCATTCCAGCAGTAACTACGACTCTTGATGGGAAATCTGAGCAGAATGCTGTTCATATTTTTGTGGATACACACATTCAGAAACAGGACATCAATAGTATTCTCAACAAGCATTCTAAACTTCTGTGAAAATGAAATTTACCTTTGTCCTTCTCTTCATCTCCATAAAATTTTCCAGCAGACCACTTGAATTTGCCAGCGTCACTTCCCTTGTGTGTGGAGACGACCCATCTGTCCTCCCAGCTCGCTGATCAATGAAAGAAAAACATGAATAAAAATTACTCCGGGGGTCTACTGCAAACAGAGCCAAGTGGAATATTCTATGCACATGTTCACTTGGAACCTAGTATTCACATAATTATTTGGTGGAAAGAGTCTGAAATCAATTTACAATTACGATTATTCTGGGAACAGTTGGGCCTTACAATAAAGGGTGAAATGTGAATTAGATACCGGTATCATATAGTCAGTGCAAGTATTCATTGGCAAGTGGGCATGCTCTCACACCGCCACAAAGTCACGCCGCACCTGGCTGGCACTTGATTTAAGCCAAGACCCTTCGGTTCTATTCTAACAATGCATCTAGCTTCTATGATTGATAGGTTGATTCTCAATGATCATGATGATAGAATGTAGACCATCTAATCCAGGTTTCTAGAATGCTGAAATAGAAATTAGAATGTTGTACTTGTAGACCACCTAGCTAGCTCTAGTTGAGTGCTTACTGGTTAGTGTTGGTCTTAGCTTATTGCCGGCATTATCAGCAGACCAAGCACACCAGTCACTGTCATGTCAAGTGTCACCTGAAGCAAGACAAGACAATACCACTTTAGTTACCAGTCAGTGCCAGTGGTCAGTGGACAGTCCAATGTATGAATAAATGATGAGATAATCATGATTGATGTGGCAATACCGATTACCATTCACCACTGACACCAGATCGCAGAAACCAAACAGTGTCGTACCTACCACTGCAGTGTAACGTTAGGCCTAACGTTACCACAACATAGTATTGTCAGTGTCAGCACTGTTGTAATTTTATTTAGAACACTATGAAATTAAACAAGACACTCGTTTCCATGGGCCCCGCAATGTCACTGCACTCTTCTTTTTAGACCCTCTCACTAACAGAACAGTTCAGTTAGACCTACCACTACCTACTACCTACACGGCTTGGCATTCACATTGCGATGAGCGAGCGAGCGAGTGGGTGGGATGGGCACACGCCAGCGGCCCACAGGCAGAGCTCGCCCGGAGCAGAGGATGAAGGATATCATAGACAATGACCCAATGTGGCTGTGGACTTACCATCAAACTGCTCTTGGAAATAAATTTCTGCGTTTGCAATTGCAGCAAATGCCACACACAGGATTATCAGATCTGCCCTCATGGTTCTGCAGTTAAGAAAGAATATCAAGAAACAGCCTTCAGCCTCCCGTTCACGGCGATGTCATTGAACGAATAGACACATTTGACGGCGATGTAGGGCACGAAGACTTCTGTGTTGTTAATTGTGGTGGAGAACCCAACACGTGAAAACCTGGACAAATGTCGAGCTTTGATTGGTCCCTTGGATAGGAGGGTCATGTGGCAGCCAATCAAAGCGGACCACGCGGCGAGGGTTGTCGAAAAGTTCACGTTTCGTCGTTCATTGCATGCATTCCCTTGAAGATTGCTTTGCGGAAATCCTTGTACATGGTCTTGCGCCCTCTCGAGTCCACTGAAGTTTTCACGCTGTTGTACGTTGGTTGTCCAATCACAATCTTACACCTCTTTGATTGTCGATTTTATCCTGATAATACCCTTATACATTGTAGTTTGCAGGCTACCTGCAAAGAATCCATCCAACTTATTTCAACTTTGATCGCGTGGGCTTTCGCTCTAATTGGATATAAATCAATAATATCCATGGTGCAAATCTTTTTACATCATCTTGTCATGCAATTTATGAGTAGAAATGCTTTGCAAATAACTGCGGTAAAGTCACTTGTGCCAAGTCAAAGAAAACACAGTTTGTACGAATGCATTCCCCCCCCCCCCACTTTCTTTCTTTCCTTTTTATTTTTGACTTTTGCATCCATTATATCATCCCACTATTACTGGTACTTAATTAAAGATATTCCTGTAAATCTTATGTACACAAGTATTAAACAATGTTCTGAATTAGCATGATCTGCATCAATGTGAAAGAACTTGTACATACAAGGTAATTTATTATAATATACAAATGCCATTATGTCAATATATGTTATATTTTGTGCTCATATAGGCCTATGCCAAGGAGCTAATGAAAATACAAATGAAAACAAGATACTAGGAGATGGTTGGTAAAGTATGTGAGAAAAACATCATCATCATTAATTTGTTATCTTATCATAATCATCTGTATCTATCAAATCTATTCATCATGTTATTTGTATGGAAATCAGTTTACAACAAATTATACCTATCCAAACATTAAACATTGTACATTGTATTATATCATGGAGCATTTAGTCTACATTAATTGGTAAAGTACAAACAGTACTGGACTACATTTAATCTTTAGTGTTTAGTATGAATCGAGGGATGACATTCTGCAGCTATTTTTAAAACTATTTCATGCCGTAAGAAGTCTCGTCAACTGACAGCAACACCTTCCATATAAGCAATCACACACAACTCTCCCCCTTGAGTCATTGCTTTCAACCCTCTGCATTCCACATTAATTTCTTGTCCATATAAATCATACATACTTTATGTGTGTGAAATTTGTGCACATTTAACTCACTGAAACAGAAAGGCCCGAATTGACAAAGGTGGTCTAAATTCAAACCATGGTTTATGTATTCTGCATAGATATGATTGACAGATTGCGTATGCTAACAGGCATCCAGTAAAAAAACGTGCATTGATGCGCGCATGTATTGGTACGTCTATTTAACGCTTATTTTAGACCATGGTCTAAATTTGTACCATGGTCTAAGTTTAAACCACCTTCGTGAATTCGGGCCATATCAATATAGGGTTTAAATAAAGATTTACATCCATTGGACTGCACGCCGTGTCATTCATATTTTGTGAAAGAGAAGCATTTCCTTATCTCATTGATAGATTTCAAATTTGAAGCCATTGTGACAAACTAGCCCCCCCCCCAAAAAAAAAGGCAAAGCATCTAAAAACTGACCCTTAGAATTTATGTGTCACTTATCTCTAATGCATTTCTCTCTTCAAAAATTGTCCTCCACTTAACTTCCTTTCTCTCTCCCATTGCTTTTCTTCCTCTTTCCCTCACTCTTTGCCCCTCTCCATCTCTAACTATTAACCCGTTCCATAATGAATTCTGAGATCCCCATAGACATAGTACGCAGGCCATCGGGTTCCTGCATAGAACAGGTTAAATATTCCCGGATTGATTGACAGCATTATCAAGAATTACAGATACAGTCCAACCTCTCCTATCCAGCCTCCCGTTATCCAGATATATCATCAGGATGTGATCTTGGGGTATTTTTTTTTTCAATGTAATAATTTCGAGGAATAGAACAATTTCAAACTGAAACAAAATTTCTACACAAACTCAGATGAATTACATAATTATTATTCTCAAAATAATTAATACATACTTTTACATCTAGTTTTCATCTAAACAACATGCATTCAGACATTCACTACACCAAAATCACAGCAAGAATATGAAAAATATTTTTTTTCCCCCATAAAATCAGTAATCAGGGCACATTACAGGTGATCGTTTTTCAGCAGCTGTGTGTATTCATAATTGAGTCGCCCATATCTGGCCAAATCCCTAATGGGGGTTAGAGCTGGTCCCAACATGTCTGGATAGGAGAGGTCAGACTGTATTATCGAATACATTACAGGACAATTTTCAGAAAGTCCATCAGAACGCTAACACTTTGTATTATCACTACAAATAGTACAATCGCCACTGCATTCAAGGAAGCAACCAAGAAACTCATCATCAATCAAAAAAGACATCAATCGATCTTCTGGGATTGTATCAAAAGGCAGTGTGATTCTGTGTGTACCCCAACACACATACAGACAAACACAAACACACATTATGCATGCATGCACACAATCCAACACACAAACACAAGAGAACGAGAAAATTCTTTTGTGCACATCAAAACTGGCAAAAAAAGGTGAAATTAAAAAAAAAAGATACATAAAAACTGCAACTTTCACACTTCTCATCTACACTATACATTTCTCTCATCAAATCTCAAGAAGGTTGCAAATCAAAACAACATCGACAGCTTATTTTTGTGAGGTTGCTTGACTTTGCATGTATGGCATAACTTGTATTTATTATACCAAGCAAATTTGGGTAATCACAGGCTCCACATAACTGGCCACAAAGTGCTCATAATTTATGTATGTCTGTCATCATAGTACTCCATCAATCTAGAAACAATATGTAATACTTGCTCATTAAAAATTGTCTTATATAGTAAACGAAGTTTAACTTCTGACTTCATGCAGGCAAAAAAACTATATATAATATTTTGGCAAAGCACATTCCCAATTACAATTGCTTTACAAGGCATGTATGTCATTCTTGTCTATATATTGCACCAAAGAACAACAAAATGAACTGAAAGCACTGTATGAGATAAACAGTGAAAAGAGAGTTACCCGTTTAATTCTGAATATTTCATATTTCAGATCTTTATTATGAAGTTGTTTTGAATAAATGAACAAAAAAAAAAGGAACTAAAACTTTTGGTCAACAAGTTGCTAGTACTAGTCTCCAGTAATTAATTATTGCATCAAATTAATGACAAATACAACATACCATGTTTCCAAGACATATCTGCACTTCCATGGGAGTCACAAAAATCATTAAAAAAAGAATAATACACTGTGCTCCCATTATAATGAACATGGTCATAACAAAATTTTGTTTTACAACAAAGTAACCATTATGACCAATGCCTTTGTATACCGTACTTATTTGTTTGGCTGCAACAAAGTTTTGATTAAATGAAAGGAAACTACTGGTCAAGAAGAAAACTTTGGTCTAATGGGAGACAAATTTATGTAGTCGGGAAATGTACTGAATTTCATCCCATGGTCACCACTGTAGACAGCCATTATATGACACCAGCAAAAATCACCTAAAACTCTTTGAGTTATACCTGTACAAACTATGGTTTAGATCCCTCTGAGACAACAGAAATCACAAAGTATGGTGCGAGCTCACAGTTTTGCTGGTAATCAATGAAAGACAAGCACTCTAAGATACAGTGATCAATTCCATAATATTGCGATACATCAGTGTACACTGTTGTCGTATACAATGCCATGTTCCTACAGCTTTTTTATTATGAAGATACAGCAGCATTTTTTTCAAAATATATGAATTGATTAGTTTAATGTGACTGCTAAGAAAGCAGTGTATGCCTATAAACCAGTAACCACGGAGCTAATGACTGCAAGTCCCTCCAAAGGATTAAACAATGGGGACGAATAGCCTTAGCCCATGAGCAAAATGGCTGCAAGCCAAGAGTCCTGAACCAGGGACCAAGTGGTTGAATGAATGTCTCGGGTCTTATCCACTAAGCCTATTCACTTAAACCATTTTAGATCTGAATCTGGATCGCAATGAAAGGTGTATAATAACTAGACAGATAAATCTCTGGACAATTTTTTTATTTTTTTATTTTTTTTAATTTTTTTTTTAATATTTTTTTAATAACTTTTACGGCCCTTATCCATACTAGGGATTCCGTGAAGCCAATTGCAATCTCCGCTAACATATCATGGGCCTTATCCTTATTAGGGATTCCGTGAAGCCAATTGCAGTCTCCGCTGACAAGATACAGACCAGTCTTTCGGTCAATATAAACTATCATATACTGTAAATGCATGTGTACATATTATTATCTGAAGGTACAGTGTACATGCAAAAAAAAAAAAAAAATGTCTTGAACATTTACATACCCTACATACAATGTACAGCGTATCATCATTTGAAGGTATACATGTAAAAAAAAAATAATTTTTAGAACAATCTGTCATTGCACACTGGTGAAACACTAATATAATGCCCAGAGTCCAAAATGTAATGTGGCATCATATGAGCTTTCTTCTGGATTTAGTTTACAAAGTGACAGTAGTGCCATGACCTGATGTTAGACATGTAATCATTCTCAGAATGCTTTAGACTTTTATCATGATGATGACCGTATAATGATTTTTTAAAGGACAACTTCACCTTCATGTACATAAAATTAAGGATTGAAATGCAGCAATATAAGTAGAACACATTATTGACAGTTTGAGGAAAACCTAATGATCCATTCAAATTTTTCTGAATTTCTTAAGTTTCAATGCTAGATGAGATGTTTCAATGCAATGGCTAGATGAGAAGACTTCTACAACTTGTGATGTCACATGCATGAAACGGTACAAAGTTACAACATATTTTCACTTGTCTTGCATAATCAAAGAGCACTTGACTTGCATGTTTATGAGGGCAGGGAGGATAATATTAGCCCAAACATATGTCAGTAATGAGTTGAGGGAAGGTGTTTCTTTTTTCAAAAACATTAAATTTTGTGGGTGTAATTCACTGAGTGTTCTGCTGATATTGCTGCATTCAATCAATCCACATGTATGAATCAAGGTGAACTTGTCCTTCAATATCAGGGGCTGATCCAGGGAGGACCGCAACCAGTGCACGCCCCCCCCCCTTATTTTTTGTTGAAACAAAATAAATAAAAGAAAAAAAAATGGGGGGAGGGGTGCGTGCGTGCGCCCCCCTTTAATTTTTTTTAACACGCCCCCTCTTTACGGAATCCCTGGATCCGCCCCTGAATACTGCTTTCACTGCAATGAAAGAAACCTAACAGAGAATCACACCTATTTGCACAAAACTATACCATTAGATTATACACACGTATATTTTCTTTCTCTGTAACCACAAAACATGAATGGCTATGATGTATATTGTATCATGGATTATTCCCAAATATTTTTAGCAATAATTAGTACATCAAATACTTAAATGACAAATATCAATATGATGACGACCCTGTGCAAAATACATGTTGTTATAGAACAAGACCACACATCTTTGATCAGAAATTAACAATTTTTAGGCTTAAGTAAATCCATTTTTTTTTCAGATTGTAACAAAAGCCATTATGTTAAAATTATTGATTAGTATTTCACTTTCAGAATCCTGTCTAGAGAAGTCTGAACCTCACCCACATACACATTTTCTGTCTAATTAATTATAAATATAAACAAAACACATAGCTCCAATGTGCACTTTAAAGATTTAACTTGTCTCAGACTCATGTCATAAAGGAACACAAAAATGCCAAACTTGAATCTGAATAAACACTTTTTTGTCTAAACCTGAACAGTAAAGCTGGATTATCTCTCATACAAAAAAAAAAAACATAACAAAACAAAAGAAACGTGCATCAACGCCACATCATCCTATGGGGTAGTGCTTTATACATATGCAACATTGTGTCAAAAACTTTATTTTTTTGCATAGAAAGATTTGCTGCATGGTAAAACTCACTATGCATGTACCATGGTATACAAGTATAATACACATTTTGATCAAAGAATACATATATGAGATATTAAAATTATTTCACAGCTGTACAATATGTCAGAAAGGTCATGTAGTCAGCAGAGAATGGGAAAGAGAAAACAAAAACAAGTTGATTCATTACCGGATAACATGTACATATGCCCTGATACCAGTGACTTTTGCACAAAGCCCAGTATTATACACTGACCTGTACTTGAATCACAGGGAAAGTTTGCATGAACAAGTACAAGCTGCAATAGATAGGCCTGCACCAATAGAAAGAATACATTCTGTTTCTAAATCATTGAGGTACTGGTACATAAAGTTGCATACGTGACATCATCCCAATCAGATAAGAGGAAATTTTGTATAAAGAATAAAAACACAAGTCAAACTCATCTCAGGGATAAATGAAAAAAAAAAAAAGAAAATCAAGGGTGTCATAATGCCAAACAGACCATCTTCAATCCATTTCTTTGTCACGACCTTCCAAGATGTCATTGACAAATTCAATACATGCTGCCTTATACTCATCACGGTGCTTTAGCAGATGGGCAACGTGTTCAGAATCCTTCCACATCACTTCACGAACTTTGTACCCTCGACCTCTTCTCCCTTGGATCATTTTCTGGATGTCTTCACAAGGGACGATGCTATCTGCTTCCGAGTAGAGGAAGAGCTGAGGGCAGGCGATCTTGTCACGAAGGATGGCATCAAAATATGACAACCTCTGCGAGTTTGCACGCAAGCCCAAGATCATGAAGAATGCCCAGATCAGGAATGCCTTGATGCGAGATATGAGCCAGTGCTGAGATGGTGGCTGGGAAGATGAAATTGCTCTGAAGGCTGTCATCATAGTTGGACGAGATGGGGAACTGTCAAATACCACTCCTCGTACCTGCAACTGGGCAAATTGTCCCGGACTGGGTCCACACAAAATATCGGTGATTCCCCGATATACATATCCACCTGCATTGCTGAACACATGAAAGAAGACTGGATTCTCTTGCAAGTCTAACTCAAAAAGGGATTCTAGAACTTTCACCGACACTGCTCTCATGTTTTGCTTTGAAGAAAAAATGTAGTCTGTCTTGGCTATGTAACGGATAGTGATACAGCCCTCCGATTCGTACAGTGCACTGTACTTGGCCAAATGCTTGTCCTGACAGCCGAGCCACCCTAGAAGGTAGACAACCGGGATTCCACTCATCCGCTTCCTTGACCTGCTGGAGACAGAGCCATCAGTGGCATCACTTGCGTCTCCCACAGCAACCTGGCTGGGCTGTTCCAAATCTGATGGAAAGTTTACTTTATAGTTGAACTCCATTATGCCAAGGTAGGATTGTAGTGAGTGTTGATGCCGATGTCTGGCGATGACGGTACGCGACTCGCAAACGTCGGCTACTCGACCTCAGTTGTTTGGAGTAGGAGGTAGATCTAAAGTCCGGATTCTGTATGTTCTTGAGTTTTCCGATTCTTTCCAGATAAACTAGGTGAGATAAGACGATTAATCTCCTTTCGGATCGACACACAATAACGCAATTTCTCCTCGATAACGATGTGAAGTAGTGAATGCTCTTTGATCACAGATACACACAGAACGGTAATCATGCACAGAACATCAAATGTCATGTCAGCTGACAACAAAATGTATCAGGTGACCCGACAGGACAGCGTTCAGCGTGTGTACGATGTACGTGTATAGAGGGGGGGGGGGGGGGAGGGGGGGGGGGAGGGGGGGGAGAAAGGGTCGAAGGGGAGAGGGGTGGGGGCACAGAACACTCTCTCTGTGGGTGGGGGTTGTATCATCAACCAGGGCGAGGGGTAGACATTTTTTTTTTTGGGGGGGGGGGGGTGAGGGGGTGGGGGGGGGGGGGGGGTCAAATGAGCACCGGTGTTTCATATTTACCGATTTCATTTCTTCTTCTTTTTTTTTCTTTTTTTTTTATTGAACGAAATAAAAATTCAGATCCCCAGAATAATAAGTCCGTAGGGAAATACTCGTTTATAACGTTCACGGTTATAGCGAAATTTCGTTACAACGAAGCCATTTCCGCGTGCGCCATTGACAAACTTGAGAAAAGCGAGAGAAACGGTGACCGTTTACGTGATAACGAAATGTGGATAAATGTGGAATGAATGACAAAGCACAACAAACATTACAACAAGACAAAACAAAACAAAATGTTGCCATTTCCGAGGTTAAAAAAAAATTGTGTGTGTTTGGGACGGGGGAGGGAGTGGCTAGACCCTATTAAATCGTATTCTTTTGTGTTTTATATTGTAATATTTTAATGTTTCTATGACAGATATATGGCGCCATATACAAATGCTGTGGATCATCATCATCATCATCATCATCCGTTTCATGTCTATTCGAAAATAGTAGTGATTTTCGTTATTCCGAACTTCATTAATCGGTATAAATGAAATAAGTGACGGTTGCAGGGGCGGATCGGGGATTTCCGTAAGGAAGGCGCGCCTTAACATATTTTTTTTCTGTTTATTTCGTTTGTTTCCCCCCCCCCCCCAAAAAAAAAAAAAAAAAAGAAAAAAAAGATAATGATATAAAAAATAAATAAAAAATAAAAAAATAAAAAATAAAGAGGCACGCCTGCCGTGCGCTCCCCCTGGATCCACCACTGCGTGTAGGAATGTTGGACTGACTGAACCAAGAGAAAGATGAAGAAGAAGAAGAGGAGAAGGAACTAAAAAGTGAGTAGGCCAACACGACTACCAAACCTTTAAAGAAACTGCAAGTCTAACATCATTTTCGGCTTCGGAATAGCGAACCTATTTCATCTTCGGATTAGCGATATCCGGAATAACGAACCTTTATTTCATTTTCGGTTTAACCAATTCCTTCGCAAAGAAGTGGATACCAGGTGGAAGATGGATTGATTTTTGTTGTTTTGTTTTTATTTCTTATTTTGTCTTGTTTTTTGTTTGCTCGTTTGTTTGTTTCGTGTTCATTTCCATCTGAGAAGATGGCTGGATAGCCCATATTCAGCTATACGTTTAAGCAGGGCCCTGTCTAACTTGTGACAGAAATCAATCAATCACAAATCTCTTGAAAGCTGCAATCAATCGCAACCTGTGATTGATTAATTGCAGTTCTTTTTTTATAAGCTGGATTTGCATTCAATCATAAAGTTGCGATTGATTTATATCAACCACTCCACACAAGTCTTTATAAGACGGGGGTCCATGAGGTCCAGTTGGATGTGATTTTATGAGATGGGACCACTTTAACGGGTAAAACACCCTGCTCTTTGCGATGAAAGCGGGATCTTTTACGTGCATGAGTTGTTACTCTCTCATACACGGGCCCTCCATTTTATGTCCTATCCGAGGGACAGAGCGTTTTCCTCTTTCTGGGGGGACGGTATAAGGTTTACACACGTACATTGCTCAGTCCAGACTCGGGTTCGAACCCGGGCCCTTATAAATAGGATCGTGATCAGACGCGCTAGCGACTGAGCCAACTCAACGCCTTTGTCAGCTAATGTTAGTAGCTCCTTACTTTGAAAAGCGTATAAAGATCGTCGACCCAAAAGAAATGCACACCACTCATCCACGCTTTAATCTCTGTTAATTTTGATCGCATGGCCTTAAAACTGTCCGTCGATTTCCAGCATACATGCACTAATATAATTATCATCATTATAGTTTTGGTCTTGTGCAGGGCATATACTTTTTTTAATGGTTACTCCCTTTCTTCAAGTTAAGCAATGAAGTATATCATTATTCAACATTCTAGTTCAGTGTTCAGATAAGTCGTGGTGATATATTGAAATCAAAAGGTCCGAAAATGAGTTTAAATTTAATAATAATATAATTGTTAATCATAATCAAGAATTCAAATTGATAGAATAGTCTTTAGAACTTCAAACTAATTTTGGTTGTATAAATTAGTCATCCAACGCAAGCGTACTCATCGGTCATAATGTCACTTTCTATTGGATGAAGTTAAGGCCTATGTACGAAACACATCGGAAATCAATCATCGTTTCATTTTATCGAATTATCTATTTCATTTCATTTCCAACAATACAAAACATTACATAGGCCTACACATAATAACACAATATCAATGCAATGTATAAAACGAAGAAAAATACTCAGAAATTAGCAATACTGGGCATCACTTTCACATGGTTTTGTGTAATTGAATTAGAATTAAAGTTGCAGGAAATGGAGGGGACGTGCTAAAAAGCCATTTATCATTGATTTGTTTTGTTTTGTATATAAGCTAAGAGCCATTACACCCAAGCAGGGCTGTGAAGATGCTCTTTATCCCACTACTTAGTAACTGAATCGCCCGAAACCGCCCATCAGACGAGTACCCCCTAAATCGCGCAAACCGGCCGTCCGCTGTTTTATGATAGTTTTAATGCTTTACTATCATTACTGTTTTCATAATTATACTAGTAGAATATACGACACCGGTCGCTCCAGAAGAGCCTTTGGGTCGATCCAGGGTCGCTCCCTTCGGTGGGTGGTCGCTCCCTAATAGCGCCATCTAACGTTAAATATAGGATTCTCGTACAGCGGAAAGATGAGCCCCCCCCCCCCCGGCCCCCCTCCCCCCCCCCCCCCCGGCCCCCCTCCCCCCACCTCGCTCGGCCAGCCCCTCTTATGGTTTTCCATCACCAGCATCCCATTTCCATAGCGAACCTAACAACAGACCCGCGACGGGCGCGCAGTTGTGTACCAATCCAACGTGCGATTTCGGTACGCGGACCCGGTGCGAAGAGAGACGCTAGCGCCGCCGCGCCGCCGTGCATGCACATCACGCACATTCCAAACCAAGCGACAAGTTTAGTACAACAAACCAGCGCACTTCACGGAGAAATACATTTTATGATTCCAGCTTGTTTGCGTACAAACTGTACTAAAGACAGACGAGCAGGTGAGCTTAGTTGCTTGAACATTCCCCGTTGACATGCAACTGTTTCTGCGGAAAACTTTGCCATCAAGGAACTGATCCCCTCGAAATTGTCTAGGTAGATCTAGTTTGATTCAACGAACGTGGACGCCGTCGCGTTGGAATTAGTAACACTTTCTTACAGCACAGGCCCACGCATTCTCTTTGGTGTGTAGGACTTCGACTTCAGACTGTAGACAACACTGCACTGTCATTGAGTCGGCTATATTCGTTCAGTAATTTTGCAAAGTCTGTGAACACATTTACCAGAGGAAGGAAGCTAGGCAAGAGAACTTGTAGGCCTACCTGAGCTTGATCACACAGTTCGCAGGATCAGCAGAGGATAGAGCACAGTCAGAGCTGCAGAGTTGGAAAGCTGCAGTGCAGACACTGCGGTCAACCTGTTTTAGTGTTTAAACCCCGCTGGCCGCTCTGACCATTTATTGTTGACCACTCTCTCTATCAAGATGGCTGCAACGGCTAGACACGACAGGGAAATGAAACAGAAAGCTGAGAAGGCGCTTAACAACCCAAATGTGGACCCTATAGAAAAATTGCGTCTACAGTGTTTATCGAGGGGGTCTAGCGGAATACTTGGTCTAGGAAGGTTGGTATTGACTGGAGTAACCAGTAACGTTTGAGTATTAGACATCCAACAGCAACGTTTAAGCACAACCCAGTCAAGTCATTGCACAGTGCACTGTACTCTGTAACCTGTAGCTAGGCTGTGTAGTGTAGATCTATAAAAACCATTAGAACTTTCTTAACCCGGCCGGGGGGCTCCTTGTACACACTCACAGTTACAGTTAGTATACTGTGGAGTGTCGGAGCTCCTTGAGTCAAAAGAATGCTATCTCTAGCTGTATAGCCTGTGTATGTTGTGAAAGAAACAAATTTTTGCACCTCTATGTATAAGTTTCGTATTTTACCAGCAAAATGCTTAGGCACCTACTTTATAATTGGCAGTGTATACAACCACACGCGTTTGTCTTTGCCATGCAGTCGCTGGATACAGCCACACTCGTGGACGCGTGTGTACATACCACCCACACACACGGAGAAGCTCCATTGTGTAGCGGGGAACACGCTGTGTGTGTCCACTTTAACACGCGATGAGCCTACCTTCTAGATTAACCTTCGTGTTCCCCGCCACACAAAGCCCCCCGTGTGTGCAACATGTACACACACGTCCACATGCGTGTGGTTGTATCTTTATACACGGTTTGTTTCTTACCTTGTAGTTGTACAATATGTTCACTTGTTGAAATTCCACATTAATCCCATAAATGTAAATTTCGTCTGGAAAAGACATTTTTTTTTTTTCTATGAGTTCATATCCCTCCCTCTTGTTCATTCTTTGGCTTTCGATGCAACCTTGATCATATTGCACTTCCGGGGTCACAAATTTGTTATGCATTTGGCCCAGCTTGTGTTTACAGTGAGAAAAGACGGGAACGAGACTACCGTACCTCCAGAGGTTGACCAAATACGCATCTATTTTAAGGTCGCATTTGGCCTTTTAAGTGTTCACAGTAAACTAAAATAGAGACTGGCCTCGGCCCGGCCTCATTTTTTTACTGTAAAGGAAATGGGGTCTTTGTAGATAAATATCGACATTGTTGTACTTCTCTACATGTTTATCTTGATGTTGTCAACAACAGTATGCTTTGCAGTTTGTCCATTTAATTTTGTGTACATCTGTCAGTCTTATGTCATATTGCAAAAAAAAAAATGTGAAAAATGCACTACATTTGTAGTGAAATAGTATTCTGATATTGATCTATAATATAATAAATTTACTGTAAAAGTGGTTTCTTTCGCATACAGATACTTTCGCGGTTTCCATCGGTGCTGACTTTTTCGCATGTGTTTAAATTCGCGGTCGGCAAAATCTGTGAATTCACAGTCAGCAAAAAAATTTTGCACATGAAAACCCAAACTATAATCCAATTATTCTTTTATTTATTAAACAGAAATTAAAACTAAGTGTAGGCTTACCTGAAATCCTGTCTCTCGAGTACTTTATAACATGCTTGCTGTGTGTGTGTTGACCATCAATACACTCAATGCGCGGAATCTTTGTGTGTGCATGTGCGCAATAGCTTTGTAACAAACGGCGAGTTCAAAACATTTCCTTGCGTGGTTAATTTTGCGGGACTTTTCAAAACATTTTCGCGTGATGTTAAATTCGCGGGTCAACCTCAAAGCGCGAAAAGGGCGAAAATAAAACCACCGCGAAAGAAACCACTTTTACAGTATCAAGTTAATCAATTGATTAATTTTTTTTTTTTTTCTGCTGCAGGTGTCCAAGCTTTATTATGTTTTAACCTCTGACATTTTCTTGTAGGGTTTTCAGGATTATGGATGATGATGGCAACAGGTCACTGGACTTTGCAGAATTCTCAAAGGGCATGAGAGACTATGGAGTAAATCTTGAAAAGAAGGAAGTGAAAAAGATCTTTGAAATCTTTGATAGTGATGGGAGTGGGACCATTGACTTTGATGAATTTCTCATCAAATTACGGGTAAGTAAACCTTGAATTCAACTTGCTAGAAGTATCAACCATGCAAATAGTTCAACAATATTGAGTTTCTAAAGGGAAATAGGTTGTAGCCATGTATTAAGTTCGACTAAAATAGTTTTTGGACATACAAAGTAGTGTAGCTTGTCTTTGATGCACCTAGTGACACTTAAAGGGAAGTTGTAAACCCTAGAGCAATGTGGATTGAGTGAAAGCAGCAACATTAGTAGAACGCATCAGTGAAAGTTTGAAGAAAATTGGACAATCGATGCAAAAGTTATGAATTTTTAAAGTTTTGGTGTTGGAACCGCTGGTTGAGGAGACTACTAGAAGTTATGACGTATGAGTGGACAACAATACAAAGAAAATATAAAGGAAATGCTACAAAAATCAATTTTTCATGAAAATTGCAAATTCCGTCAACTTGATACTGACATAAGTTATGGGTAGCAATTATTCCCCCTGCTTTCTGAAAGCGGTTAGTCAAGTGCTCTTTCATAATGCTAGAAAAATGAATTTTTGTTGAATTTCCTTTATATTTTCTTTGTATTGTTGTCCTCTCATACGTCATAACCTCTAGTAGTCTCCTCATCCAGCGGTTCCAACACCAAAACTTTAAAAATTCATAACTTTTGCAACGATTGTCGGATTTTCCTCAAACTTTCACTGATGTGTTCTACTACTGTTGCTGCTTTCACTCAATCCACATTGCTTTTTGGGTTTACCTTCCCTTTAAACATTTTTCACCTAAGTAATGTTAGTTAAGCCTTAAACTTACATCTTGCCTTGATTCTTGTGTCTAAGGGAAACTCAACTCAATTTTCAAGTAGATGTCAACAATAGTGGAGTACAGTACATACAATGTAGTTGAACAAACAATCAATTAGTGGTGCTGGTATCTAGTTTTACTGTAATCCTGTAACTATGCCAGTTAACAAATTTAATGTCGAGAGGCACTTATATTCCCATGAAGTAGATCTTTCTATGCAGTGTGTGCTATTCAAAGTACTGTATACCATAGCCCAGTACAGTCAAACCTGTCTATAGTAGCCACTCAAGGGAGACAAAAAAGTGGCCATTATAGACGGATGGCTGTCATAGACGGGTTCTTTAACATGCTTTTCCTCTCAGAGGGAATTGTTTTTAGTGGTAATATATGACAGGTGGCTGCCATAGGCAGGTGGTTACTGTAAAAGACAGGTTTGATTGCACTTAGAAGACAGTATTTTTATTTTTCATTTTATCTGTAGTTTCAGGTGTCTCAGTATTATTCTGTTGTGTGTGTGTGTGTGTGTGTGTCTGCATGTTGTTATTGTTAGACTTGAACATGAATTCAGTAAGTGTATTTACAAAGTAAGTGTATTTACAAAGTACAGTTGAACCTCTATTATCCGGCCTCCCTTTATCCGGATCTCTCTATTATCCGGACGCAATCTCGCCGTGATTTTTTTTTTTTTTATAATTACGGGAAGAAAGGGGGATTCCCAACTCCTTGAGAACTCCTACCCGAACACACATGAATTACATATTACTTCCAATATGATTAACATACATTGCATCAAATTTCCTTCCAAATTGCTTACCTTCAGACATTTCAACATCCCGAAACATCCCCAAATGTAACAATGAAAAGGTTGCAGTATACACATTGCTACATGTAGCACTACAATGGGCTACATCAGTACATGTGTATGTATATGTACATGTAAAGCATTGAGTCTCCCGTATCTGGCCAAATCCCTTATCCGGATGAGCCCCGGTCCCGACTTGTCCGGATATGAGAGGTTCAACTGTAAGTGTATTTGTATTTGTATAAGAGTGTATCATTCCATGCTATGGTTATTGTTATCATATACTCATTACTGTCATATTGTCTTGATACCCTTCAATTAATTAGCCTTCAGGATGCTTCATTGAACACGTACACATGTAATATTTGACTGCTTGATTTCAGTATCATACAATCATGTGGTGTGATTATTGGTGAAAAAAAAAATAGCTTTCATTGATGTATATGATTAAAATGTGCACAAACATTAAAGATGACAGTTGAAAGAAACATCATGAATATTATTCACTTATATTGGGGATGGAGAACCATAATCTCTTTGTTATACTAACTTTTGTTTTGTTTGTCTGTTTTTGTCCATTTTAAAGCCTCCAATGTCAAAAGCAAGGAAAGATATCATCCACAAGGCCTTTCGTAAGCTAGACAAGACGGGAGACAATGAGGTGACCGTGGATGACCTCCGCGGAGTGTACAATGTCAAAAGTCATCCAAAGTTCAAGAGTGGTGAGATGACGGAAGATCAGATCTTCAGATTATTCCTGGATACATTTGACACACCCGACGACAAAGATGGCAAGGTGGGAAGAATTGTTTGTGTGTTGTTGTATTTGCTGAAAACTTACATTGTACATCCCAGAATGCATGTTACCCACAGGTAGCTTTTATGTTGAAATTCATAGTTGTAATACTAAGGATTCAAATAAATGAACATAATGGGTTTCAGTGTAAAGAGTTGAGAAAAAAGTTATCAAGAATTTGTGGTAGGGTTTTAGATACGTGTGCCTTTGAGCTGATTTAATCTTGTCTCCATACGCATTGGTGACAAATAGACCGTTTTTTTTTTCCTTTTTTTCTTGTTTTATTCAAATCCACCACTAATCTGAAAGTGTGGGAGTGAGCCATATGAACCATGTTTTGGGACACAGACATTAAATCTATATGGCAGTGCATATTTGTCATTTCATATTGATCCTTAGAAACATACTTAAAGTAAGGCTGCTTACTTTATTGTTTAGCTTTCAAATATTAGTAATGCCTTTTTGCAAACAGCGTGTAACTAGTGTATTCTTTTTAATGATAAAAATGATGCCAAATTATATCTCTCATACTATCAGAGAGAAAAATGTGAATATGATTTCATTACAGAGACACTGATAAAGTGAATGCATTATAGACTGACAGTATCACATATTCATAGTGGAGCCCTGTAGCAAACCAGCGGTTACTCTTTCAGAAACCTTGGTCTTCTGCTTTCACTTGTTGGAATGGCTTCAAAGACTTCTTTTCTTTGCTTTTCTTTTTTTTTGTAGCAATTGCAACATTCAGTCCAGTCTTTTCCATCCCAAGCTAATGGTCCACATTTTTTTCTTCTTCTGTTATGAAGGTTTTCTTTGCAGCCTGTTCATTCCATCTTGTATTGATGCAGTCTAGAAGTTTTCTGTATAGCAGACCTTTTCTTTCTTCCTCAGTTTTGGAACGATACACTGTATGTCACAAAACATCCTGTTCTGGCTAAAACTTGCCTTCATTTTCACTATATTGAATATTTAAAGCTAGCCACTATTTTCCAGTGCTCTTCCATTTGAAAGCCATACATGTTAGTCTTAAATGTGTGGACTGTGGAAGTTGGACTTTTAGGAGAGTACACGTAGATGGCTTCATAAAGAATTGAGCATGTTGTTGATGAGCTGTATGTTGTGATTGAGGTGCCATTTATCTTCACTGTTTGTGAAGAATGTGACTCTGAGACATCGAGCTCAAGTAACCAAAATAGAATTTTGTTTTGTCTGGCTGACTCTAGTATTAGTATTACTTGTGACCTTGAGTCAGTCATAACTTCTCATACCACTTTGCATTGAACATTATCAAAGAGTGGTTACATTCATGTTTGTTAGTGAAACCTCGAAGCCAGTTAATGATTCCACCAGAAAGCACAGTTTATAGAAAAGCTAAGATTTCTCTTGAGAATCTACCATTAATCCGGCCATGTCGGGACCGGCGGTCATCCGGATAAGCGAATTGGCCGGATATGGGAGACACAATGTTAATGTATAATAGCTGCCATCCAAGCTGCTGTCCCAGTGCACTGGCAGCTAGGCAGGTAGCGTGCCCCGCAACGGTGGTGTAATCTATGCTAGCCTGCTCAAATTGTAGTCCCTTCTTCACAAAAATAAAGTATATCTTTATGTGAAAATCATACATTTTTTTACCTCATTAGATATTGAGAAACCTATCATGCACATCTTATGAAATTAGTGAAATAGATCCATGAGAGTCACTGTTTTTTCTCAATTTTTGGATGAAAAAAAAGTCCTTCACTGTGTGAACGCTTCCGGATAATAGAGGTTTCCGGATAAAAGGAGGCCGGATAATCGAGGTCGAACTGTATAGGGAAAGCTGCTCATGGTGTCCACAAAATTACTATGAATACACACATGATGTTTCAGGTGACAATGTGCCACATCTCAATAGAATAAAGATTGTACAGCCATTATTAAAAGTGATAAGCAAAGAGGGGTGTTGGAAACATTGCAGCTGTACTTGGTACTGTATGTTTCCTGATTTTCTCTTTGCTTGTTCCGCTATAAGATACCTTGTTTATTGCAATGTACCAAAAAAAAAAAAAAAACAGCAAAGGAATTTCCTGATAAAAAATTACCTTGCTCAGCCGTGGTACAGTGTAAGTGAGGTACCTGTAAATAGAGGTACTGGGAAGATATTTCGGTGAAATTTCCAAAGGCCATATCGGTCAGAGGTCACTGAACTCTGAGTAGAAATTTAGAATTTTCAGCTGGAAACTTCATTTTGTAATTAGGGAATATACAGTGGTAATAAATCAGCAGGATTGGTAGAAATAAACAGGAAAGCTTATGAATTGGTACAACTGTAGCAGTGAGTGGGCAAACGTCCAAGGTCGCTACACTTTTGCAAAAGAAGTAAAAAAAAAAAAAAAAGGTTGATATTCCAGCGATTACTCCAGCCAGGAATGTCTAGTGGTGATGTAGACAGTTGATTGGATAGGAATACAATCTACACATGATACATATTATGTACAAAATTTGTAAATCCACAATTATTTGCATGTACAAACGTGTAGGACACTGAATTTGTAAGTGGCCATTTAAAGTCAAAAGCCAGAGATCAAAAGTTCGTGCACTCGAAAAGTTTAGGTCGACCTTTGATGGCAGATACAGAAAATGTAGTGTGGTAAATAGGTACAATTTGTACATCCTGGTGGACTGTGAGGTGCAGTGAAGTCACTCTCGTTGTGTATTGCTATTTTTATGCCTCCGCCACGAAGTGTTGCCGGAGGCATTATGTTTTCGGGTTGTCTGTCTGTCCGTACGTCCGTACGTATGTACGTCCGTCCGCATTTGTTTACGCGATAACTTGAGTAATATTGACTGGAATTTTACCAAACTTGGTTCAAGTATAAAGTATGATGGGGCAATAACTTAATTAGATTTTGGGTGAAATCGGCCAAAGGTCAAAGGTCAAGGTCAAATCATGAAATTGTATCTGTCTACGCGATAACTCAAGACTGGATCAAGCAAATTTCACCAAACTTTGTCCAAGGATGATGTATGGTGGGACAATTACTTAATTAATTTCTTAGTGAAATCGGACAGAGGTCAAAGGTCAAAGATCAAGGTCAAATCCTAAAATTTATCTGTTTATGTGATAACTCAAAACTGGATGAAGCAGCTTTCACCAAACTTGGTCCAAGGATGATGTATGATGGGGCAATTAGTTGAGTAGATTTCAGTGACATTGGCAAGAGGTCAAAGGTCAAAAGGTCAAGGTCAAAGGCTAAAAATGTTGCTATTTCCCCCATATCCATGCAATGCCCAAAGGTATTTTCTTGAAACTTAGTGTAGACATGTACTACTGCATAAAGATTCTCCAGAGAGAGTTTCATGTCATAAGGTCAAAGGTCAAAAGGTCAAAGATTAGGTGAAAATGTTACAATTTCACTTTTCTCACAAATGGTTCAATGTACATATCTTCATGGAACTTGGTACATACGCATGTACTGACTGGCAGGGATTATCTAGGGAATTTAGGGGTCATGGGTCAATAGTCAGTGGTCAAAGGTCAAGGTCAACTCGTCAAAATTTTACTATTTCCCTCACATATAGCAATGCTTGCATTAGTATTTTTAAAACTTAATATACATGTATTACCTAATGGAGATTCTCTTGGAAATTTCCTGCCAGAAGGTCAAAGGTTAAGGGTCAAGGCCAGGTTTAAATGCAAAAAAAAAAATATATATATTTCATACTGAAATTACACTCTTTTCAAGATATTCAAGATATTTCTGACAAACCTGTCATTTTGATTTTGCCAGTTATGTGAAACTGTCATCACACATTGTGAAGACATTGTACTATACACCTTGTGGGAGAATCATGCATTATAGCGGAGGCATCAGTCGCCATAGCGACATTTCTAGTTTATGCTATACTATTATCATTTATTTTGAAGTACATACTGTGTAGCCCATGCAATTGATGACATGCAGGCTTTGTTCGTGTGATGCGCACAAAGGGCAGCACGTTTAAGCCAAGACTCAAATTGTGATGAGTGTATCCTATATTTAGTGATGAGGCTCAACCAGGATCAAGATGGATGTAAATTGATATTAAATCATTTAACACTTTTGAAAAGTAGTCTGAATAGTGATTGTACCCTCAAAGAATCAGTAAAAAGTAATTGTCAAGTCAAATTTGAGAAAACATATTGCATTGAATGTGAAATAGAAGTGAAGTGATTGGCAGTATTCAAATGAATCATGTAATGCTGAGAGATATCACATGTCGACAGAGTACTACAACTTTTTATTTCCATTGTCTGCCACAACATTCCATTGACATTATACACTGTATTTACATTTTGTGTACCAAGAACGATATGTCTTAAATTGACAAAGTTTGTAATGTTCACAAACAGTTAGCTTATGCACTTGACATTGAGCATTCACAGGGGAAAAAAAAATTGATGATACAAGCTTGTAACTGTAGTCTGTCATTCATCACCCCTTATAGAAATATCAAATATCTATCTGTATGTAGGTCTGTGAAATGAAATAATAATAATAATAGTCAGTTCTTACTTCTTAGAACGCATAATACCAATGATAGTCTCTATGTGTGTGCAAATGGAAACAAAATCTGTCAAATATTTCTCTATTCACATGTAATTAACAAAATTATCAAAAAGGTGAGTATTTAACACAAATTTGAATAAACAGAAACCAAAGCTAAATGTGTAGATTTATAGAAAAAAAATCAGTAAAATCGGACATTTATCAAAGTTATGACAAAAAAAGTTTTGTTTTTTTTCCAGACACATGTATACAACATGTAATACATGCAGCTATAAAAGTGTATAGGGACATCACTATCATATTACTGTTTGTCTTTGTTGACACATGTCCATTGTTTGCATGAGGAGGCATGTGACATAAGTTGTACTGTAATGAAAAAAATATTGAATGCCAAATATCACACCTTTCTTGACAATCAATTTCACTCTTGAGGCACTCTTTCTTTCTAACTTTTGCTGCCCCCGAAGAAGTGAAAAGGGAGTGCATGGGAAACTGAAAAAATTTAAGGGAGAATTTTGGGAGGACAGGAGAGTGATATGGTACCACTGTTTTGTCAAAATTGCAGTAATTGTTACACAGGGGCACGCACACCCCATTTTTTTTTTCTTTAAGAAAAAATAAAGGGGGGGGGGGTTGTGCGTCCGATGCACTCTCCCCTTGATCCGCCACTGTATGCGATTGTAACATGTGCTGCTAGGATTAAAATCCAGGGGGTAAGAGGGGTGTTGAATTGTGAAGCATACTGTCCAATCAGTGTCCATTTCATTTCCATGACATTTACAATGCTAACCTTTTCCTCAATTTGCCGTGCCGTTTTGTTGTCCTCCTCAACCATCGTCAGGTGACCTTGGATGAATTCATGAACTACTATTCTAGTGTCAGTGCCTCTTTCGACTCTGACAGCTACTTTATCCTCATGATGAAAAATGCATGGAAGATCTAGGGCATGGATACCACCGCTGCCACGCCCTGTCTCCTCTTCTTGCTTTGCCACCGTCATCTTGGCCCCGTGAGATTTTATCTTTGACAAGCACCTCTGTCCACGCACGTGCTGCAAAACCGTCCTTTATTAACTACAACAGACACTTATTACTCCACAGCAATGTTTTCACTCATTTAGCTCTCACTGGGACCAATGCAATTGACACAAACACCATCACAATGCCTCAACAGACACACATTGCATGCCACCATATTGTATGTGTGCACACCTGATGATGCACTCTTTCCAGTAGCATACAATCTTTATCAAAGAATTACCTTTAAGTTTATAAAAGTATCAGAACTGAGCTATGTATCTTAATTGTATTGTTACATTGTCAATCCTCTCTCTTTTAGTGTTCAAAAGTTCAAGATTGTATGCCACCAAAAATGCCTACCCGCCAGAATCTTCAAGCATTTGACAGTGGCTTTATTCGCTTCAGAACTGATATTTGTTTTGTCGCGATGTGTATGGTTTGTCATTGCTTCAGTGCCTTGCATGAAAAAGTCATATTTTCTGCACATACATGTATCTATTCCTTTGTGACTGTGACGATGGCTACAGTATACGAAATCATTGTTGGGAACATTATTTGTCAAGTCAGTCTGTTGAATATGTTGCTGTGATCACGATTGCTGTCGGGCATCAAGCATTCATGAGAAATACCGTCAATGTACCGGTATTTCACTAATTTACAGACACTTGTCAAAGCATATCGATGCTCTCTCCAGGTGTAGTTCTGATAAGACTAGTACCCTGTTCATACTGAAGGCGGGTTTCAGAGCCTCTTTGATGAGGTAAAATCCTGCTTAACAGTAAAAGTGGTCTCTCGTCTGCATACTGCTTGGGCTGGTTTGCCCAGGCAGCCCCAACTAACTCTGGTCCTCATGGTAAATGAATTTCTCTCTGATACACGGCACATTCTTATATGAATTTCTGACATAACTGCAAACATATGTCCATGGCTTATCTTGTTTAGAGTCCAAGCTGAAGCATAAGATGTATTGCTCAGTTCCACACATTCAAAATCATGCATGTCTTGTGTGAGGTTTTAAACAACAACCACGTTCACAAACATTGGCTTACAGTACTTGTACACTATTCTTTTTAATCCTGTAAAATGGACTGCACAGATCAAGGCAGTTTTTATGCCTCCACCACCGAAGTGTTGCCAGAGGCATTTTTCATTCGTACAGTTGTATGATTAAAAGTCGCAGCTTTCCTTTCAGAACAGGAATCTGGAACTAGTTAGACAATTTTTTCTCGGCTTAGTCAACATTCTGTATGTGCAACGTAAATAAAGAGTGTGACACTTTACACAACATGAAGATATTCAATTCAATAATGGTTTTATTTCGATCGCATTGCAGTCAGAGACTGAATTGCACGATGTTACAAAAGTATAACACATACACAACATAGATAACATAATGATAAAATGACAAAGAGCATTTCCATTATGAACACATCATTGTTATAATGTGTCATGAACCTTACACATGTGTGAACTGCATGTCATCCACTTGATACTGTAAGTGGTAGATATCATGAAGCAACTAGGAAATGCCATGACCATTAAAAAATGAGCATTTAGAAAAGTAAAATAGGGAAATAGTTTGTTTAATTCCTCACTTCTCATTTTCTAAATGGTAATGTCAAATTTATATCTTTATGGAATGTGGTGATTATTGATACTTCAAAAGTGCGCTGGTAAATTGAAAAGTATGATTGCACACTTTGGGTAGGTTTTGAAGAATGGTTAGTTTTGACCAGTAATTATGTTTTGCGAGCTGCTAAATCTGGCATTATTGTTTCATTTTTTGTTATGTATTGTGTAGATTTTTATTAAGCTGCAATGCCACACCATGTTTGAATTTTTAATAGCTGTATAGAGAGTACAATTATACAATAAACTTGTAAACTCAGAATGCAAGGGATTTTATTTTAGATTTGACCTGAAATAAGAAAGTTATGAAGCTGAGTGTGGTACACAATGTATGTGTTCATCTGTAACAGTGATCATGTTAGTTCTCAGGTTTACATGCAGACTGGAGATGATCACCTCATATTGTAAGTTGCAATTAATGTGCATGTATAAAAAAATCCTCTCATAAAACAAGTTATATCCATAGATACAAAATTTGACATAAATTATTGGACTTACACTTGTACATAGGTCAAAAGAGATACTTTGTGCAGTTTAAATCAGGGAGTACCGTCAAAATATTGATAGGACACTCTCTTGGAAAGTGATTTGTGGTGTGTACACAAACATGAACACACAAATGTTCCGTAACCCCATTGAATCATCAGTGGCGGATCCAGAGAGGGGTGCAGCCAGTGCACACCCCCCCCCCTTTATTTTTTCGTTAAAAACAAAAGAAATAAAAATAAAAAAATAAAATGAAACCCGGAAGTGGCACCAGAAATATTAGTTGCGCCCCCCCCCCCCCCCTTTACAGAATTCCTGGATCCGCCCCTGAACATGGCAATAAGACAAGCACAAAATAATTTTTCAGTTTTTTTTTTACATTGCAGCATACAGCCATTTGGTGTACCGTAGGGCATTTTAATGTTTATACAATATAATAATACAAATAACTGTGACTATACATGCATTTGAATTGATGTAATGCATTGCATGAGATTTTTGCAAACTATCAAATTTTTGTTCAAATTTCATTAAGTACCTACTATACAATGTGTGGACATTCAAGTTTCCTTTAAAGCTGAGCCATCATTTCCTGTCTGATGACGGCACTCATTCAGAGTCACAGACATTGTGAATATGAGGCCTAATCTTCGTCACCATGGCAACCATTCATTATGTGTGAATTTGTGTGTGAGCATTGCAGTGACCTCATGAATGTGATTGTATCAATTCCATGATGAGGTTAGAACTATAGATTGTAAAGCAGTTACACAGCACAGGATGCTAGTGAGGAAATGCAACCCACATATTGATTTGTGAATCAAAACTTTCATGATGTCAAAAGACTGTATTTGTTGCTAATGTAACAATTCTTTCTCCCCCATGATTTTTTTAATGTAATATTTACATTTAAATATCAGTTATTATATATTTTCTTGAAAGGAGATTGGACTTGAACAGATCTATGCTAAGTTTTATTTTCTGTTGGATATACCGTAATTCTCCTTGCCACACTACATTATAGTATCTTTTTTGATATTTGTTGTTTGTTTTTTAGACACTTTGAAGGCATTATTTACCATTTGCAGATGAAATAAAAACCCAGCTCTAGTACTTCAAAATAGTTCTAAATGTAAGTTAGGGATCACAGAAACGACCAGTGTAAAATTTTTAATCATTTTGATCGTATTGTGTAGTACACAATTTAAATGTGAAAACTAGTTACACTTATTGTATAATAAAAATTGTTTTTAGACTTAACCATCCACAGTTAGGATTTAGTAAGAAAACAGTGATATCTCCTTATATTTTATTATATTTTATTGCAAATTTTTTTTATATGGTAGGATGTTTTATGAAACAACTGACCTACATTGTAAGCATACTGTAGTATGCATCAAATGTGATAACTCAAATATTTTTTAAATCACTGCTCCCAATGGTAAACAATACCTTTTGATTCATGCTTTGTATCATACATTGTAAATGTATGTAAGTTACTTACTCGATCAGTCAGCTTAAATAATGAACTGCATTTCCTCTCAAATATCACTCCCTTTTTCCTGACTGGGTCAGTTTAAGGTAATACTCTACTACAATGTATACATGTTTTACTTTCTAACATTGAACTTTGGTTGCCCTTGGTAGTGTACTATAGGACTGTGTCAGATTATCATTCTACACAAGTTTGTGAACTGAACTGAGCACACACAAATCACATACAGACGAGCAGAAAAAGCTAAACAAAATGTCACACTGCACTGTCCATGAATACAACCACATACAGTGTTGGAAACATAAATGTGTCATCATTTATGCAGGTTATAATCTTCAGTGCATTTTTTTTTTGGGGGGGTAAATTATTTATGTATTACATGCACAAAAGAACTCAAATGAAGTCTGTATCATATCAGGGCTGTATATTGTTTGCCTAATTCTCTCAACAACCAAAAGGGAAAATCATTTTTTAATGGTCCGAAACAAAATTTCTGTATCCTAATAAAGGTAGTTCAAATATGTCATTAACTGATGTGGATATATTTGTGGAACAATATGGTTTGGATAAATACATTGTTTAACATTTAATTGTAATTCAATTCAAAACCTTGTACACTTTAGTGTTTACACAAGTTGCTATTGATTTTCTAAATCTACTCTTATGTTGAAAAGTTTAGTAACAGAAAGTTCTGAGGGTTTTCTTCAAGACTGTGAATCAGCAAAACATACAGATCCTTTTTTAAAGGACAGTTCACCTTCATAAACATAGTGATTGAGAGAATGCAGCAATATTAGTAGAACACATCAGTGAAAGTTTGAGGAAAATTGGACAATCGATACAAAAGTTATGAATTTTTAAAATTTTTGTGTTGGAACCACTGGATGAGGAGACTGCTAAGGCTCGTGATGTCATATGAGTACAACAGTATAAAGAAAATGTAAAGAAAATTCAACATATTTTCACTCTTTTCGCATAATAAAAGAACTCTTGACTTGCCTCTTTCTAAAGACAGTGGAAATAATATTACCCATAACATATGTCAGTAACGAGTCAAGGTAATATGTACTTTTTTCAAAAGATGAAATTTTGTGAAATTCTCTTTATACTTTCCTTATGTTGTTGTACGCATGTGACATCATACACTGCAGTAGTCTTCTCATCCAGCGGTATCTGCACAAAGACTTCAAAAATTCATAACTTTTGAACGGATTGTCTGATATTCCTCAAACTTTCAATGATGTGTTCAACTAATATTGCTACATTCTCTCAATCCTTATGTTAATAAAGGTGAACTTGTCCTTTAAGTCTGTCAGTAATAAATTTTTCTCCATGATACAGAATGTTAAAGCAGCAAAGTGAGTCATTAAAATAGATTTTACGTGTGGCAGAGAATTTGCCTTCAAGGGATGATGGAAATACAATGAAGTGATGATTTTTTTTTTTTTTTTTTCACAGAATACCTCAGAGATTGAGAAAAAAAAATGTTCATGAAATTGATTATTGCTTTCAACAACATGCTTGGTCTGAAGTAATGGCAGCATGCTAACTCTGTTCCATGGAATGGTTCATTTCCCGTTGCCATCACTACTGCGATATTAACATGAGTGCTTTTCATCACGATTTTCAGTCGCCTAGCCAAGAGCCGCCTGAACTGCCCAGGTGCAAATGAATAGCTGGAATGCACAGTGAAGGGGGTGGGTAGGAAAACACTGGAATGTGCATTGTGAGCTCATCTCTTTAACCCTGCTGGACTCAGATGTACATAAAAATGCATCATCAGGCATTGAATATATATATATATATATATATATATGAATCCTTTTTGTCTTCCTTTTGTTATGTATTCAGTGATGAAAAGTGGCCATGCTTGGCTGAGCTACAATAGCCCAATGGTATACTGGCTGATCATTTTGTAAGAACTGAGATATCTTTTCTCAGGGCACATTTACATGCATTGAGACTGAGAGGGCTCAATTGGTGGAGTCTTCATGACTGCAAAATGTCAGACAAGAAATGGATGGACTTACTCAAGATGAATGCAAAATGTAAAACATGCCTAGCATGTGAATACCAGGTCTCAACATCTTTCCAACCCATCATTACAAATGTAGAAGCTACACGGAGCACATGGATTTTTTTCTTTGTTTCCATGGCAACAGAAGTATTGTCCGGGAAATTCTTCCCTTGGTGATTAATTATAGAAGTTCGCTGTATGTGCGTTGATACTTAAGCATATCTCTTTGTTTGGATAGCAAAGAAATACATATTATTCAAGATACACTGCTAACATACTAACTGTACACTGCAATATACATTGCACATAAGTGTATCTTCAAAGGCTTGTGTGTTGCAGTGGTTTAGTTAAAGATTCTTCTCGTTCTTATACTCAGAGCTGATACTGTAAAACCACAAATATTTGCTGCATGAAATTTTTGCCAATTGGAGCTGATGAAATCCCTGTGAATTGCCACTGGCACTCAATGCATATAGTGTAGACAAGAAGTTTTGCACACATTTCAATTTTGCAAATCCTGGCTCCTTTACAAATTTGCAAAAAAAAAAAAAAAAAAATTCTTGCATGCAAACATTTTTGGTTTTACAGTATACAGAGTGAACCAGAATATACTGTGATTCAATCTGTGTTCTGGGGATGTGTGTTAGGTCCACGTCAAGTGCATGCATGGAATTTTCAGTTTAAGTCATTACACTGTATTCTCTGTCAAGAATTGTAATTTTACTGTTCTTCTGTCATTTCAAAGGAGACATGCTCTGCTACTGTCAGTACATGTTAATATGATGTGTGCCACAAGTTTCACATGTTTATGTACATATATGCATTGTTGATTGATAGCTTTTTCATCGCCTTTTATGTTCATTTTATTTCTTTTGCCATACAGCCATTCATCACACTGGTATCCTCCCTTGAAAAAAATGTTGTACAGGATTTTGTGATAATTTGCTTTTAGCTGTCTGTTTTGTGATATATTCTGTGTTTTTTTTCTTTGTTGTTAAATTACCTCTGCCAAGGAGGTTATGTTTTTATCAGTGATTGTTTGTCTGCTTGTTTGTCTGTTTGCCAAATAACTCAACAAGTTGAGAACAGATTTGGATGAAACTTAAAGGAAAAGTTGATAGTGGCACAAGGAACAGATGATTCAATTTTGGTAGTGATCCAGGAAATTTTATGCATATGATTTTTGGAGGATTTTAGGGTCTTATGGCAAGTAGGGTCAATGAACTTGGGACACATTTAAGGTTTGCTTAGTGCATGTGTTCTGCTCAAGGCACAGTGCAGCATGCTGCGTGACATAAACGAAAGGTTTCTGTATTGGGAAATTGGGCGATTTTCAGCATAGTGTGTGTGTAATTTGGCGGAAATGAGTTGCAGTGTGCAAAAGGCTTGGCTGAGGTCTGCACTCTCCAAGTGCTTTTATACATGTAGTTTTTTGTTTGTTTTCAGATTTCATAGTCTCAGATAAACTCACTGTTTTCCTTGCATATTCCCTTTTCCCCAACCATAAAAAACTAAAACAAAAAACTTAAAACCACCACCAACAGACACTAAAACTATTGAAACAGGGTTGTATAAAACACTTTAAATGTCCTTCCTTCAAAACCATTGGCCTTTAATTTTTGTGGAGTTTCATCTTGAATTGAGACTACAAATAGGTAAATAGAATACAAAATAATCATTTAGCTTGGAAGTTATACTATGGTTGAAAGTTTGTGTCGAGACCATTACCTCACATAATAATGGTACAGACAGTTTTGTGCTCATGTTTGTTTGACAAGCAATACAAGTACATCATGGGCCATTGCTTGTTAGCACTACTCTTATGCTCAAATTGAAGGTGATCTTTGGAAAGTTTAGATCTTAAATGTTGTATACAGCAGATACAGTATTCCTCCTTGTAGAGAATGAGCATTTGTGTCATATTTCTTCTCCTATGGCAAGAAATACATGCACAGTGTATGTGCTAGATATATTTTGTGGGCACCTGCAGCTGTGCAAGTCTGTATGATGCTGTTTCACCTCTGCTGTGCTAAAGTTCAACATTTGCAAATGAATTGTTTGTATCTAAATACATGTATATAATACCACTGGAAGAACCCTTGTTGATTTTCATATTTTTTTTTCTCTCTCTGTGTCATTCCTTCCAACCTCCAGATTACGAGTGAAGAGTTTCAGAACTACTACGCCGGAGTGAGTGCCTCTATTGACAAGGATTCCTACTTCATTTTGATGATGACAAATGCCTGGAAGTTATAATTCAACTCCCCAATCCCCTTCTCTCCTCCCTGTGACTTGCATCTGTTACAATAAGATTCTTCTGCTTCATGCTTTAAAGGAGAAAGGAGTTTCATCAAGTGGTGATTTTTGTAACTTTTTTAAAGATTTTTTTTCCTACTGTACAATATCAGGGAGTGTCTTGGAATCAAAGAGGTTGCAGTGGAGAAAAAAAAAATATGGACTACTGACTTCAATGTGAAGAAAACAAAATGTGCTGTGTGACCTGTGCTTGCAAAGGGAATCAAGCTCGCTACTAATATTTGAGATCTTGCAAAATTACCCAATAGATTTGTTGATTTATGTAATATATGACAGTGTTAGGATTGTTTTCTTCAAAAATCTTGTTTTGATGTATAGGCATAAGACATTCTAATAGTTGACACAGATCTTGTCCTTATTGTCGTGGCACATGTGTTTCAGAATTGTGTGTACAAGTAGTAATTTTGTCACAACTTTATACAGTATTTGTAAATTAATGAGTGACTTGGCAGAAGCAGTGCACTGAGTACAGTAGTAGAACTGACAAAGAACAAGCTACTGCCATAAAATTTGCTCTAAATTAAAACAAGAAAAAAAAATATGATAGATGTACTACAAGAGTGATTTACACATTTCAAAGATTTACAGTTGTATTTTTATACTGAAGTAGTGAAATACAGCTGATACTAGCTTACCCTTTCAAATTACGCTATACATTTGTAGTACATTGTGCTAAAGAAATCATTTTTTTTGTGCCAAATCCAGAATTCCCAAATCCCAATAGTGTGAACCTCCCTCAAGGTTGGTCTTCTCCCTGTTTGGCAGAGGAATGATGCTTTTAGCTGATCTTGGAAGATATTCAGGATTGTTTTTTGTTTTTGTTTTGTGTGGGTTTTTTTTTTTTTTCAAGAAACATAGTTAGAAAACACACAGATATAATCATCATTAGATGTGCAACTGTGTATTCTGTGTACTACAATGTACCTGGCAAATACTTTACTCCTATTTCATTAGGAGTGAAAGACGTGATGCATGCACATGATATAATAAAGCTGTATTGTGTGGAGTAGATGAGGTGTCAAAGTAATGAATAGCTCAGTCTCATTAAGGGGAGGGGGCTGGAGGCAGACATAGTATAATAAAAATAGTAACCTTTCTGTAGCTATGAATATTGTCCATATTCTTCACAGACTAATGTTAATCCTTATTATCACACAGCATGTGTTGTCGGTACAGCATTCAGCCACTGTATTGACCTTGCATTCAGTCGTTATGTCGGGGGAACTGTGTCAAGCACAACGCAAGGGTAAAGAGCCCTTGCTTTCATTATGTGGGTCAGATGTATTTCAAGGCAACCACTTTTTATCTCCTGACAATCTAGAAAGCAAGCTGACACATGTATCTTGTCTGTTGACATATACACAATTAAGGGATAACTCTATAAGATGTGGAAAATGTTATTATGTGAAATAAGATGTTAATGAAATATAAGAACAGCATTCAAATCTGCCACAACGTATTAGTGTGGATTTCTAAGACATGGCAATCTACAGGGTATGACTTGACCAATTCATAAATTGTTTTGTAAGAATTATTTTCATTATTGGAGTTAATAATCTGCCCATTTTTCCCCTGTGATGTTATCTTATGAGTATTACTATTATTATTTTGAGCAAAATGAAATGTGAGACAATCATGTTGAGTAGTGTTCTGCTAAATGTGATTTTACATGGCATGTAGTCAGCTCTCATTACAGTGAAAATGATCAGCTTTTATTATGTCTGGATCATTGTTTTGTTTTGTTTTGTTTTACCTGCTGGTCTTTAAATAATTTGCTGTTCATCCATTTACTAGGCATTCCTCCAGGTATTCATCTCCAGGTATTCATCTCACAGGGGAGATATTTTCCACATAACTACTATGTACACATTTATGAGAGATTTACATTTTTGCCACTTGTTGCAGATCATTGCTTATACACAATGGCAAGCTTTTTCCTTGCACACTCATTATTAGCTGGTACAGTATTCATCGCATAATCGGGACAGGTTGGGAGTAGCAAACATGGCCCCTTTAAGCGGGGTGCCCGATTTCACGATGAGCACTCACTATACACTAAACAGCATATGACATGTACATGTAGTGCACACACACACACACACACACATGCATACTGACGTACTGTACATGTACATGAATACACAACCACGCTACCTCTCGGCGCGACCCTCTAGCTCTCCCTGCATTTTCGCAATGATGTAGAGTAATCGCAACCGGGTTCTTCTTCTGTCACCTCTCTTCGAACACAAAATATGTGGATTAAAAGCTAGCACTTTCTCAAACATTCGTAGAATTCTTGGACATGTAGGGCATTCCGTATAGATACATATCCACAACCGTGGGAAATGATTACCCAGAACTGATGCAGGAACGTCAATGAAAAGTCCTTCAATCATTCAATCATCACGGCTTGATTGTTTACTTGCCGCGATCACTGCACTGTACATGTGTTGTCAGTATGTAGTGATCTAGCTCGCCATATATATACACATGTACAGAAAAGCGAAGGCGGGCAGCGAGCTGAAATGTACGTGTACTGGATGGACGAAGGTCAAAACACACCAGTCCGAAGCTTGCTTTGTAAGTTCGATGTAAACGACAACTGATAGGGAATCTTTGAAATATTGTTGTGGTATTTTGGTAGATTTTTTGTGTAAAATATCAACAAAATCAAATATCGCTTGAAGAAAAATTGTCCCGTTTATCAGAGGTCCGCACCCGATTATCCAGTGAAAATAACGTGCATTGGAAATGTTTCTGGGAAGCGTATGTCATTTAAGCGAGGTTCCCGATTATCAGATGCCCGATTATGCGATGAATACTGTACATACCATTGGCCTGTACGATCTTACCAAGGTATACTCCTTCAGTTTTTTATTCCAACTTTTATTACCACATATGCATTTAAACAGCTCTAGTAGTCGTTGGTACTTCTAACAAATGAGCATTAGGGTTGTGGCGTTCACTGTTGCAATAGGTGCATCAAATTTACACTTTTTATGCTGTTGTCAGGCAATATCACCACAAAGCAAGGTACATTATGTGGCCTATGGTGCATTGCTACTGTATGTCCATCATATCTACTTCAGGGTTTCGTGTTTGAATTTTCAGTACATGCCCAGTGTTTCATCTGGTTATATATCAAACATATGATTTACATGTGTAGGTACGTAGAGGGAGGAAGATAAAAGAATTTATGATTTTATTTCAACTGCAGTTACTATTTGGGTACAACAAAGAGGCACGAAGTGAGATATTGCGTGATAATTTGAATAGAAAACATGAAAAACAAAAGGATTTAGAATTTATTCATATGTGTGATTTTGGTTCATTTTATTTAAATATGTTGTGTATCATCACAAGAAAACTAGCAGGATGCAAACAATGAACAATTAAATGGTCTGTTTAAATGTAATCAAAGATTGACTCCACATATTTCATGCTATAAAGGAGAGAGCATAGATTTCTGAGATGCCCCTCTCCTGATAGTTTGTAACCCTTGTTTGAAGATATATGCCTTCTGTTTTCCTCTGCATATTGAAGAATGGTTTAAACAGCAAACACTTCTGAGAAGAAAGAAATGGTATGAAGGACTTTTCTTGAACTTGAATGAGGTCATCTTACAAGTAAGTTGATCCTGTGAGGTACGTGTATTTCAACACATGTGATGTTAGTGGAATTTTGTAAAGACATGATAGATTTGTTTCATCGAAGATATATTCAGATATGTGTACATTGTAGGATGCAATATTAATAGTTAATGAAAAATGTAATAGCATATCCTGTGCAGTGCGAGGTTACTGGTAATAACTCTTTAATGGCTAATTATTACTCAGTATTGCATGTATGTACACATGTATACTTCATATGATGAATCCTTGATTGTGATTGGCAGGAATTGGAGGCATGAATTCCATAATTGCCTTAAATAAAAAAATAAAAAAATAGTACAAAACTGCCCCATAGTACCTAAAATGTTCATAGTACTAAACAGCCCTATTGTACTACACTGCCCTCTTTTGGTTTGTAGTGATACTTATATCAATGTACATACACTATCAATGTCTAGCTTCTGTAGCGAGAGAGGTTACCCTTGTTTAAGCCAATCAATGTAGATGTAAATGTCTATGCAGCAAAGATGGCAATTTGTGCACAATATGTATAGAAATAGTGTGTTGAATGGCCAGTGTAATTGTGATCTGTTTTCAATTTTACAGCATGACATTTTACAATTTGTATGAAAATTTTAATTTAATTCTAAAACATTTAAGGCATTGTCTGTGTTATTGCACCTCGGGATCTCAGTTCGATGCTGTGATCCTTAGAGCAAGATTCTCAGGTCATAACATGCTGCTGAGATCCCTCGGGTGGGGCGATAATATCGACAATGCCCCCCCAAAAGCTGTCTATATCTGTATACTATTCATTTGACATCACAAAGAGTCTCAAGTGTATATTGAGTAAGGATTCCTTGTCCGTTTGATCGTTCTCGATGCTTCTAGAAGAATGAAAAAGCCTGTGCGGAACTCTCTGGCTAATCTCACAAAGCCTCAAGGCCATGCTCTCACCTGACGTAAGTGTTTGATGTGGACACATTTCATACCTTTCTATGGCGAATCAAATCAACACTTGACATTTTAGTCAAAACTCTGAAGTAAGAAGTGAGCAGGAAATGTTGAATTCCATCCTCCTACAGAGCATTCTTTGCTGTCTCTGCACAGTGATGCAGTAAAGTAAATCACGATACTGACTTTTACAAAGGACGTTGTATCAGTAGTCATCCAGTCATACCCCAAAGTTGTGTAGGGTATTATCATAACATAATGTGTGTAATGTCTATGATGTGGCCCACATAATACACTATGCAAAAAAGAAGAAGAGATTAAAAAACAAAGAAGCCATGTAAGAAAAGAAAACCAAAACACTTTCTTACCGGTGTTAACCAGACATGTGATTGTTGATTTTCCCAGGCTTTAGAATTACATGTACATATAAGAGGAAAGTGTTCACAACCAGTGAAATCATTTTAAAATCCTGTATTTAAGAGTGTAAACTCTGCGCTTGATTTGTCCTCTTTATTTTCCAGCGATGAAGTGTTGATCAGATGAAATGTTTCCAGTTATTCTTTGTTAAATTGTGCTGCTATGTGTTGTAAATTATATGTTGCGTGTAATCTAGTGTGATTTGTACATAGAGTAACAGTGTGAATATTTGATGTAAATTTATTTAGATAGAAACTATGGAACAAAAAGAAAGTGAAAGGAATAGGAGTCAACGGAAATGAGGTGTGATTATAAAATGTGATGGGTGATGCTGCCTTTGACACTGAATTTTTGGCCTTCCTTTAGAATATAACATTTGTTGCAAACTGGTAATTTTTTATATTATTACAGAGGAAAAAATAGTCATTGCAGAATGTACATATGTACCATTGTCATGAAAATTGTGAAGAAAATGCTAGTAAACTTGGTCTTGATGTTTGCATAAAATTTCTGGCTTACAAAGGTATTTACGCATATTTCAAGCAGAAAAACATGTGAGATGCAGCCACCTTTGCAGCCAGTGAAACATATGACCAGGCTTTTTCTTGTTTTGTGAATTATTTTTGCTCTCCGTGGATCACACTGATATTGTGATGAATATGGGAGGAGCAATTACCGGTACTGCTGTTGGTTTGAGCAAATGGTCTCATGCCATGCTGTATGTGCTCTGTTGCTAATTTGATGTCTTGAGTGTATCCCTTGTCTATTCATTTGGCCTTAGCGATGTCTCGGAGAAAGTCTTTATACCTCAGAAGCCAGCCATGTATAAGTGTGGCACTTTCGTGTGGAGAAGAGGAAACCTGTATGAATTGTGGGCGTTCTATGTAGGCATGTTTCCTTGCACAATGCATACCATCCTGGGATTTTAGAATGTACAATTGCAATTGTGAACACTCCTCTGTGAGTCTCTGGCCATCTGATTTTCACACTTAAACAAACAAAAACTCAATCGTGTTAGTGGTAATATTGCCAAGCACTTTATTTAGAACACATTGATTTCTAGGTGTAAATGTCAGATGAATGTACAATAATCAAGTGACTGCTTTATGTGCTCCTTTTGCAAGTCTTAATATATGGCTGTGTGATCTGTCATGCTCCATGCAACTCTGTCTTCATGCATTATGCATTTCTTGCATTACTTTTTGGGGAGGAGGAGAGTATTTCAGGCTTTGCTTCACAAAATCAGACCTAATCTGAACAATGAGGACTCACACTTTGGCATGTGTCTTCTGAAGCAGGGATAAAGGTAGCCACTGCTATAAATACAACTTCGATGAGGTAATGCTGCCATGTTGTCACAAGTCTCCTGTTGAAATACACACAAGTCCTCACAAGATGTCCTTGCATTTGAACACATAAAATAAAAAGATAAGGTGGATCCTTCAAATTAATTACTGTAATTTACATGATATATTCGCGGCATGAAAATTTCATGAATTGGAGCTGACGACCTTTCTCGCGGCATGAAATTTTTGCAAATTGCCACTGACGTCCAATGCATATAGTGTAGGCAAGAACTTTCGCGTGCATTTTAATTTCGCGAATGTTGGCACTCCCGAATTTCGCGAAATTAAAATGCACGCAAACATTCCTCGTTTCACAGTATGTTGTTGTGTTGCATTAACATACCATGATGTCTCTGTGGATATCGAAAGAGTTGTACTTGCTAAATTACATTGATAAACCAAAAGAAATCATGTACACAATTATGCATAAATTTTATATTATTGTTTGTTTTTGATGTGCAAGTATAATAGAAGAGTTGTGAGTTACTGACATCATCATCTCAGCTGATTATGCATATGTGGTTGTGACTAATATCACTATAAGATGAAACATGGAACTTTAAAACACCAAGACTTTCTGATTCTGTGTCTTATTGAGATAAAAATTCTACCATGGTTTATGTGATTTATTATGTATTAGACTAAACTTGAATGTGATGCGGATACCACACATACGCTCAATAGATGTTGTTGAGACAGTGCAGATTTATCTTTTGTGTCCTGTTTACTTTTTTTTTCAAAAATTTTCAAATCAAAACAGGGAGCAATGCAACAGTCTTTGTGAGCCCAAGATTCTTTTATTATTCTTGCTGTAGGGTTTTGATACAATTCTTGGTAATTATGCCATCCTCCTCCTACATTTTTAGGTAAAAAAAAAAATGATGGTATCTCTTAGGTTATTACCATATTTTACTTCATGATGGGGTAACTTTTTGAGATGTATTTTTTTCAAGCAGTGGAAGGAAGAATCCTGGGGGAAAAAAGTACAACATATGAGTCTTTCAAACTTAAATGTGTGAAATGTGTGCCTTGAAGATATAAATTTTGACACTCTGAACTTGGGACTTTTAAGATCTGGAAATATTTTCCAATATTCACACATAGTAATTCCAGCTCTTGATTTTATTCCCTTTTGCTCTCTTTCCTCTTTTTTTTTTTTAATGCATAAGTATGGAACTTAAGATGAAGAGGTTTGGCAATGTCTGCAGTTAGATTTGGAAAAACTGCATTATTGAACTATTCGATCACCAAGGAGATGGAAGTAAAACTTGATATTGTGAACTAAACAAGCATTTCAAAACTTAGTAACAATTCCTTTGGACAGTTAAAGTGTTTATATACATGCAGTGCTGGGAATATAGCATTGGCAGTAATAACATTTATATTAAATAAGTTGTGTGCCTTTCATAAACTGTGAAAACTAAAACAGTCATAAGAATGTAGAACATGTTCTCAGTGATGGAGAAACAATCATGGATCAGGGTTTGTTTCTGTTACAAAGATATCAGAGAATCATTCCGCACTAAAGATTCACATACCAAATCTTAATTTTTTGTGTTACGGTATAGGACAGATTATTGTTAGCCTTTTTTGAAGATAACTTGAAGAACTACTGGGATGTGTTTATAGTCTTTGCACAGTTTTTGTGTTCAGGAACAGGACAGATTTTTGTTTTTCTTTTTGAAGATAATTTGAAGAATTGTCAATTGGGATTTGTTAAGTCTTTATTTTTCACTTAAACTTTGCATTCTGATTGTCACTGGCATGTGTTTATTTTGAACGATTTTCACATTTTCGATGAGATGTGGAATCTTGGTTGACAGAGTTACTTATGTTGCCGATGTAAATGCAGGGCCAAATGCTATTTCACTTCACATTCCTGAAAGAGGTTGGTGGGCCTTTTCAAACTTACTGGAAGAAAGAATGCAATTTAAGTCGTCTTTTGTTGTCCTTTGCTTTTCTTTAAAACACATGCAGTGTAGAGTCCAAGAAGTTTTGAGTATATAGTGGGAGATTGACAAATTTTGTGCTTGATGGTTTCACCTTGAATCGTGCTCAACATCAATAAAACCTTGACTAGACCTTATAATTATTGCAAGTATTAGAGATATATTGATATGCACCTTGAAGTAGATGAATGCATTGATTGATGTTGTACACACCTTTGACATACTAGGTACATATTCACATTGGTATAAGTTATGATTGACATCCATGTTAGAATCAATGCAAGTTGGTGTTCATTTTTATCTTTATTGGAGATGTGCTTCTGTGTTCATGCTGTTCTTTTGAAAACATGACGTTCCATTTATTTATATTTCCTGGCATGTATTCTCCGTGCTCCAGTGCCTAGATTTATGTCAGCCGATGTGAATATATCCAGCAGGCAGTTGTATCGGGTCATCTGTGAATTTTATTACTAAAAAGATATTCTTCAGATGTTTTTCCTTTCCATCTTTAGGGAAAAGAAAGCAGTTTGATTGGGGAAATGAGCAATTAGTTTTTACTGTCATTTTCATGATCTCTTGACCCATCACCATTATTATCGCCTTTTTTCTTCAACATATTTGTGTAAATGCATTGACATTGATTTTGTCAATAAATTGAATAAATAGTGATAAATATTCATTGCTGATCAGGTACAGAGAGGGACTTTGGACTATAGGTCAGTGTACTTATTAATTTGCTGTTTTTGATCCAGGTTATATTATCTATTGCTTGCTGCTTTCTGATGTGATTTACTTTTCAGATAAGTTTACGATGTAATCCCTTGAAATGCCAAAAAATGTCACACAAAATTCTTTCCCAGCCAAGACCAAACAACTGTAATCATTCTTTATCTGTTCAGTTTTGTGGATGTACTTGTGCACATGGCTTTTGGGCAGATTAATTTTTGCATCTTCAACCAGTCTCATTGCATTCTTCATCTTTGCATTTGCTGTAAAGGATTTTTTCTTAATTGAAATGTTCAGTTTATTTACTTAAAGGGTTGGTTAAAATGTGATTTTATGTAGTCTATACTGTAAGTACACTCACTCTACTATATCGTTGTCAAAAGGGGCCTGAGCTTCCGATCCTAGCAGAATCTTTGTCAGAGGCACTCTGACCCCCTCCACTGGCTCGCCGTTATTGGATACGCAGTTCTCAGCAGCTTTTCTGCTATGCATCTTCTTGTTAAAATACCATGACAAGTTGTTTGGCCGAAACTAATCAGACATTTATCAAACTTGTCATGTTTAAACATTTCCCACGTTGACGAGACTTCGTTACGCGACTGACTGATGTCTTTGAGAATTCAGTATCTTGTCACATGTTTGTAAAATGCCTTTGCTTCACTTTGCTTTTCCCACTTCTAATTTTGCAAATGATTTCACTCGTGCTATCGTGATAATGATGGCAATTTGAACATGAAAGGTGGTGATGGTCTGGTAGGGACTATACATGTCATATGTTTTTCCAGTTTCTCTCACTTTTTATTTTGGTTATGTTATGCATTTGAGAGAATGAACTCCAAGAAATCCCATTTTCTGATGTGCCATCATGATGTGTTGGATATAACGTAACATGCTTTCCTAAATACCCACGTTCAGTCTCAGTGAAAGAAACATTCTATTTTTAAGGTGAAATTTTTTACAATATTATCATGCAGTGAATATGCGTACAGATGTAAAAGATCTTAACAGAGCACTGTAAATCAGTTTTGGTATGAATTAATGCCCATTTTGCAACACAAAACAACATGTATGCATTGTACAACCAGTATCCAACCCCGTACCTAGTATGGCATTCGGTACTTCGATGTTCAGTCATGCTGAATTTTGAGTGATATGCTAATTTTGTAGATCATGTATTCATGTGTTCTATCAAAACTGTCACAGTGTATGTATATGGTAGAAATTTTGCATCAAGCATATGGTGTGTGGCACGTGTCAGATATACAATTGTAATATATTTGAAGGCAACATGCTTTGTGATATGAACACCTGTGTATTTTAATGAATCATGACATGCAAGTGTGATTCTGCCTACCAAGCTCATATTGTGCACTTATATGGAAGGTGTCATCAACTGAGAATGATTAAATGCAACACATCATGTTTTGCATCTCAACAAATGTCAAGAGTGATGTCTCTGAGTAGAGTGCATAGATATAATAGATACTGTAAAACATGATATATTCGCAGCATGAAATTTTCCAGAATCGGAGCCGATGGCCTTTATTTGCGGCATTAAATTTTTGCAAATTGCCGCTGGCATTCAATGCATATAGTGTAGATGAGAACTTTTGTGTGCATTTTAATTTTGCGAATCTTGGCTCTCGCGAAATTTGTGAAATTAATTTACCATTTATAGATGAAACAAAAACCCAGCATTAGTGCTTCAAAATTGTTCATGTGAGTTAGGGGTGGAAACAACCAATGTAAAAATTTGAACCAGTATAATCAATGTTAAGTATTGTTAAATATACAAAATGTGAACAATAGTTACAATTAAAATGCATCCAGACTGAACCGTCTACAGTTATGGTTTAATGAGAAAAATTGTGATATCTCCTTATATTTTAGGCTTTATTGCAAAAACTTTATGCAGTAGGATGTTTTGTGATACAACTTACCTAGTGGTACACATATGCATAAAAAGTGATATCTTGAGCATTTTTAAAATCACTGATCCCAAAGGTAAACAGTACCTTTAAAATGCACATGAACATTCCTTGTTTTACACACTTGGACTGGGAAAAGGAGTCATGAAGTTTTTAAGTTCACTATTTAAATATACACTGTATCTGCAACTACAAAATGAATATCAGATCAATGTCTTGGCCTTTCAAGTCTCCTGTGCACAATTCCTCTCCAAAGTTGGGAAAACTCCCCAAATATCCTGAATAATGTGATGCTGGTTTTACTGAGCAATAGTGACTACTTAGGGGGCAAAAGTAACTGTTTTACTCACTGCATTAATGCCCGAAATGAGGCTTCCATGCTATGATTTTGAAAGCATTCTCATGCATTGTAAAGAAAGTATAATTTACAAATGGGGCGTGTGACTCTTTACTAGTTAAAGCCAAATACATGTAGGTTTGTGGTCTGTTATCTTAAAAATTACTGTATATTTTGTTTTGTTGCATTTTTTACTTGCTCTTTCTTACATTATGTAGAGAGTATGCTGCGTTTAATAGGCTTGGTGATTGCTTTTCCATTGTTTTTGTGACGTGTAGATAGCCAAATGACACTATATTACCTCTGGCATTTCACCCAGACACAAAATTGATGTAGCATTATAAATCACCAGAATAAAACTGAAAATTTACAACCATTGAACTTGGTAACCCATGAAATTCTGGGATAGTCACATGATATTATTACCCCTGGCATTTCAACATTGACATGACTGATGAAGAGTTGTAAATCACCATTATAAACCTGAAACAACCATTGACCTGGGTAACTCATTAATTTCTGGGATGCTTTTGCTACAAGTCCGCAATATTACAAGTTCAAATTCAAATGAATTTATTAGGAATTGTATAGGAATATATATTATGAATGAAATACAGTCATTACTTTTTGTTTAGACAACAGAACGTACAGAGTGTATATCTGAATATAAAACTGAGATACATACATGTACAAATTAAAGAAAAGAATACGAGAACACGTCAATTGGGAACCACTTGGGATATAGTGAATCAAATGATCTGACTGAATTATGGTGCATGTATTGGGAGTGTGAATGCAGAAGACTGTCGTCACATAAGCATATAGCTTGAAGATATGACAGCCTTGAAAGAGAAGGGAAAAAAAAGAAAATAGGCAAAACATATGTCTTGTATACTTAAGAAAAGAAAAGAAAAGAAAAGAGAAGAGGAGAGAAGAAAAGAGGCAAAAAGAAGAAAAAAGAAAAGAAAACTGAAAAAAAAAAATAAAATAAAATAAAACAAGTATCATTATCTTGTCATTAAATCGATCTCTTAATTTCACTTTTAACCCATTGGGGACAAGCTCATTCTGCTAGAACAGGCTTTCCCCACTGACACCTGCCTGAGTTTACTTGGGACTAATCTTCAATGGATTAATTGCCTAGCTTTACTAGAGAAAGATTTAATGGAACTGATAAAATTTATTAGATTGTAAATAAAAACATATTAAGCAAAACGATTTACACAAAAAGGCTAATACATATGATAGAGAAACACTCAGTAATGGCATCTTTGAAATCTATTGACATCATCATCTACAGAAATATGTTCCTTGGACATAAAAGTAAATTGCATAAAAAAAGGCAGCAGATTTACTGTCTTTTGCACTCAGATCTGTAAGAGGAAACACTTGTTTCACCTCGGACCTGAAATAATTATATATACATACATATATATGAGGAGTTTATTTGCAAAAGGGGCTAGATCCACTTTCAGTACTTTAGAGAAAAACTGGTTTGTTTGCGAGAATTTGTACGCAAGTGTATGGAATATCAAAATCTAATTTTGCTATAATTTCTTTTCAAATGTTTGTCTGGATTTGAAATTTTTACTGTAACTAACTCAAATGGAATTCTGTGCAGTGATGCTAACAACTCAATTTTCATCAAAAATGGATTTAACCCCTTTTGCAAATGAGCTCTTCATTTATATATATATATATATATATATATATATATATATATATATATATATATATATATATATATATATATATATGTATATGTATATATATATATATATATATGTGTGTGTGTGTGTGTGTGTGTGTGTGTGTGTGTGTGTGTGTGTGTGTGTGTGAGTCCTACCAAGTTCCGCACCTGTGGCATGATTTAGTCTTCCCAGCAACCCATCTCGTGCTCTCCCGCCCATCAGTCATTTTCTTGCATCTCCCAGAAAGAAGAAGAAAAAAAGAAAAAGAAAAAAGAAAAAAGGGTTAGGTAGATTAACGATAAACAGTGGATTCATATGTTGGATACATAGCAGTATCTTACAACTTATTTCTTTTCAAATTGATGCAAAGAGGGTTCTAGAGGTTCTGCCATCGACTAACATGGCAGTCATATATTCTACACTCATTCACCTTTGACCAAATTTGGGCTAAAAATATCAAAATGATGCCTTGCAGGACCATTGCGTTCTTCCAGAAGTTTTTGTTGTTGTTTTGAGAGAAAAAGAAAAGAAGAGAGAAAAAATGGGCCCCTATCAAAAAATAATTTGTCCCAGATGATACTGACATCAAGTCAGACCATAATAATCCATGAGGAATAGATCAGAAATAAGATTGCATTACAGGTGTGCGTCAAATTGCACAATTTCTAACTCCAAAATGAAAAGCCTCGTCTAATTAATTCTGAACAGACTGGTGTGGCGGCTTATACTAGTCTTTTTTTCTGTTTTAGGTCCTATATTTTCATATAGTTGTGGGGGGGGGGGGGGGGGGGGCTCATCCAACTACTTTTTTTGCACCATACAAAGGAATGCATAAGGTGTCACCACTGTGGCCCCCCTCCCCCCCCCCCCCCCCCCCCCATCCTCCTCCAGAAGTGGAATGAGAAAGATGAGCCAAAGACCTTTTTTTTTTTTTTTTTTTTGCTTGTCTGGCATCAAAGTTGCACTGAAGGCCTTTTATTTTTTATTCATGTATTTATTTTTTTTTTACTTGTTAGCTCATGAAGCCTGAAAGTGGGCCCCACTCTTGGAAATGCTCCGCCGGGCCGTCAACAGAATGATTGGAGCTCTAGCTGTTCCACCATGGAGCTAGCTCCATGGTTCCACTTTGTTGAACAGGTGTAAGATTGTGTGAGGTGAGTGGATTCACCTGACCAAGAACCAAAGAGATTACATCTCCATATCCTAGATATTATGTTTGCTGCCCTCTACAAGAACTTGTTGGCAAACCTCAAATCCTTTACTTTGAGTTGTGATCTTTACCACTACTTTACTACATACTATGATTTTAAAGGCTTCTTCTGACAATGGCATGCGTGTGAAAAGGGGTTTGGAGGGGGACCTTTCCACATACTAGTGGGGTCAGCTTGAGAAAAATTAATCAAAACAATGTCTATAACATAATAATGAAAGGACTGAGTTTGTTTATGTTTATTTTTCTTTGCAACTGAAATGAAAATAACTAATTTGTCATCTTACTTTTTATCAAAGACGTTTGAGATGATTATTCCAACCAAAGTGTGGAATATGCATCATTTTTTTGGAATTTTCAAAAACCTGAGTGTGGACCCTTCCTCTGCTTGGTTGCAATGCTCTGATATTGGCTTTTCAAATAATAATTTGAATGGTAATGAAAGAAATCACAGTAATCAATTTTTAATAAAGATAGATAACATTTATATGTATATTTGAATACATAATGTACAATAACAGAAATTATTTTTTTTTAATAATCTTTTTTTCATTGCAATTTGAGTGCATGCCTTATGCAACATAGGCCTCTCATCTTAGGCACTACTTGATTGTTTGAAAATTTTTAAAATATTCTACCAAGAGTGTACTGTACGAGCTGAAAATTTCGTGTACAGATATTTTTGCAAATTGCTACTTGGAGGACATTTTCGCGTGTTGTTAATTTCGCGGTTGCGAGGGTCTAACTGAACTTACTTATTTGCGCGTTGTTATTTTTGCGTGTTGTTATTTTCGCGGTTCAAAGGCGTTTCGCAAAATTCCCCAGCCCCAGGTTGCCTATGCTCACCACTTCCTCCAGTTCCCTGAAAATATTTGTCCCCGTTCCCAGGGGAAAAATACTTTTGGGGGTTCCTCCCCATCCATTTCCTCTTTTCCTCCTTTTCCTTCACTGTGTTTTGTTTCTCTCTCTCTATCTTTCTCTTTACAAGAGAGGTTGCTTGTGTTTGTTTGTCCGTCTGTTTGTTTGTCTGTTTGTTTGTTTATTTGTATAGGACTGTATGCGTTGTGCACCGTTTATGTCCAGCTAATTGCCTTTTGATGTTATTTAGTCTTTTTGTCCACGAGGAGACTGCAAAATACAAGCTTAGCTTTTTAGCATGTCTCCTCCATTTCCTGCAACTTTAGTTTTGATTCGATATTCTCTTGCTTTTTTTTTCATGCGTAGTATTGTTAACTTCACATATTTTTCTTTGTTACGACATTGTATTGATGTTGTGTTATTTTGTGTAAACTATGAAAATGTTGTTGGAAATGAAATAAATGAAATGAATGAAATGAAATGAATGAAAAGCATATTGCACTGTACTTACCATTTTCACATGAAACAAAAACCCAGTTTATCATTTCAAAATAGTTCTTAAATGTGAGTTATGGATAGAAACAAATAATGTAAAAATGTATATAGGCCTACATGGGACCTACACAAAAATAGTTATAGTGAATATTTTTTTCTAGAAAAAAAAAAAATCTTCGGTCATGGTTTATAGAGAAAAATAGTGGAATCGCCTTGTATTCCAGGATTTCCATACAGAACAAATTTTAGATGGAATTTTTGATGTTTTGTGATACAACTGACCCAGGGCCGGCAGAGGGGTGGGGGTTGGGGGGTTGGGAGGGACTTTTTTGCACCCATACATAGGAATACATAGGGTGTCACCACTTTTCCCATCATTTTTTTTTCTTGTTACTCATAAAACCCGGAAGTGCCCCCCCCCCCCCCCCCCTTTTAGAGAGAAAAAGAAATTCTCTTGCACAATAAAACAAAAACAATAACAAAGTGAAGACGCCCACAACAACAACACAATATGGCATGTATGACAGATATCTGGAAATGCGCATGTCAAGGCGATCCGGCGGACACATCACATGACACAAACTTCCTCATCAACTCTTGATTGTTGGATCGATCGCATGTGATCCATCTGTTCATCACTGTGTGACGCGTTGCGTGTACGTGTACGGTGGAATTACAGATCGTATTTGATCCGTATTACTTCTTGACTAGTACAGTTAGTTAGCGGGCTTCTTTTTTAATCAACATTATGTACCTTCGACAATCTGCTTATTACCAATGAGGGCTGCTAGGGCGAGTTCAGTCAATTCTTCAAGAGACTCAGAAAGGCACAATACTGCAAGAGCAGGCGACCACGAGAAGCCTCGCTCGAGTAGTCAGTCCCACGCACACAAACACTCAGATCGCGGACATACGTTCCGCCGACAGGAGCGGGTTGGTTCTCACGACGAGAGTGGGTCTACCTCCGCGGCGATACGTGCTGCTCCGAATTCTGCTGGACAACACTCCGGCCCCGAAGTCCTGTTGGTACCACCACCAATTGTTTACACCACAAGTTTTGACTTCTGTACTTCAGGAGATGATAGTTGTGGTAAGGACATAAATGGCATTTTGTTTTATGACTGAGAAGTAGTAAATTCAATAGAGTAAAGAGCTACCCAGAGAGAAAGAGTGTAAATTTAGATTTCTACTAGTACTATCAACGACCAACGTTAGTAAATTTATTCTTGATTCTAAATAAATACCGGTATATAATTTAGACCTAATGTAATGCAATGGCAAGAATTCACGAAGATGGTACAAATGAAACCATGGTTTAAACCATGGACAAAAACCATGGAATGCCAGGTGTCGCATGGAATATTTCGTTACGAAATTAAGTCATTTTGTCGATGAAATGATTATTTTGTAACGAAATGGCAACCTTTTTATAACTAGCTAAATGAATATTTCGTCCACGAAATGATAATTTGAATATTTCGTCCACGAAATGATAATTTCGTTAAGGAAATGGTCATTTTGGCGACGAAATTACGAATTTCTAAACGAAATATTCCGTGCGACACGTGGTGCTCCATGGTTTTTGTCCATGGTTTAAACCACGCGGTTTCATTTGTACCACCTTCGTGACTTCGGGCCAATGTGTCTGTGACAACTGTGTGTCTGTCTGAGGTGAATGAGCAAATGAATGTGACTGATTGTGAGACTAGCAGTAGAGTTTGGGTACAACACCTAAAAAGAATGTAGAGCTATCCATCACATAAACATTCAATTAATGGTACTACAATTGTACCATCGCACACTGTGGCTTTCAGCTGTGCAATTTTGTTTCAGCAAAAAATGGATAGCGCCTGCCTGGCAATGTCACCAATTTCCATTGTCTTGATTCCGGTGTTAAACTCGCCATTGACTCAAAGTTTTTGTTTCAATGCATGGCTCTGATGTCATGATAAACAAACATTTGCCGTTCGCTCTCAACAATTGTAAGCATGCTTAAAATTGCATGTATATATTTTGTCACTTATTTTCGTAAACAACTTCAACAAATCAGTTTCGCATATTTTGTAGTTTGTACGTACACTCAGCTCACTGACTGTGCAGCTACTTATTTCTGTGCTAAATTCAAGAATCTGTGTGGACTACTTCTGTTGACGTCAGGGGTGTTGTATAAAACAAATAATAGTGTTTGGTCTTTCCTCATGTAGTGGAACAAGATTTCGCACTCGGTTAAAGATGTGGCGCACTATTCAACTGGGCTTCGCCTCATTGAATAGAATGTCTATCTTTCACCTCATGTGCAATCTTGTACCATTTCACTCGTGACCATTCACTATTCAGGTTTATGTACCAACACACTGTAACACTAGTGACTAGTACATATTATATAACGCCTGGAGAGATTGTTGTCATTTGATTGGCTGTTTGACATTGATCATTCGGCCCATTTCACTATCTATTTTAGGCGTTATATAAAACAAATAATAAATGTTTTTCATTCATGCGATGGACAGAATATTTCATTCGGTGAAAGATGAAATGTTTGATGCATTCAACTTGGCTGCGCCTCGTTGAATAGATCATTTCATCTTTCACCTCATGAAATATTCTGTCCATTGCACTCATGAAACATTCATTGTTTATATACCACATCTCATCATGGGTATCTATGTGAATGGCAAATTCCAAGTACCGATTCAGTAAATAGACTCATTTTATAGCACTCGTCAGTGCAGTGACTAGTGTTGAACATTACTATAAACAGTGTACATTTGTATCCATGTACAATGTAGATAGCATATTGTCTATAAATCTCAAATTCCCAAAATAGAATTGTATCAAAATCACAGGAAATGTTAGTAAAATACCCTGTTTGTGGCAGGCTTTGTGCAGGGTGCCTATTTGCTGCAGGGGCAGTTTCATTCATCATACAGGTGTCACTTCCCATAACACTAGTGCAATACTAAGTAAATCTGTAATTGTAAAAATATCACTTTTGATGATATCGGGGAGCATACATACATTTGTATCAGCATTCACTTTCATATTGGTGCACTCACAACCTCTCACTGTTGGCGAGCTTCTTGTGTCTTCTCCTTTTGCGACTACGTTGTGTGCTGCTGCCTGTATTAATGTACACTGTTGGTTCTTTGTTTGATTTCCTCCAGTAGGAACCTATAGAGAACTGCCAAGGTTGCAGATCGAGTTGTCTTGAAACACATGATATAATATTATTTTCATAGTTGACACTGGTACAGGCTTACTAGTATGATGATTGCAAAATTTTTTTTTCCCCTTATGAAGTGTTCTCTCCATCCTTCTCTACCTCTATTCTTTTCTTCTTATTCCTGCTCTTCTTGCACACATGTGATCCTTGGGTTTCTGTATAGTGTACATTATGTACATCACACATGTATGTTCCACTCCCAACATATTTTTAGGGTTTGTGCAAGTGTGTATTTATGACTGCAATATTGATATATTTGCCATAGTCAGACGTCAGCATGTTTAAAAGATTCAATGCATCAACAGTATATTATAATGTTCTATTTTTATAGTCTCAAACATACAAGTACCTCTTCATTTCATTAGTACATTATTTCAGTTTAATTAGTTACGACATATAGTTTGATGTATCAAATTGTTAATCATTTGTAATTTTGTTTATATGTGATCTGTTTGTTATTCTTGTCGTGTAATGCTCTGTTGCCGTATCTTGTCAGTGGAGGAAGATTTTCTGTATTTTTTAAATCAAACAATAAATGAATGAATATTCAGTACATTTAGCAAGTGAAGTTAGTCAAGAAGACAGCTTAGAGTGATATGTAACAGAGCTTAGGAGTTTCTCCAGTCTGAGAGGGAGATACACGTGTACCAGAGTTACAACAGAATCCAAGTAGAGTGGGCAGTGGTAAAGCGTCTCTTTGTGGTTGCGGCAAGATGATTTTCCCATTGTCTTGGCCACTGGTGGGGAAGCTATCTCTGTGAGGGTTTTGTACGTTGAGCATTCACCCACCAGGTGGGTCGCTGTTTCAGCAGCAATACAATCACAAGGGTAACCTGACATGTTTTCCCTCTTGATCTTGTGGTGTGTAGGCAAGAGTTGGTAGGGTAGACTTTATACTCCGCTGAGCAATTGTACTTTGATAGGTATTGCTGGTTGAAGATGTGGTGGGTGAATGACAGAAGACAGGGGTTTTTCCCCAGAACTGCGGAGAGTAAATGTGCGGGGATGACTTTGAACTGACAGCTCTCTCAGTGATGTGCGGAGGGGATGGTGAACTGAAAGGTCATCAGTGGAAGGGAGTTGGTACAGAGCAAGCTTGTCTTTTGTTCCTATAGTATATGTGGCAGAAGACATTCATGAGAAGTGGTGTCTCCACCAAGATGCCATCATTGCAACTGATTGACAAATTGTCCTACATTGACATAAATAAGCTCTGAGTTGATCAGTGTTTTAGTAGTAGCCATGATAAAAGAAATCATTAACAGTAGTAGCTATGATCAAAGAAATCATGGGCGCACATACTCGAGCAGGATTCGACCCTACGACCTCCTGATCTCTGGACAGGCAATGAAAAAACATCTCGATGGAAGAATTTCATGAATTTGAAGATGCCATCAATTTGATGGGCTGTAAAGAAATGATGGTGCATCATCCTTTTAGGGGTTGATCGTGTATTTCCACGTGGAGGAAAACTTGTGAGTGAAATCCATCCTCAGGTTTTGAACTGATAAGTGCCACAACATCAGTAAGATACCATAACCCTAAAGTAAAGGTTATACATCTAATTTTATGCAACTTGTAATAAGGCATGATATCTTTCACGTCATAAAAGCAAGAGTTGGAAATCTGTGTAGAAACTGGGGTATGATGTGTAATCTGAGCAAGTTGAAAGAAGTCTGCGTGATCCATGTTGTCTTTAAAACTGCTCAGCCACATCAGCTTTGGGACACCATTTGTGACCCGCTACAAGAAAAGGATCCTAAAGTTGCTGACGGGTGAGCCGAGAAAATCGAGTTTGAAGTCAGATCATCAAAATCCGTCAAAAAGTTCCGATTTCTGTTTTTGACATAATTTTGTAGTCCAATGTATTTTCTATCATCTGCTGAAATTTCGAAGCTAAGTGATCAAAGGAAAGGCAAGAAAATAGCGTTTTTCTGGGCCATGATTTTCCAACTTTCAATGGAACAGAAAGTAAAACGTGTCCGAAGATTTGGATTTAGCGCCGCAGCTAGACTCTTCCCCTAGCAACGAGAGAGTGATCTCATTGGTCAGTGCGTGGCATGCTGGTTACTGATTGGTCGTGCATAGACCGCTGGCACTAAGCTTGAATGAACATCGCGGAGGTTGCTAAGAGCGTACCTTCTATTGTCAAAGGTGAAAACTGCCTTGCTTCCCCTTGATCATGATACTGTCGGAAGGAAAACTTTGAAGGCGGTTTTCTCGAAATGCTGATTTCCTAATAAATTGCGCTAATAAAATCATCGATATCTCCGCAACGGAGTACTTTTATGAGTCATGTTATATATGACATTAAAGTGGAAGAGTAAGGGAATAAGGGCATGTAATATTCAGTAAATTGTCCTCCCCCGACTTTCGGATCCTTTTGTTGCAGCGGGTCACATTTTTATATATTTTCATGAACAGTGCTATTTCAAAATTTTCAGTACTTCAGTCATCATTAGTCAACAAAGTTAAGATGCTCATGAATCTGTCAAATATTCCAAAAAGACAGAATTTTTTTAGTAACTATCTGTGTATCGATACATATTGAGTACAGATGTTGTAATCTAATCCTTGATATAATGTTGATTTCTTGAAATCGGAAAACTGCATTAATAGTTGTTAATAGTATTCTAAGTAAAGATTTATGTTTTGCGTACTGATGTGAATTATCCAGACCTAGTTTGTTAATTGTTCCTTGCTTTGATGGCTTCATCTAACTTTAGATCCAGACATGAACACGTTAGCAGCGCAAACAGTAGCGTGCACAGGGGGAAGCAGCTACTCCATCAACGCTCAGACCCATTGCGAGTGTGACCACAATAACAGGGGAAATGACCATCACCACCAAAATCACAACCACTGCTCGCAGGAGGAGGACGTCTTCAGGACCTCCCCTGCCAACATCCGGGCAGTAAATGAAATGCGGTGGGAGCTTCGCTACTTCTTCATGAATCCCTACCTCAAGTACAAGAAGCGAGGGCGCAAACCGTACAAACTCGGCTTGCAGGTGTTGAAGATCGTCCTTGTCACACTACAGGTAAGTCCATTCTTCCCATCCCAGACTTCTTCCTTCAACCTGTAGGTCTTAGAGATTAGGAGACTTCATAGCTGGGAATGTGACATTCTCAGAAAGATATGTATTGGATGACACTAAATGGGATACCAGGGAATAAGCCTATTGCATGAATCGAAAATGACAGCAATGTTTGCTCTTAGAACAAGTACAATATTCTGTGGTATTTCATGAAATAAAGCAATCCAGTATAATTATTATTGTCTGTTTATCATCATCCAGTGTAGGCAAAAACTATTAATAAAAAATAGGTCTTAATTGCTAGAATTTGAAGTAGATTTTGCATTAGAAATGTAGTGACCTTGCACTTGCAGCAAAAGTTTGCACACTTTCATGCAGCAGATTTTGACGCTGTCAGCAAGCATTTGTGCACTCAGCAAGCATTCATGCAACAGATGACACAAAATATGGTGTATTATTGCACAGTCCTTCTACTACATGAATACATTGGCAAACACAGACAAATAAGCCAAGCTACCGACACAAAACCGAAGACAAAGCACACCTAACCAAAGTAGCTTAAACATTCAATCTTTGAAATAAATGATTTTGTATAGAAGTGAATGATACAATTTGCAAGAGGTTTGTCTCTTGCATGTACAATTTTGTACAGGTGTATACATACATTATGTTCACATTTTCAGAAAGATGAGACTACACGTACATGTCATGTAATTACTTTGTATTTTTGCTCTCCACTTTTGAAGGAGTGTGTGTTCTGCTGGTCAGCATTTATGCTATTCCTGACTTAAATCAGTTTTCGTGTTCATATACACATCCAAATTCCCCCTTTCCCATGCCTACCCCCAAAACAAAGAAAAACAAGCAAACAACAACAACAACAACAACAAAATCACCCAAAACATGATTAATATACTGATAACACAACTACATGACCTGCAAGATGTAAAAAATATAAATCTACAGTAAGTTGGAATGATCTTTCAGTCACTGACAAAATGATTTGGTGAGAGTGGACATTCTTTTAGTTCAGATGGGGGATATGAAATGAATGTTATTAAGTTTCATAGATGTAAACAAAGGAAAGGTGCAAAATCTTTGAGAATCTTGCAAATATATGAAATATGCATGAAGGCATACTTAAAGCAAAACTCACCAGTGTTCAGAAGAGCTAATTTTCCTGTCCATCTAAAATTAACCAATCTCTGTACCTTCCATACTTGATCATGTTTCAAAAAAGAAAAAAATAACCTTTCAATATCATGCACTTTTCGACCCTTCCTCAATTGCGGATCACAAATTCTTATGTCTAAGGAACAGGAAAGACTAGGTTAATCAAGGAAAGGCATGGTATTACATTCGTAGAGCTGACTTTATAGTACTTGAATTAATTTCTGATAAAATACAATGACCGCAGCATAAGCTCAGGCTCATAAGAGGTCACAAAACTTACACTGCTACACGATACCAGTCATGCCTTGATATCCACTTGTTGAACAAACATATAGCAACTAGTACACACAGCTTTGACAGTTTTCTTCTTTAGTACAAGCATGTGTCTGATACCACTAAAGAGCCAACAATTCCAGAGTTTACCCATTTCATCTAACCTGACTTTGACCTTGATAAGGTATGTTGTTTAGAGCGTTGTAGATCTGTTTATCGGAATCAGATCATAGATCATCATAAAGTAGAGCTATTGAAGTAGCATGTGAGCTGATCTTCAGTTTGCTCTGTGCAAAGAAAATAAAATCTATAAAATCTATTGGGAGCATTATAGATGACAGAATACACTTCTGCATCTAGTGCTTGTGTTGAGTTGATTATGTTTGTGTTTGGATGCACAGATACAGTTGGGCATATATGGGAACATTCAAATTTCCTATTCCACAGTATGACAGAGAAAAATCAGGAGTGAGCTCGCTTGTGACATCACAGAATTTTGCCAACTTGTGTTTGATTGATCACAACTACCTAAATAAAGTCATAACTTTTTCAGATTTCATTGGAATTCACTCAAAACTTTGTCTGTCCTGAACCTCTCAGTTTTCTCCTGCTACACACACAACTAATAATTTTCAGGATGGAATTTATCATCATCATCATTACGGATACACAGCAACAGAACGAATGTTCCATGACGCTGTGGTCGGGTGCAGAAATGCGACTTACAACTTATTTAAAGCGACTTTGAATTTATCTGAGGATGGTATTGATGTAATAGCAAAGGGAAGATCATTCCAGTCATGCATGGTTCTGGGCAGAAAAGAGTACAAAATCCCCTGCAATGCTATAGGTATGACATGTCAGTCAACTATTACTGATGAAAAAGAAAGTACAGTTACTGTCCAGGGGAATATATTCTATCATGGAGTGAACACTAATTTTCATTTGTAGGAAAATCTATGCATGCTACAATCTGACATGTGATACATTGGCACTTTGACAACCAGCAATGGAAATCCTCAAGGCTAATTTTAGCCAATGAACCATATGGATATAAACAATGTCTTCCTTGCTTTGAATGCAAGTTCTTACAATAAATTTTCTTTGTCATATTATATGACATACAACTGTATCTACTCTTTTGAGTTTGTGAATTTTATAACCTGAATTGTACTTTCTTTTTTTTTCTTTTAATTATCCACAACTCAGGACAAAAGCTGTTGGTAATTGTGTTTTTTTTCTCTAAATTAGCCACAAAAGGGCTATAGAGATACAACCTCGACATACAGGACTAAGGCCTCCACTTCCTCAATTATTATGCCACAAGTACCAAGTGGCTCTCGATTTGATGAAGCTCATTGATCTTTTAATACCACTGACAGTGAATTGATAATTAAAGCCCAATGCCCACTGTGCCACCTGAATCTCCGCGCTGGTGCAAGCTTTATGAGGTGGCAAGTATCTCATGGCCTATTTTGTTACGAAATCCGTCATTTCATTGAAGAAATGGTCATTTTATCGACAAAAATTCAAATGACTGATTTTGTAACAAAATAGGCCAGGCGACACTTGGCTCTCCATACAAATTGTCCATGGCTTTTGGACCATGACACCAATAGTACCACCTTCGTGAATTCAGGCCAATGGATTACTAACTGTAATTCAGACTTGACACAGAAATAAAATTGATATTATGACATGTAATGAACATCAACGAAACATGTAGCGAACATCAAACAATGACTTTGACTCATGTCAAAACAGCAAATTATAAAGGTGCCATTAAAACTCATTCAGTAAACTTGCCATTAAGGAGAAAATCTAGACCCTCTAACAGGAAAATATGTTATAAATGCCAGACATGATGACGTCACTATGTCTCTCGTTTTTTTCATCTTGAGATGTACCAGTATGTTTACCTTATTGATATTAAGTAAAAATTTGGGTTCTCAAGCTTCCTCGAGCAGCATTTTAGCCCAATATAAATGTACAGATTACAAAAAAAATAGATCCGATCTGATCTGGTTAAAAAAACCACCTACACAGGGTGGTCTCTCAGAGTCTCCTGTAGGTAGCAGCCTTAAAGAGCCAATGGATTGTGGTGCCATATTGACATGCAACCATTGACCTGCTGACGACACAGTGAGAAGTGTGTGTGCCCCTGTGAGATACAACGTATCACATGACTCGCAGACGGGGGAGGCTACGATTGTGGGAACACAGGAAACTTTTATTCCGTTGTCTTGTCATATGATTGTATGTGCTGTGCTTTGTTTGTTTTTGGTTGTTGTTTTTTTTCTGCTAATATGTTATATAAATCAAGAGGGATTACACTGATGAGTCATAGGCAACTCTATAAAGATGTTGTAATTGTTGTTGTGTTGATATTGAAAATCTCCTGAATCTTAGACTTGACAACTGAGAATTCTTGACTTGATTACAGTACTCAAAATTCTGTCATTATTTCTGTATTTACTCATTTATTTATTTTCATTTTATTGATTTTTGTTATGGAGGAGAGTAAAAGATTATGATACGCTGTAACTCAACATGTCACATGCTTCATCACTGAAAACTAACAGATCACTAACAAACTAGTTCTTTCTTATACTGTAAGAGTAACAACAAAACTTTATTCCTCCCCTTGAGTGTCATAGTCCCAAGGGTCTCGAATCTTCCTCTGCCCCACGTGGGCTGAACATGTTACACTTATGAATACTTATATTCAATAACTATTTATTTTTTTCATTATCATTATCATCATTTTGGTATTATGTGTGCATATGTTCAGCCAATGAGAGTCTCCGGTTGGTTGGGGGTCCTTGCAGGAGAATCTCCTGTTTGAGAGATTTAGAGGGGTGTGAGTCTCTGACTAGGGAATTGTGAGCATATTAGTGTCATTCATACTCCTACCATTAATAAAGTAACAATCAAATATTGGAACTATTGGCAATATATGGCACCCTGTCAAAAGAAAAATATTATTAAATGAAAAAAAAAATAAAATGTGAACAGGAGTTTAGATTGTCCTTTTGGCATTATTTTTAGAGGGATCGAGGTATGGTAACACAAAGAAATTGGTGACTAACACTGACAGTATGGATATACGATTGATGAAATGTTTAATGGTTGGAGGAAAGGTGACTGAATTGGAAAATCTGTTTTGGAGCTTTATGTAGGTGAGAATGATATAAAAATATACAGATGGTGCAAAATGTTTTCACTTTGCATAATTAGAAAACAAAGACCATGCGATCTCATGACTTTCTGTGTAAGAGTAACCCCCAAGCACACAAGCATTTTTTTAATATACGATGTGAAATAGCTTGCAGAAGTCATATGGTTTAGCCTAGACTTACTAATTCTAAATTTTTACTATGTAGCTTGGGAGCAGGTGTTATTTCTGTTGTATCTCCTTCATTTTTTTTTAATACTTTAAACAAATACACAAGGAAATCTAGATCAGGTCAGGAACAGATAAAATATCAACTTCCTTCCAAGTGACACTAATATCAACATGTACAGTGTATAATGTGTATAATATTATGTAGCCTGACACTTCAGCTGGTGTCTGACCCATGCCAACACACTGAAGAGGAAATTGTGCACTTATTGTATGTGTAGGACCAGACGTAGGAAACCGAGACTTAACTGGCTTTCCCAGAGAGACTTTTTTTGTTATTTTATTCCCTATTTAGAAGCTGACTGTACGAGTGGAGTAAAATTAACTTATTATATTAAAGCGATCTGAATGGTAGATGGTTGAAAAAAAAACACACACCAAAAACAACAAACATAGAAAAACACAGACCAACAATATTAGATTTTTCAAAGTGTCACGTGTGTGTGTAGAATAGAAATTTATCGTATTTCAAAGTGTCACATGTTTTTACAAAATGTGTTGCTTTTGATATCATTTGAAATTAGCATTGTGATGTCATCACCTCACAAGTTTCCCATTGATCTGCACGCACGAATCTTCACTATTAGAATTTCCAGTGAATAATTGAAAGGTACATATAATAGTGAGGATACCATCCCTCACATGAAATTATTGTTGCATTGTAATAGATGTGTGATGATTCTTTGTGGAAGGTCTAGATGTTGTGCTTGCATAATTATCAATGAAAACCTGTTTGCAGGAGGTCAAGGGGTTGGACTTATTGCTTGATTATCAATGAAAACCACAACTTGACGATAGCTTATGAGATATGAAAGTGTCTACAATAGCAGTCTTTCACAGATGTGCTGTCAGACAACAAAACAGGGTGTTCCCCAAAAGACAGAAAGCTTACCTGAGTCTTGCACAATCTGATAAATTATGCAAAGTGGACTCTAGGTACTGAAGTGTTCAGTAATATGCTGGCTTCCCACTGTCATGAGATTTCTTGTGAATGCCAGGATTGGCCACTCAAAGCTGAACATGAAAGTTTTGTTTAATACTACATTGTATCTTCTCTGTTGATGGAGATCCTGAGTGACAGTGTTGAAACCTGTGTTTCCTGTCGAACTCATTTCTCATGAGGAACTACATTGTAGGTAGTCGCACTCACACAGACAAAATATTGCAACAATGATCACGATCCAAATACTTTTTGCACATGTTCAGATTGAGAGACTACAATGGTGCCGATCAGGATAAATCATGCTGCCTGGTTTGAATGATTGAATAGATACCCCTCCCCTTTTTTTCTCCAGTGTTCACAACTTGTCATATTGGGAATTAATGTGCTATAGATATAGTCAAACCTGCCTTAATAGCAACCACTATAGCGTCTTTAGTGACCCCATGCACCTGCCTTATACGGCTACTAAAAACAATTCCCTGTGGAAGATATTTATAAGCCATGTTAAAGACCCTGGTCATGATGGCCACCTGTCTATAAAGACCACTTTCTCATCTCCCTTGAGTGGTCACCATAAACAGTTTTGACTGTATTATCTAAAATCATTACATTATTACAAATTAATTCCAAAATAATCGAAAGATTTCTTGGGATTTGGATTGCGGTCATGGTGGTTGCATTATTTTGTGGGATTTTTATGTCTACACCCAGCAGTTTTTCTCAAGATTTGGATTGCTATGCATCTCGAGGGATTTTGTTTCCTAATTCACACCAGTGTGAATCCCACTAATGATTTCCTCCTTTCGTTTTTCAGTTAAAGGTATATTATATCACTGTTTTCTCTCTCTCCGCCGTTTTGGTGGGGTGGTCTCCTCTGACACTTCTGCCTCCACTGTTGTTGGCTCTGACTGGACTGAATTAGAATCAGGGACCCCCGGGTTATGCAACCTTGCCCTTTCATTTTATTCCTGTCTAACCCTTGTCATCACTCAAAGGCTCAAAAAATTGCTAGCTCAAGTTGACAGGAAAGATACGCTCCCTTTAATTGTCAAACTAAATGCTCAAAATTTTGTCCTATAGATACATGTATGATACGTATTGGTTCGAGGTGTCCTGTCCATCACAAGATCATTTCAAACATCTGTGCCAAAGTATGACTTCTACTCTACTTACTTGAAAGAATACTCGTATCAACTTCTGTAAATGTTCACGTGAGCCATTCAAGTCAGGTTGTGCGCAATAGTACTGGACAAAGGGTCACAGATGTTGACATTCTGAGATCACATTGTATCTAAACAAAGGTTGGCATTTATCTTGACCAGGGTTGATCCTGATCACCATGATCTAGAAGCACGAGCAGATGCCATCTGTCATGCTTTGTAAGGTTCTATCTGAAACTATCTGATACAGTAATCATGTTTTAAACAGCTTATAAATGGTGTTTTAAACATCTAGTGTTAATTAATCAAAGAAAAGAAATTTTTTATATCAAAAACTTTCCTGCAATCATCACATTTGATACTATACTGACATTAAACTCTGATTTAAAGATCACCGAAATGTACACAACAACATGACTTCAATTGTGGCATAAATTTTGATGGCAGGAATGGTTGTGTGGCATAAAATGGAACAGGTGAATTTTTTATAGTACATTTTTCACTAATTACTATGTGTACACTGTGGGGATAAAATTAATACCAGGAAATGTGGATATTTGCTATACTTTTGCAATCGACAATTATATTTGCTGTGTACATGTGTCAGCATGAGTACAATATACATGTATCTTATATGTGTACATGTATGTAAGCACACACTCACATACTGAGAGTGATATTATTGATCTTGAATGAGAGAGAGAGGGGGAGAAATATCACATTAACCCGTTGCGGACGAGTCCCGAGTATACTCGGGCAGGTGTCTGGGAAATGTGTGTTGTAGCAAAATCAGTCCGTCCTCAATGGGTTAAGATGTCAGAAAGTGAAACTGGAGCACTTCTACCTTTTTGTGACATTGCGTTGAGAGGTTTGCATTTGATATTTAATTTCAGAAAGGGATACAGCCAAGTGTAATCGGATGATTAATCAGAAGTTTCCATTAGCTGTCTTCATGTCTTTATCATTATTTCTTCCTTTTAAATGACACTTTTTAATACATGGGTAATTCCATGGGGTTGGGACTGAAATTGTGACATACAAGTTGAAAATTCAAGTTGGGTAAATTGAATTTTTCTTTTTCCCCCTGATTTGTTACTCCCATTCTTCAACTTATTCCACTAGAAATCTGTTTATTACTTCGCACACTTTCAGTCAGCATGGGTAAACAGGTATGACAAATACCTACGTTACATGGACTTCATTTTGTGACATCCTCAATAATTATGTGTTCTGAAATGATAACAATGAACATATCCCAGTTTTTTTCCACCATAACACATCAACATGTTATCTGACAGGCACATGAGATCATTATTAGTAAGATTGTCCATTCTGATATCAACTGCAAGACACTTTTATTAACATGTTTTTTCTACAAACCATTTACAATTTTAACCAAAGGTTTAACTTTTTCCTCAAGAGTGACACAATAACAATATTCTTTAAAAAACTACAGTCGAAGCAAGTGAGTTGTATGGACATTCAAGTGAAAACATGATTTTATTGTTATCATCAGGGGTTTTCGTACTACAACCTTGTCCACAGTATACTACCTATGTTACACGGACAGTATGTCTTCGTAACATAGGTACATTACGACATATCAACTGATTAGGTGATCCGAGTATCCTCTCGGATCACCTATTGTATCTGTACGGATTCTTTCTTCTTCTTCTTCTTCTTCTTCTTCTTTATTTCTTTCTCCTCAAATCTTGTGTATCGGTTAACTTAAAAAGTCCCCTACCTATCACTTTCAAACTTATACCATATATGTATCATGTCCTAAGGACGACAGATCTAGTGTATCAATGTGATCAGTTAACCGTGACGTCATTATGACGTCATTATCTGAAATCACGTTTACATCAATATCTCATTAATGGAATGGAATTTTTGAATGAAATTAAGATATCATATAGTTCAAGTCAAGGTCTATTGATATATTTCATAAAATTTAGTCACGTTCATACTAAACGAGCGCGTACGCGCGCGTTGAAATTTAAACATGCTCCAATCAACCTCAAAATTGTTTTGCACACGTTTCAGGTCATTTACTGCATTTCAAAAAAAATCGACGGACGCGTACGCGCGCGCGCATATACGCACGCAAAGCTCATATGCAATAGAAATTTCACGTTTTATCGCACGGATCGAATGTCTGAAATGTCAAGGAATATTTCTACCAAGTTTCAAGTCGATCCGATTCAATATGACGTCATACGGGCCCGTCAAAGTTGAAATTCCGCGCGCGCGTCAATGGCGATATGCAGTGCAACTATGCCAAAAAATTGCTAATTTTAGATCCGATTTTACTCGTCAGGATGGACGGTGACCCCCCATTTTTTTTACATATTTTGAAAGCTGATGAGTTGTACATGTCATTTCGTGGGAGGGCAATGCTGACAAAATGATTAAAAGATATCAAATTTCTTAATAAAGTAAAAATAGTAAATTTTCAAAATGACGTCATCAAATTTCAAGTTCACTCAAGCTTATCTCACTAGTCCTTTGTCAATTTTCACCCAGATTTCAGTATGTTGTAGCTTATTTTATGTTCTTTCAAACATAAAATTACAATATTTTGATTAGATAACGGTATCACCTCGTAAAAATGGATTGAATGTGATCTTGTCAAATTTGACCAGTTTACGTGTTATCTCTATGGGAGTGCAGTTTTTCTGGAAATGAAAATTGACATGACTATCTTTATCGAGCACTAGCTAACTTACCCTTCGGTGAATTTCTCCCAGATTTTAATATGTTGTAGCTGAGACTTTACGCTACCGTAAGTGTGCCCTTCGTTTTTTCATACGATGTCGGGATCACGTCAAAACTTTTGGTTGAAATTCAGGCTTATCTTCGATGTATTGAGATATTTCTTTCTTTCTGCAACTTTCTTTGCAATAACTCAAGAAAAACGGCCTCTATCACTTCCATATTTTGCACATGTTTAGTTCATGTCACGTCAATTATTTCATAAAATAACAACTACTTGATCGGACACCATCTTGGGTATGTAAATTAGGGTCAAAGGTCATAAGTGTTTCATCGAGTATCTTAGTGAATACATGTCCTATCTTTCCCATATTTTGCACACGCAAAGACCATGTTACAAGGATCATTTCACAAAATAATTACTTTTTACTCAGATGCCATCTTGTCTGTGCAAATTGAGGTCAAAGGTCATATGTACTTCTTTTTGTATCTTCGTTATGACGTGTTATCTCTATGGGAGGGAATTTTTTTAATGTGAATATTGACATGATCGTCTTTATCGAGCACTAGCTCACTTACCCTTTGGTGAATTTCTCCCAGATTTTGATATGTTCTAGCTGAGACTTTGCGCTATCATTAAATTTATTTCGTTATTTCATACGATGTCGGGATCACGATAAAAAACTTGGTTGAATTTAAAGCTTATCTTCTATGTATTGAGATATTTCTTTCTTTCTGCATCTTTCTTTGCAATAACTCAAGAAAAACACGCCCAATCACCCCCATATTTTCCACATGTTTAGTTCATGTCACGTACATTATTTCATAAAATAACAACTACTAGATCGGACAACATCTTGGGTATGTAAATTAGGGTCAAAGGTCATAAATGTTTCATCTTGTATCTTGGTGAATACCTGTCCTATCTTTCCCATATTTTTCACACGCATACACGATGTCGCGAGAATCATTTCACAAAATAAAAACTATTTCATCAGATGCAATCTTGGGAGTGCAAAGGTGGGTCAAAGGTCATATGTACTTGTTGCTGTTTCTTCGTTATAGTGTATACAGAATTTGGTACCAAACATGGCAGATATGACTCCCTTTGCTAAATGAGAATGCAAACATCACACGGCCAATGTCTCTAAACACAGATGAAACTTGTATGGTCATGCCTATTGCGATCAGGACTCGAATCATTGATAAAAAAAATCGGATCACCTTAATTTGTCAGTGATGACAAATTACAATCTCTAGTTTCCTTTGTTGTGGTGTCAGATGTTAAAACCTACACACATAAACTTTATGTATGTTCCCATGAATAACACTAATGTAACAGTTCTTTGGAATTATACCTGCTGTATACCTTTGGAACAATACCTATGTTACACAGACTTCAATTCTTTGTAACTCTGGTATGAAAGAAGGTAGACTTAATAATAATAAGAAGAATGATGTCGAGCCTTACACAATTTGACCTTATATACTTGACTAACAACTTCATCAACTGTCAACTCAACTATGAAAACTAATAAAGAGAAATCATACAAGCTTTCTTGTCTTCTCCAGGTTCTTTGCTTGAAGTTAATTTCTGCTCTTTTCTACAATGTCCATTTTCCCTCCGTGCAGTTTTCTTTTTGTCTAGTTTATGTTCGCTCTTCTTTAGTGTGGCTTTGTCAGCTTCCTCTCTCTGTTTGTGGAGTGCTGTAGCTGTGCCCTTTTCACTCTTTCACGTAGTTTAATCACGTAGCGGCGGCAGAGGAGAAGCCATGGCAGATTCATCGACAAACTGGACAAAAGGTGTGAAGAGAAATAAAATGAAAGAATTAACAGAAAATTTGTGTCTGTGTACTCTTTATATTCCTATTGATGTATCTGTGTATATGAATGGAATTAAATAATTTGGACAATTTTCCTTACCTTTCTACCTCTTGTCATACCAGTTGGCTACAGTTCCATGTGTACCATCCACCAAAAAAAAAAAAAAAAAAAAATATGGGTTACGCTTAAAATGATGTACAGCAGTAATGTTAATATTATTAATAATAATATAGCATGTAAAAAATCATTTTCATATTCTACGCTAATTTTTTTTTTCACATCTATGTAAGCTAGCAAGGCCAAGGGCAGGGCGCTGCCCCCAGTGTCTTGGCTAGGGTTAGGGATAGGGTTACCGTTAGGTTTACGGTTATGGTCCTATTCCAAATAGACCTCAAACAAAATACTAGGCCCCCCCCCCTTTTTTTTTTTTTACAGTACTCAATCCCCATCAAATTCAAAATTTTTGCCCTCTTTTTAGGATAGGATAGACCAATAATAATATGCCAATTTTGATTGCGGTACATATGGAACTATTTCCTACCAATTACCTACCCAAAATGAATACGAAACTGGCATTTTAGCTTTGAGACTTTCCAGTGGGTGAACGTGGAATGGAAACAGTGAACCCATGTACTGCTTCATCAGAGCACCGTAAAGCCATCTAACACTATCAACAGGTCAGTGAAATCTTGAAAGGAAAACACTGACATTGTAAATCTGTTCAAGATAAAGAAAACTCTTTCTTTAGCTCAGCCGCAGTCTGGACGTCTACGTATTCCAACTTCATAGTACCGTACTAACGTTCAGCATATCTACTTGGTAGATACGAATGACATAAGGTAGGTCCAAAATTCACAAGAATCGGGAGGTAAAATAATGTTATATTGCCGTGAAGATACACTGGACATACTTTTGTACGGTTTTCTAAGAGAGGAACACATGCTCCTTTTGCAGAGACGGGCATAAAAGGGGGAATTTGGCGATCACAATTACGAACATGAACAAGTAACAAATATCTCAGTATGTGGGACTACAGCGTGTTAACAGCATCATCGTCCACCGTATATTTGGCCAGTTCAGTGGTTTTAATATCGTTTTTTTCCTCCAATACAGTTTACAAAATGTGACAAAAGTTATTTACTTCGTAAAATAGCGTACAAGCTTACTGATTGACATCGGAAACATTGAAATTCCCGATCGGAAACATCGAAATTCACGTACCGATGTCACACGGACTGCAGCAGAAAAACGGGTCTTGCGCCGTCCAGGTAGGTGTGAACGGGCTGTAAGTGGTCTTCCCGCCGTTGGGGAAGTACTGCCAGTGACATAAACACGATTGCTGAAGTTAGTAGCTCTTCTTTTTGTCGCGAGCGCGACTTTCTTATCCGATGTTACACGAAGAGGCCGGACTTCGGACGGAAGTACGGTAATATGTTCTGTGTTTTCTCTTTTATTTGGAGCTTTTTGATGCTAATTTTTGGACAATAATACTCCTAAAATATGAGTCTAATTATAGAAATCAAGTTTCTGATCATATTTTGATTATAAGTGTATGTAAAACCATGCAATACCGATGTTACAACAAAAATCGCCGCGGACTTCGTTTGTAACATCGGTATGAGGTTGCTTCAAGATGCTCTGGTGTTCTTATTTTGTGACACATGTTTATGTGCTTTATAGTCTTTGTAGAAGTCACCTTGCCTCTCTTAATTATGATAGGCATAATGCTGAAAGGTTGTGTATTTCTGTATTACATTGCCATGAAAATGGCATATATTTTTGTCACAACTGGTACCACAAAAAAACCATGAGACATCAACAATGAAACAGTCACAGACAAAATAAATTTGTACAGAGGCTTGTTTTTTATTCATCAAATAATTCTTCACACATCTCTCTCCAAGAATAACCACAAACCACAAGCAATTATTTGATAAAATTTTCAGAATATGACTTTTATTGCCTGCACAACATGAAAATCTAGAGCAGGCCCAACCCCATGGAATGACCCACATGTAGTGTACTTTTAGGTATGATTCTGCCCCCAATTTGTGACAGTCATTACCCTGGTACCACATGCGGTTAATCAAAGGTTGTGGAGGAACTTTTTCACAGATACATAAAGATTTAGTGCATGTTGGGCTGGAAATTTGTCTTAAATGTCAGGTACAGAACAATGTACATGTATTCTTAGATTCATGTACTGTTTTTACCAATTTCCAAGAAAACAATTGGCCCAAGTTTTGGGATTATGTGAATTTATGATATTATGTCATACACATCTGGATAAAAACATTTATTGGATGTTGAATTATAAGGAGTGGTGATGAATATGAAAAATGCATGGATGTGGGGTAGCTGGATGCTCTCAAAAGATGATAAATATCATAAGGAAAGGTGATTACAGTCCGACCTCCCCTATCTGGCCTCCTTTTATTCAGATCTCTCTATTATTGTAAAACGAGGAATGTTCACATGCATTTTAATTTTGTGAATTTCGCGAGCGCCAAGATTCGCGAAATCAAAATGCATGCGAAAGTTCATCTACACTCTGCATTGCATGCCAGTGGCAGTTTGTGAACATTCCATTCCGCAAAAAAGGCCGTCGGCTCCAATTCGCGAAAAATTCATGCCGCGAATGTATCATGTTTTACAAAACATCTGGATGCGATCTTGGCGTGATTTAAAAAAATAAATAAATCTGATGATTATGAGGAAAAGGGGGATTTCAAACTCAAACGAAATTTCTCTACTCATACTCGCATGAATCACATATTAACTACACACAAAGTTTGGACTGATCTTGCTCAACAAAAGAGTTTCAGTGTACACTGCCTGCAAAAGGTTACATGTACATACATTGTACATAGCTAGGTACTATTACCAGGTCGGTCACTCCATGTATTAAACATTGAACCTCTCAATCATATCCAGCCAATTCTCTTATCTAGATGAGTGCTGGTCCAGACGTGTCCAGATAGGAGAGGTCGGCTTGATGTACACACAACCAAGTCTCCCTAATTCTTTCAGGAGGCTGCATTAAAAATTAAAATATAGTTTGTCAGAGACTCCAACTCTCCCGTTTTTGATGGGAGATCTCCCGCCGAAAACCCATTTTTGCAAAATCTCCCGGTCTCCCACTTGAGAGTTGATTTCTCCCGCCCTGGCTCTGTGTCTCCCGTTGGAAAGGATTTCTTACTTATTGCCGTATCGTATGTTGAAATATAAGCCTTCGATAGCACCAGAGAGCATCTAGAACCCTAGGAACTTCGCACACATCAACTCGGAGTCTCCCATTTGCTGGAGGTTTCAGGCGGGAGAATCTCCAGATCAGGGGCCCGTTGCATAAAAGTTACTATTATATTAACTTTGCCATCCAATGGTAACTACCATGGCAACAATACTTAACAGCCAATCAAAATCAAGAATTCCATGGAAGTTACCATTGGATGGCAAAGTTACCACAATAGTAAGTTTTATGCAACGGGCCCCAGAAGGTGCTTTGGGTTGGAGTCTCTGGTTTGTATCTCTCAGGTGAACACTGCCTAACCTGCCGTTGATCACGATTGTGTTGGAAAGAAAACTTTGAAGGCGGTTTTCTCGAAACGTTGATTTCCTAGACCACCCGACATGGTCTCATAAAATAATCATTATCTTTGCAAATGAGTACTTTTATGAGTTGTGTTATAAAATTAAAGCGGAAGAGTAAGGGACTAATGTCGTGTCATTTTCAGAAAATAGACCTCCCTCAACTTTTGGATCCTTTTGTTGTAGTGGGTCACATTTTGTATATTCAGGCAGTCTTGCAAATACAGTTTTGTAAATCATCAAAATCTAATTAATACTGATAAATTTATGCATACTGCATCAAAAGGTGTACATGGAACCAAGAAAGGTATACTATAAGTACCTCCTTGGTGGAACCACTCTTAATCAGGTATTAGCGAAGACAGAAAGATGGATTTGCATGGATTTGAGTCTAATTCACTAAGTCCTCCATTGAAGAGTAGTGGTTACTGTGGGCCAGTCGTGTCCATCATTGCTTCTTAGTAGGATTTTCTGGTCTAGAGGACATTGAATAATGCCTTCCAAACTTTACAATTCTATTTCCCTTGTCCATGAATACAAGTAAGCTTGTGATGTAACTTCAAAAAGCTTAAAGCAGTGTCATTTGCTTTAACTGGTACTTACATTATAAATGATGTATTAGACAGGTTGTCTTTTCTCTATTTTTCATTATATGCCTCCACCCACAAATACATTGTAGTCTGTTCTTCTGTCTGTTCGTCTATCAGTAATGATCAGTTTTGTTGACAGCGTAACTGAAAAACCATTTGAGGTATCCTAATGTAACTTGACATGTATATATGTATGAATGGGTGAAATTGTGTGTATCAACTTTTTTTTTAAATGTTTTTATTGGAGAAAAAACATAACATACACTGTTACACACATTAACAAAATTGTATGCATTATCATTTTATAGTAATATCAAACAAGGCATTATACAGGAAACATGAACTTATCAAAGTAAATACCTGGTACCATTACTACCAAGAATATTGTGTACGCTATCTTTCCTCAGCTGTGCTTCGGAAAGGTAGCTACATCCAGATCGCCTCGGAAGTGATAGTTTGTCCCATCACCTTCACCAACATTGATTATTTGCTTACTATGACAGTAATAGTAATAATGATAGGGATTATAGTAGTAGTTAATAACAATGATAATAATAGGGGGATATGAGGTAGAGTGAATAGATGATGAAACTTGATAGCCTGTACCATTAACCCATTGAGGACAAGTCCCGTGTATACTCAGTCCAGTGTCAATGAGAAGAGCTTGTTGTAGCAAAATCAGCCCGTCCTCAACAGGTTAAAGTCTGTTGATGTTTTGTATCATTTTATGTAAACATGCAAACTCTCTCACTGTCATTGTGTCCCCCCTCCCTTCAACAGCTTATCCTCTTTGGGACGAGTCAGTTCTCACTGACGCAGTTCTACAAGGGTAACCACGAGGCCTTTGAGCACCTCTTCTTGAAGAACTGGGACACTGCATTTGACAGCTTGGCATACCCACAGACTGCCAGTCTCTACGCCCTCTATCAACAGGATGAGTTCTACGCTCACATGAATCATGTTGCCTACCAGGTCAGTTTCCATCATGGTTAAATCTTGTATGCTGCACCAAAATTATGGAATAATCTCCCTTTGTTTGTAAGGCAATATTAATGAGTTTAAGGTCAGGTTGAAAAGTCATCTCTTGAAGTAATGCATTCTATGTTTGAATTATTTATGTTATTTTGTAATGCGCAGTAGAGTATATTATTATAGTAGCTGTGCAATATAAATGTCCTTTATTATTATTATTATTATTACCGGTAATGCTGAAATATTACAACGCTGTCTTAAAAACTCTGTAGGTATCACAGAGATATATTAATGTTATGTGGTGTATTAACAATTTTCACACTTTCATTATTCCCAGCCAGAAGAAGTATGACAAAATAATTATGCAAATTAATGATTTAGGAGGTCAAGTTATGAAGAAATACTGTGATCCACCAACAAGCAGAATTCACTGGTATTGGCCTAGTCAAAATGAAAAGAATCAAAGATAATAAACGGAGCTAAAGTTTCTGCCAAAGTTTTTTTTTTTTTTTTTTTTCAGTATTGCAGTCTGCACTCTGATCTGTGCCTTCAAAGTGGCCTCTGTACTTGCAGTGGAGCCCAAGTTGGGGTATTTATTTACAATGGATCAGAGTTGAGTACCAAGGAGGATACAATTGTGTACTGTGACAGGCGATTCAAATTGTTTGCATTCATGTTTTTGTTAGCTCAGAGTTGATTTCCAGCTGTAACTTTCTTCCCTCTTACAATTGCACACTGCCTCTTTCAGTTTGCCAGTCTGAAGACCATGGCAATAGGAACGTACGTTTACGATCGTTTGGAGGGAGAACAACGAAAACTCCACGTCTGGCAGGAGAACTACAAAGCGGTACAAGTGACAGACGATGGTCAGTTTTTCATCAACCAGACCATACACACAGGTGAGTCAAGGCGGAATTAGGAAACCAAGAAATTGTTTTCTGATTTTTATGCCTCCGCCAACGAAGTGGCCGGAGGCATTATGTTTTCGGGTCGTCCGTCCGTACGTCCGTCCCATTTTGTTTTTGTCAATATCTCAAGAACCGTGTGGTGGTTTTACATCAAACTTGGTATGAGGGTATATCCTGGGGGGATAATACTTTGTTTGGATTTTTGGGTCACGGGGTCAAAGGTCAAAGGTCACAGGTCATTTTGTGAAAGAAAAGGTTGAAAATTCATGTTTTTCTCCATATCTCGCAAATGGTTCGAGGTATCTTAATGGAACTTAGTATATATGCTTGTTCCAATGGGCAGTGATTATCTAGGGAAGTTGGGGGTCATGGTTCAAAGGTCAAGGGGTCAAAGGTCAAGGTCAACTCCTCAAAATATCACTACTTTCCTTATATTTATGCAATGCCTGAAGGTTTTTTTTTAAACTTGATGTATGCATGTATTACCCAATATATATTCTGTGGGAAGGGGTCTAGGGCAATTACCCCCTGGGCAATTACCCCGCACCCTTCCCCTGGCCCTAATCGTAATCCAAATCCTGAACCTAACCCTAACCCTAACCCAAACTCCTAACCCTAAACCTAACCCTAACCATAATCTCTACTCTAACCTTACCACCAACCAGTAATTGGCCGGGGGGTAATTGCCCTCTCGGGGTAATTGCCCGGATACGGTGGGAAGTTTCTTGCCAAAAGTTCAAAGGTCAAAAGGTCAAAGGTCAAGTGAAAGTGTTGAATTGCACTTTTTCCTCCATCCAATTGAACCTAGTTCTAGGAAAGTGAACATTCAGCACATTTGTGGCAAACCTGTCATTTTAATATTTTGCCAATTGTGTGAAACTGTCATCACACATTGTCAAGACATTGTACTATAGACCTATCAGGAGAACCATGCATTATGGCGGAGGCATATCAGTCGCCGTAGCGATATATCTAGTTGTTGTTTTTTTTTTTTGGGGGGGGCATTGATTTTTTATGTTTTTATTTGTGAAGGTTCTCTTTTCTCTCTAGTTTGAATTTGCAACTGTCTGAAACTGCAGTGTAAGTCCACTACATTGAATCACATCTTCTCTGTATAAAAGTTGAAGCTGCATTTAAGTAATTACTGTGCATGAAATCAAATGTGACCCTGCACCTCAAAATAAACGAAAAGTCGCCAGACATGAATTTTTAGTTAAGACCATATTCTGAAAGAGCAGACTTTCAGCTTTAAAATGATGTATAACTCAAATCAAATGGACTCTCCTATTCCCAACCTATCTAAATATTGCAAAGAAAGCACAAACTCAGGAAAAGCGTGAACTGAGAAAAGAGGCTCTGAAGTACAGTGTCTATTCAAGCACTTAATCTTTACCAAACCCTGCTGGCTGTGAGATGAATGGGACAAAAAACAGGAAATAAACCACCAGAGTAACAACAATGAAGGGATTATCAGATTAAAGTGAAATTAAGCATGCCTCATTAACACATTCTGTCCATAATTAATGCAAACTTTCAAAGCAGTAGCACTATCCTTTCAAAAGTTATTAGAGTTGAAAGTGAAGAGTGTGGACAAGGTTTTTCAGAAATGAAAAAGGGATTCTAAAGACACACCTAATCACACTATTCTACCAAAAATGTTCGAGATAAACTGCTAATAAAAAACACTTTCCTGCCCGTTTTATGATACCAAATTTTAGCATAATGTAAAAGAAGACCCGCTCTTTCAGAAAATATAAAAAAGTCAAGTTCGGCTAGGTTGACCCATTTCACTTATTTTCAGTCCTCACGCAAAATCAGAGTGTACGACTTTATGTTCGTTTTGAGGTGCACGGTCACAAATATGAAATCGTAATGATAGAATCATTTGAAACCAGTATGATAACAATCTTTTATTCTGGTAGACTTTCGGCTGCGGGAGTCTTGTAATTGTGAGTACAGTTGAACCTCTTGTATCCGGACAAGTCGGGACGGGGGCTCATCCGGATAAGGGATTTGGCTGGATACGGGAGACTCAGTGCTTTATACATGTATATACATACACATGTACTGATGTAGCCCATTGTAATACCACATGTAGTAATGTGTATACTGCAACCTTTTCATCGTTACACTCAGTAACAGACCCAAAAATAGAGGTTCGGGTTTGCAAGAATGAAATCATTTTCTTTTATAAATTCTTGGGATGATTTATCTAAATAATTATTAAGAAATGTATCAAGTAGATCTTGAAAATAAACAGTACGAGTCAACGAAACTACGCTTCAAAATTCGATCATCACGCCTCAGCAAAGTCGACTGTAGGTCGCCATTGTTAGATGGTTTCCCTCTCTCTCTTTGTGTGTGTAGTGTGCGTGAATATCATTCGTTGCTCAGCCAATGACTCGAAACAATGCATGTCCATCTAGTCATATCGACGGCTGTGTGTGGACATATGTGGCAATGCGATATGAGAGGACTCGAGCGCATAATCTTCCCATGTTCTTGCGATGATTTGGGGATGTTTGGGGATGTTAAAATGTCTGAAGTTAAGCAATTTGGAAGGAAATTTTATGTAGGGCCTAATGTATGTTAATCAAGTTGGAAGTAATATGTAATTCATGTGTGTTTGTGTAGGAGTTCTCAAGGAGTTGGGAATCCCCCTTTCCTCCCGTAATCATTAAAAAAAAAAACACGGCGAGATTGCGTCCGTATAATAGAGAGATCCCGATAAAGGGAGGCCGGATACTAAGAGAGGTTCAACTGTATATTTTTTGTAAACTGAAAAATGATATGAAATCTTTATCCACTTTGTGCTGAAATCTGTTGATATTAATGGTTGCTTTAAAAAAAAAAAAGAGAGTGAGAAGAGGAAAAAGAGTCTTTCTTGGATGATTAGCAGGAAGACTGAAAGCTACCAAAAGATATGCTTCATTACTTGTTAGGCGGACAGAATTGAATTTTTTATAACAAATGCAGTCCAGCTCCCATTCTTGATTCTGTAACTCAAGTCTCACCCCAGAAGCATGGTATATTGAACACAACAAATCTATTTGGATAGACATGTGTGCTTGAGGTAAGGATTTACATTATTCTATCTCGTAATTGGCTGCAAGAGAGTTTTGTAATGTCAGAATTTACAGTGAAGATTATTAAGAGTGGCGTGTACCTTGTTTCAGCCCAATGGCTGCTGTAATTTAGCTCCAAAGGATGTGATTATTAAACCTTTTGATGTAGCATGTTGGCCTATGGGATAAACTTCCCAGTACACTTTACTAATTTTAGTCTGTTACTGTGATTTAACGGTATCAGTATAAAGGATGATATTTGCACTTTATTCCAATTTTTATTGGTGATTTTCAGTGTGAGCTGTGAGTTTGAATTTACCATGATCTTGTTTATTAGAGAAGTGCATGAGACATGATTTCAAGAGAATACCACTTTCAGTTGATGGCAGCTGTGTAGTTAAAGGGTTAAAAATAAATGTTGTGTGTCAGTGCTGCACATGGTGTAGTATAAGGCAGTATGTGTAGAGTTCTAAATGCAGTACTGTATCATTTACCATCACATGTCTTACGCTTCAAAACATTTTATCTCCCTTCCTTCCTTTGCTTTCTTTCAGATCACATAGTTATTTCCCTGGCACAGCACCCCAATGTATCAGTCAAAGATTACCTGGCTGAACACAACCAGAGCCTCAATTTTGACACGTAAGTAGTCTACCACTTTTCTTTGCAGCACTACAGACATGGAGTCACTGTAAAAACAGTCCTAGAGAGAAATATACCTATGATAGCATATGATGTGAAATTAGTTAGTGCAGCAGAAATAATAGAACACATTAAGTTAATTTGAGGAAAATATAGACAAGCCAGTAGTTGAGAAGAAAGTTCAGGTTAAAGGGCACTAAGGCCCAAATGTAAATATGGATTGAGTGGAAGCAGCAATATTAGTAGAACACATCAGCAAAATCTGGAGAAAAATCGGACAATTGATTCAAGAGTTATACCCTTTTAAAGTTTTGGTGCCGTCATTGCTGGATGTTAAAGGAAACTACTACACTTCATTATGTTATTTTGGACAATGATATGCAGAAAATATTGAGAAAATTAAACATATTTTTTTCTATCATAATGAAAGTGCACTTAATATACTTCATCCACAAACCTGGGCAATGATGTTACCCTAAATATATCTCATTACCAAGTTAATGAAATTTGTGTTTTTCTTTAAAAAAAAAAAAAAAATGAAATTTTGTGAAAATTCTCAATGAATATTTTTGTCATATTTTTGTCCATGATAACATCATAAACTGCATTAGTCTTCTGATCCACCAATGACGGCTCCGAAACTTAAAAGAATTCATAACTTTTGAATTGATTGTTCGGTTTTCCTCGAACTTTTGCTGATGTGTACTGCTGATATTGCTGCTTTCACTCAATCCACATTATTTGGGCTTCTTAAATCTATGTGCAATCATTGAGAAAAAGACTTTATGAAAAAGTATACGATATCGTGTTACATCGTGTATGAGGAGAAGAAACTTGTGAAAAGAGAATTTTACAAAATTTAACATCTTAGAGAAGCTGTTATCCCTACTTTCTGAGAGTATGGGCAGTGCTCTTGGTAATACTTATGAAATTCTTACATCAAGTGTTTCTATTGCATTTGATTGACAAATTAACCTGCATATACCATAAATAAGCACTAAAATGATAAATATTTAGAAGTAGCCATGATTAAAAGAAAAAAAAATGGGCATACATACTCGACCAGGATTCAAACCTACTTGTATGACCTCCTGATCACTGGAGAAACGTCTTGCCCACTAGACCACTGAGTTTTCTACCCATCATCGAGTGCTGGATATAATCCTAATAGCATGCAGCTGGTACTGAGTGTTAATTCAAATTAATGAAATATGGTTTAATAATCCATTAAAGTGATACCTGTTTGACTGGACAGTGGCAGCCATGTGACTGTGATACGTATTGTACAACAAATTGTCATATCTTTAGCAACAGCTGAGAGGGAGAGGTGTTATGATAAATCACAATATTAGTGCCGATACAAGAAACCATAATAATCCATAATTGTAAAAATAGTCATAGTTGGAATTATTGCTAAATTGTATAATTTGTGACTTGTTAGATCATGTATGCGTCAGTAGGAGTATCACTATACAGTTGAACCTCTATTATCCGACCTCTCTTTTTCCGGATCTCTCTATTATATGGACGCAATCTCGCCGTGATTTTTTTTTTTTTTATATCATAATTACGGGAGGAAAGGGGGATTCCCAACTCCATGAGAACTCCTACACAAACACACGTGAATTACATATACTTGATACATTTCTTAATAATTATTTAGGTAAATCATCCCAAGAATTTATAAAAGAAAATGATTTCATTCTTGCAAACACAAACCTCTATTTTGGGGTCTGTTACTGAGTGTAACAATGAAAAGGTTGCAGTATACACATTACTACATGTGGTACTACATAAAAAGCATTGAGTCTCCCATATCTGGCCAAATCCCTTATCCGGATGAGCCCCGGTCCCGACTTGTCCGGATACGAGAGGTTCAACTGTATATATTTAGTTTCTGTAATTAGTTCGAATTTTGTGTTTCTGATGGCAGCATGCGACAACTCAAACTCTACTTCATGATTAGCAGTGTCCACCTGAAGGACTCGGGGAAAGCATTCTCCATTCCAGACTGCATCAAATTCAACATCACAGTAAGGCTTTTTCTTTTTGTGACATCACAGTAAATCTTGTCCTTTTTGTGATATCACAGTAAAACTTTTTCTTTTTGTGACATCACAGTAAGTCTTTTCATTTTTGTGACATCACAGTAAGACTTTTTCTTGGTTTCTAGGTTTTGTACTTTCTCTCTTCTCTTGGACCAGTAGGCTCCCAAATAATCACGTTTAGTAGAAATCCTCAGGGCTGTTATCCTGGGATCTTGTATCCCTTTATGATTTGTTTTTCATTAATATTTAATCCTGAAGGGATTATCAACATATCTATGATATAATCTATTTGAAAGATAAGTGTGCTTATGCATTGATCATTCAGTCACTCTTAGGTGATATAATTTATTTTCACTTTTGATTTTCAATCCTTCTTGAAACAGGTAACCTACGATAACACAAAGCACACAGGAAAGGTTCCGGTGTCTTTGTCTGTGATGCATGACTTCTACCACAACTGCACTATCAACAATACTCAAGAAGTTGGTAAGAATAGACTGTTTTATGAGTCTAAGATCTATTAATATCTATCATGGGTAACACACACACGGGTATGTACACACTTGCACTTTCAAGATTCATTTTTGGCATTTTGGCCCCCCCTCGACGTTTCGCGTGATTATTCCGCAATGCGTGATGCTCTTCAGTCTTGCCGCGACATTTTATGATTTTTTTCTTTCAAGTATCGCGCAACTTTTGAGATCAAATTTGTTGCTCCCGGGCATACCGTTTTGAAGCCACGCCCCTTTGAAAAAAATTTGTTAACCCAAAAATTGCTCAAAAACATGATTTTTAGTGCAAATCCAATGTAAATTGTGTTTTTGCAATTAATTCATATAAAAATAAATATTTTTACTTTCAATGGCTGATAATGATTTATTTTAGCCTGATTATGCTTTAAAAAGTTTCTGCGACAAATTTTGGTGGAAAAAAAAAACAACAAAAACAAAAAGTAAAAAAATACATAAGAAATTCAATAAACAATAAAATACAGAAGAAATATTTATGAAGCCAAATTTTTGCTTCGATATTATTGTTGAAGAAATTGAAAAGAATATGTTCACCAAAAATTAGAAGTCTTGGAGCTTTATTTTTTGATTTATAGGGAAAAAGAAAATTATTTTTGCATAAATTAGCATTTTTAATTAAAATACATAAATCAAAATTTGAAAAATCTAACTATACAGTCTCGTAGATTACATTGGCCTCTACCTTAGTCCAAATTTTCGCGAGGACTGCGTTATCCACGACCGAGATCTGAAGGGGGGGCCAAAAAGACCCCCCCCCCCCCCCTTGGTTTCAAGTCCCTCAAAAAACCCGGTAGGATTAGGGTTAAGATGCCCCATCACAGGTGGTATAAAGTTGTTATGATTGTAAAGGCAACAGAGACTACTAGACGACACTATCTTTGGTCCCAAGTTGCTTGTCCATACACTGTACTATCCAGTAGATCAACTGAATTCAAGTGTGCAGGTCTTTCGAGTTACGATGCTGTTCGATGCATCACATTGTGTGAACCTCCACTTAGCAATATGTCACAGTAACTGTTTGACAGTATTGATGTGCAGTCAGAAGTTCAGCAAGAATGCTTACACTGTACTTTCATTTTTATAAGGTTATATGTCAACCTCTGTTCTTCAATTTTCCCTTCGAAATTTGACTGGATGAGTTCATTCGATGGGTCTAGGGCAATTACCCCCTGGGCAATTACCCTGGACCCCTCCCCTGACTGTAAGCCTAATCCTAATTCTGAATCTAATCCCAACCTAAACTCTGTACCCTAAACCTAAACCTAACCCTAATCTTCACTCTAACCTTATTACTAATCAGTATTTAGCCGGGGGGTAATTGCCCTTGGAGGGTAATTGCCTGGATACGCATTCAACCAATCATCATTCTGTGGGATCTAGCTTTGTTATTGTCCCACTGGTTTAAAAGCATTTGGGATGTTATATATTATACAGCACAAAAATGTTGTTGATACTGCTGAAGAAGAGTGACAGCCAGCAGTAGAGTTGTATTGCTTCTAGAAGTCAGATGATAATGAAACAAAACTTTGTCATCACAGTGAGATCAAAAATGCAATGTGCGTCCTTTGTTGGTAGTACTCAGGTGACATGCACTGATTTTTAAAATTCATTTTATATTTTTAATAAATTTTATCTATTAAACTAGTTATTTATTAAAGTAGATATTTAATAAATCTTATCATAAATATTGAAAGATTGATAATTACACCTAATTATTAGATTGATACAATTGCAACTGTAAATTTCAATAATTGTCATGGTTATTAAAATTGATAAAATGAAGCTGTCAAAATAGATTTCCAGTCAGTCTTAGCTGTGCTAAGGAAGGTAAATTAGTTGTAGTGTTTTTATTCTGAGCAACATGGAGCTGCTAGTGATTGATTGTCCATTGTGTAATTGTATTGTTGTCATAGATTTATAGGGATTTGTGTAACCTTTCACCATGTTGTTTCTTTCCTGTTATGTGTAGAGGAGTCTCAAAATCCCCGGGCCGTGATGACCTATTTCCTGGACATACTGGTCATCTCACTCTGTCTGCTGTCCGCTATCCTCTGCATCCGGTCAATTGTCAAGGCCCAGAAACTCAAGAGAGTATGTGTCTGGGTAATCTGTAATCTTTAAAAAAAAATCAAAAAAAAAAAAAATCAAGCAGATTGGAGTCTACTATTGCAGTGCAGTAGAGTGCATGCATAGGTCTACTGTATATGTCATATACCTTATGTCCCCCAAAAATTTACAATGGGACCCTCCACAATGATAACTTTAAAAATAGTGAATCAATCCAAATACAATTTCTGGGTATGAAACTACAACTTATTACCCACATCTTATAGAAAACCCCATCCGATTTGCTTCTGTGGTCAAAGAGAAATTAGGAGGTTTGTAGAGCATGTCAGGAATCCCTTCCCTCCAAGTTCTGTCCACTGTGTTCACACAATATGCAGTTCCAAGGACATTCATGTGCTAAATTTGGAAAAATCAGACCCATGACATGCTTTACAATGATCCACATTCTCTGTGACCACTTAACCAAATTGAATGGGATTTTCTGCAAAGCAAAGTAAAACTAAGATGTTATGTTTTAAGACCTGAAGTAGCATTTAGACAGTTTGATCATATTGGAAGTTATCACTGCGAAATCTGATTGTATTTTTTTTTTTGGGGGACATGCTGTAGTTAGGGAGTTTAATTTATTTGCGAATCAGGACTTCCTGACAGTTTCGTAAGTTGTCAAATTCGCAATCCTGGCATACAGTAATGAACAGAGAAGTGTATGTATGCACTTGGTACTCATCTTAGGATCAGAGTAAATAATTTTGTGTGTTCAGCCTGGTTAAACATGTGATGTATATTCATGGATTTTCATCGGTAGAACAATTTTGCACATTTTCAGCATGTGCTTTTGAGTCCATAAAGGGTGGGATGATAAGGTTGTGGTCCTTATTTTTTGTACAAAAAAAAAAGAAGACAAAATACTCCCAATGAGAAGGGTATTGTGGCATGGGATGACTTTTGCATAATGTATCTAATTAGGAAATGGTTTGATGAATATAATGTGCATTTGTATTTTAGTGGGGTTTAGGGATAGTGGAATATTTGTTATGATTGTCTTTAGATTTGACAGGCAAAAGCATGAAATGGTTTCAGATAACACCCTCTGTACATGAGTGTGATGGATTTTTGTTGTGGCGATCCCGTTTCTCTTCTAGAAAACTGTGAAGTTCTTCAAGGAGCACTTCAATGCCAAGCTGAGTAGAAGTGAAAGGATGGAGTTCCTCAACCTCTGGTATGTTCTGATCATTGTCAATGATATCTGCACAATAGCGGGATCTGCCTTCAAGATTCTCATCGAGGTCAGGGTGAGTATACAGTGGTGGTGATGATGGTGATGGTGGTGGTGATGGTGATGGTGATGGTGATGGTGGTGATGATGGTGATGGTGATGGTGATAGTGATGATGGTGGTGGTAATGGTGATAATTATGATGATGATGATGGTGGTGGTGATAGTGAAGATGGTGGTGATGATGGTGATGGTGATAGTGATGGTGGTGGTGATGGTTATGATGGTGGTGATGATGGCGATGATGATGGTGGTGATGATGGTGATAGTGATAGTGATGATGGTGGTACTGGTGATGGTGGTGAGGATTATGATGTTGGTGATGGTGTGGATTATGATAGTGTTGTTATAATTGCTGTCTTTGCCCACCGTGGAGGCATATCCGGGAATTTGTCCCTGGCATGGCAATGAAATCTACATGAAAACAGCACAATTCATGGTTGTGGGGTGAAAATAAGTAACTGGTATGTGGAAGAGTTTCTTCATGATTTTCATGGAAGCTTCATATTCTCATTGCACATCAAGGGCAGATGTTTTTCTGCAACAGTTTTGATGTCAAAACTGTCCAAGGTAAACTTCTGTGTCAGATGCGATATGAGAACTTTCAGGCTGGGCAGCTCTTCATGTACACTGTATCATCAGCATAAAAGCATGGCCCTTGCTCATTACCAATCAAGATATTCTGACATTGCAACTTTTTTTTTTTTTTTTTTTTTTAAATAGTCTTCTCTGCAAGCCCTTGAGAAGCTAGGGTCAAATAGAATCATGACTTACAGTGTTCATGAAGCTGCATCTACTGGAGCAGTACACATACCTGGTATGAGCTTGAGCCACTGTGTGAGAATTATGCAGAAAGCCTTTGCAAAGCTGCAGTGTGCGCATGTGAAACAGATACGTTTAAGATTTGATGCTTTGGCTACTCAATCTTCATAATCCAAAGCTCAGTTCACCCTACATTCTGAAGGAATCATGTACATAGAGTGACGTACTTTAGCAAGAAGTTGGATCCCTGTTTATCATAGAGAACAGCAATCAAGAGATTGAATATCCATTACTTCTGAAGTTTTCCATACACACATTTATCTTTTATGAGGAAGTTTACGTATTCAGCATGAATTAAGAGGAATAATTTTCATATGAATTACCAATAGAGTGCATTGTACTCAGAACTCTTTTGTATGGGATGACACATGTATCACCGTAACTTCATCCACTCCAGAATACCAATGACTACGATTCGTGCAGTCTTCTGCTTGGTATGGGCTGCTTCCTCGTGTGGTTTGGGGTGCTGCGCTACCTGGGATTCTTCAACAAGTACAATGTAAGTATCATTTGATTTTTAGACAAGAACAGCCGAGTGATTTCAAGGAAAGAGTTAGTTCAGGTGTTAGCACTGACTACATGCAAACAGTAGCACAGGTGATAATCAGGATTTGAAATCAGGTGGTATGAGCAGGTTGACCACAAAATTGCAACATGTGTGTTCTTTACATATGGTAGTCTCTTCGTTAATTAAAAAAAAAAGAAAATGAAAAAAGGTTTGCAAGAAAGTCCTGTATTACATAAAAGAATAGAATTACAGTTTACAATTTCAAAAATTTTTTTTTTAACATTGAAATATTACAATCTTAGCAATACAATACAAAGATCAGAATAGGTTGAAATAGAAGGAAAAAGTATAGAATTGAATATAGTATTAAATATTATGAGATCAAGCACGACCTGATATTGTTAATCTGGATCTACTTCAATGTAATAAATAAAAAAAAAATCAGGTTTACAGTTTTATGATGATTTTCCTGCTGTGCCATTGTTTGAAGACAGGGTAATAGACCTATATGGAATATACCAGTCAGTTTGTATGGCAGTGGTTTACCGATTCCCTTCTTGCACAATGTAAGCCTATGTCAAAACATTCACATGTAAGCCTATGTCAATACAGTTTTTCTCCCCCAAATGAACCCAATAACACTTGAGACTTGGTCATATAAACCTGAGAAAGAAATGTGTAACCGTGGCGTCCTTTGCTGAAAGGTTTAGAAATTAGTTTCAGTTGATCCCTGATTCCACTTCAGTTGTCTTTAATAAGTGAAACATTTGTTGTTGTCTTACCTTATATATTGTTTTACCTTGTCTAGTTTTACAAATGCCATGTGCGGTCATCATTTTTTTTTTTTTTTTTTTTTTTTTAAACAGTGTAATTCCAGTGTGATCTAGTAAACTTTGTGATGGTGTTAGTTTTTAGAAGCTAAAGGTTCAAAGATCTGAGGATTTAGAAGAGAAAGAACAAAATTTGGGGACAAACACTAGGAAACTGACAGAAACTCATTCTTATTACAAAGGAGTTTACATACCTGTAGAGTGTACTGTATAGAAGAGTTCTGCTTTTCAGTGTATTTACAGGGATTTTCATGTACGTCTCTTAATTTCCCTTGATATAAAGGTTGCAAAGTTCTGTTTAATGGTAAGGCAGTATTGTTTGTGGATTTGTTGCAGTAGTTTTCATTTCTGAGCAAAATGTGACGAGCTCGGTTTGCTACAGTTCAAGCTTTATGTTGTTTCTTGCTCATGCCCCTTTACAAATAAATCAGAGAGAGTGTGATAAGTGCAAGCCGTGGCTTTGTTCTCATTGCTTGATTTCTTATGTAGTTGCCTTTTCCTAATCAGAGTTGAAAACTTTGAACTGTAATAATTTCAGCTTGCACACCCAGTGAATTTGATTTTTACATCTGGCAGATCTTGATAGTGACGTTGAAAAATGCCATGCCGAATGTCGTCCGCTTCCTGATCTGTGCTGGCATCATCTACAGTGCCTACGCCTTCTTTGGATGGATTGTACTGGGACCATACCATCCCAAGGTAATGGACGTTGATGCATGCATGTACCATAGACATTTGGGTGAAGACCCCTCTTCAGTTGTCATGCTTATTGTAAAGATGTAATGTAAAATAAAAATGTAATCTTTTCTCCAGGAGAGCCAGGTTACATATTACTTGTTGTTGTTGTTTTTACAGAACGCTGAAAATGCTGCCAAATGGTTGCAAACCATGGCAACCATTTGAAGTCTTTTGAAATATTCTAATGATAAATGTCATTTTGTTTGTTTTTTTAAGCTGTACGTGTATTTACATCTTTATGCATGTGGTTGTCTATTATCATCATACAACATAGTCAAGGGGAAAGAAAATATAGTTTATGTTGGAATCAAAATGGAGTAAAAAAAAGATGATGCTAGGGAAATAGTGATTGTAACACCAAGTGGTTGCTGGAAGACATGATTTACTGATTATACCATCTTGGACTGTGTGGTGAAACACCCTCTGTGCTTGTGTAATGAAGTAATGGTCAAAATTTACAGCTCACTCTGTATAGTCCTGCAAAATACCATTAACTTTTGTGTGATGAAAGCACAATACTATGAGATAGATCAGTGCCATCGATGGTGCCCATGCAGCTAGTGTGAGGTAACAAAGTTGCAGAAATATCATATGTGACTGTGCATCACAAAACCAACAAAAAGTCGCACACACTGATTTTGTGTGAGGACTTAAAGGGACTGTACAGTACTGGCTGAGGTAGGGATTCATGTTTTGAACATTCCTAAGTGAGATAATGAAAAGCCTCTTATGAAATATGAAAGAGCATGTAATTTTAAGATAAGAAGGATTCAACGTTTATTTGATGAAAAGTAGTTTTTAAATGGCCAAGATATCCAAAAAAGTGCTAATGATAAAAGGCGACATGCCACAACTTTATTAGGATCTCTTTGTTTCACCTTGTCTTTAGATATCTCAGCCATTTCAAAACCGATTTTCATCGAATAAACTTTTCATACCCCTTAGAACTGCATTCCCCCTTACATCTCATAGAGTGGTTTCTGAATATCTTGCAAAATGTTAAAAGCTAAATCTACACCTCGACCAGAACTGTACACACCCTTTAAAATAGGTAAAATGGGTCAGCCCAGCCATTCTTGAGTTTTTCATATTTTATGAAAGAGTAGGTCTTCTTCTACATTATACTGAAGGTTGGGATATAAAACAAACAGGAACTTGTTTTTCAGCAGTTTTTCTTGAGCACTTTTTGGTGGAAAAGTGTGATTAGGTGTCTCTCACCTCTCATAGAGTCCTTTTTCGTTTCTGAAAATAAAACCCTGTCCATACTCTTCACTTTCAACTCCAATAACTTTAGAAAGAATGATGTTACTGCATTGAAAGTTGCCATTAATCATCTACAGAATGTGTTGATAAAGCATGCTCAATTTCAGCTTAATCTGATAATCCCTTCATTTGTGTTGCTCTGGTGGTTAACAACATGTTAACACTTGGAACAACTTGTTCCATTTATCGCACAGCTAGCATGGCTTGAAGATTAAGCACTTGAATAGACCCTTTACTTCAGAGCCTGTTTTCTCAGTTCGCACTTTCCGGAGTGTGTACTTTCTTTACACTATTATTATAGGTTAGGAGAGTCCTTTTGAATTGAGTTATACATCATTTTAAAGCTTAAAGTGTGCTCTTTCACAATATGCTCTTAACTAAAAATCAATGTCTGGCGACTTTTTGTTGGTTTTGTGATGCAGGGTCACATTTAGTAGCTTAGCAGGAATGCAGAGAGTATTGAGAAAATACTGATTACTATCTCTGCCATGGTGGTTATTCTTTATTTTTATTTTTTTGTTATTTACAGCATGGTTTGTCTATTTGCAGAAGAATTCAAAAAGATGTGAACAGATTTGGATGAAACTTACAGAAAAAGTTGATGACACAAGGAACAGGTGACTAAAGTTTGGTAGTGGTTTAGGCCACTGTGGATCTAGGAATTGTTTTGAATTGTTTGGTGGATTCTCATTATTAGCAAATTTGGCCAAAAAAAAAAGGGGGATTCAAGTTGTATATTTGAGGTGTGCATTATACACACTGAACATATGCTTGGGGCACAGCAAGAAGCTAAATGTAGAGACCCTAGAAAGGTAATAGGGAGATTTTCAGAGGGGTAGAAATTATCTGCTTTGTAAAGGTCTGTGCTGTCTAAGTGCTTTCCTACTTCGATTTGATTTCACTTTGAATCTTCCCTCAGTTCCGCACTCTGGAAATCTCCATAGAATGCATGTTTTCGTTGATCAATGGAGACGACATGTACGCCACATTCCGGGAGATGTCGGATCGCAATCAGGTCATCTACATTTTCAGTCGCATCTACCTCTACTCGTTCATCAGCCTCTTCATCTATGTGGTGCTCAGTCTCATAATTGCTGTCATCATGGACACCTATGAGACAATGAAGGTAAACTAGCCTACAAACAAGTCAATTCTTCTCTTTCTTATCCATTTTTCCTCCCTCAACACAATTTGATTAGACTTCCAGACTTTTATTTCACATTGCAAATATGTGCCGTATGATACCAAGTGATTTTGTCTCTTTCTTTTTTATGTTATTTTGTTTTGTTTGATTTCAGGAGTACCAGAGGACAGGCTTTGTTGAGGGCAGGCTGCAAAATTTCATGGCGGAGACTTGCGATGAGGCTATCCCGGGTCGGGGGTCCTTCCACACACAATCCAGCATGTTTGAGAGGTGGCAGCTTCGACATAGGCTCCAGGGTGCCCTCTGCTGTTGTAGGTGAGTGGATGCATGAGAAGTTGGTCCTATGAGTGGATTGAAAGAACAATGGTGAAGTGGCTAAGACATTAAACTCTTAAACATGAGGTTCAGAATTCAAAACCTGTCTGGTTCGAACATCCATACCATAGACAAGGTGATTGAATCCTCATTGTTTTCATCATCATTAGTGGTAGTAGTAGTGGTGGTTGTGGTAGTAATAGTAGTAGTACGTAGCAGTGAATATGGCATGGACCATAAAACAAGTAACTGGAGCAGTGTTCGAGGGTCTAGAGCTATTTTGAATGTAGAGAGACTTGTAGAATGTTTGATTTCTTGCCTCTCATCCTAAAGCCCCTGTAAGGAGATAATGAATGTTGTGCATGTTTTCTATGTTTTTGTTAACAAAATTTACTTCTGTAAGTTATGTGCTCAGAAGAAAAGATCATTCATATCGTGATATGAATAAGACAAGTCTTTAGAAGTGCATCATGGTTCTCACCTTCAGTTCATTGGTAGAAAGCCTTGATCCATATACACAGTATGATTTGATGTGTGTGCTCTAACCATGGTGCCACTCGGTAGAACTCACAAACTCACAGTTTTAGTGGATTTGTGCTTTTAAGACAGTGTGTTTGACTGTAGGCTTATGTCGATGTCCAGCGTATTAAAAATCTGCAATTACTTTTCTCTGTATTTTTTTTTTCTCTCTCTCTCTGGTTTCATTTTCTCAGACGAAGATCGTGGTACGATGAGGATGACGCCTTGATCACATGATGTTCATGGAGCTCTTTGGTCCTGCTTACTATTCAAAATACAAGGATGAGTGCTGACAGGAGCTGACATTTACAGATTGCCTACGTCTGGATTTAGCAAGTACATGGCACAGTAATTATAACATCCAAGACTTTTTAGCACAATGCGTCATCTACTCAGTCTAACTTAATATGGAAAATTATCTTATTGATATCAGTGCTGAAAAGCATGTTGGGATTATTGTATGTGAGGAAAAAAATCATCCAAATGCTGAAGTTACGGTACTCTGAATGAACTTGGTGGAACAAAAGATGTCAAAATTTTCTAAAGATTCATGTGAGATTAGGCTATTTTGTGACCAGGTGAATGTCAGTCACTTAAAGGACAAGTTCACCTTCATAAACATAAGGATTGAGAAAATGCAACAATATTAGTAGAACACATCAGTGAAAGTTTGAGGAAAATTGGACAATCGATGCAAAAGTTATGAATTTTTAAAATTTTTGAGTTGGAACCGCTGGATGAGGAGACTACTACAGCTTGTGAGTCATATGCGTACAACAGTATAAAGAAAATATAAAAGAAAATTCAACATATTTTCACTTTTGTCGCATAATAAAAGAGCAATTGACTTGCCTCTTTCTAAAGGCAGGGGGAATAATATTACCCATAACATTTATCGGTAACGAGTCAGGGGAATGTGTACTTTTTTCAAAAGATGGAATTTTGTGAAATTCTCTTTATATTTTCCTTATATTGTTGTACGCATGTGACATCTAAGTTATTCATACACTGCAGTAGTCTTCTCATCCAGCGGGTACCGCACAAAAACTTCAAAAATTCATAACTTTTGAACGGATTGTCTGATTTTCCTCAAACTTTCAATGATGTGTTCTACTAATATTGCTACATTCTCTCAATCCTTATGTTTATGAAGGTGAACTTGTCCTTTAAAAGTGCAATGCGGCACCATGTGGAAGTTGCCTCTAAGAAATATGCAACTAATCAAACAGAATACTGTAAATTTTTCACCAAAGTTGGAGCCCCAGATTAGAAAGCTTTAAAATTTTGACCTTTGAGGTATTACATGAAATAGGGATATTAGTGGTTATAATGTGATTATTCTAATGAGATGTGATGATGGTCTCATGACCTCAAGGTCATCATTTGACCTACACGCAAGTCACAAGGAATATCCTCGTCATGACCTGCACTAAAGAATTATTAGTCATATGACCAAGAGAAGGAGATATCCTAGTCATGTGACCAAGGAAACAAGCTATCAAAGTCATATGACCAAGACTGAATGAAATGTCCATGTTGTACTCTGAGGTCTACTTTTATTTTCTTCCATGTTAAGTCAGCATTCACAATACAGTAGGCCCAGTGCTGGTGTCATTAACAATCTAGGCTCCGAGGAACTTTATTTTTAATGAAAACACATAACAAGTGTATTGATTAGTGAAAATGCAAACAAAATGGAAGGCCTAGGCATATTTCCGCAAATCAATATTTTCCCATACCTGAACACAATCCCTAGACTTGTTTGGCTGTGCAATTTGTCTGACTTAATATTTTCTGTTAAGAAACTCTTAATCAGCTCTTAGGAGAGAAGAAAGTGAAATCTTTTATACAAATTCAAAAAGAGATTAACAGTTGCATTTTGCTAGTATAAATATAGTTGTATTATGCTGGTGATCAAGTGTCCCCCCTTATGTCCTTCATTTCTGCACCCAGTAAGGTAATTGATGGACCTATAAAGAGTGCATCCAATTCTAATATGAACGTATTTTAGTATTTCAATCTCTGTGATATGCCTTCAAAATTCTGAGCTATTGAGTAAGAAGCTGTATGTGACTGTGTAATGTTTTGTTGTGTGAAAACATAATTGATTTCTATCAGAACTATATGTAATTTTTAGTGAAGATATATGCCCCAATTTTCTCTACTTTTCACTCATCTTTCTTCTTTCAAGGCCAGCAGTCCTTGTAAAGATTTATAGGACATAGTTTTACTCAAATCTCTAGATCGTAATTTTCTTCTGAGAGAGGTGTCTTATGTGGATGATTGTTAGGACGGACTGATTTTGCTACAACACGCATTTCCCACAGACACTTGCCCAATCTTGTCCTCAATGGGTTAAGTATACAATGTTTCTTATAAGGTTGTACAAGGTATTACAGTGTATCTTAAGTACATCATATGAAGGGTGTGTGTTTGTGTGTGCAGGTGTCATAATGTAATTGCATAAAGGAAACAATGTGCTTAGGGATTCATTGATGAAGAAAACAACACACACTAACCTATGACCTTTGTGTAAGACTTATAGTGAACAGAGTTCATGGTTGTACGTCCACTGCTTCTTTTGTTTGGACCATCCGGCATGGTCAGAAGTGGACTGGTCATTTACATTGTGATACTCAAGATAACCAGAATTTCTCTTTTCCTGTATACCTGTTATTATATGTCAGTTTGCTTCATTATTGTTATAATCATTATTATTATTATGTTGAGATGATGTAGCAGCACACTTGACAATCAAACAATGTCAAAATTGATGCATTGCTATAGTGCGTTCTATATCTGGTTTTGTACAGATTGAGGTCAAAGTAATGCAGTTACTGCTGTTTTAATAGAAGGGACCTATGAAATCAAGAACCCAACTACAACAGGACAGTAACATGGGAATTTTTTTCCAATGTACAAATGGGAAGGGACATTGGTGTAGCAAAACACAATTTTCATGAGATTTTTCTACATACTGCAGGCTTTGTATTTTGGAGGTAGGAAATTCACTAGATATCCACTGAAGATGTAGCCGTGGGTATTAGATAACCTTGTAGCAGTCCCGGAAACTAAGTATGTGAAGGAGAGGCTTTGGTATTTAGCAATGTCTTTGATGTAATACTGGACAACTCATGTAACAAAAGCTTTCCTCGCACAGTCTATCCCCTCGATAAGATATGGTGTACATCCCATTTGTGTCAGTTAGCCCCCTGTAGGACCTAAAAGTTATTTAACCAAGCTCGACAACAGTGGTGCCAAAACTTGTCTCGAGTGAATGCATATGGGCACAGATGTAGTCTGAGGTTGTTGGTGTTACGTGAATGCGTTGTGGTAAAATACTGATGCGAAGTCACATGTGTACAATCTCATACCTGTCAACTGTTCAGTTTTAATCTGAATATTCAGATTTTTCACTGAAAGAAAATGCATTGATTTCAGTGTGTTCTGATTTTTTGGAAATATCTGTAATAATAAAGCATATGAAATTTTTGAAAGTTAAGATTTTTGAATAATTTTTCTTTGTTTGTTTGCTCAGATTTATTAAGTCTCAAGGTTGGCAGGAATGCAATCCGGATGACTTAATTTCTGATAACTTTTACTTGAAACATTTGTTTCAACCGGAATAAAAGTCGTACTCCCTTCCCAGTCAACATTTTCTTTCGTTGTTTGCAGCTCATTTCTTTTGCAGGCACATTGTAAAAATGCACCTGCTTATGTACCATTTTACTCTGTATTTCTCTTTGTGGTAAAGTTTGTGAAAGAAAAGGATCAAAGATATGTATGGAATGCAAATAAATAATGCCTGTGGCTTGCCTGGTATAGTAGAGAGCTTAGGGGAAATTTTTGCCACACTGATATGCTCCTTTAAGACGGGTGAATGAACATTGTTTTGCTATGCAATTCAGTATATAGATCTGGATTTTGAGTGAACATGTGCACGGAATAATGAGGTTTTCAATGTGCTACTTAGCTGTTAGTTGCAGTGTGTTGTAATTTGATGCAGAGACAGCTATACAGGCAGGAAGATGGTGTTTATTTTCTTATTGAACAAATAATCCTATTTTTGGTAAAGAATTTTCACATATGAAACAACGAAACTTAGTACTAGTGAAGTGAATGAGATGAGTGAATGGATGTCATAAATTCCAGATGGACAAGTTTTTGTTTAGTCCATTTTTGCATCAGAATTTAATGGTAAAGAGTCCATTCTCAAATCTCCTAGGATCAATGTCTAAAAGTTTTACAGCTACTTTCTCTTTGTTTTGGTTGTACAACATAGTGTACCATGAGGAAGTCTGGATGAATTGTGACTAGGTATTTTGGAGATGAGCTTTCTAGTACTTGTACTCTGAGATTTACTATTTGATTTTAGATCCAGGTGTGTAAATGGGTACCTGGCAGTGCTACAGTAATTATGATCGTAACAGGGCCTTCTCAAAGAGTGTTGATAACACTGAATACTCTATTCTGGGAAAATATTCAAATGTATTTTTACATCATAGGAAATATGTTTATGAATTTATGTATTTGCACGATTTTGTATATGTGTCAAAAGGTGTTTATTGAAAGTTCAGATTTTCACATTTACGTCTCCAAAATGTTGCATGACTCAAGACAGCGTCCTAACTCTGAAGAACATTTATATAACAAACTGTGATTGTAAGAAAGCCATTTCAGTGGTTCCATGGGGTTTGCTGTGCCCCGAGTCTACTGTACCCCCTTCACAGAATGCACAAGTGGCTGCAAGAAGCAGCGAAATATAGGTATGTAATATATAAAGACCAAATATATTATTTGTATCTGTTTGTGTGCACTTGTCTTCCTCTTTTTTTTTTTTTATGTAACCAAAACTCAGAAATGAGACAGTTCCTGTTATATTCAGTGTCATGAGGAAATCAAGTCATGACGTATGTGAATACAAGAATATGCATGAGCAACAGCTCACTTGAATGCTGAATTAGGCTCACATGATTTATTATGCATGTCTGTCATTGTAGTTCAAAGAAATGACATCACAGTGAATTTCATGACATGCATGTACAATTGTACTTGCCATTCATGTATTTTGTATGTTACTAGTTACAAGTGTAGTATAATGAACATGGTTAACTCAGTACTGTTAATATCAGGGAGGTGATAAGCCACCTCTCAGGTAATATCTGCTTTAATAGATTGTGTACTTTGCTGTTTGAGAATGAAAAGAGTCGTTGCCACAAGGTTGCATGCCCTCCACACACACACACACTCAGGTGGTCATCGGGTACAGCATGCATGTTCCCGTAAAGGGATATATCTTAAGGGCTCAATTCAGGGTTATATCCCTTAGATATAGGGTGCATGTGTGCACCACTTTACGCAACAGATGATCATGAACTATTTTGGAATTAATTTTGAAAGAGTGCCATCTCATTCAGAGGTGTGTTATTTGGCCCACAAGATTGTGCTATGTTAATTCTCCAGTACAATTTCTTCCTGAGAAGCACATCTTAATAAATGTCAAATACTTGTACAATTTTTTATGAATAAAATATATGAAGGTTGTAGCCCTCAGTGGTTGACATATTTCTGACAATGCTTTCTAATAATGCTAAAATTCATTTCAAAAAGAAAAAATGTCAGAAAATTAACATCATGACATTACAATCGCAGTAAAAATGTAATTACCTTACAAATTTGACCTAGCATGAGTATGCGATATTGAGTTACAAGAAATAATATTTGTAAAAAGAATTTAAGTATGTATCAGGTTTTCTGTATTTGTATTTGTATTTATTTGATGGATGGCCGAATGAAGTGAATGTCGGGCGCTTTTATACCACGACAGTCAACGTAGTATGCTACAATAATGCAGTTCATGATTGTAGCCTTGTATTTGTTTATTAATGGGGGTGCTGTGGCATAGTGGATAAGACTTCCAACTCCCAAGTGGAGGACTCGAGTTTGATTCCCGCTCAGTGCTTGCGTCTTTAGACAAGATGTTTTTACCCACCACTTCCCTCTTGACCCAGGTGTATAAATGGGTACCTGGCAACGCTAGGGAATAATAATGACAGGCCCCTCTGGTAGAGCAGTGGTTACACTGATGAGGGTACCCTAGACAAAGAAGACATTATTTTCTTTTCTTTTTTTAAATATCATATTTCTGCTTTTTATTTAAAGAAACAGACATGAAAACCCTGATATTCGTTGATGCATTCTGTCAAAGCAGTAATATGGTTCCCACTGGGGGCTGCTATCAAACGTGTAATATATCACATCTCCTCGATTGCCTTTGATGTTATGTCTTTGTTTTGTACTCAGTATATCTCTTAAATTCTCCACTTTGTTCTAGCCTTCCTAATCGTATTTCACATTCTTTTTATCTTAATGTGACAGATTGTACTTATCTTTTATTGTGGTTAAGTATTCCATGTCTTAAGTAAAGAACCTGTGCAAATTCTATTTTGAAGTTTGTTTGTTTGTTTGTTTGTTTGTTGGTACTTAAGAAAAAATGTTACACTTTATTTCAGGATCAGGACAGAATGTGTGTTTCTCACTTGTTTGTATTTCAATGTACATGTAATAATACAGTAACACCAGAATGTACATCATAATTATGATAAGAGACGCACTGGGTTGCGTGTTAGACCTCCAAATTCAGTCCTGCACTGTGATGCTTTCCGTATTGTGTAAGTTGGTTGGAAGTTTGTGGTTTTTATATCTACCAGTGAATCCATAACACACTTGTACAAAATGATGCAATACAGGGGGACTCCCCGTTACAACAAAGTCCTTGAGACCGGCAATTTTCTTTCATTATATCGAAATTTTGCTATAGCCGCACAGTGAAGTATATATAGGGATATATAGAGGATAATTCTGGGATCTGAATTTTTACTACGTTGTAACGAAAATTTCGCTATAACCATGTTCATTAGAACGGGAGTACACTGTATTTGTAATGAAGTCATTTTAAATGCAGGCAGAGACAAGAGCAATAATTACATGGAGATTGATTTAACTTGAACAATTAAAGTGAGCCGGTTGAGACTCTTGTTCGCAGGGTATCTTTTCATATCAAATATGCTATCACGGTGACCTATATAAACGGCTGTCTTGTTTAAGTTCCATGGCACATACAGGTCAAACACTATAATCATACAGGTCAAACACATAATCATACCGTCTGCCAACATCACTATGGAAAGACGTCAACAACATTCAACATACTGTATCCAGCTGTTATACAACACATAGACCCCAATTTTCCCAAAGCACTGAGTTTACTACTTACAGGACATTTTACACTAACATTTCACATTAAACAACTCACAGTGAATGAGGAGCCCCACGCCTTTTTCAATGTGGTAGGAAACAAAACAAAACAAAACAAAACAAAACAGTGAAAGCTTCATGAAAATCAAGCCATCAAAGACTTATTACGTGACATGTTTGCACAAAGCGCATAGGTTAAAATAAATTTTGCTATTTAAATGAGATGACGTCATGCCCTTGCAGCTCTCTTTTTACTGTGACATAAAATTCTGTTGGGTTTCTTCTTGTCTTTCTCCCCGTCGTTGATCCAGCCACGAGATCTCCAAAATACATTTTCATCATCTCAAAATAATTGCAATTAGGCCAATACTCTGTATGAGTTGATGCTTCGGATTACACTTATTCTCTAATTTGACTTCGCTTTCAGAAAATTCCAAATTTCTGTAGTGATGTGTAAACCGAGGAGAGACTTGTGAAGTGATTACATAACCTCAGCTGACTGTAAGTTATAGCTGCATTGTACAGAGAAAGGACTAAGAACAATGATTCAGTATTGCACATCCCATAATTCTCTTTAAATTTGTGTGTCGGCGTGCGTGTGTGTGTGTGTGTGTAGGTGTGTGTGTGTGTGTGCATGTGTGTGGTGTCTGTGAATCTTTTAGAGTAGTGCATACTTAAGCGAGTTGCATTTAGTGTTGTAGGCTGGATTGAAAAAAAAAATGATTATGACGATAGTAATGATTATAAGATGATACTGATTATATTCAAATAATACATACATTTTGAATTGATATTCACATGTAAAGAATGGTCAGCGTATAGCCTCTTTAGTGTTTATAATGGGGAAAGGAGAACTTTGTAGGAGACAATGAAAATTGCAATTTGCATTGAAAATGGTTATTATCAATCGAGATGTGCTTTCTAGCAAAATGAAATGCACCTGTAAAAAACTAAAATGGGTTAAAAACTCTTGATCAATGCTTGTGACTGAGATTACCATCTACACATCCATATAAAGCATGCTCCATTGTCTCGCGGTAGAAACGTGATTTCGCGAAGGAGAAAATAGTAATCATTATACACGAAAAGGTAACTAACTTGACGGAAACTTCATGATATTATTTTTGCATTTAAAAATATCGGGGCAATGTTTCCCATAGGTCCCACATTGGCAAATAATTGTCAAGAAACTGTAAAATGCAGGAAAGTTTCTACGGTGTATATCTTTTGTATTTTGTATATCAAAAACAACTATGTCATTTTAGTGTTAGGGATTCTCCTGCTCAAACTCTTATAAATTCCTCTCTATTCCCTGAGAAAGCTTATTGAGTCTTAAATGAGATGCGTTTCAAAATAACTCATCCTAACATACCCCAGCTTTATATTGGTCCGTACCAAGCTGTTGTTGCTAACTGTATCCGAACAGAGTTCGGATGATACTCGGGATTTGGCCTCGCCGCGCTGCCGCCACCGCGTCCGCCGCAGAGATCTTCTTGTGAGCGCTCTACCGGTTGCAGTTCTCTTTGGATCAACTTCAAATTTGGCATGAAGATGTTTTATGGTAAAACGAAGCAGCCGAACTTTTTCGATGGTGGCGCCCTCGCATGTTTCGCCTTTACACAAAAAGATAACATTTCAAGGCATGCTTGTGTGCGCAATGCCGGCCGTGATTTTTGACCATTTTTTTTTCCAAATTCGATATGTACATGTTTCATAGTCATATCTAGACACCTATGCCTATTGGTACTGCTGTCCCCACTGTTCCATCTTTTACAGGGTCAAAGGTCACCCCCGCGATCAGGTCAGATTTTGCAAAAAAAAAAAAAAAATGCTTTGGGCATGCAATAACTTGATTGTATACTCAAAGGATTTTATTCGGGCTTGCTAAGGAGGGTGTATGGGTAGTCATTTTAAATGTAGGACACAGCAGTTTGTGATGACCTCAGTGTTCAGACTTGCATGCCATGTCACATTTCTTGTATGCGCTCTATCAGCCACATTTCTTGTCGGATTTTATGTCAAACTTGCTATTATGGAGGTCTATGGGGGTTATTCTGCCAGGGTAACAAAGGTTTTCATTGACAGCGGCCTCATTTTTCCTACAATATATAATAAAGGATGCATGTCTTATTTCTTGTTAATAAGGCCTATACCAGCCTCATTTCTCGTCAGATTTCATTGTATCCCGCGATTATATTGTCATATTTACCAACATTTTGACCTGAAAAGTCATCTTAATGGGGTATACGGCGGACGGGCTTGGGGGATACAGTCATGTGCTCGAACGGGTCCCCGGTCGAGTGCTCTAGTTTGGACATGAATGTTTCCCCGAAATACATAATGCTTTTTATATAGTTCAATTGTATCTGTGGCACGAAAGTGTGATGGAGCTGTGATGGTGGCACATCTAAACCTTCAAACTTTTGAGCGGATTGTTTGATTTTTCTGATGCCGGTTCTCTTTACAGTCATGGATTCATTCGTACATGTATATAGCGGCAATCCCCCCTTAAAGATGGAGAAACTATACAATCTAATAGTAGAGTGCTAAAATCAATTCCACTTAAATCAAACGATTCCATTCTCAGACATTCCTTTAGTACGTTATTCAAATAATCTTTTCCATCCTTTCGCATGCCCGCGAATAGATGTGGGGTTCGCAGGAGTAAAAGGAAGTATCCAAATTGATAAACAATAAAGGATCAAAGGTCTCCTTGGATCGCAACAAATAGTTTCGACCAATCACAGATAGCCCTGATAACTGTGATAATCCGCATGGTTGCAAACAGAGGGGCAAAAATCTGCCATTAACCCAACCGGTGACGAGAACCCTCTGCGTTTTCGTTGATCTGTTAATCTATAACTGATTTAACCGTGCATGGGTTGGGTCATCGCTGAACTTTGAACGTGTGCAGAACACTCAATATACAAAAACTGTGATTACGCTGCAGTACTTAATATACAAACCATTCAGGGTATCATTTCCAGAATATATTTTTATGTTGAATGCATGTAGTATTGTTTTCCTCACTTGGTTCGCAACCCACATCAATCATGGCGTCATATTTATGTAATCTATATTCGACAACCTTCCTGTGCTTAGCCACCTGCTGCGCGCTTATTTCCGCGCAAACTCGAACCTGGAATGTGACGGACCTCGGCTGGTTCCGTATCCGTAATCCTGCTTTCACGGCTATCGAGCCGCGGCCGGGCGGTCAAGGCGGCTACGACCTGAGCATCAGCACATTTTCTGCTGTCCCTGAGACGCTGGATTCGAACTTCATAGTAAGGGACATTGGGCGGCAGCTCCAGGAGAAAGACATAAGAAACTTTGATGTGGAAGAACTACCCGGGCGTGTCCTTTGGCCGAACGAAATAAACCTAGTCCCGGGTGAGTAAAAATAGATAGATAGATAGATAGATAGATACATTGTAGATAGATAGATAGATGATAGATAGATAAATAATATGGTTTTTCCTCCAATCGGCAAAGATCAAAGTTCCCAACTTATATCAATGCCATTGTGAGGTCAATATGCTGAGTGACTTTGCGAAGTACTTTGTTTGCTTTAGTAATACTATGCCCTTGGAGTCACTTTGAAGGTCATTATTCTGTTTGCAAAAATAGTTTTTCCCCGGGAATATATAGTATGCATATACAATGTATACTAATATTTTGTTTCCAAATAACAATATTGCTGAAGCATCTCCTCAATTAATTGAACATCGAAATAGGATGATAAGTTCCTGGAAACCTCGACGGACCAAGAATTATTGAATAATGATTGATAATGAAAAATGTCGAATCAATACCATGCATTGCAGTCCCTGACACGTTGTGTATATTACATGACAACTTTCGGATTTCTCACAGACCCACAATGCACAAGAAATGAGTCTTAAAGAGGAATTCCGTACCAGCTAAACGTTAGTCTGAAAATGAAGATTAAAACCGCAACGACTGAAATTTTATCAAAATCGGATTAAAAGTCAAGTACATGAATGTTTAAAGATTCGTTAATTCCTTTTTTTAGCAGATCTCAAACAGTTGATGTGAATATGGATAAGTGTACTAATGTCACCAACTTACCATTCCTCAATGATTGCGTAAAAAAGTCAATTCTGCGATAAAAGGGTAACATAACTCATTTACACGGTAAAATAATGATCAATAAGATACATTAGGATTTAGACTGGTAAAGGATTAAGTTTGAAAAAAATAATGTGGGTCAAGATTACATGAACAAGCTATATGGCAAAATTATTTGAGGCGATGACAATCATGATCAACTCACTACATGCATATACTGTTCGAAAAGAGTTAAGTTTCCTACGCTGTATTTGAATTTTAACCGCTGCGCATTTCACTTTTCTTTTCACTTTCGACTTGTCCGAAACTGTCCTTCATAGACACCAAACAAACGTTACTCTGTGTTGGTTATAATATATTCTTCATTGGTAGCACGATGGTACAGTGGAAATTTAATCTGAACTTAATAGGAGGAGTCCTCGGCGCAAATCCTACTCAAAGTTAACATCATTGGAAAACATGCTTTACCCATGATGTCCCTACAGGAGCAAGTTCGGGCACCGGCTGGGGTCAAGGCACGACCCTCTTCAGGAGTATAGTGCTAAACAAGCTGGGGGAACGAGACGATTGTTTTCATCTCTATTATTTTACTGCCAAATTGCATTCATTATCATAAATGTTTTGTAATAATCACGTTTTATTCATTTACATGAGTATTGCTATCAGTCTTATCAATAGGTTTGTTTTATTTTGTATTGATTTGCTATACCGATGTCAGAGGATGTCTTCGGCATCTCTGGAATCAGATGGTCGGCGACGGGTTTCCTCCTTCAGTCCAAGCGCCGAGGGAACGTTGTACTCATTGACGATTCTCAAAATGGCGGCGGTGAGCATGCCTGCTGGAGTGTCTCGTGGCAGCATAGTTACCCGTTTGTTGAGATTAAACAGATGTAGGCCATACAGCTAATTCAAATGAAAACCTGTTTTCTGTAATCAACAACCACATGAAAACAAATTTACGGCGTTTTTACTCGTAGACACCATTTACTCTTAGAAACATTTCAGATGTTTGTTAATAGATCCCTATTACTATGCACAATGGCTGTTTTTTAACGATGAGTCAAAGGGTGCATTTCGTATTACAAATAGTCTTGCTATTGCACCACTAATCTGCTCATGAAGTATGATCAGTAATTTTTTTCACATGATCTTGATCGAGCATGCAGGTACACTCTAAATTCGTTGGATTAAAAAGTAATCTAATAGACCATGAGGAGGGACAAATCCAAATAAGATTATTAATTTCAAATCTAATGGATTTACATTTCTAAATCAATTAGACTAAAAATTGTAATCTTATGTAGATTTGTCCCTCCTCATGGTCTTATTAGATTACTTTTTAATCCAACGAATTTTGAGTGTAATTGATAGTCTGTTCACATGGGTGCTGGTTAAATGTAAATACTTGACACCAAAATAAACCCTATACTTTGAATATACAACATACAGTTTGCAAAAGAAAAAAAAAAAGATAGAGGATGTTTTATAGAGAATCCCATTGCATAACATGTTTGTGACATGTCGTAAATGTGTTTAATCTTCGAATTAGTGGCACGATCTGCACTATAGAGTAAACCATACGTACGGCTGTGGTCAGAAATCCGACATTTCTATACCCAGAAAGGCTATCCACAAACATCCAATGTAGGTCTTATACATATCTCTTGATGCTTGATGCTATACCTTAATATTGATGTTCCCTCAAGCCATCCCGATATGTTTGTTAAAAGCATATTTGAAAAGATTCAATCTATATACAACTTTTCAAACTTTTTTGCTTCAATCCATGTCAGGAAATTACTACGACATCACAACATGGAAGTGCGACATCGGGGTGTGGTTCTATCACCGCGTAGCATGGGTCGACGTCAATGGTGACGGAAGGAAAGACGCGATCACGGGCAGGGCCAGATTTGACTTTACTTGTGAGTCAGATAATTATGTTCTTATTGATCTGGTTTTGATAAGTATCCTCCCAGAGTTAACATGACACGAGTCAATTACAGATTGTGAAACGAGCGTCGGATATTTGAAGCCCACTTTATGTAGCTTCAATCCAATGTCAAGTTATATACAATTCAACTTATTTATGTGCTCCTTGAATGTATGTAGTCACCTGAACTGACACCACCTCTCCCGGGTTCAAAAAGTGACTACAAGGTATTACCTATAAGAATATTAGCACACCATTGATTTACCTTTTCTTTATAGTGGAAAGAAACGCGATGATTGCAATTCTTTCTTCCCTCAGTAGCTGAGTAGATGCCACATGCTGCTTTAAAAAAAAAAAAAAAATCTTGGTAATCATAGAAACCAACGCCACTGTGTTACTAACTTGTCGGTCTTCGTGCAAATGAGCTGACGGTATATAGTAACCGATCAATTATTGCTGATCAATATGATTGTGTCAGTAAATCTAAGCTCAATGAACTAAATGAAGTTTGTCCATGCCATCGCAGACGGTCTACAGAAAGCCGAGATGGTATGGCTTGAACATCCTGAAGATCCTTTCAACGGAGAACCGTGGAATATCCACTACATGTACGACGGACCAGACGCCTTTTTTACCCTCACAAACCTCACAACGCCAGACGGCACATTTGAGGTGAGACCATAATCACAGCTTACTGTGGCATTGAAAATCGGGACTCTACAACTATAAGATGAATATATCAAATTCATCTACACGCATTTTTTCCGTGGACAAGATGTTAACAAACTATATGCCCCTCTCAACCCAGATGTAGAAATTGATTTGTAAAACTGATATGGCTTTGCTTGGTTCTCGATATACTAATGACACGGCCCACTTGTACCACAAATCTTACACTGAAGGGGCCACTGAAAGAAAAGAAAGTATTTTACACCAAGTTTTAGAAATAATGTTTGAAGGAGTGGTGTCTTACTAAAAAGACATGGAACTCTGCAGACAGATCTTAGCTTTCATTTGGATACACGTTATTGGACGAAAGATATGCTGTGAATATCAAGGTGTAAAACAACAAATTCACGTATGTATCACAATACTAGTAGCTAAATCGTTTTCATATAGATTATTCGAACAGAATTACTGGAAGTGAGAAAAGACTGGGCATGGTATTTAAATGGCAGGTTTTTCTCTTTTTAATGATATGGTCTTCTCTACCCAAGGTTTGTAGTCTCTTCAGTGTAGACACTCTTGTTCCAGAGGGTCCTGCCATTATTACCCCAGCATTGTTAGGTACCTATTTATACATCTTGGGCGAGACGGACATGGTGGTTAAAATATCTTGTCCAAGGACGAAAGCTTTGGACTGGATTCGAACTCGGGTCCTCCGATTGAGAGTCAGGAGTCTTATCCACTTCAAAAGGAATTTTGTAAACATTATTTCCAATCATTCTATGTGTCATAACTTATTTTTTACAAATAACTGAGACATTCGTATAGCATGAAAGACATGGGTCTCAGACTTTTCAAACAGGAAACGTTGTTAGACAGTGACTTTACAGGGGTGGATCCAGGAATTCTGTGAAGGGGATGCGCCTTTAATAAAATTAAATGGGGGGGGGGGGGGGGGGAGGCGCACACCCCCATTTTTTAATTCCTTTTGTTTAAAAAATAAAGGAGGGGGCGCCACTGCTTTACCAAAAATTTCCTAATGGACTCTAATTGAACAGTAATATGAAAGGTAATTTATATCCACTTTAAAGCTAGCACTTGTTCCTTTATAATGAATATGGACGCAATGTTCATTGCTCCCCCTCCCCCCCCCCCCCCCCCCGGTAGATCCTTTCTTGTATGAATATGGTCCTGAAAAATCCTGGGTTTTAATAGTCGGGTTCATCCTGATGAAGACCGATTAAGGATGTCCCTAGCGATTGAGTAGGACTACACCGAAAAAAAAAAAAAAGGAAATCCAAGCGGTGTGGTTATGTCTCGTTGTTTTACATGCATTTATTAACAATCTGGCAAGATTTGTAATTACTGTCTTATTTCATTTGCTTTTTTTTAAAGGCAATCATCACTCCGGCGTACTTTACTCAAGTTTTGATCGTGCACTGGATTGAAGGTAAATTTGATTCAAAGAAACTTGGCTATTGCATCCTTAATCAATCGCGTTTAATGATAAAATTAAGAGACCTTTGAGTATTTTAACACGATTGCGACTTTACCCAGCCTAATTGGTGTCGTTCATCAAAACCCAGCTTAGTTTGACGCGATGATTAGCCACATACAATGATTATTAGACAAACTATATCAAGCAGTTTATGTTAGAGAGGATGCAGTAAGCTATGTGAATTTTCTGGTAATGATGGGCAAGCTTTTGCTAAACGTGGAGATGTTGCAAAACAGCGAGTTTGATCGACTTCAAACTGACATGACGTCATCACTTTCAAGGCACGCACAGAATACAATATTATGTTTCCCACTTGTAATAGACCAGTTCGTAATTCCACTGTGCGCATGAGCAGAAAACAAAGGTCATTTCAACCAACAGGCATTTTGGTTTGTCAATTCACCGAGATAAGCATCTTTGATGCGATGATTATTCATGTGATCCTTATATAAATGGTGCTTGCCAGCAAATCCACCTTAGGGTGGGATTTCACGGAGCACGCGAACGATTTGCGAATGATGCGAATGGCAAAATCCAGCATTCGCATTTTAGTCTGCAAAAGATCGCCAAACAAACGTGAGGGTTCGGAAGCGTCGTCAATTGTTCGCGAATGTCGTTTTTACTTCGGCGAGAATTTCAAAAAAGTTTGAAATTTTTTGCGAACCTTTTCCGCACACTTAGTCGGGATTTGCTCGTGAATTGTTCTCGAAAGTGTCTTTAAAGCTTCGTCATAGGCGCAAGACCTTCGCAAGACACGCGCGATATTCGCAAAATGTTAGTGAAACCCCAAACAGACTCCGAAACTTTGGAGAATGTCTCGCGTATGTTACGCGAAATCTGCGAAGTTTTTCCGATCATTTTACGACGTAATCGCAAACTGTTCGCGTACCTTTTGAGACATTCTCGCGAACGTTTACCGCACTTTGGGGGATGTATGGCTTATACGTTATCTACAGATAACAGGGGCGGATCCAGGGAGGACCGCAACCGGCGCACGCCCCCCCCCCTTTATTTTTTGTTGAAACAAAAGAAATAAAAAGAAAAAAAATGGGGGGAGGGGTGCGTGCGCCCCCCTTTAATTTTGTAAACACGCCCCCTCTTTACGGAATTCCTGGATCCGCCCCTGGATAAAAGTCGTAGAATACATCTAAACATCAAAGAATTATTAACAACTATAGTAACAAAAGAAATTAAAAACTAGCAAGGAGAAAGAAAACTTTAATGTTTGATATAATATACAAAAAAAAAATCGCAGAATACACTAAAAACTAATCTCAAGTATGTAAAATTTCATTTGAACTATAGAGATTATGTGTGGGAGGAACTGCTAAGAAATCAAATGCTTTAATAGTGGAGATAGGTTCTAAAAAGGAAAAAAATGTAGGCAAGCACGCGATAGAGAAATGAGAGAAAAAGAAAGGAGAAACAGAACAAAGAAAAAAAATTCAACTGAAGACAGCTTCCACCTCTCCTTGGGTACATTTTCTCCCATGATTATTGAAAATTTTTCGTTGTTCGCATTTCCGTCGCGTGTTCTTCGTGTACGTAACATGTTGTACTTTAGCAATGATAAACACGACATTCGCACATACGTCGTGGAAACTTCGCACAAATTTCGCAAGAATAGTTTTCGGCTTCATTGTCGGAAAACATTCGGAGAAAAACTTTTCCGAATGTTGGATTTTGTCATTCGCGTCCTTCGCAAATCGTTCGCGTGCTCCGTGAAATCCCACCCTTAGGCTGGGACGAAAGATATGCTGTGAATATCAAGGTGTAAAACAACAAATTCACGTATGTATCACAATACTAGTAGCTAAATCGTTTTCATATAGATTATTCGAACAGAATTACTGGAAGTGAGAAAAGACTGGGCATGGTATTTAAATGGCAGGTTTTTCTCTTTTTAATGATATGGTCTTCTCTACCCAAGGTTTGTAGTCTCTTCAGTGTAGACACTCTTGTTCCAGAGGGTCCTGCCATTATTACCCCAGCATTGTTAGGTACCTATTTATACATCTGGGGCGAGACGGACATGGTGGTTAAAATATCTTGTCCAAGGACGAAAGCTTTGGACTGGATTCGAACTCGGGTCCTCCGATTGAGAGTCAGGAGTCTTATCCGCTTCAAAAGGAATTTTGTAAACATTATTTTCAATCATTCTATGTGTCATAACTTATTTTTTACAAATAACTGAGACATTCGTATAGCATGAAAGACATGGGTCTCAGACTTTTCAAACAGGAAACGTTGTTAAACAGTGACTTTACAGGGGCGGATCCAGGAATTCTGTGAAGGGGATGCGCCTTTAATAAAATTAAATGGGGGGGGGGGGGGGAGGCGCACACCCCCATTTTTTAATTCCTTTTGTTTAAAAAATAAAGGAGGGGGCGCCACTGCTTTACCAAAATTTTCCTAATGGACTCTAATTGAACAGTAATATGAAAGGTAATTTATATCCACTTTAAAGCTAGCACTTGTTCCTTTATAATGAATATGGACGCAATGTTCATTGCTCCCCCTGTGCAAATATCAGACTTTCTTAAAACGGTTTCAAACAAAATGGTTTCAAATAGTGCCATTCTCTACCTCATACATATATAAATGAATAATACAGTGTTGTTTTTTTCTTTGTCTGTTTGTTTTGTTTATGTCTCCTTCATAAAATGCCACAGAGCATTCACTATTTTCCTCATTATGTGAAGATGTAATTTTTGAAAGTATATATACATATTGTTTTAATTATGATGTGCATGGTATGCGTTGTCAGAGAGTTTATTATTGATATAAAAAAGGTTGTGGATCACAGGATCAAGGGCTTAATGACAAGTTGAAAAAGTATAATTGTATCTTTTTATATTATTATTCTTAAAAACGGTTGGATTTTTTTTTTATAAGGTTATGTTTTAGCATTTTGGTGTTGGTTATTTGTGAGATTGAATTTTGGTGTAAAATGTGCAATAATATAACACAGAGTGTTGGTTATAGAAACAATAGTATATATTTTTTTTGTGAGATATACATATTGTACGTGAGAGTGTGTGTAATACACTGTAGTGGAATGAGAGTTAGAAGAGAGAGAGAAAGAAAGAGATAGAAAGAGAGAGAGGAGGAGAAAGAGGGGGAGAGATGTGCAATTATCAGGTGCTATTTTCGAATATACAATGCACATATGTAATGCGAATCATTGATTGATTGATTTGATGTAATGCGCTGTGTATAAATTGAATGTATTCTGATATGGGAGTTTATGTATATTACGAAGAAAAGATTGTGAGGATTTTTGTTTTCTTTTTAAATCAAACTGATTATCTTTGTTGTGTAAAATGTGTTGATTTGAGCCTTATGATTATCTGATTATTTTTGTTTATTTGACTATCTTTGATCATTTTTGATAAACTGATTATTTTTGTTGTGTAAAATGTGTTGATTTGAGCCGTATGACAACACAACATCTGTATTAATTAATAAGTATAAATGACCGGTATATATAATTAATATAAACTCATTTTTTTTTTATAATCATTGAGAATAGTAATATATTGTATCTGCAATATCTGATTTTGTTTATTATAGGTTAATCTAATTGTGCAATGGTTCTGATGAATAAGATTGACCCTTTGTTATTTTAATGTGTTTTTTTTTCATCGCAACATTGTATTTTGTGAGTATTTTTAATGTATACATGGCCATTGTTAACAATGTCTGTAATTCAGCCTCCGGGCTGCGAAAGATATTGATTAATAAAACACCATTTCAATTCAATTCAATTCCTTATCCCACCCTTAGGCTGGGATTTCACGGAGCACGCGAACGATTTGCGAAGGACGCGGATTGACAAAATCCAACATTCGGAAAGGTTTTTCTCAGAATGTTTTCCGATAATGTAGTCGAAAAACATTCTTGCGCAATTTGTGCGAAGTTCTCAAGACGTATGTGCGAATGTCGTGTGTATCATTGCTAAAATACAGCATGTTGTTTACGTACACGAAGAACACGCGGCGGAAATGCGAACAATGCAAAATTTCCATTAATCCTGGGAGAAAATGTACCCAAGGAGAGGTGGGAGTTGTCTTGAGTTGAAGTTTTTTGTTCTTTCCTGTATTTTTTCGTTCTTTTCCTCTCATTTTTCTATGGTGTGCGTGCCTAGAGTTTTTTTTTTCCCCTTAGGACCTATCTCCACTCGTAAAGCATTTGATTTTTTTTTTTTGCAGTTTCTCCAACAAAAAATTTCTAGTTTCAAATGTAATTTTGGCCTACTTTAGAATCATTTTAAGCGTATTCTGCGATTTTGTGTGTGAAACATTTCTTTCTCTTTGCTAGTCTTTAATTTCTTTTTTTGACTGCATAGTTGGGAATAATTGTTTGATGTTAAGATGTATGTTATGATTTTGATTTCTAGAAAACGCAGGTCAGACATCCTCCAAACATGCGCTAAATGTTCGTGAGAATGTCTCAAAAGGTGCGCGAACAGTATGCGGTTACGTCGTAAAATGATCGGAAAAACTTCGCAGATTTCGTGAAACATACGCGAGACATTCTTCAAAGCTGCGGTGTCTGTTTGGGGTTTCACGAACATTTTACGAACATCGCGCGTGTCTTGCGTAGGTCTCGCGCATGACGAGGCTTTAAAGACACTTTCGAGAACAAATCACGAGCAAATCACGACCAAGTGTGCGGAAAAGGTTCGCAAAGAATTTTAAACTTTTTTGAAATTCTCGCCGAAGTAAAAACGACATTAGGGAGCTTTAGATTTTAGACGCGCGGACGTTCAAAGGGAAAAAAAAAACATGGTCTGAGCGCGTGCAGTAACTTGGCGTGCCCTACTGCGCACGCTCAGACCATGTTTTTTTCCCTTTGAACGTCCGCGCGTCTAAAATCTAAAGCTCCCTATTCGCGAACAATTATTTGACGACGCTTCCGAACCCTCACGTTCGTTTTGCGATCTTTTGCAGACTAAAATACGAATGCTGGATTTTGCCATTCGCGTTCTTCGCAAATCGTTCGCGTGCTCGGTGAAATCACACCTGGAGGAACTGTATTTCGGAATGGTAAGGAAATGACTGTCATTGCGTTCAATACAAAACAATGAAATGGATGCCCGCTGAAATGTCAACTGATGGAGTATATTGATCACCTGATCTAAACGCAAGTTCATTCTTTGTTTGAACATGAATTCGATAAATTGTTACGTCGGGCAAGCTTATGCATTATGCCGCTTCAAATGAAATCGAGTGAAGTGTCTAACGAACTGAGAAAAAAGGTCGTTTGTACCAATGTGTACATTAGCTAATTACGAACTGGCTTATTGGCATTTGTCTTGCATACTCGTTTCTATGGTCTTTCTCTTTTTAGTGACAAACTTCACCGAAAAAAAAAAACCCAAACATGTTTCCCATATGAGACATTCGCAAATCAGGGCTTCTAGTATTTTTGATATATAGGTATAATAATCATGCACTTTTTTTGAGGGGCACTATGACTAAAATTCTGTGTTTTGGATGTTATTTGTCTATTGAGGAATCAAAAACAAATAGAGCCAAAAATATTCAGCTGAAAGAAAAGGTCGAGAAATTAAATGAGAGACAGTAAGAGACTATGTGGGACATCACTTTCAGGCATGAACTTAGATATCTGATTTTCCTACCTATTTCGATACAAATATGATGTAACGCAATAATATTTCATGAATTTGAATAATTACGAAGTACCCGCTGCATGCTATAAGAATTAGAACCAACACTTGCTGTCGGGCGAAAGCTCGGTGGTCTAGTGGAGATGACGCCTGTCCGGTGATCAGGAGGTCGTAGGTTCAAATCCTGCTCGAGCATGCACGCCTATGATTTTTTTTTTAATCATGGCTACTACTAAAACACTGATCAATACCGTGGTTATTTACGTCGATGTAGGGCAATTTGTCAATCAGTTGCAATGAAAACATCTCGACGGAAGAATTTCATGGATTTAAGGCAATGATATGAGAAATAAAAAAGAATATAGAAATGTCGCTACGGCGACTGGTGTATGCCTCCGCCATAATGCATGGTTCTCCTAATAGGCCCTAGGTCTATATAGTACAGTGTCTTGACAATGTGTGATGACAGTTTCACACAATAGGCAAATATTAAAATGACAGGTTTGCCACAAATGTGCTGAATGTTCACTTTCCTAGAACTAGGTTCAATTGGATGAATGATTAAAACGTCAGAGTGCAGGTATTGGGGGAACTGATGATTTTTACTTGACTTTTGACCCTTTTATAAGTTTATGCATTGAGTAATTTTCAAGGTATTGAGAAAAAGTATAATTTCAGTATCAAATGGTAAAATAGTGTTATCTAAACCTGGCCTTTGACCTTTGACCTCACAGTTCCAAAGAGAATCACTGTTAGGTAGAACATGAATAAATATGTAAGTTTCATGATAATACCTTGAGTTACTTTTGAGATATGGAGGAAGAAGTGCAATTTAGCACTTTCACTTGACCTGTGACCTTTTGACCTTTGACCTTTTTTTCAAGAAACTTCCCACAGAATATATATTGGGTTATACATGCATACATCAAGTTACAAAAAAATCCTTCAGGCATTGCATAAATATAAGGAAAGTAGTGATATTTTGAGGAGTTGACCTTGACCTTTGACCCCCTGACCTTTGACCCATGACCCCCAACTTCCCTAGATAATCACTGCCCATCGGTACATGCATATTTACTAAGTTCCATGAAGATACCTTGAACCATTTGCGAGATTTGGAGAAAAACATGAAATTTCAACCTTTTTTTTCACAAAATAACCTATGACCTTTGACCTTTGACCCCGTGACCCTAAAATCCAAACAAAGTATCATCCACCCAGGATATACCCTCATACCAAGTTTGATGCAAATCCACCTCACGGTTCTTGAGACATCGACAAAAACAAAACGGGACGGACGTACGGACGGACGGACGGACGACCGAAAACATAATGCCTCCGGCCACTTCGTTGGCGGAGGCATAAAAAGTGCAATTTCTGTATTGAAAAGTTCATTGTTACCATTTTCATCTGGCCTTTGACCCTAAAATTCATAGGATAATCACTGTCAGGCACAACATGCATAAATATGTAGTAAGTTTCAAGATAACTTGAGCCACTTCTGAGATATGGAGGAAAAAGTTAGTTCAGCACTTTCCCTTGATCTTTGACCTTTTGACCTTTGAGGCAAACAAAAAAAAAAAGAAGAAAAAAAGAAAGCTTCCAGAGAATCTCTATAAGGTTATACACGCATACACCAAGTGTAAAAAAATAATCCTGCTGGCATTGCATAAATATGAGGGAAATAGTAAATTTTGAAGTGTTGCCCTTGACCTTTGACCCATGAACCCTAAATTCCTTGGATAATCACAGCCAGTCAGTACATGTATATATAATATGTTCCATGAAGATACCTTGAACAATTTCCCAGATACGGAGAATAAAAGTGAAGTTTTGATATTTTACTTGACCTTTTGACCTTTGACCTTTGACCTCATGACCCCAAACTTTCACCAGAGAATCTTAATTGGGTAATACATGTATACACTAAGTTTCAAGAAAATATCTTCAGGCATTGCATAGATATGGTGGAAATAGTGAAATTTTACGTATTTGACCTTGACCTTTTGACCTTTGACCTTGAGCATGTGCACCAAAAAGTTGATAGGCACAACTTTACCCCCTAATACACATACATGCCAAGTTTCATTAGGATACCTCGAAAGGTTTTTTAGTTACGCTGTCCACAAAATTCATTACGGACGGAAGGACGGACGGAAGGACGGACGGACGGATAGACGTACAAAATGTACGGACGGTCGGACGACCCGAAAACATAGTGCCTCCGGCACCACTTCGTGGCGGAGGCATAAAAATAGGGAAAGTGTACAGTAAAAGTTTATTGTAAAAGGCAAGTTAAATGAAAGTGTTACAAATACAACTGTATTGAGTAACATAATGGTGCAATGCTGAGAGTAAAGCATTACTGGTTGATACTGATATCGCATATGCAGTGGCGTATCTAGGGAAAACGGCGCCTGGGGCAAGTGCAAAAATTGCGCCCCTAATTTCTGAAAAAGTGTTCAACCCCAACCCCATCCCGGTAGGGACTTTAAAAAAGTCCACATGATATGCTTTTTCAAGCACTTAAAAGGGGTCTTTTGAGGATGATTTAAATGTAATCAATTTTGATAAATTTTGACGAGCGAGCGCAGCGAGCGAGCCGAAAATTTTTGTATATTTCCGCGTCATCATCACATTTGTTCTTATCTTCTTCTTTTTTTGATAAATTTTGCCGAGCGAGCGCAGCGAGCAAGCCGAAAATTTTTGTATTTCAGCTTATAAAACATGGAATTCTTGTAACTTTTTGTCCATTAAACCTTACAGTTCTAATCAAGATATAGTGACGGCCTTATAGATAACGATTTATACCAACAAACTGAGGCAAGCATGTTGATAAATTTTGGCGAGAGCGAGCGCAGCGAGCGAGCCGAAAATTTTTGTATTTCAGCTTACAAAACATGGAATTCTTGTCATTTTTTGCCGTTAAATCTTACAGTTCTAATCAAGATATAATGACGGCCTTATAGATAACGATTTACACCAACAAACTGAGGCGAGCATGTTGATAAATTTTGGCGAGCGAGCGCAGCGAGCGAGCCGAAAATTTTTGTATTTCAGCTTACAAAACATGGAATTCTTGTCATTTTTTGCCTATTAAATCTTACAATTCTAATCAAGATATAGTGACGACCTTATAGATAACGATTTATACCAACAAACTGAGGACTTGAAAAATTACTTTAAATTAGTACGCATGAGTGAGCCGAAATTTGTATTTCCGCGCCATCATCGATCACGTTTTGTTCTTATCTTTTCTTTTCTTTTTTTTTTTGTGCTAAATTTTGGTGAGCCAGCGCAGCGAGCGAGCCGAAAATTGCTGTATTTCAGCTTACAAAACATGGAATTCTTGTCATTTTTTGCTTATGAAATCTTACAATTCTAATCCAGATATAGTGACGGCCTTATAGATAACGATTTATACCAACAAACTGAGGACTTGAAAAAAATACTCTAAATTAGTACGCGCGAATGAGCCGAAATTTGTATATATCCGCGTTATCATTACGTTTTGTTCTTATCTTGTTCGATTTTGTTTTTTTGCGCCCCCCCCCCCCCCCCCCTAGATATGTTCGACACCTTTGGCGCCCTCGTTTGATCAAATGGGCGATCGCTTCAGAACGAAAGAAACAAAATTGCAGCCGCTGCTCCGTGTAATATTTTGCCTTCTAACGATGGCATGTGCGAACACAATATACATTATCATTTTGTCCGCGTCATCATCACGTTTTGTTCTTATCTTCGTTTTTATATATATAAATTTTTGCGAGCAGTTAGCGAGCGCAGCGAGAGAGCCAAAATTTCAGCTTATACATAACACGGAATTCTTGTGTGAACAAAATAAACATTGTCATATTTTGTTTTTATCTTCTTTGATTTAGTTTTCTCCCTCCCCCCCCCCCCCCCTCCCGGTCTGGGCGAGGTTTTTTTTTTTTTTTCTTCTTCTTCTTCTTCTTCTATTTTTTCTTTTTTTTCTTCTTTCTTTCTTTTTCTTCTTCGTTTTTTTTTTTCGTTTTTTCGTGTTCGGCGCCCCCAAGGAGTGGCGCCCAGGGCACGTGCCCCCCTTGCCCCCCCCCCCCCCTAGATACGCCACTGCGCATATGCACCTCAGGATACTGAGTACGGTTATTGCAGACATTATAATAATTGTTGCTGAACATTGTTCTCTATTTTGGCCTACGATGAATCGTAACGTACGGTATGCAACATATTTGACATACCTTGTACTGTATCTGATATCATTATCCATTGCCTTACAGGTGATACAACGGATTGGTCACAGCCAGACAAAATTTATTCCAGAGTAATTGATTCAGTGGAAGGAGAATCGTACTTTGATGCCTATGTAAGTTTTATATCATGACAACTTGCTCGCATTAATTTGTTCCTTCATAATGGGGAAAAGCACACCGTGATAATGTTTAATCGTATCGTACATGTTTAAAACGTACACTGAAGACATTGGACTGATATCTTTAAATGTCGGAAATCATTGGATTATACCGTCAAGTTATCTTACATCATTGTGAGAGTCGTAGCAGGTCTAATGATTATTATGCATACACAATCAGACATACAAATTACAAACTTCAGCGTTACAATAAGGTGTACATGACAGACATAAACAAGAGCAGAGAAAAAGATGTTTATGATTTAAAAAGCTGAAGAGCTTAGATTGATTATGTCGTAGATAGAAATGTCAGAAATATTACCAACAATAATGCTGGGGTTGAAATTGCAGAGGTTAAAAAATGCAGAAGTAAAGGTATCAGTGGTAAAATTGTAACGGACTGATAGATGGATTTGTTGTAGGCAAAAATCTAAAAGTGAAAATTTTAGCAGTAAAAATCCAGTGGTAAAAATGCTTGAAGTAATGTGTCATTGGGTATGGAAGTCAAATATCACTTTATACATAATGCTGTATTTTAGAGTCACTAAAGACTTTATATGTATTTTCAACCGTGCTGTACGTAATTGCGTCCATACCTTGGAGTTGATTAGCCATGCAACCATCAATACTTCTTACATTTTTAACTCAAACATTTTTTCTTCTGAAATGCTAACCTCTGACATTCTTTACCTCTGACAGTTATTTACCTCGCATATTTTGCGTCTGGCGTATACTTCTGATATTTTAACACCAAATCGCAAGAAAATGTCAAACTTAATTATTTTTTTTGAAAATTATTCGTCAACAATGTACATACATCAGAGATAAAAGTAAAGAAAAATCCATTGCTGTAATGCATTTCAAAGAGTTTGTTGACGAAGAACGAATCATTCCTGTCGATTTGTAATATGAAGAGATGAAGTTTAATGGATTTTAAATCTCAGCATGTCCTCAACCGATAGGCTCGCACAAAACTTCAAATAACATGAGTACACTATTTTAAAGTTTTCAAAGTTTCAAAGGAAATAATGCATAAAAGCAACACACGTATTGGCGTACTTTGCGAAATAATGTTGTCATTAGTATGTGTGGGCGCAGGCTTTAATGATCTCCAAAATACAAAAGGTGGAAAGAACCTATTCAGAACTTCAGAATTCCTCGAACTGTCCTGAAATAATTTCCTGACGTCATCTCTCGTAGGTTGCTGATGTGAACCGAGATGACAGGAGAGATGTGCTTGTGACAGCCAGCAGGTAATTAACACGAAGGCCCGAATTCACGAAAGTGGTACAATTGAAACCATGGTTTAACCATGGACAATTTGTATGGAGCGCCAAGTGTCGCATGGCATATTTCGTTACGAAATCAGTCAATTCGTCGACGAAATGATCATTTCGTAACAAAATGACAACATTTGTCGACGAAATGATCACTTTGTTAGCAAAACGAACATTTCGTCAACGAACTGGTCATTTCGTCGACGAAATGACTGATTTCGCAACGAAATAGGCAGTGCGACACTTGGCGCTCCATACAAATTGTACAACAACAAACTTCCAAATTTCTACAACATATACTTTATAGATTCTTATATTACCAACACATGTTGATCTAAGTCAATGTGTGGGTCTCTCTCAAGTTTAGAAATGTCTACAATTTTTTCAAGATTTTGTGTTAATATAGTGAATCTTACCAGGGTTATCTTTCTCCAGTAGGCCTATAGGATATGCTGTAAAATTCAGTTTCCAATATTTTAGAGGAGATGGTAATTTTTGCAGCAAAAATGTTGCAGGACCTCACTAGTTAGGTGATACGCTATCAGCGTATCACCTATTGTGATTGTCAAAATCTCTCTTTATTTTTTTTTATTCTTCTTTCTTTCTGGACAATTTTGTGTCGTCAATATCTCAAGAATGACATTACGAAATAACATGACATTTTCAGTCGACATGTCTCATGACAAAATCTAGCCACAATAAGGTTTTCATGACAGTAACATATCTATGACGTCATCTAGGCGCCATTTTGTGATTTTCGGACCTTGTCACATGATCGATCATAACTTCATAACTAGATGTCATTTCTGTATCATTTTCGGTGGACATGAAGTTCAGGTCACGCTCTATCTTACTTTTTAACGCTAGTTACACAGGTCATCATTACGCGCGCGTAAGCGCGCGTCAAAATTTTAAAAGGCTCAAACCGACTTCCCAATGGGAAATCTCGAAGTTTCAGACAATTTTAAGCGTTTCAAACATTTTCTCGCGTGCGCGTCCGTCCGCGCAATTTCGCGCGCAGAGCCCGTAAGCAACATGAAAATGCAATTTTTTTGACTGATTTGGATTCCTGATACTTTGAGTAATAATATCCATTGATTTCCGATCGATTTCGACCTATAACAAAGGAATGCACTGGCGTCAAAGTTGAAATTCCGAGTGCGCGTCTTTCTGCAAATATAGTGAAAAAACATGTCTTTGTTTATTTCGCCATAGCTCTTTAAATCGTCCGTTGACCCTGTATTTATATTGCATATTACAAAAGTATATGAATTGTAAATAACATTCCAAGTATCAGTATTGCCAGGCAAACGCGATGACGTCATCATATCGTCATTTTAAATCAAAAAAGTGGAATTGATTTTTTTGAGGTACTGTTTCTGACATTCATTTGCTCGTATCTCTGTTGTTTAAGCTCAATATTACCCCAAATTCAGATATGTTGCACTTTGAACATTTGCCTTTCAAGTCCATGTAATGGTTTTGAAATATGATGACGTCATCATACTAGAAATTGTGATTAAAAGTAAAGATGCAAAATCGGACAAGTTTACGTGTTATGTCTATGGGAGGTGATTTTTTTTTTAAACCATCCATTGACTTGACAACGTTTAAGCACCTTTATCTCAGCTGATTTTGCTTCATTTCCTCTGAAATTTCAGTATGTTGTAGCTGAGACAATAAGCTGCAGTAATCATGCATTTTGTGTTTTGAAATCTTCTCAAGAGGTTGACAATTTTGCAGTTTAAAACTGAAAATGAGAATGGAATGTGGACGAATCGATTCCTGATTCATCTTTCACATACATAAGTTTACGTTCCTCATATTTTCTCGTCGAGACGTATGGCCGAGTGGTTAAAGGCGCCGTCTCAGAGACGTGAGGTTGCACTCGTGCGGGTTCGAACCTCACAAGATCACGAAACAAAATACCTAGCTATTTTACTTTTTTTTTTTTTTTCAATGGTGTATTACACATTCGTCCATGTAGAAATTAAGTTCGTATATAAACGCACCTATACACACACACACACACACACACACACACAATATCCCTCTGTTTTGTGTTGGAGACCACATTGCTTCGACTGCTGCAGAATGTTGCATCCTGACTCTGTCAAATAGTATGTAATGACGACAACGGAGGTGTTGTACTTTGAACAATTGTCTTTCAAGTCCATGTCATTGTTTTGTACTTTGATGACGTCATCACACTGAAAATTGTGATTAAAGGCAAGGTATCAAAATCAGCCGATTATAGGTTTTATGTCTGCGGGACGTATTTTTCCGAAATTGCCAGAAATGGCACAGCGACCTCAGTCGTTACAAGGCCGCATTTCCTTCTACCAATGCAATACATGTTCACGCGGCCACGATTGTTGAGTGGGCATTGACTTTTTCCCCCTGTAATATCTATACATTTTTTTTTCGGCCTTACCGTTTCCGTGGATGTCCCGTTTTGCATGCACGCTCAATATAACTTCAAGGTGCCTATATCACATTCTTTTCTTTGTCGATCACAGATGACCGACATCTGATGACCCCAGGCGTATCACCTAACTCGTCAGTGTGACGAGTTTCATGTCTCGTTAAATTATCGTTGCTTTCTCCCTCGTTTGAAATGAAGAGGTCAAATCATCCTAGGTCTTAAAAATTGAAGAAAATGATTATATAAGATAGGAAACGGAAAGAATGTGCATGCATGTCCGTTGTCTTTTTTTCTGTCTACATTCTGCAGTGAGGTTAATGGGAAGCTTCTGGCATTTGAAATTCCCGACGACTTCCGAACTGAGAACTGGACTCGTCACCAAATCGCCGATGGCTTCGTTCCAATAATCTCGCGAGAGGGTCAAGGGTCACCAGGCATCGTCCTTCCGGTCCACCCAACGACCACAGATACGGAGTTCGTATAAGCTTTTCATGTGCTTCATTCTGGTTTTGCTAACTTAGTATTATGACGTCATCCCATTCATAGCATGTCTTGTATGTGATTACGATTTGTAGAGAAGCAGCTGAATTTTTGAAATATTTCCTTTCTGACCAATTTTGATAAAGAAATTGCTATCAGTAGCTATCATCACTTATTTACTAGTATAGGCAACATCCGTATAGCAGTGTAATCATGGATAATTATTGATTTTTATCCCGCATCGCCGAAATAATACCGAGTAACCATTATGCCGTATAAAGAGGAACACTTACGGAATCATGGTTGAGTACAGTGCCCAATATTTATTTCCAATGCAGTATTCTCAACGGCAAAACTCCACAAGGGCATGACTTGGTGTCGCACCTATTCACTAAGACAGCAAATTGTTGTTGTCGGTGTTTTTTTTTTCAATCATTTCATGTTCAATAGTATGGTATCTTACCTCCTTGAACATCGCGAAGAATTATTCAAAAAATTATTGAGTATAAAATTATCTTGAAGTGCGGTAGCATGTTTCTATCGCATAAATTTTTGTCATATCAAAGTTATGTATTATCGCCAAATCAAACGAGACTATTGTAAATCACAGTAACAATTATCAACAATCTGTAGTGTCAATTTCCAATACATAATACCAGAAATTTGCAGGATTGATTCTTTTTCTATGAAATTACGCGCTAGCTTGACCAACAACTTTAATGTGATAACTTACAACAATGTGTAATGAATCAACCATCCACTATTAAATCAATCCTTAATGCCCAATTTCAGTTGAACAGTTGAACTGTACATGCTACGTCTAAGTGATTCGTTGCCAAGAGTGTCGTTAGTTGCCGAAAGATGTTCATTTTTTTGTTTATTTTATTTCCCTATGAAAATATAAACATATTCCATACAGTGAGATAAGTGTTTTACATATTAAGTCGTGAAATATATATATATATCATGTATATATACGGAGGGTGGTCCGTTTTCAGTAGTGACTGTGATTGTCGCTGAATGGTCTTCTTTTGGGTCCTGTTTACAAGAAGGCAATTTCAAACATATTGTGCAGGGACTGGTGATAGAATAAAGATACAACACAATCCTTGATCATCTATCTGTGTCTTTTCTTCAATCAGTGGAAAACCACTTCTCATGGTCACAGGAGACGATGACGGAAAGATATACATCTTTGAGAGCGAAGACTACAACGATGTGAACAACTGGGACTACACCCGAAACGTGATCTTTGAGTCCAGAGGGACGGTCGGGGCCATGTCCGTACAAGACGTTGATAATGATGGTTACAATGAAGTTTTCATTCCGGCCTATTCTCGCAGCAGATTTCATATCATGACCTTCAAGCCAGAAGAAAATTAAAGTCCGACAGTCACGTTTGAGTATAGACCTGCATGTATAATGTTTTATATTTAAGTCACAATGGTCCACCGAGGGAAGTTTATAGGTTGGCAATTTTTGTGTCATTAGTACAATAAATTATTGTTTTGATGTTTGAATAAGTTGTTGTTTTTTTACAATATGTAGATTGAGTTAAAGCAGTAATATTAGTACAACACATTAGTGAAAGTTGAAGGAAATTCGGGCAATTCATTCAAACATGTTATAAATTTTTGAAGTTTCATGGCTACCGATTGCTGGATGAGTAGACTGCTACATCTCGTGACGTTACTTGTGTACATCAATGGGAAAATAATTCCAAAAAATGCAACCATTTTTTAATGAAAACGGCATATTCCCTCGACTTGTTACTGACAGACTGACATATTTTATCATTCCCTTAACTTTCGGAAACACATGAGTCATGTGCTCTTCCTAAATCATAGTCGTTCATGATATCTTTCATCAATGCATGAAAAAATGTAACAAGGTTTTGAATTGGTTTGAAACTATGCACACATTATATTAAATCGTTACATACAAAGTAATTTTTCATCGTAAGTCAAATATTGTGTTGGACTTACTCAAGATCACTTTTGATTTTAATATATCATGTTATGATCTTTGGAATAAGACAAGTAAATAGTCACATTGACCTGAATATACTAGTATGTTAATGTTAGAAGAAATCAATTTAATGTTCTTTTACATTTTCGTTATATTGTTGCTTATACGTGACGTCACAAAATGCAGTCTTCTCATCCATAAATGGATGAACCAAAAACATTTGATAGTCATAACTTTTCGAAGGTTTGTCCGTTTTTTCTCAACCTTCGCTGATATATTTTACTTTCATTGTATTATTCCCCAAATCTACATTATCATATTGCACTTCGATTTCATTCCCCTTTCAGTTATTATGAGTAATGTCAAAATACTGGATTGCATAAAATGTCAAAACCTTCTCAGAGTGATTGATTATATAATATGATTATAATATCATAATGTAATATGATATGACATTACATAGCATGATGTTATTTCATGTCATGTACAGCTTATGCTACATTTTGTATCATTCAATTGCATGTCAATTATTCGACACTCCGATACATCGAATTGTTATCAAATTTTGCTTTAAAAAGAACACCACAAATCCATATACTACTATAGGTCTAATCAAGTGTTATCATGCCCACGTGATAGGATTGCTCCGAAAGATGTTTAAATGAATGTTTCAGTTTAAGCGACAATACTTTGATGTATAATTCGATTCAGTGCCCCTCGGAACATATATCTTTAATGTAAAAACACGGATAGTCACAGTTATGACAATTCAAATAAAAACGACTCAGTACTGTATACTATCAACAACTTTCGCCTTTTATTTGCATCGGTGGACTGACATAATTTATAAATGATTTTGATATCATCAACTTATATAAGCCCGCCCATTATCCCGATTACTTTTAGTGCTTGCTATCATATTTGTAAATCTTAGTTTAATTATGTTGTTTATGTTCCAAGATTTGTTACGATAAATAACGCCTGACCCCAGTGTCAGGAAGTTGTGATAAAGACACATGCTTATCAACAATGTGGTTTTTTCTTAATATTTTCAAGGAGGGACAAAAAATGTCCAGTTACATACTGATGAAACGCACACATATCAGATTTAAGTTACACGGATGTCTGAAACGTGGTAACGTCTGACTTTCAAGCCACAGCCACCATGGGCATGACAGAGAGAGAGAGATAGAGAGACATGAGAGAGGGAGACAGAGAGAGGTAAGAAAAATCGAAGATGTAAAAAGAATTCATTGTATTCCGTATCTATTGCAGTCCGCCTAGTTGCTATACAGTACACCTGTAAAAACTTTATTTAATGTGATTTAATGTGATATGCCCCTCCATATTTGAATCTGTGTAATGTAGTCAAAAGAACTTCTTGTATTTGTAAAAAAAAAATAAATAAAAAAAGATAATCATTGTTTTGTTGAAAATTACAGAGAGAGAGAGAGGGAGAGAGAGCGAGAAAGAACACTGTTTTCCATCATTGTGATTATCTACTATTTTTGTTGCCATGGCAAAGTGCATTGTTTTTTTTAATGACATCATCCGTGCATATACTTTATATTGTATTTGAAAAAAAAAATCTTTATCAGACAAGAGTGTAAGAAAAATGAAAAAAATTGTGTCACTTTGGATTATGTCAACTTTTTCTTTTGTTTTTGATGAGGGAAATAGATAAACTAGTGAATTGAATTGAATTGAATTGAAAGAAGGGGTACGGGAAAAATGAATTTTATAAAGAAAAACTATATACAGTGCATGTATTACTGTGTCATGACATAAATTTCTATAACACAAGACTGAAGGTATTGCCGATAATTAATTTTGAAGCATGTCATACAGAGAATAAATCAAGTCAAATACCTACAGCAGCATATAGAGACAGTAAAGACCAGAATGGTTGGAGGCAGCTTGTACAAACTCGCAATCTAAACGTTTTTATTTAGGCGAGAAGGCAAGAAGGTGACTAAGTAAACTCGCCAAGGCTGCCTTCTTTAGCCATGTGGAGCTACAACATAGGCGCCGGAAGTGGGGGGGGGGGGGGGGGGGGGGCAAAACGCATTTTTGCCCCCCCAAAAAGCCCCCCCCCAAAAAAAAAAAAAAAAAAAAAAAAATAAGAATAAGAATAAATGAATAAACGAAGAAAATAAAATAAATATGTATATATGAATAAAAGGGGAAAAAATGGCTACAAACGGCAGCTTTTGGACTGTAAAATGTCAAAATTTTCAAGCTCGCTCGCTTCGCTCGCTCGCATCCAGCAGTTGAGCCCGGTGAGCCACCCCCTTAATTTCTAAAGCGAAAAACATAGCTACGACGGCAGTTGTTGGACTCTAGAATGTCACAATTTTCAAGCTCGCTCGCTTCGCTCGCTCGCATTGAATCGTTATGCCATTCTCCTAATGTTGCTGACAGTATTGCCAGTAGTTGCGCCCGATGTCCCCACCCCTTAATTTCCAAAGCGAAAGATAAATATAGCTACCAACGGGAGTTTGGGGAATGTAACATGTCAAAATTTTCAAGCTCGCTCGCTTCGCTCGCTCGCATTGAATCGTTATGCCATTCTCCTAATGTCGCTGCCAATAATTTCCAGCAGTTGCGCCCGATGCGCCCCCATTTATTTCCAAAGCGAAATATTATTATAGCTACAATTAAAACTCCAGTTTTGGAACTGTAGAATATCAACATTTTCAAGCTCACTCGCTCGCATTTTATTGTTATGCCATTCACACCGTCATTCCATAATCCATGTAAGCAAAACTTACAATGTTCCTCAATGACTGCGTTGTTGAATGTATCACATTCCGTAATGTATTGTAGTCCCATTATTGCTCTCGCACTCACGCACAAGCATACAGACCGTCAAAATTACTTTATGGTCCCCCCCCCCCCCCATGTTTCGACCCACCGTACGCCACTTTACATATGGGTGAAAACGTTGAACGATGTACAATTGGCCATTTTCGGGCTTTCCGATATTCAAACCCTTGTAAAATTGTCACCTGTGGGTGTTTTTCATAGTTTTATGTATCATTTGGTAGGGGAGGGTTGTGCCTTTCAGAAAATATGCACTTTGTATTGTTGTTACCGCATTTCCTTAAAAAATAATGCCTTAAAGCTGAAAAAATTGACAAAAATACATATTTTATGAAAAAATCCCAGAATCAGACGTCGCAATTTTTGTTCTTATCCAATTCTACAGCTTTGTTTTTCCTTGTTAGTAAGCCCACATACTCCAACTATTTAATCAAGTACTTCTGCCATGAACGTGTTTATTATTTATCTTATCAGGAACTTTTGAATTCACTCATGTCTGAAAAAGAACGTCTCTGAATGAATTATCTTTTCCTTGACGCAAAAACTCCAGGATGAATATGAAAACATGTAAGGCCATATTTATTTAGCGTCTTATCCATACTACCATTCCATCAAAATTTGTGAGTGAGCTGTATAAAATAATCGCATGGTGGCTCATTAAAGAAAATTATACTGAATAACCATCAGAGATGTTCGATTGTTTACTAGTGTCATTAATGAAAGCTGATTATGCTTGAGATAAAAACTGGTGATCAGTACGTCAGTGTGAGCCAGGCGATTATGATGATTGGCAACAAGAGCAACATACTGTCCATAAAAATGAGTTCTGGTTGAAAATCCAAATTGGCAAACGTCTCTGATCAAAGCGAATGTCTCTGATTGAAAATCTCTAAAGGGATATTCCCTCATCTGACACTTACACACTGCATGATACTTTATTTGCGCGCTTATATTACGCACTGACGCGCCATCCTGGAATCGAGTCGGCATAATTCAACGACGGAAATGCCCACAAATCCTGAAAATGTGAGTAATAACAAAAACTTTCCTGGTGTTTGTGCCGATTTACAACAGTTATCATTCCGTAGATTTGCCAATTCGTATCATCTGTGAAATTATGTATTTTAACCTTTGGATTAGAAATAAATTAAAGAAGGATAGACAGTAAATATGTAAGATTCTACATGAAGATCAAAGACCGCACGTCTCTGAGCAAAATGAAAACGTGAGAACATTAAAGTAAAATTAGGTCTGGATGGGTGCGGTCAGTATTATAGGAACAAGAAGAACAAAGTTTACACGGGCGTGTTATAATATTAAGAAAAAATGAAGCTTCCTGAAAGATGTTGGAAATATGTAGAAGAGTTTCAAATTTAAGGTTTTCTGTTGATTGAGCAAGTGTAGACACATTGCCTGGACAGAAACTGTGTTTTATGACTAGTAATAGGTCAGTAGTCTATAATTATAATGTAGTAGTCACTTTGAATTACGTATTTTTTGTGAGAGAAGCAGAAATGTAAGAAAAACAGGTTTAGGTCAGGGACGTTCTCTGAACAAATAAGATCTGTTCTCAAACCAATATTAATGACCCATCATGGCGAATTGCTGCCTACGTTTGTAGCACATAGGTTCCTCAATCCAAATATAATGCTAATATCTTGTAAAAATCAAACCCATTAAGTACTGATAAGCAAAGATGTTTACGTCAGAGACGTTATACGGGACGTTTTACATATTTTCAACTACTACAATTGGGAGTAGATCTTTCATTATTCCACAGTAGATGGCCCTCGTATACATATATTGTTCTAGGTGATTTGCGCAATCTAAAAACAATGTTGATTTTATAATTTTGATCAGAGACGTTCATTTTGTGCGTACATTGCTCCAGTGCATGGCAAGTTAACTTTAATATCAGGTTTACTCTATTTTTTTTTTCTTACAGCAAGATGGGAAGATCGGATGGATTGTAGACACTCCGAATATCCTGTTTAGGATCTTTAGTCTCAGTCATGTTTATGGAGCCTACAAGTTCCAGACCGGTACAATACTGGCAAGACCGGACGGATATCTTGGAGGTGCCATCTGTTTACACAATAATGACTTTCCCAACCCCGGTTTCAGGTCTCGCAAGCGACACAGTCGATACCATGCACTGATTGAGGACATTGAATACCAAATGAAGGAGAAATTTAGTTCAATGTAATAATGCTGACTCCGTTTTTAATGCACGTCACTACGTTTGCTTTTGAGCCTGTGAAATTTGAGGCTTATACGCTAAGAAGTAAAGGTTCAAATAATTTGCACCCAATTTGAAACAATGGCAGGACACACTTGAACCCTTAATTATGTTTAATTGCACCCTTACTTAACTGCCTTTTTGAATTTTTGCCAATTTCTGCAAATAAGGTTTTTGTACAGTGGATAAGAATATGCAAATGAGTGAGCTAACCATGTCATAACCTCTCCGTTGATCGTGTACAAAAAATAGTGAAAATTTAATGTTTCTGGCATTGAAATCTGAAACATAATGTTATTCCTGGTTGATTACCTTCGGAATAGTGATCAGTTACATATATACCCGGATTTAAGCCTGGGGCATAATTATGTTTGAATAAAAACTGGAAATTTCAAAATATTATGTTCAAATGTTATGGCAAGCTGTGAGGGGATGACATGCTCATTTTGCCATTTGCAGATTCATAATGACCATTCAAAAACTGTTTACTGAAGAACTAGCGAAACTTCAAAATGTCACAACCTTCTCATTTTTGTGGAGCCCGTATGATTTTCTTTCTTATCAGCGAGTAACTTTATACATTTGGGCTGAATTTCCCCTTTAATGAAGCTTTTTCCTTTGGAAGTAAGGTGAAATATTCTAGTGATATTTTTAAGGTTTGTAAGCCAAATACATGAGAAAAGGAAAAATACTAACGTCTGTGATGAAACAAGAAAACGTCTATTAAGAATGTCCCTTACCTAGTTTCCACTATGAACACTATAATGCATCGCCTTTGAGTTGAAGGAAGGATTAATAATCCCCTAACGATGTGACAGATAAAAATTGTGATATTGTTATGTTATCATTGTCAACCTCTTGAAAGAGGTTTTCAGTTCACTTTTGGTCAACAAACAGTTGCTGTCCCATACTGTCGATATTCTTTTGAGTTTGGTGTTGTGGCAAGTGCATTACATTGTTTACAATTTATATCTGCCATAGTATGAAAAAAAGCGCAGCGAAATTTGATGCTTCTAGGATGAGCAAAGGTTAATTTGCAGCTTTCTGAGACGACATCATAACAGTGGCCCAGGTACGGTCCCTAATGAAAATCCAAACTGGCTTATACTCATACAATCATATTTTAGACTAAGGGGTCAAATTAAATTAGTATCAATAATTGTGTTTACCATTGTTATAGATTTGAACTACAATTGAAAGCAAACATATACAAAATTGATAGCGTGTGGGCACACCTGCATAAACACCTGAAGGTAAAATGCAAAGTAGTGGTCATCATAAACAAAAACAATTCTCGACATTTAGGCCTAGGTAAATGATTTCTCAATGAATGTGGAATGTACAGTTGCGAGCATCTTTTAAAATAGGGAGTTTGATGTTTAATTTTAGTGATAACTTACAGCCGAAACGTCCCTGATGGAAAAGCAAATGTCTCTGATATAAATGAGTAATTAGGTAAAGTAGTTGAAATTGCAAATTTTTCATGTAGTTTTGTTGTCTGTCATTAAAAGGTGTTGTAAGATCTGAATAATATATCAAGAACAGGCTTGTGGATTTTTGGTGCAGAAATCGAAATTCCTCTTACAATTTGGAGATTCGTAGTTACAATCAGTTAGTATGAAAAATAATTCAAGTTGAAATTACCATTCTGAATTGTTGACAAAAGATTAACATGTATTTAATAAAGGAAAATGTTGTTTGCTCACAAAACTCTTAAATATGGATCAAAGGACATCATTTGTATTGCCTATGTCTGAGGAACGTCTATGAGTGAAACCAGAACGTCTCTGATCAAAACATGGCTTACTTCCAGCGTCTATATAGGGCTTTTATGGTGATTTGATCAAACGAAATGCACTAAATTCATTATTAGTATCTACTGAACATTAACATTTGAACAAATGAGACCCCTGCTACATGTTTTGTTCAAATGAGCTGAAAGTGAAGATAAAAATATGAAAATCTCTGCTTAAATGACAAAAACTCCACTTTTTCTTTAACTTCCATGTGTATTAGCTTTTGTAAACTTCACAGGAGGTAAACAATATTTTAGGAACAAATTAACACAGTCTTCGAAAGTATGATCAAGATTAAACTATCTTCATTTGAATGTTTTTTCACCCTTCATTTGAATTTTCACTAAAACGATGTTTATTTTAGTCAGAGACGTTCGCCATTATGTCACAGTTCTATTTAACCTTGAATAAAAACAACACCTTTGGAGATATCCCAGTATAATTGGGTTTGCTGACAAGCTGACAATAATGACATTTCACTGAGATATATCTATATCAATGAGTCACATGTTTTAATTTTGACCCCTGATTTGCCCAATTGTACATCGTTCAACGTTTTCACCCATATATATATACAGTATATATATATAATAGATGTGTGTGCGTGTGTGTGTGTGTGTGTGTGTGTGTATTGTGTAACATATGCATGGTCTAATCTTGAGCCCCCTCCAATGTTTGCTCCCCCCCCCCAATCCAAAACTGCTTCCGGCGCGCCTGAGCTACAACACATTACAGGTTGATGTTTGCTTGCGAGTGTTAGGAGGTGAGAAAAAAAATACCCTCTAAAATCATAGTGAGAGTAAAACTTTTTTTTTCATGAGTTTCACCTCCAGGCGTATGACAACGTGGAGACTGAAAATCATAATTTCCATTCAAGAAGTTATTTTTTTCTTCTACAATTGCTTTCTTGCTAATAGTGAGGGTGGACGCATCGAACCGTCCTATTCCTTACATGTCGCGATAACATGGGGAAATACCCATGTATGACGATTGACACACTAGTGATAGTATCATTGGCAAATCATACCACGAGCGCCAAACGTACCGACGCATGATCAGTACTACCCATAGAGATGTATACTAATATCTCTATGGTACTACCTGACTTTGGCTTGCATATCATATGGCCTGTTAACAATGACTCGTCTATACTGTGATTCTGAACAAGAAGTTTACAGTGATTTCTAATGAGTCCATGGCGGTAGATTAAACAGCAATACAATCGTCTCTTGGTGACGTCATATTCATGGTTCATGAGACAAAGTGGTGAGTAGATTTGTTTTATGTGTTTTGTGTTTTGTATTATTGGCAAATACGAATGTCAAATATAACAGCTCATTAGTACTACCTGACTACTGGATGGCATAATATCTTTGTATGGCCTTTTTTCAGAATGAGGCATGTATGTATAGCCGCAGGCTCGTCAACCCTTACCAGGGTGTTCATGTATGGTGCTTTCTTCTTCTTGGTCATGGTTGTAGATTAAAAGAACAACGGTGACCTTATAGATATGGTTTATGAGTCAAAGCGGTGAATAGAATTATTGTTTTGTGTAAAAGCGTGGAAAGCTGACTTTTGTTGTTGTTCTGAAATCTAGGATATTTACAATCTGTGTTTGTGTGTGTGCGTGCGTGTGTGTGTGTGTGTGTCGGTTGGTGAGGACGTTGGAAACATATCAGTGATTTCTTTATTGTGAAATTATTTTATCAAACCTGATTTACAGAATGGCGCGCTATTGGGGTGATGTATGCCATGTAAGATGAACAGAGTCAATTTACTCGGTAACTGCATTCATGAGATTAGGCTGAATATGTAAGTCCGTGATTTCCAATAATTGGCCTTGCACTCCGTCGGGCGGAGTACAACAGTGGTTTCGGTTTTACTGTACAAAGAGTTTGAGGAAGTAGAAACAGACACCGGTTAATAATGTATGGAAAAAAAATGGCGGGACGTTAACAGTATGATCATACCATATCAAATACAGGCAAATGTGTATCACATCCGGTAGCATGTGTGTTTAATCTTTAATACAAGAATTTTTGTGTGCACTGAGACATCTCACTCGCCTGCAAGTTAGCCTTTTGTCAAGGCCCCCTCGCTGTAATGGGCTAGTGAAGCGAGCCCAGCCGAGCGTGACCCCACTCTGCTGGGCTCTCTTCACCATACAGCGAGAGGGCCTTGACAAAAGGCTACCTGCAAGTAGACCTACAAGAGAATGAACTGGAATGATTTTGAGTGCATTAGGGGGAAACATTTTCGAAATTTTAACTCAGAAACATATAACAGATTAGATGTGTTGGAATTATTTATGAAGTCTCTTGCAGTTGTACTCGACGAGTGTGCGCCACAGCATAAGAAATGTAAAAGGAATCCTGTCCCTTGGTGGACAAAAGATTGTTCGATAAAGATTAAAGAAAGAAACAGAGCAAAAAAAAAATAAGTTAAGAACGTGTCTTTGTGAATAAAATTTGAAATTTTACAGGCAAGGAAAGCAGAAGCCCAAAGAACCATAAGATTAAGCAAAACAAAATATTGGCAGGCCTGCTGTGCAAAATTAGATAGATTTACCCCAACCTCGCAAATCTGGCGTTTTGTTTAAAGACTAAACGATTTATCAGTGAAAACACCTAATAAGCTCCCTGTTGTGATCATAATGCGGATTTATGATAAAAGATGAAGAAAAGGCAGATGAATTTTCAAAAAGTTTTATTTCCAAAGGGAGAAATAATACTCGTAATAGAACGAATAGAGAAATTGAGGAAGAAATTAACAGCCTCCCTTTTAGGGAAACAGGTCATATAATGCTGTCAATCAATGAAAATTTCCAAATGAAAGAATTAGAGAAAGGCCCTGCAGATGAAATCTTCTACAACACCTGGGGAAGATCAGATAGCATACCAGGTATACAAGAACCTTCCAAAAATAGGCAAAGACATGATGCTTTCTATAATAAACAAAATATGGGTGACCGGTGAAATTCCAGCACCGTGTAGCCTAAGCATTCAGTGCTGATTCCGATTTCGAAACAAAACAAAGACCCGACAAAAACACTTCCATACCACCCTATTGCTTTAACATTATGTTTTATGAAAACAATGGAAAGTATGGTAAAAAAGTGACTCTAGTTTTATTTAGAAAAGTATACTCTTGCCTCCAATACAGAATGGATTCAGAAAGGGACGCTGTGTAGTAAACACTAAACAAAAAGTAAGTTCCCCCTAAAACAAACATCTATATTTTATGAATCAGGAACCTTTGAGGAAATCTGAATACAGGATTATGTAGCTTTATTTCTCGGCTACCTTTCATGTGAGATTCAGTGGATATCACTTGGTCACGCTTGAGTGAGCATGACTTCAAGTCAAAATGGTCACTTTCTGAAGTTCACAAGCCCAATTTGGCAAATTTGATTTGGTGATATCTGAACATATTTCAATTTTCCAGGATAAAAAGGCATGCAATGTATAATTTATGTGCTTCTTATCGTACCATGTGACTTGTGCACAAAATTTTACGGTTGAGTGAACACGGGGTAAAAATTACCAAAATGGCCGATTTGACATGTTTCTCGTGGTAATTTCTATCAATTGAGATTGAATTCGTGTGTTGAACAGTTTTTACACAAAATTCTCGTAATTTCACGGTTGAATGAGCACATTGAAAACAAAGAAAAATAACAATTCAAATTGTACAGTCAGAATATCCCCACTTCACCTACTGTGCACAGTTTGTATATGCAATCGACTGTGTAATCTGGAAACTGGAAGTGATTTAAGAGAATCCAGGAAATATATCCAAGAATATTTGAATACGCTGAATGATTGGTTTTCATCATGGGGTTTAAGAATATCATATGAGAAAACTGTTCCAATGTTGTTTTCTCGCTCAACTAGAGAAGAGCACCTTGAGATAACGCTTGATGGAAACAAACTCATCCCTCAGAAAGAACACAAAATACTTAGGTGCCATGTTGATATTAGACTAACTTGGAAACCGCAGAGATGGAAGAAAAAAAAAATCAGCATATTAAAATGTATAGCTTACGCTCATATTTGCATCCAGGTTCAAGAAATTTTACAGGTGATATATACATGCAATATACGTTCCATCATGGATCATGCTTGTGAGGCATACGACTCCGCATCAACAAACGTAAAGAATGTTTTGAATTCCATTCAGTATCAGTCTCTGTTAGTCTGTGCTGGGGAAAAAAGGGAACCTCTCTCAGAACCTTGCAGGTAGAGTTAGGGGAAATGCCTCGAGATTTACGTCGTGAAATGTTTAGTGTAGGATTAAAAAAAAAACAAAAACAAAAACGTGTTGTTACTATCCCGAATCACCCTCTCGCAGAACAGTTGGAAGATTGTTGGCAATTCAATGTTCATAAAGGTAAAAACACCAGAGAACCTTTTGCACAGAGAGCATTGAATTTGTCAGAAGATTTGAATTATAATGTAGAACAATTAATTATGACAACTCCGATACCTTTTTGGCACTATGAAATGGCGGTAGTATCCACGGAGTTAACTGATTATATTTCGAAGAGTGATAATATTTTGTATCAAAGACAGCGAAGTTTAGAACTGATCAATCAAAAATGGGCGAATCTCCTTATATACACGGACGGTTCCAAGTCTCCAGACAAAGGAAAAGTAGCTGCTGTTTTTTTTTGTCCTATATATTGCAATCACCTAGAATCTAAGAGACTCCAAGATAATACTTCTTCATACAGAGCTGAATTAATAGCAATTGTGCTCACTCTACACTGGCTAAACCAACTGCCAGGTTTGCATACAGGAGCAGTAGTATTCTCCGATTCTCTTAGTGCCATGCAAGCAATAAAAAAAGATCGGAAAGAACAGAATGATCATCTATGAAATATTGATGTTGTATACAAATCTACGCCATGAAAGAACTCAGGTATATTTCGAGTGGATCCCAGGTCACTGCGAGATCCATCCAAATGAGGTGGTAGATAGAGCGGCTAAACAAGCCTTAACACACAATCAAGTAGAAGTTCAAAACTAATTAAACAAAAGTGAGTCAAATAGTATTATCAGATTGTATTGTATGAAGAAATTGAAAAAAAAAAGATGGGAAGAAACTTCCCATCTTCCCCCTAAAAAACATACAGAATTGTGTATCAGTGACATTAAAATGTGTTTTAAATGTGTTTGAATAAGTTGTTGTTCTTTTACGATATGTAGATTAAGTGAAAGCAGTAATATTAGTACAACACATCAGTGAAAGTTGAAGGAAATTCGGGCAATTCATTCAAATGATATAAATTTTTTGAATTTCTGGTGCTACCGATTTCTAGATGAGAAGACTGCTACAGCTCGTGAGGTCACATGTGGACATCAATGGGGAAAAATAATTCCAAAAAATGCTATCATTTAAAAAAAATGAAAACTACATATTCCCTTGACTTGTTACTGACAGACTGACACATTTTAAATGTAGTATCATTCCCTTGACTTTCTGAAACACATGAGTCATGTGCTCTTCATAAATCATAGCCCTTGATGATATCCTTCGTCAATGCGTGGAAAATGTAACAAGGTTTTGATTTGGTTTGAAACTTTGCATACATTCTTTTGAAATCGTTAAACACAAAATCATTTTTCATCGTAGAGCCAAATTTTGTATTGGACTTACTCAAGATCACTTTTGATTTTAATATATCATATTTTGATCCGTGGAATAAGACAAGTGATTAAATTGACCTGAATAAATGTTAATGTTAGTAGAGATCAATTTAATGTTTTTTTTTAAATTTTCGTTATAATAAGCGTTGCTTATACATGACTTCACAAAATGCAGTCTTCTCATCAATAAATGGATGAACCGCAAACTTTAAATATTCATAACGTTTCGAAGGATTGTCCTATTTTCCTAAAAATTCGCTGTTATATTTTACTAATATAGCTTTATTCCCACTATCTTCGGCGTGTATTGCACTTCGTTTTCATTCTCCTTTAACAGTCATTATGAGTAATGTCAAAATACTGGATCGCATAAAATGTCAAAACTTTTCAGAGTAACAATATAACATGATTATGATATGATATGATGAAATGAAATACAATATGACATTACATAGCATAATATAATGCAACGTTATTTCATGTAATGTACAACTTATACTACATTTTGTATCATTCAATTTCATGTCAATTTATTATTCGATGCTCCGATGCATCGAATGGCTATCAAATTTTGCTTTAAAAAAGAACACCAAAAATCCACATACCAAGGTCTAATCAAGTGTTGTGCATGTCCACTTGATAGGATTGCTCCCAGAGATGTTTAAATTCATTCATTCATTCATTCATTTATTTTTCATTTCCAACAAAAACATATAAATATATTACAAAAATTGAATACAGTGCATAAATTTCATCATACAAAGTAAAGGATAAATTTACAAAAAACTTGTAGGTATAGGAAAATGTTGGAAATGGGGAGGAATGCTAAAAAGCTGAGCTTGTAGGCTGCATTCCCCCCACACGTAATACAAGAAATCATATGATCGATAGACTGATAAGCATTGAAAATGGGTGAAACAAAGAAACTAAGACAAAAACACCTATAACCTAACTTATCCGAAACAAAAACCCTGAACAAATCCCTACACTAAGTCGCTGTCATGCCGGAAAAGAGAGGAGAGAAACAAAATAGTATGTGTGTGTGTGTGTGTGTGTGTGTGAGTGAGTGTGTGTGTGTGTGTGTATGAGAGAGAGAGGGGGGGGGGGGAGAAAGCAGCTTAATGCGTGGAGTGAAGATAAAAGACAAAAAGAATAGGACACGAGAGGTAGTGGATGGATGGAGCCGCTTAGCTGTAATTCCAATAGAATATAAAGGTTGGATTTTACACTTCTTTGCAACCAATAAAGAATCAACAATTCTTATAACTATTCAAAATATTTTTCTTCAGATTACTCTTAAAAGAACTTAAACTTGGAGATGTCCTCAAACTGTTAGATAGGTTGTTCCAATATTTAGGTCCAGCAAACGTAAATATAGATTGTGTAAACATTGTTCTAGTTAAAGGCAGATGGAATTCATCTGAGTGACGAGTTGGATATTTATGGAACGAGCGGTTTCTCGCAAACATGCTTGCTCGCAAACATGCTTGTGAAGACAGACGGCAACAAATTATCAGAAAATGAATGTTTCAGTTTAAGCTACAATACTTTGATGTATAATTCGATTCAGTGCCTCTCCGAACATATGTCTGTAACATGACAGGACGGATAGCCACAGTAATGGCGATTCAAATAAAAACGACAGACTACTGTATACTTTCACCAACTTTCGCCTTTTATTTGCATCGGTTGACTGACATAATTTATTAACAATTTGGATATGATCAACTTATATAAGCCCACCCATTATCCCGATTACTTTCAGAGCTTGCTATCATATTTGTAAATCTTAATTGAAGTATGTTGTTTATGTTCAAAGATTTGTTACGACAAATAACGCCTGACTCCAGTGTCAGAAAGTTGTGATTAAGACACATCCTTAGCAATAATGTGGTTTTCTCTTATTTTCAAGGAGTCAGTAAAATGCCCAGTTACATGCTGATGAAACGCACGCATATCAGATTTAAGTTACCCTGATGTCTGAATCGTGGTAATGTCTGACTTTCAAGCCACAACCACCATGGGCATGACACAGAGAGAGAGAGAGAGAGAGGTCAGAAAAATCGAAGATGTAAAAAGAATTAATTGTACATGTATTCCATATCTATTGCAGTCTGCCTAGTTGCTATACAGTACACCTGTAACAACTTTATTCAGTGTGATTGATATGCCCCTCCATATTTGAATCTGTGTAATAAACGCCGTCAAAAGTACATGTGGTAATGGCAAGATAAATTGTTTTGTCAAAGATTGCATCATAACATAGCAAGCATTTTTCTCTACAATTTTGCTTTCTGGCATAAGAGCTTGGCTGTGAAAAACAAAATGTTTCCAAAAGAACTCATGCGTTTGAGTTTTGTCGCACAAGAAGAGTTAAAATCCTGTAGAACGGATACGCTTTTGCTTAGGTCTTGTGAAATTCTTCATCACATGTATTAAATTTTGCTTAGGCAAGGAATGAGGCTTTTTAAAAATGCATAAGTTGTCACCATTGTTCGGTGATACAAAGTATACAGATACAAGATGACGGGAAAATTCTCACATACTCTTGTTCTTCATTGAAACAGACGTATAAGATAAAAATAACTCATGCAAAGTCAATGGCAGCACAAGTGATTATAATTATGATTTTAAAACAGGTTTCCCAATAAATGGATGATTTAGTTTTCGGTAAGATGGCAATTCATATTTCTTCTTTTTGCGAGATGCAGAAACCGCTTTTGTTAAGTATAAAATGATGTAATTCTGAGAGAAAATAAACGTTTACTTGATGAAATAAAAAAGGTTTTAGAATGGCAGATATATCTTAAATCTACGTGAATATGGTCCGAATAATAGTAAAGTCCCACTTTTTTAGTTCAAATCTAAATCCACATCTCCACCATAATTATGCAATCCTTTTCACCAATAAACAAAATAATGTTTCTTTGCATGCAAAGATGAAAAAGGAGCAACTTTTCAGACATCAGAAAAGTAGCTTAAAAATGAATAGGATACTAATTTGCATAATATAAACTGGCAAAACAGATGATTGTTAACTCTGGAACTAAATTCACTTCCTAGATCCACGTGCGTGTTTTTTTTCTTCCCAATGTGTCGTGACTTGTTGCATGACAATAGCAACACTGAATGCCAGATATACTTAGCGTGAATGCATCTCTCCAAGTTAGGTAGTATCGGAATTTGTTTATCAATCCTTCTCTCTTTTTCTCTTTCTGTAGAACCCTTATTAATGACAGACGATCATGTTGGACTCTCTTGAATCGTGTTACTGCGTAATGTTATTCATTCGATCGGTTGCCAAACAGTGTACGCTTTATGCTTATTCTTGGCAATCACTCTGTGTTGAAATGGAGATATAGTAGAGCGGCATAGCCGAACAATTGTGCATTTCGTGATAAAAGCACCAAATTTCGTACACAGGTTGACAATCACGTTCAGATTAAATTTAGATATTGGGCCATCGTAAATAGCGCCCTCAACGTCCATTTCAGCCATTTTTCAAAATGGCTGCCATAAATCCCATGTTTTCGTAAAATTTGCTAATTTTAGGAGAGAAAAATCAATAAGATTTTGGTTACAAATGGGAAATTACATTCAAAATAAATCTAGATATCAGGCCATCGGAAATAGCGCCCTCAACGGCAATGGCAGCCATTTTTCAAAATGGCCGCCATAAATGCCATTTTTTTCAAAATATTTGCTAACTTCAGAAGGGAAAGCCAGTAAGATTTTGCAAACAAGTGGGAGATTACATTCAAAATTAATTTAAATATTTCGCCATTGTTAATTGCGCCCTCAACGTCCATGAAAGCCATTTTTCAAAATGGCTGTCTAATGTGCCACTTCTTCGATGATTTTGCAAAGTTCAGAAGGGAAAAGTTAATAAGATTTTCCCCATAAATTTTAATTACATTCAAAATAAATCTAGATATTGGGCCATCGGAAATTGCGCCCTCAACGGCCATGGTGGCCATTTCTTTTTAAATGGCCGCCATAAATGCTATTTTTGTTAAAAAATGCAAATTTCAGAAGGGAAAGCCATTTTTTTTTTCTTTTTTGCAAACAAGCGGGAAATTACATCCAAAATAAATCCAGATATTGGGCAATTGAAAATTGCTCCCTCTATGGCTACACGATGGCAGCCATTTTTTTTTTTTTAAATGGGCACGACCATAAATGCCACTTTTTCATTAAGAAAATGTTAATTTGAAAAGGAAAAGTCAATGAAATTTTGCTTATGAATGGGAAATGGCATTTAAAATAAATCTCGATATTGGGCCATCGAAAATTGCGCCCTCAACGGTCATGGCAGCCATTTTTAAAAATGGCCGCCATAAATGCTATATTTTCATAAAGACTTACTAAAATCAGAAGGGAAAGCCAACAAGATTTTGCAAAAAGGTGGGAAATTACATTCAAAGTAAAGTTATTGGGCTATTGCAAATTGCCCCCTCAATGTCCATTCCAGCCATTTTTCAAAATGGCCACCATGAATGTCTTTTTTTTTTTTTCGTAAAGTGTTGCAGACGTCTAATCAGAATTTCCGCAAAGGTGGAAAATTACATTCAAACTAAATTTCATAACAGGCCATCCAAAGTGCACCCTCAAAAGCCATAGCAGTCAAGTTTCAAAACAGCTGCTATGGATGCCCCCCCCCCCTTTTTTTTGGTAAAAATTTGCTGCTGTCAGAAGAAACAGTCAATAAGACTTTGCAAACAAGTTGAAAATTATGCTCAAAAATAAATTTAAGTATAAGGTCTTCTTAGAAGGCGCCCTCAAGGGCCATGCTGACCGCCATGGATGTCTGTTTTGTTTTGTTTTGTTTTTTAAAGATATGCTAATTTCAGAGAGCAAATCAATAAAAATTTTACATAAGTTGAAAATCATATTCAAAAGAAAATAATATACGAGGTCATTACAAATGGCACCATCAACGACCATGGCAGCCATTTCTCAAATGGCCACTATAGATGCTATTTATTTCTTGAAAATATGATAATGCCAGAAGAAGACAAAAACATTTCTTGTGCAAATTGACAAAAGACATTCAAATAAATTCAGATTTGAATATAAAATGAAGATAATTATTGAGCCACCATTTAAACACCGTCCCCAACGGCTATGGCAGTTCTTTGTCAAAATGGCTTCCACACACTCCTTTTTTTAAATTTGCTTATTCCAGAAGGAGAAAGCAATAGAATACTGCTAAATAGCCATTACATCTAATGCAATCTGGTGTTCAAAGAAATCAAAATTTAAAAAAAGGTTTCATTGATGGGTTATTTCTAAATTCATGTTTTCAGTTTAGTTCTAATTGCAGTATTTTGCGTGTTACGGCTAACAGTATGGATATCAAAGGTATGTGTTTTTATGGAAGCATGGCAAGTAAATTAATTTTTTCGTAAATTGAAAGGCCATTTTTTAATTATCTGTCTTAAGAACATTTAGAAAGTTACATTTTAGAATAGATACACGTCATATAGTCCCATATATCCAATGATATGGTGATACTGTCAAAGTTAATACATGGCGCCATTATCCCTGGATATTCATATTACTCTTTTTCGGAAATTTTTCAAGTTTGCCACCTAAAATATGCATTCATCATTGCTGAGATATAATCGCTAAGTATTTGCCTTGTTTATTTTAGTTGTTCCTCAAATGATTTCTTTAACACCATATTTCAGATTATATAATGTCTCTGTGAGTATTCTACTGCCTTCTCCGTCTGAAGTTGAGCAAATTTTCAAGACAAAAAAACAAAAACAAAAAGAAGAGTGTATTGTAGCCATTTTGACAAATAGGTGAAATAGCCATTGAGAACACAGCTTGTGATAGCTCAATGTCTAAACTTCTTTTTATGTAATTGTCAACTTGCGCAAAAATGTTTATTGTATTCTTCCGGCATTAGGACATCTTATTAAAAAAAAAATGGCATCTCTGACAGCCATTTTGGAAAATTTCTGCAATTGCCGTTATTAGCAATTTTTTTTTTCTTCTTGAAAATTTGCGAAGGAACAATTTCTAGAGTTAATGCAATCTATTAAACATGATTTTGAATTTATGTACACATTTGTTGACTTTTCTTTATGAAATTACCATTTTTGAAAACAAAATGATAATGACAATGGCAGCCATTTTGGAATATGGCGGCCATGGCCGTTGAGGACAGTATTATAATAATCTAATACAAATATCTATTTCAAACAGAATTTTCAAATTGTGTGCAAAATCTTATTGACTTTTACTTCTGTGAAATCAGGAAATAAAAAATAATGAAAAATAATCCATGGTGGCCATTTTGAAAAATGGCTGCAATGGCCATTGAGGGCGCTATTTACAATAATGTAATACAATTTTTGAAATTGAGTGCAAGATCTGACTGATTTTTTCTTCTGGAATTAACAAATTAAGAGAAAAAGGTGATATTTATGGCAGCCAATTTTACACATGGCCACCATTGGCGTTGAGGGCGCAATTTGCGATGGCCCAACATCTAAATTTATTTTGAATTTTATTTCTCACTCGTTTGCAAAATCTTATTAATTTTCCCTTTTAATATTTTTAATTTTCTTGCGAAAAATGGCATTTATGGCGACCATATTGAAAAAATGACTGCCATGACCGTTAGGGGGCGCAATTTGCGATGGCCCAATATCTAAATTTATTTTTAATGTTATATCCCACTCGTTTGCAAAATCTTATTGATTTTCCTTTCTGAAATTTGTAAATTTTTATGAAAAATGACATTTATGGCGGCCATTCTGAAAAAAAAATTGCTGCTATGGCCGTTGAGGGCACTATTTACTATGGCTCAATATCTGAATTATTGAATGTCATTTCCCACTCCGTTTGCAAAATCTTACTGATTTTCCCTTCTGAAATTTTTAATTTTTTGTGAAAAATGGCATTTATGGCAGCCATTTTGAAAAATGGCTGCCATGGCCGTTGAGGGCGCAATTTGCGATGGCCCAATATCTCAATTTATTTTGAATATTATTTCCCAATAGTTTGGAAAATCTTATTAATTTTCCCTTCTGAAATTTGTAAAATTTTACGAAAAATGGCATTTATGGCGGCCATTTTGAAAAATGGCTGCCTTGGCCGTTGAGGGCGCTATTTACGATGGCCCAATATCTGAAATTTTTCCAAATGTAATTGTCAACATGTGTGCGAAATTTGGTGCTTTTATCATAAAATGCACAATTCCTGTAATTTTTCGAGCTATGCCGCTCCACTAATACCCATTACAGAAAGGAATATAATACATATTATATGAATAAATAGACAAACATATATATATATATATACATACGTGTGTGTTTATATGCATAAGTATATAATGTATGTGTGTATATATATATATATATATATATATATGTAAGCATATAATATACGTGTGAGTTTATATACATAGGTATATAATGTATGTGTATATATATGGGTGAAAACGTTGAACGATGTACAATTGGCCATTTTCGGGCTTTGCGATATTCAAACCCTTGTAAAATTGTCACCTGTGGGTGTTTTTCATAGTTTTATGTATCATTTGGTAGGGGAGGTTTGTGCCTTTCAGAAAATATACACTTTGTATTGTTGTTACCGCATTTCCTTAAAAAATAATGCCTTAAAGCTGAAAAAATTGACAAAAATACATATTTTATGAAAAAATCCCAGAATCAGACGTCGCAATTTTTGTTCTTATCCAATTCTACGGCTTTGTTTTTCCTTGTTAGTAAGCCCACATACTCCAACTATTTAATCAAGTACTTCTGCCATGAACGTGTTTATTATTTATCTTATCAGGAACTTTTGAATTCACTCATGTCTGAAAAAGAACGTCTCTGAATGAATTATCTTTTCCTTGACGCAAAAACTCCAGGATGAATATGAAAACATGTAAGGCCATATTTATTTAGCGTCTTATCCATACTACCATTCCATCAAAATTTGTGAGTGAGCTGTATAAAATAATCGCATGGTGGCTCATTAAAGAAAATTATACTGAATAACCATAAGAGATGTTCGATTGTTTACTAGTGTCATTAATGAAAGTTGATTATGCTTGAGATAAAAACTGGTGATCAGTACGTCAGTGTGAGCCAGGCGATTATGATGATTGGCAACAAGAGCAACATACTGTCCATAAAAATGAGTTCTGGTTGAAAATCCAAATTGGCAAACGTCTCTGATCAAAGCGAATGTCTCTGATTGAAAATCTCTAAATAAAAGGGATATTCCCTCATCTGACACTTACACACTGCATGATACTTTATTTGCGCGCTTATATTACGCACTGACGCGCCATCCTGGAATCGAGTCGGCATAATTCAACAACGGAAATGCCCACAAATCCTGAAAATGTGAGTGATAACAAAAACTTTCCTGGTGTTTGTGCCGATTTATAACAGTTATCATTCCGTAGATTTGCCAATTCGTATCATCTGTGAAATTATGTATTTTAACCTTTGGATTAGAAATAAATTAAAGAAGGATAGACAGTAAATATGTAAGATTCTACATGAAGATCAAACACCGCACGTCTCTGAGCAAAATGAAAAACGTCTCTGATAATTACTGTTTCATGAAATAAAGACATCCATTCTACAAATTATGAGAACATTAAAGTAAAATTAGGTCTGGATGGGTGCGGTCAGTATTATAGGAACAAGAAGAACAAAGTTTACACGGGCGTGTTATAATATTAAGAAAAAATGAAGCTTCCTGAAAGATGTTGGAAATATGTAGAAGAGTTTCAAATTTAAGGTTTTCTGTTGATTGAGCAAGTGTAAACACATTGCCTGGACAGAAACTGTGTTTTATGACTAGTAATAGGTCAGTAGTCTATAATTATAATGTAGTAGTCACTTTGAATTACGTATTTTTTGTGAGAGAAGCAGAAATGTAAGAAAAACAGGTTTAGGTCAGGGACGTTCTCTGAACAAATAAGATCTGTTCTCAAACCAATATTAATGACCCATCATGGCGAATTGCTGCCTACGTTTGTAGCACATAGGTTCCTCAATCCAAATATAATGCTAATATCTTGTAAAAATCAAACCCATTAAGTACTGATAAGCAAAGATGTTTACGTCAGAGACGTTATACGGGACGTTTTACATATTTTCAACTACTACAATTGGGAGTAGATCTTTCATTATTCCACAGTAGATGGCCCTCGTATACATACATTGTTCTAGGTGATTTGCGCAATCTAAAAACAATGTTGATTTTATAATTTTGATCAGAGACGTTCATTTTGTGCGTACATTGCTCCAGTGCATGGCAAGTTAACTTTAATATCAGGTTTACTCTATTTTTTTTTCTTACAGCAAGATGGGAAGACCGGATGGATTGTAGACACTCCGAATATCCTGTTTAGGATCTTTAGTCTCAGTCATGTTTATGGAGCCTACAAGTTCCAGACCACAGCCGTGGTACAATACTGGCAAGACCGGACGGATATCTTGGAGGTGCCATCTGTTTACACAATAATGACTTTCCCAACCCTGGTTTCAGGTGTCGCAAGCGACACAGTCGATATTATGCACTGATTGAGGACATTGAATATCAAATGAAGGAGAAATTCAGTTCAATGTTATAATGCCGACTCCGTTTTCAATGCACTCTACTACGTTTGCTTTTGAGCCTGTGAAATTTGAGGCTTATACGCTAAGAAGTAAAGGTTCAAATGATTTGCACCCAATTTGAAACAATAGCAGGACACACTTGAACCCTTAATTATGTGTAATTGCACCCTTACTTAACTGCCTTTTTGAATTTATGCCAATTTCTGCAAATAAGGTTTTTGTACAGTGGATAAGAATATGCAAATGAGTGAGCTAACCATGTCATAACCTCTCCGTTGATCGTGTACAAAAAATAGTGAAAATTTAATGTTTCTGGCATTGAAATCTGAAACATAATGTTATTCCTGGTTGATTACCTTCGGAATAGTGATCAGTTACATATATACCCGGATTTAAGCCTGGGGCATAATTATGTTTGAATGAAAAACTGGAAATTTCAAAATATTATGTTCAAATGTTATGGCAAGTTGTGAGGGGATGACATGCTCATTTTGCCATTTGCAGATTCATAATGACCATTCAAAAACTGTTTACTGAAGAACTAGCGAAACTTCAAAATGTCACAACCTTCTCATTTTTGTGGAGCCCGTATGATTTTCTTTCTTATCAGCGAGTAACTTTATACATTTGGGCTGAATTTCCCCTTTAATGAAGCTTTTTCCTTTGGAAGTAAGGTGAAATATTCTAGTGATATTTTTAAGGTTTGTAAGCCAAATACATGAGAAAAGGAAAAATACTAACGTCTGTGATGAAACAAGAAAACGTCTATTAAGAATGTCCCTTACCTAGTTTCCACTATGAACACTATAATGCATCGCCTTTGAGTTGAAGGAAGAAGGATTAATAATCCCCTAACGATGTGACAGATAAAAATTGTGATATTGTTATGTTATCATTGTCAACCTCTTGAAAGAGGTTTTCAGTTCACTTTTGGTCAACAAACAGTTGCTGTACCATACTGTCGATATTCTTTTGAGTTTGGTGTTGTGGCAAGTGCATTACATTGCTAACAATTTATATCTGCCATAGTATGAAAAAAGCGCAGCGAAATTTGATGCTTATAGGATGAGCAAAGGTTAATTTGCAACTTTCTGAGACGACATCATAACAGTGGCCCAGGTACGGTCCCTAATGAAAATCCAAACTGGCTTATACTCATACAATCATATTTTAGACTAAGGGGTCAAATTAAATTAGTATCAATAAATTTGTGTTTACCATTGTTATAGATTTGAACTACAATTGAAAGCAAACATATACAAAATTGATAGCGTGTGGGCACACCTGCATAAACATCTGAAGGTAAAATGCAAAGTAGTGGTCATCATAAACAAAAACAATTCTCGACATTTAGGCCTAGGTAAATGATTTCTCAATGAATGTGGAATGTCCAGTTGCGAGCATCTTTTAAAATAGGGAGTTTGATGTTTAATTTTAGTGATAACTTACAGCCGAAACGTCCCTGATGGAAAAGCAAATGTCTCTGATATAAATGAGTAATTAGGTAAAGTAGTTGAAATTGCAAATTTTTCATGTAATTTTGTTGTCTGTCATTAAAAGGTGTTGTAAGATCTGAATAATATATCAAGAACAGGCTTGTGGATTTTTGGTGCAGAAATCGAAATTCCTCTTACAATTTGGAGATTCGTAGTTACAATCAGTTAGTATGAAAAATAATTCAAGTTGAAATTACCATTCTGAATTGTTGACAAAAGATTATCATGTGTTTAATAAAGGAAAATGTTGTTTGCTCACAAAACTCTTAAATATGGATCAAAGGACATCATTTGTATTGCCTATGTCTGAGGAACGTCTATGAGTGAAACCAGAACGTCTCTTATCAAAACATGGCTTACTTCCAGCGTCTATATAGGGCTTTTATGGTGATTTGATCAAACGAAATGCACTAAATTCATTATTAGTATCTACTGAACATTAACATTTAAACAAATGAGACCCCTGCTACATGTATTGTTCAAATGAGCTGAAAGTGAAGATAAAAATATGAAAATCTCTGCTTAAATGACAAAAACTCCACTTTTTCTTTAACTTCCATGTGTATTAGCTTTTGTAAACTTCACAGGAGGTAAACAATATTTTAGGAACAAATTAACACAGTCTTCGAAAGTATGATCAAGATTAAACTATCCTCATTTGAATGTTTTTTCACCCTTCATTTGAATTTTCACTAAAAGAGACGTTCGCCATTATGTCACAGTTCTATTTAACCTTGAATAAAAACAACACCCTTGGAGATATCCAGCATGGGTTTGCAAGAAAGCTGACAATAATGACATTTCACTGAGATATATCTATATCAATGAGTCACATGTTTTAATTTTGACCCCTGATTTGCCCAATTGTACATCGTTCAACGTTTTCACCCATATATATATATATATATATATATATATATAGAAGGAGAGAGAGAGAGAGAGGGAGAGTACGGACATTAATAAAATTGTATAAAATAGCCATACAGTGCATTACCTTGTCATGGCATGGTAAATTTGAAAAGCACAATGCTAAAGACATTCCTGCTAATCAAAATAATTTTCAAATTATGTCGTACAAAGAGTAAATCAAATCAACTCAAAGCAAATCAACTACCTACAGCAGCATAGAGAGAGTGAAGACGAAAATTTGGAGACAGCTTGTACGAACTCGCAGAAGCGTCTTTATTAAGACGAGAAGGCAAGAAAGCGACTTCAACTCGCCGGGCTCCCTTCTTTAGCTATGTGAGGCTACAACACATCACAGTGTAATGTGTGTGTGTATGTGCGAGTGTTGGGAGGTGAGATAAGATAACCCTGATCATGGCGAGAGTAAAACGTTTGTTGGTTTTCACCACCAGGTGGGTGACAACGCTTAGACCGACAATTATAATTTCTATTCATGAGGATTATTCTTCCGACACTGCGAACGCTGCTTTCTTGCTAATAATGCCCGGAATAAAGTTGTAACAAGGGTTTTCAATTTCTCACATTCAACGGGCCCGACAAGCAACGCTCCACTTTACAGTCGTTTCCATGGTAGCAAGGGTCGACGTCGACGACCGTCCTATGATTCCTTTGTCGCGATGTAGGAATAAAAGAAAGGAAAAAATGTATAACGAACAGGGCATCATAATTGGTAAATCATACAATGAACGACAAACGTAACAGCGCATCGTTAATACCTAACTACTGGCCTGCATATTGTATGGCCTGTTCACAACAAGGGGTGCAAAGCTGCAGGCTCGTCTGTAACATAATCTTGAACATGGTTTTCATGTATAGTGCTTTCTACTTAGGTAATGTTAATAGGTTAAAACGGCAGTAATTATTGTCTTTTGGTGACTTCATATTCATGGTTGATGGGACAAAGTGGTGAGTAGAATTGTTGTTCTGTGTGAAGTGTGAACGTTGACTTTTTTCTTTAAAATCTAGGATATTTACATGTTTGCTCGTGTGTCTATGTGTGTCTTCGAAGCATGTCAGTGATATTTTATGGGGGATTTAATCAATGTGAGGAAAGGATGACACGTTATATTTCGGTAATGTATGCCATGTAAGATGAGCTGAGTCATTCATGGGATTAAGCTGAAAATCCAGGTCCGCGATTTCAAATGAATAGCGCATCACTCCGTTTAGTCCAGCGGATATAGAAAAAATCATGCACTTAATGGTAAAAGCACCATATTTGGTACACATGTACATGATGCCTATACAAGTCATTTCTGATATGGAAGCCACTCTGATTCTCCCTTTGGCGGCCGTGGCGGCCATTTTTCAAAATGGCCGCCATGTGATGTAGCAATGCTGTGTATTTTGGAAACTATAAGTCCGATTGTCGTGATTTTTGAACCAAAGTATAGGTTTTGAGGATCAAGGATTCCAATAAAATATTTTTTGAGAGGATAAAACCATGGCAACCTACTTATTGGCGGCCATGCTAGATATAACATATCCTTAAAGGACAAGTTCACCTTCATAAACATAAGGATTGAGAGAATGTAGCAATATTAGTAGAACACATCATTGAAAGTTTGAGGAAAATCAGACAATCCGTTCAAAAGTTATGAATTTTTGAAGTTTTTTTGCAGTACCCGCTGGATGAGAAGACTACTGCAGTGTATGAATAACTTAGATGTCACATGCGTACAACAATATAAGGAAAATATAAAGAGAATTTCACAAAATTCCATCTTTTGAAAAAAGTACACATTCCCCTGACTCGTTACCGACAAATGTTATGGGTAATATTATTCCCCCTGCCTTTCGAAAGAGGCAAGTCAAGTGCTCTTTTATTATGTGAAAAAAGTGAAAATATGTTGAATTTTCTTTTACATTTTCTTTATACTGTTGTACGCATATGACTCACAAGCTGTAATAGTCTCCTCATCCAGCGGTTCCAACACAAAAATTAAAAAAAAATCATATCTTTTGCATCGATTGTCCAATTTTCCTCAAACTTTCACTGATATGTTCTACTAATATTGTTGCATTTTCGCAATCCTTGTGTTTATGAAGGTGAACTTGTCCTTTAAAACGTATGGACAAAGGGTCATGACTCTGGTACCAACTTATATGTTTTTGGGTCAAGGATTCTGATAAATTCAACTGTAAGTGAATATGAATCGTTTCATCCTACGTTTTGGCGGCCATTTTAATAAATATGGCTGCCATACAACAGATGATGAATATTGTATAACTTCGAACTCAAAAGATATATAATCACGATTCAAGTGTAAAAGTATAGCTTTTGGGTGAAGGTTTTCAATATAATGATGTTTTAGTAAAGTGAATAGGTTCATCACATCCTTTGTTTTGGCGGCCATTTAATAAATAGCGTACGAGTGTTATGAAAGCGGGATGCCCATTGTGGATTGATTCTGGTGTAAACGTTTGTTTTAGGGGTCAAAAATTACTTGTTCACTCATTTTTAGTATTCTAATGTGTGACATCTGGGTATAGTTAATTTGTAAGCATTTTTGGAAATATGCTCAACTTCCTTCATAGGATTTCTTTGTGTACAGTGTATGTCAAAAACATGATCTTCATAATTTCATGTCTGAAGTACATATTAATCAATATTATATATTTTCTAGAAATATAGACTCTCGCTTTCTCTGGTCCCTGGACTATGGAATGAAAATCATTTGTTTTAGGGGTCAACAATTACTTGTTCACTCATTTTTAGTATTCTAATGTGGGACATCTGGGCATAGTTAACTCTGTAAGCATTTTGGAAAATATGCTCAAGTTCCTTTATAGGATTTCTTTGTGTACAGTGTATGTGAAAAACACGATCTTCACAATTTCATGTCTGAAGTACATATTAATCAAGACTATATATTTTCTAGAAATATAGACTCTCGCTTTCTCTGGTCCCTGGACTATGGAATGAAAATCATACTTTCCAACCAATTGGTACATCTGCTTTCTTTGGAAAATGACACTAAGTGTGAGAAAACTTCTAAAACTTCTTGGGTCACTTACATCAAATGTAAACAAACTATATGTATGTCTATAAAATCCATGATTGACCAGGCTGTTCTGATACTTATAACTACACTGAATCTTATACATCAAACGATAAAGTAAATAGTGGCAGTGGGCAGGTCCTTCTGGTCCTGTACGGGTAGGAAGACGTCCCCGCCCTCCACGAGTCTCCCGCTTCCTTGCGGGCAGTTTTTTGGTTAATCAAAGGCTAGGGAGTAAACCTTATCCAAATCCGGAGCGGAACACCTAAGGCGGTAAGGTGTTGTAGTTCAACATCTCTCCGGTAAATATAATAGGTATTATACAATACATCTTTATAGGTTTACATCTAATTGTCATTTGCAGGTCCACATGTGTCTACTAACAAAATATAAACTACAAGAAAAATTATGCTAATTTATGAATTTAAGGAAAACCTCAAAGAAATACAAATTTTTAGGTTCATAATTATTGGAAGATTAAACTGCAGAATAAAATATTCAGTAAATCGATCTTACTTACCGGCACCAGTAGAAATACTGAAGACGTTCTCTAAAGCGCACCTGCATCTATATATGCATTCACGTGCATCACCGCTTAGCAATGGATGATCAGGAACAATAATTGTTTCGGATTGTCAGAGCTAATTCGGTTCCTTCATATGATTCCTTATAATTTTGTGTAACAGTTTTGACAAGGTCATACATCTGTACTATGAAATAATGAACAAGAACTGAAAACAAACTTTAGAAATCAGTAGGTCTTATAAGACTGCAATACTAATCATGTCTTTGTGGCTGGAAACTATGACAGTACACTAATTGTACTCTCCTGTCTATGCATCCAAAATTGGGGAAAACTTTTCTATTCCATTCTCACCATTTTATTCTACCTTTGATATTCAACATAATTATCTTTAGTTTTCCACGTATGCAACAATTGTACTTATGTGATGTTCAATACCTACTTGAATAGTGAATGTGATAGAGGTATGGTCAATCAACAACAATCAATGAACAATAAAGAACTAAACGCCGCAACGACATAGGAGGTTCATTTACCAATGATAGGTGAACGATTCTTGTCAATGGGACAATACATATGGCAAGTGAGGGTGTATATAATACATTCAGCAAGGCTCGACACTAACTTTTTTGTTTGGTGGCCAGATGGGGCCACCAAAATCCTAAATTTCAAATTTTTGGTGGCCCGAGAGAAAAATTTGGTGTCCCGAAAAAAGAAACAATAAAGAACGTTAAAAGTACTTTTTTTTTAATGAGTCAAATATTTAAGTTTTATGATAGTAAGAATTAGAAGTTGGACATATCTACTCATAAATAAACTTCAACAAACTTGCAACACTCACTCTCGGGCACTCATTCAGTCCTTTTCATCCATCCTTTAAACAAATTTCACTGCTAATTTCCGGCGCAAAAAGTTACGAATTTATTGACATACTTTTCAAAAAATTTTGGTGGCCCGAGGCGGGCCACCAAATTTGCCCTTTTTTAAATTTGGTGGCCCGACTTTCATTTTTGGTGGCCCCGGGCCACCGGGTCACCGTTAGTGTCGAGCCCTGCATACAGGGTGGCCCCTCAGAAAATGGAAACGAATATTTTTCCAAAACCAAAACGAAATTGTCCAATTTTGTTGAGTACTTTTCTTTCTAGACATGTTTTTGTTAATCATTAATTTCTTACTTTATTTTATCAAAGCTCAGCAACGGAGACTATACCCAACAATTGAAGGTCAATTTTCGACAATAATCCTATTCAAGCATTCCACATTGTGATGTGCGGCCTCAATTCTTTGTTAGTCTCCCATGTGGCTTTTGTTCGATGCTGAAATTTGTTGAATTGAGCTAAGAAATTTACGCTCGACCCGTCTTTAAAAAAACATCTGTAGAATAAAAACTACTCAACCAAATCGGATGATTTTGGTGTCATTCTTCTTCTAGATAAATTCTCTACAACTCTGTAATTCATTTTGGCATCAAAGTAATGCAAATGTGCAGATATTTGCGAAAACTCGCGTTTCCATATATTCTAGGCCACACTGTATATAATGTATGTGTGTGTGTGTGTGTATGTGTGTGCGTGTGTGCATACTCTATGTAGTGCGGCAGTCATATTTATCAAAATGGACATGAAAACGAAATGTGTTAGTTCTATTCATCAACAAATGCTTAAAGTAAAATCATTGACCCCAATTAGTTTCAAAGACGTACAGTATAGTATATATTACGGTGGCCATATTTTAAAATGGCAGCCAAAACATAGGATGTAATGGTTGTATACACGAAAAGATGTATCCATTTAAATAATTGAACCTCAAAACCATGTTTTTGTACCAGAATCATGAAGATGCATCCGTTTGTTTTAAAGATATATGAATAGATGCAGAGCGGCAGCCATGTTTAACTGGAGTGAGGCCATATTTATTAAATGGCCGCCAAAACAAAATATGTGATGAACCTATTCACTTTACTAAAACATCATTATATTGAAAACCTTCACCCCAAATCTATACATTTACACTTGAATCGTGATTATATATTCATTGAGTTCGAAGATATACAATATTCATTATCCGTTGTATGGCAGCCATATTTATTGAAATGGCCGCTAAAACGTAGGATGAAACGATTCATATTCACTTACAGCTGAATTTATCGGAGTCCTTGACGCCAAAAACATATAAGTTGGTATCAGAGTCATGACCCTTTGTCCATACGTTTTAAGGATATGTTATATCTAGCATGGTGGCCATATTTTTTCAAAATGGCCGCCAATAAGTAGGTTGCCATGGTTTTTATCCTCTCAAAACTCATTTTATTGGAATCCTTGACCCTCAAAACCTATACTTTGGTACAAAAATCACGACAATCGGACTTATAGTTTCCAAAATACACAGCATTGCTATATCACATGACGGCCATTTTGAAAAATGGCCGCCACGGCCGCCACAGGCAGAATCAGAGTGGCTTCCATATCAGAAATGACTTGTATAGGCATCACATACATGTGTACCAAATATGGTGCTTTTACCATAATGTGCATGATTCACCCTATATGTGCCCTATATCCGCTAGACTAGTTGGGCGGATAGGCGGTTTTACTGTACAAAGGGTTTTTTAGGAAGTAAGAACAGATACCGGTTTATTGTATTAAATTTGGCGGGACGTTAACAGTAAAATCATATAATATCAAATACAGGCAAATGTGCATCACATCCGGTAGCATGTGTGATGAATCTTTATAGGCGTTTTCACATCAGCCCGATGTTTCGAATTGGCACGCTATTTTCTGACTTTGATTTTTGACTATTTGATAATGTGAACGCAAATTAGCGCGCTAATTGTATCGCTCTGATCGAGAAAATTTCTTGACTCCAACTCGGGAAATTTCTGAAAAATCGGGATAGTAGCGCGCTATTTGATAACGTGAAAACGACTCGAGAAATTAGCGCGATGAATCCCATCAGGCCTAGCGTGTGTGACCCGATAGATCGAGGCAAACTGTACACAAATCATGAGGAATTTTTGAGAGGGCACACACATTACTGATGCTGTTTGCACATACTCAGCTGTCGAATTAGCTATTTTAAAATTTTTAACTATTCGGGCTACCCCCTCTTCGGGCTGATGTGAATAACAAATGAAATAGCGCTCTAATTCGCAATCGCGGAAAATATTTCGAGCTTGGATTTTTATCGGGCTGATGTGAAAACGCCTAATGTATGCACGGAGGCATCTCGCCTGGGCATCTCGCTAGCCTGAAGGTATAGGCCTTAATAGGACTACTATGCCCGCGGGCGTTAAACAAGAGCCAATTAGTGCTAAAAAGGTACCGAAGGCAGCCTTTACGTGGAACCCGTTGACTGTCATGGGGGGGGGGGGGGGGGGGCGTCATCCCACGAGATCGACACCCCACGAGTCAAAGGGTCCACCAGACCGACACTATTAGCAAACACAGCCCACAAGACCGACACTAAGCACAGAAAGCCCACGAGATCGACAGTAGGCAAAGAGGCTCACGAGACCGACACTAAGCAAAGAAGGCCCACGATACCGACAGGACAGCGCCATCTACATGTCAATTACCTGTACAGGGTGTTCCATGAACAGAAGACTAATGTAGTGGCGGGTGCAATTTATTCACACTATCGAGTGAAAGATTCATGGAAACCATCTATATGAAAATTATGAACGGCATCACCTGTATTTCTACATACTTGGGGGGGGGGGGGGGGAGTCTGTCAGTGAGCGACATTGTTATCAATTAGAAAAATAGAATTGTATTCTTCATGCCCCCCCCCCCCAAAAAAAAAGACAAAAAAGCACAAATGAATTAATAACAGAGGACAATAGCGATGTATGGATTAATTATAGAGCTTTGATAATGCCATCGTGCTATTTTTAATAGGCTTTCCCAGTTTTTAGCTAGAAGATAGACAGGATGTACTTTTACATCTTTAACTCTCGATTCACTAGTTACTTATGGGCTTTATATTATAATACCCTCCTGCTAAAACGTTTGGAGTAAGACAAAAAAAGACAAAAAAAGACAAAAAACACAAATGAATTAATAACAGAGGACAATAGCGATGTATGGATTAATTATAGAGCTTTGATAATGCCATCGTGCTATTTTAATAGGCTTTCCCAGTTTTTAGCTAGAAGATAGACAGGATGTACTTTTACATCTTTAACTATCAATTCACTAGTTACTTATGGGCTTTATATTATAATACCCTTCTGCTAAAACGTTTGGAGTAAGACAAAAAAGAAAAAAAAGACAAAAAACACAAATGAATTAATAACAGAGGACAAGAGCGATGTATGGATTAATTATAGAGCTTTGATAATGCCATCGTGCTATTTTTAATAGGCTTTCCCAGTTTTTAGCTAGAAGATAGACAGGATGTACTTTTACATCTTTAACTCTCGATTCACTAGTTACTTATGGGCTTTATATTATAATACCCTCCTGCTAAAACGTTTGGAGTAAGATCTACTTGTAATTTTCTCTGTAACTATAATTATGTAATTCAACTGATTAAAACGTTTTATATTGCAGGGATTCACCTTGATTTGTGGCTTGTATTAATCTACTCCAAACAGTACATTTTTCGTGAAATACAACAGCTGTTCTCATGGATGCATCTTGTTTATTTTTCCGAATCCCTAACGCTACCTTAATAGACAATCACGTTATTTCGTTTAATTTATACTAAATCAACACCCTCGCACGTGACTACCCCCTATCTAGATCATGTATTAAAGCAGGAGTGCACTGTAACATTGACTTTTTTTTGTGAAATATAATTCCTTGTAAACTTTATTTCTCTGCTGGAAATTTTTTTTCTAGTTGATTTATCTGAATGTCGAAATCATTTCATTTTCCCCCTAGTAAGTGTATCTATTTTTGGCAGAAAGGGGCAGGAACGGCATTGTTTGTTTGTTTGTTTATTTGTTTTGTTTTTTGAGTACAAATGTTCGTGTTTTGCGGAAAGGGAGAGGGATGGCATCGGGGCATGAATTCCTCTACCTCTTAAGAGTTAAGCCTTAAATAAAAGAATACATGCAAAACAAGCAAAACGATTCATTCTTTTTTGTATGTATTATATTGGACCTTTATGAGAAATTGTCATTTTTAATCATTTACTACATTTACTACATTTTTTGCTTAATTTTCAATTCAATCATAGTTTTATTTCCAATCAACGAAAATCAAAAACATAGTACAAAGTATACATGTCATTAAATAATATTGTTCAAACGTTTGCAAAAGATTCATGTAATATACGAGACAAATTATAGAACAACATAATGTACAATAATTAGGAGGAACACTGTATAAATACTTCGTGGGCGAGCGGAAAATAGATTCAATTATGGAAAATAGTGATCCACTAAAAAGCATAGCTTGTCGGACGTGGATCCTTAGATGAATAGTGAGTAAATGATATACTATTCTATAACAATATACATGTAGTTATTTTGAAATACACAGGTCGGGAAAAAAATATAGAATACCAATGCTAGTGCCCGGACACTGTTCACTGAACCACGTGTGCCGGGAAAATATGACAAGGACAACACATTCGTACACATATTCAATTACCCACACGTATATACACTGTAAAACGCGAGACAGTATACCGAGAGGAGAGAAGACGGTAACAATACGAGTCTACTGCAATTACATTTCATAAATGTTTTCCTTGATAATCTGATTCTTCAAGCCAATGAAGATTGACATCATAGTACAATAGTATCTCATAAGATCCCAAAATCCGTGAAGTAGCTAAAACCATTTATCTCTCATCCAGACATTGTATTGCATTTGCAAAAAAAAAAAAATGTATATGCTTTATTTTCTTCCTGATTCGTTGACTTTTACTGAATTCTTGTCTGCAGCCCCACCTTCTCATTATGTAATTTACATGATGTTAATTTGCTAGTTCTGTGACGATTTTTCCACAAGCAACCGCCTACAAGAATAAAAACGTAATGATTTTGGTAGCCACTTTGTTTCTGCAGATTAGATGGAATTGCACCAAGAATTTTCCCTACAAGCCGTTTTTCTCAATTCAACCCATAAGCATACTCGAGTCATGCTGATTTTCACTCTTTAAAATGCCTCTCGATGATCCCACTAGAATATAATAGCAATTATCGAAGGCAGATCTCTCTCTCTCTCTCTCTCTCTTTCTCTTTTTTTTCGGGGGGAAGCATGAATATGTAAAGGAGGTCAAAGGGTTAACATGCAAACGAGGGTGTCTTGGCATCTTGGAAAGAGCTCACGCACGCTTTTACTGAATTTTGTTCCTTTTTTTTCACAAACACACACCCACGCAAACACAATTAAAGATCCTGATCATTTCAGGGGGGTGGGGGCAACTGATTAGGTAACACCCTGGCAACTCTTCTTTTCCATCTCTCATATCGCCATTATCTGCACACCCAATACAATTTATTGGTCTGTAGGTAGCGCTGTTCATCCTGTCGGTCTCGTGGGCCTTCTGTGCCTACTGTCGGTTTAAGGGCTTTCTTAGCTTAGTGTCGGTCTCATGAGCCTTTTGTGCGTAGTGTCGGTCTCGTTAACCATATAACTACTGGGCTTGTTTCCCTCGATGTCGGACTCGTGGGCTTTATTTACCCAGTGTCGAACTCTTGGGCTGTATAACTGGTGAGCTGTATGACTTGTGAGCTGTATGGCTCGTGGGCTGTATGACTTGTGAGCTGTATGGCTCGTGGGTTATAGGACTTGTGAGCTGTATGACTTGTGGGCTGTATGACTCGTGGGTGTCGGTCTCGTGACGTGCATCCTTATTGGGTTGGTAGCTCACGACCACCTCCTCATCAAAGTAATTTTATGGGTCCCGGACTTCGGGTGGATAATGGGGCATGTACGTGCACTGATGAGATATGAATTGTATGCACACATTGAACTTAGCTGAATCGTCTCTTGCGACATCTTCATGGAGAGAGAAGTCAAGAATTATCTTTAAAACCCTGAGTGACAATGAAATTACCCAACATGATGGGTTCGTGTCGACTCTGACATTTGGAAGGGGAGATATAACAATTTGTTTTACCTGTCCAATTTCAGGGCATGTAGGCCTATAAAATGATAGAGTAATTTAATTCTCTAAGAAGTGTTCCGGTTAAATGGATCTGGTTTTGCATTTCGATGTTGTAAATGGTTCAATTTGATGCATGTTTTTTAGTGTTTTATAGACTTACAACATTCCCGCTTCTTTATGGTAGCATTATATCGATGAAGATTAGGGCCTATTATTGAACAATTTGAATATAAAATGGTATAGAATGGCATGGACACGAGTATGTAGATAAGGGGCATACTTATTTTCATCTCCCACGTGAAGGTGATGTTGCTTTTTCAGACCTGAAATCAAGCGATCTGGTGCACTGACGTTTGGTGCTCGAAGGAGCTTTTACGTTTTTAGAATCGGAATAAAGCACACTTTCTTTGTGAAAAATTCGGAAATTGTCATTCCCTAAAACAAAGATCAGTGTACACAGAGCCGTGGTACTTACCACCCTCTTGTATGGCTTTGAGTCCTGGGTCACTTAGGCCCCCATCTCACTAGGAAGGCGACCATGGCGACCATGGCGATCTGTGACGATTTAACAAAACGTGGCGCGATCGCCGTCCGTCTCCATTTTTTCGCCTCCGAGGCGACTACACTACGGTTTGTCTACGCTCAACCTGCGCTGTAGGCGATAGCGCCACGATGATAATACGACTCTGCCACGTTGTTGCCGCATTTCCAGGCCGACGAGACGCGCTAATTCTTCGATCAAACCGACTGTGTTGCGATATTCGTACGCTTATCAAGACCTCGCTACAACAGTGATACGATCGGAGCGACAATGATACGTTTAAGCCGGACTCATGCTACGATCTCAAGCAGTCAAGCGATCGGGATATATATAGTATAATGGGTTTCATGATTGAATTTCTTCAGGCATATGTCAGTGTCAAACCAAAATGGATATGCAGAATATGGTTTATCTGAGCATTCTAGAACACACCAGTTAGAACTTGATGTGAAATTGCTCTATTAGTTATGTCATCCATTCAATTAAAAGGGTAAAATGAGTACAATATCAAAGAACCGGCTAACGAGCAAACTACAAATTGTGTCCTACAATTAGACAATTTTATGAAGATATATTTGAAAATATTACAGATTAAAATTTAATTCCATTGACTTGCAATGGTATATGACAAACAATTGAATAAACAAAGTAGATACGTACGGAGTGTACGTTGAAAAATTGATTTTATACGTTTTACTCCATGTCCCCCTTCCTGGTCTGTGCATCACTTTCTATCGTTCATGGTTGGTTCCTGTTACGTAATACTGTCAAAATGGTAATTTTCATGGGCGATGGGAGCCGCTTTTGATGCGCTTGAGTTACGCTTTGCGCGATGCTACCCCGTCAAAGCTACGAATGTGGCGCTTTTAATGCGCTCGTGAACCGCTTAAGATACGATGGGGAAGATTTAAAGCGATCAAGCCACGATCCGCCGCGCTTTGTCGATTTTTGATTATCGTATCGGAATCGCCGTCTAGTGAGATGGGGGTATTACAGATACCACATACGACTCCTGGAACGTTTCCACCAACGCACAGTGGGCCAGAATGGCTCCAAAGTGCGCCAAAATTCATATTCACCAAGATCGACTTAAAACGTACGCTAAATTGACCGATCTAGGGGGAATCAGACCCGTAGAGTGCAATGAAAATATTTTCAAACACATATGACGTCATTTATATAGGGATTTCTAATTGGCTGTGAACATCCAATGAGACATATAATATTTCTCACGTTACAATATTTTTCCACTGTCAGAAAATTGATAGTGCGAACTGTAGCTGTGGGATAACGCGTGTGCTGAAACAACATGAAAAGTAACAAAATAAAAGAAACAAAAATAAAAGAAAGACGTTAAAGGTTCAGACTTTGGTCACACTTGGAGGGGCGCCCTTAAGGACTTTTTTGGTATTTGTCATTAGTTTGCTATATTATGTCCCCTCTTGAAAATGCATGCGTTAACATTGCAAATAAGAGATAAGTGAAAAACAAAGTACATTGTACACAAATATTATTGAAAAGGAAATTTGATAAAGTTATTATGTTAAGCCCGTTAAGGCCATAATATATAAAGCCCTAAAAATGTTTTAGAGAGGTATTCATACTTCTTCAAAATGAATTAATGAGAATTTTTGGTAAGTATGTTACAAGACTATAGATATAATCGCATAAAGATGGAGGAAGATGTGCTTACGGAGGTAGGACTGAAAGACAGAGAGGTGATATTATTATGATAAACTAAGAATTCAGTTAAAACATTCCTTTTGAAAATAGTATTTACTTTATTTGATAAAGGGGAGAGAATAATGGTTATTCTACATTCTAGGGCATACATATATTTTCGGAGAAAAGATACTCTATATTTTCGTAATGAAAAAAAAACCGAATGATTCTCCTCCCCCTTCCAACTGACTTGACCAGTGTGGTCTACAGGCGTGCATAAAGCATGAAGAACTCGGTATTTCAATACAGGGAAAAAGAGATCATTAACACCCACACTGGAAGCTAACCTTACACCTCAATAACCCTACACAATAACAGAAGCAGAAGCCTATGGTATGTATTGCGAAAACATCATGCTAAAACAAAGTATCATGAACTGTCTATCAACACCCAATACTACGTTGCATTTTCTGTTATTTTCGTGTTTTCCAACTCCTTATAGTCAGGTGATCCCATCACTACAAGCCCTTGAGGCTTTTACGGGACACCTTTTTCTTTCACTTTATACTTCACTTCTCCCCTCTTGTTTTTGTTCTTCTTCTTTTTTTAAAGTCTGACTTGGTACTATAGTTTATTGTATGATGACCTATGATGACCTATGTCATCCCTTATGTGAATTATATTGTGAACGATGTTATATTTCGTCTTTTTTAACTTTATATACTGTAAATGTGGAAAGAAATAAAGGAGAGTCATATGCTCTCGGTCAATTCAATTCAATCCAATTCAACACTGTGAGATTATCAATAATAAGAGGATATAAAAATATGACTGTGGTACCACGAAAAAACAGGTCGAAAGAATCGTGCAGGAGGAGAACGTCAGATCTGTAGGTTTCTTGAATGTGGGTACTTGGCATGCTGTTAATCAGTGCAAGTAACTGAGTATATGAATATAAGAACGACCCAAGTCCATGGATGACCATTATAAGTAAACTTAAAAAAACTTCATTTTTTTTTATTTGTCCAGAAATATTCTATTTAACTGTGATGGGAAAGCAACATTGTATATACAATTTAGAACATATATTATTATGACAATTAACATTTGCATTAATTGTGGAGAGGCCATTTTGTGTGATGGACTTGGGTCGTTCTTTGATTCATACACATGATATTCTGCTATAGAGATGAGAGAAGGACGAGAGAGGGCGCTATAATATGAATGTAAGAACGACCTAAGTCCTTCATGTTTACATTCATATAAGATTTAACTCATTTATTTCAGGCACTTCCGGTGGTAATTAGGATTTATCATTTATACACAAGATGAGTCCATGCATAAGCTACAATTTCCCATGTCAAACTAAATTTGGCCAAAAATTGGACTTGGGTCGTTCTTATATTCATATACTCAACTCTCTACACAGGCATTATAGGGTTATAGACCATCGAGACATTTATGGTCATTTAGCTGGTTCGATGTGAACATTATACACCTATCAATCATGATGAACATGACACCCCGCCCCTCCCCAGACCCCCGCCCCATCTCTCACCCTCTCTCTCCCACTCTCTTGCTCTCTCTGTGGTCTCTGTTGTTGTGTGTGCCTTGCCTGCGTATGAGGATCCATTGGATGCGTGCTGTCACCGCACGCGAGATTTTGGCAAAAAACAGGCAAACATGCGGATGGAAAATTGGGTTTTCTTCACAAGATTGCGGAAGATTGCAGCCAAGTTTGGTATCATTGTAAAGCAGAAACTACAGCAAAAGCGTCTGTGATATTTTTAGCGCGGGAATCGGTGGGAATGTTGACCATTTTTTCACATTAAAAGAAATTTGCTATTTTTAGCCAAATTTTCCTTGTTTTGACCCAAATTACTTTCAGAGGGAATAAAATCTGGCCTGTAGAGTTTATGATCATTTAAAATAGTTGATTTGACACGTGTGTTGAAAATTTGAAGAGGGTCAAACGACCTGTTCGGCGGAAACCTTTTGAAAACCGCAATATTGCATTTACACGTGTTTTACCCAGTATTCACAAATTTTGAGTCTGTTTGTAGATAAACAATCCACTTAAAATTAATTTCAAGAAAAACTATTATTCAGAGGTGTTCAGGAGGATGTAATTTGTGCCTAGGATATGAAAAAAATAAATTTCCTTCCAGTGACTAAATCCCTATTTTGGCGCACTTTCATTCACACCTGGCCCACTGTGCAACGGTGTCTGCGCTCTATCCTCAATTTCCACTGGAGCCACTACATCTCAAACGTAGAAGTGCTTCAACAAGCAGGGATCACCAGTTTCGAGACCATGCTGATGAAATCGCAGTTGCCCTGGGCAGCTAGGCACGTCACGAGGATGGAGAATCACTGCCTACCCAAGATCATTCTCTATGGTGAACTCTACACTGGGCGACGTAACAGAAGAGCACCAAAGAAGAGGTAGGCTTACAATTCAAGACTCTCTGAAAAAAAAATCCCTATCTACCTGCAACATCGACCATCGACAGAACGTGGTCAACCCTTGCCGCTGACTGAGGGGCCTAGCGACACGCAGTCTACCAATAAGTCTCCTCCTTTGAGAACAATCGCAGGGCTACCCTCCTTAATCTTAAAGGTCAGTTAGAGTTTGCAGTAAACTGGATCATTGGTGATGGACAGTGTGAAGGTATTGTGTCCACTTTGGGTCAGATGGAGGAAGAACCGTGTTGCCACAGCACAAAGCCCGAATTCGTCATTCCCTTGCAGCCGCTGTTTTCAAGTGTGCCTGTCAGGAATTGGCCTCGTCAGCCACCAGCGAGCCTGCGCCAGACGTGGACGTCAGTGACCCCAAATCTTCGTTTATCGAAGCAAAGCCAAGAAGAAGAAAAAGACTATCAAAGTCTTTTGAAGGGACCAAGCAATTGGAGGTTGGCAAGATACCTCTTTAATTTTTTTTTTTTTTTTAAGAACTGAATACAACGATCTGGCGCACGCTTTTATTGGAATATCTGGAAATGTGTTAATCAGAGAAGTAAAACAAGGCTGTGGAAGGAACAAAGCAGGAGGATGAGGGAGGGGATAAACCCATTCCCCCTGATATACTATAGGGAGATCCTGTATGTTTTTCTTATTGCAGATAAAATATCGTGAACGAGAAAATAAGGACGATGTTCATAAACAATTTCTGGAAAGTTTAAGTCTCTAGGAATATGAATGATTAACTCTAAGAATGTAAAAACGTCTCTAGAACGATGGAGAGAGGGTGTTTTGAGACCCTTTTAGACCACCTGAACCCCATTTGGCGGCGAAATATTGTGACCAAAATTATGACGTGACGAAATGAACGAATCAGCCCTACGCTGATGCGCTGTGCTACGCACTCCATCTATGGAAGGCCGTTGTGGACATAATTCGTTTGGCGCATACGTATTCAACTGCCTTTAGCAAACGTTTGATAATTGACCAATCAACGAGTGTTGTTGGCAATCGTTTGTACGGTGCGATAGCATGCGTTTGCAAGGTTTTGAGTGTTTGTGTGTATTTTTTTTTTAGCAAATATATGCCATGTTTATACGTATGCGCAGAATTCCAGCAAATCGATTTTCAAGGTAAGCAATGAGGTCAGCTTAGTACGGCTCAGCTCCTCTGTGTTCCTTTCCCTAGCCTTAGTACACTTTTCAGATTTACTCAAAATTCTGTATCACTCTGAGTGCACAACATTTATCACTCATATTCCGAAAACTCAAAGTTCATTCATGTACAAGGTGACAATACCCTTTTAGTCAACCCTTTTCTCCCGCATTTTTCCCTGATCATTTTTTCATCATTTCTGATTTAATATTCCATCAAATGTACGTATGATATACGAGATATCTCAATTTCAACTTTAAAAAGGCAAAAGCTGTATCAAAATGTGCGCATCAAAACGTTTAACTGCAATCAGAAAATTGTACAGAATCTCCATTCACAGACTTGCTACACTTCTCTTCTGACTGTCAAATTTCGAGATAGTGTGGGCCAGATTGTGGAATTTCAGTTCTAAAACTGTAAAAAAAAAAAAGAAGCTCTCGTGAATATGGGAGAAGAATCTTGCCACTCTTCCATTGCTTGGTACCCACTATAGACTTAATACACTTTGGGGAATAACAATTTCCGAATTTTCCTCAAAAAGTGTGCTCCAGATCGCTTTATTTCAATTCTAAAAGCGCAAAAGCTCCGTCGAGCGGGAGGGGGAATCCCCCTCCCACACCCTCCCCTGAGCTCTACCTCACTAGTCTTTGTACATACAACAGATGATAAACATTGGGAATAAGAGCTAAATTCCATGATTTAAACACTTCCCTGAAAAAGCCCTATCTATTTCCATAATTATTTGGCACTGGAAAAATTATGTTGCAACAAAATTTTGCACCCGATCGCTGAATTTCAAGTCTAAAAATGCAAAATCACCTTCTTGTGGGAGGAGAAATGCCCCTATCTACACCCTCGTGTTCATGCTTATTCTGTTTGATTGCTGAACAGACAGCGCTCATGATATCCATTGTCAAAATCTATTTATACAAGTTATTTACTAAAATGATACCATTTTATATGCAAATTATTCAATAACAATCCTCATCAAAATATGCTGCTACCTTAAACAAGTCGGACTAATTAAGGTCGATAAAACACTCAAAAACATGCATCAAATTGCACCATTTAAGACACAAAATCCAAAAAGTTCTCTCCGTGGGAGTGGGGACACCCCCTTCCAAACCCTCCTCCCCCCCCCCTCCCCTCGCTCGAGCTCAGTCGCGTTCATGCTATTCCTTGTAAAAATTAATACAAGAATTATATTTAGATGATACCATTTTTTAGGTAAATTGTTCTATAATAATCTACATCATGCACTATCTTAAACACGCAAAAACATGCATCAAATTGCACCACTTGCAACATCGAAATGCAAAAACGTTCTCACCGCTCCCACACCCTCTCCTCCCCCCTTGCTATAGGGCTCAGTCACGTTCATGATTATTCAATGTGAGAATTAATACAAGGGTTCTATTTAAATGATACCATTTTATAGGCAAATTATTGTTCAATAACAATCTACATCAAAATATACTGCTACCTTAAACAATTGGGACTGTTTCAAGTCGATAAAACACGTAAAAACATGCATCAAATTGCACCATTTACAGCATCAACATGCAAAAAGTTCTTACGTGGGAGGGGGGACACCCCTCTAAGATCAAATCCTGGCCACGCCGTTGCGTACATAATACGTACACTTAGTACCTCCTTGCTCATATCGGGCGTGAGTATCTACCGTGCACACTATGATATAATAGTGATATAATATGTGTGTCCATTAATGTCCATCCAGACCTATTTTATTATAATCTTGGAATTTTCATGTATAAACTAACAAGTAATGAATTACCATCCGTTTTTATTCACATGTTCAAAAGAAATCGCTCTATTCATTGCTACCCCACTCGTCAGAGTGACGCCTATCACCTTCCCCGTACTCGCACTATTTTTGCAAAGAAAACAATTATGTTTACTGGACCCAGATACTGGAATGACCTCCCTCAAGATATTACTTCTTCCTTATCCTTATTCACCTTCAAACGCAAACTAAAACGGCTATTACTTAGTGGATACACACTACCCGGCTCTTAGCAACAGTCTCTTTTTTTTAATACCCCCAGTCTTTTGTCTTTGTCTGCAGCTCCAAGTTACTTGACGATACCGTTATAGCACTTTGTGTGTGTGTGTGTGTGTGTGTAAACACGGCGAAATGTGTACAGTCTCGTTTAAGCGATACCAAAGTATTCATGTGGTTCGATAGTTCGTTTTTAATACTGATTTTGCACTGGTACAATTTAAGTTGGTCGAGATAAACATGTCCGTTCTCCGTATAATTTCACGCCTATAAATTCGGGAACCTCCAGTTTTTACAAGCGTCATTGCTTTTATGTAGGCCCCATCATATTTCTGACATTTATTTGTGATATCCTCAGATGAAAATGACCATTTATATTTGTGTGTAATGTTAGTTTGTCTTTTTTTCTTCAAACATAAGATATGGTTGTATATGTTTTGTACTTTTGTTTTATTGTCAATCATTTTGTGATCCCATCACTGAGAAATGGAAATATGAAATAAACTTGAAACTTGAAACTTAATGTTGCGTGTGTGTACAGAGCTACCAAGTCTCACGCATTCCGCGTGAGACACAAGCATTTAGGGTGTCTCTCACGATGTCACGCATGGCACCCATTTTTCTCACGCATTGGGCGAAGTCTGCAACTTGAGCCTATAATAAGGAGCATAGCTCAAAAGGTTAAAGTGATAGTTGCAATTGAAGGTATATTTCCCTTACGTCTTTCAAAATAAGTAAAAAATGATCACTTTAATGCACCTGATCGCACCATTAAGGGCTACAAATTGAAAAAGCTCCCTACCGTGGGAGGCCACAGGGGGAAAAAAACCTCTCCTACACCCTCGCTTGCGCGCACTTTCGCGCGCCCAGATGCCGAGCGATGCCGAGTCATGAAAATCTCACTCATAAAAATTTTTTGAACTTGGCATCTCTGTGTGTATTATATAGCACGCAACGAACACACATATACAAATGCATACTAAACGAAGTACCTGATTGTCTGGTCGACCAATTGCATGTATACATATGCGCAGTAAATCAACATACGTGTGGAATGGGGCATACGTACAAAAGATAACGTGCAAACGTTTACTAAACACCGTACAAACGTTTGCCAAACAACAAACGCTGATTTGTCAATTAGCAAACATTTGCTTAAGGCAGTTGCATGCGTATGCCCGTTTCCATACGTATGCCCCAAACGAATTATGACCACTACGATCTTCCATATTCGTTGCCTCTCCATCGCTTCTTCTACCACCCCCTACTTTGCCACTGTCATTATCAGTGTCATTGTCACTGCCATCACTCAATTCACTCTCGATGTCAAACTCAAAGTCTTTCCTTACAATAATAAGGTAAAATTGGACGTTTTAATGTCTCATCCGAGAAAGCAGATGCGAATAAAGACAAGCCAGATATTGCATCCGCTCACCAAGAAATACGTGCTTTATGAATTTCAGCCTCGATGTCCCTCTGTTTGTTCATTTCTAGACGTCATATTTTAGGGCTCGAAAAAGACAGCTCTTCCGGAACGAAAATCGGTGAAGTAAATCAGTCAGTTTTAACTCGCGAATTCTCAGTGGCGCGAATATCATTTGATAGGTCACATGTAAAATCTGTTTTAGGAGACATTTCCCTGTGTCTTGACACCGTCTTTTATATGATTTTCTTGATTTTAATGTCTCGTTCTCCACACTTTAAACGTTTCGGTGCACACATTTTGTGCCATATTTGGAAAACTATCTATGTTCAAGTGTAGTCTAACTGTCTGAAGTGGATGGGGGGGGGGGGGGTGAGTAGGGAGAAGGCGTTGGAGAGTGCTATCCCCATCATTCCCGTATAAAGGAGCCGTTTTATAAGTTGAAATTGAGATATCTCGTATACGCAAATTTGATGGAATTATTGGAATTATTATTGAAACAAGGAAGGAAAAACTGACCAGAAACAATTGTAATAATAAATAGCGAAAACTTTGAGCAAAGAAAATGGGTTTTCATCGGGATTCGAACCCGAGACGTCCGGATTTATTACCGACTGACCTATTGAAAGCCCTAGATCGGTGTTCGTCCCGGTAGAGCACCGGTCTAATAATCCGGAGGTCTCGGGTTCGAATCCCGATGAAAACCCATTTTCTTTGCTCAAATTTTTCGCTATATATATATATATATATATATATATATATATATATAACATGATCTGGGGTAACTGAGCGGAGAAAAGGTTGATCAAAAGAAATATAAGTGATGAGTTTTGTGCACTCGTAATTATTGAGATTTTGTCATAAATCTGAAATACACTAAGGCTATGGAAGGGGGCGCGAAGGGGGAGGGCTTGGGAGGGGGTACCCCTTCCCGAAGAAGAGAGAGTTTGTAATTTTAGAATTGAAATTCAACGATCTGGTGCACACTTTGAGTGAAATATTGAAAAAACTATGCTCTTACTTAATAAAAGGTTGAAGGATGACCGCTTCATGCTCATGCATACAGTATCCACGCAATTTTTCATTTTTTTTTCCGCGTAATATGTGAGACTGCTGTCAAGACGTGTTCTGAACCTATTGGGAGAACAATAAAATATGGAGAAGGCACATCAGTCTTCATAGCGACATTTCTTTCTTCTTTTCTCCTCTGCCAACGAGTAATTTAAGAGGAATCAGACTTACTCTATGACAAACTCGTGTTTATTTCAATTGGAACCTATGGACAATTTGAAACAAATGCTCCTATTATTAAAAAGGGGGCCGTTACAGCAGCCAAATTATGGGCACGAATGTGAATACAGTCTTGAAAATTATTTGTTGTTTGATATGGTCTCAGTACACATTTCCACTCACTTTACAAGTGAGTGATCTAAAGGACGGTACAAACATATTTGTTACTTCTGTCTCTCCGTGTCTGTGTTTAATGTTAATTGTGCATTCTGCAAAATCTACAGTGTATTCATGGCGTGCATTATGCTACGATAACGTATATGCTTAGTCCCGTGCCTGATACCTACATCTGACATAAAAACAAGCAAGTATCCGATTATTGTCATAGGCCTCAGTTTAGAAAGGAAATAGTTTGTATCTCCTCACAAGAAAAAGAAAATAGGGCCAACCAGACTCGTTTATCACATCGGATTTTGTTTTGCATACTTTTGTTGAAAGACAAACACGGAAAGGTTTAAAACGAAGGTTCCGTAATATCACTAAAATTAGATTTGATTAGAAATAATTGAAGTTTCTCATCAAATTTGTAATATCCTAAATAATAATTTTTCTTCAATTGGAAAAATCTTTACAGTAATATTCCTCCCTATACACAAAATATATTTCCGAATTTCTAGATCCATCGTATTTTAGTTCAATATGTCTAATTAGTCCATATCATAATCAGGAATTAATTAACACTGTTTTCTATTTCAGTTCAAAAAAGTGCTGGACAGGATGACATCAGTGATTTTCCTCTGAAGGGGTAATATCGTCAACCGTGAATCCTTCAGTTCACAAATTTAATCCATCCTTTTTTAATAGCATCGTCCCCGAAAGTATGAAAAAAGCAAAAGTCATTGCTTTGTATAAAAAGGGTGGCAAATTAGATGTCAATTATTGACGACCAATTTCTTTGTTTTGTACATGAGCCAAAGTTCATGAAAAAAATATTCATAAAAGAACTATTAATTTATTTAAATTTAAATATTAAGTTTGGATAGGGTAAAACATTGCACAACAACATATCATTGAGTTCTATAGAAAATAGGAACAAATTTCTTCATTTGATAGGTTTATTTCTGGACTTCTCCAAGACTTTCGATACCATTAATTTTTATATTTTACATGCGTGGGAAGGCTTTGGAGTAGTTCACGAGCTACCTTATAATCGGAGGGCCAAACCCCAAAAAGTCGCTTACTTAACGAGTGAGTTGCACTCTCTCTACAAACTAAGTAGACCATGCTTATTTTCAAGTTTTTATTGTAACAAACAGCATTCAACTGGTCTACCTCAAAAAATTTGTTGCGAAAGCCTCCAAATCCAAGATGGCGTCCAAGATGGCCGCCATATTTACTGAATTTGTTATTTGAAAGATAGAGTTTGATTGAAAAATCAGATTTCAACAAAATTGATGTCATGCTAAAGAGAATAAAATTTTCTACAAGTTGATACCATTTTTTGTGGGTTATTGTGATAATTGGATTGAGATTTTAAGAAAAAAACACTCATTTTTTGATATTTTTCTGAAAAAAGGAAAATCATGAAAATGCTTGATTCAGCATAAATCAGAGAAAAACTCAAGGATTATCTTGAAACGTTTCAAGAATTTTGTTTGACATATAATTAATATTTGAAGAAAATTTAGGGTCAGTACCGTTTTTGGTTCAGGAGTTATAATGTCTCAAACTTGAAAACTCACTATGTAAAAATGGCCACTTTAGTTGTGACAAGACCTTGTTGGTCGTAAAAAAAACCCACTGGCACTGCTACAAGCGCCAGTGCCAGTGGTGCGTGTAGTAGTCTTGGCGCGCGCAGGCTTTTTTTACGAACGACAAGGTCTTGGTCACAACTAAAGTGGCAATTTTTACGTAGTGAGCTTTCAAGTTTGAGACATTATAACTCCTGAACCGAAAACGGTACTGACCCCTAATTTTCTCCAAATATTAATTATATGTCAAACAAAATTCTTGAAACGTTTCAAGATAATCCTTGAGATTTTCTCTGATTTATGCTGAATCAAGCATTTTCATGATTTTCCTTTTTTTCAGAAAAATATCAAAAAATGAGTGTTTTTTCCTTAAAATCTCAATCCAATTATCACAATAACCCACAAAAATGGTATCAACTTGTAGAAAATTTTGTTCTCTTTCATATGACATCATATTTGTTAAAATGTAATGTTTATATCGAATTCTATCATTTAAATAACAAATTCAGTAAATATGGCGGCCATCTTGGACGCCATCCTGAATTTGGAGGCTTTCACAACATTTTTTGTGAGGTAGACCAGTGGAATGCTGTTTGTTACAATAAAAACGTGAAAATAAGCATGGTCTACTTAGTTTGTAGAGAGAGTGCAACTCGACCTCCGTTTTTAGCTTTTGGCCCCCCGGTTATTATGAAGAGGAAGTAATATGTCCATTTAAATGGCTGTAACAAACAACGGCGTAGCCAGGATTTCATCTTGGGGGGGGGGGGGGGGCGGTTAGTCTGCGAGGGAGCGAAGCGACCGAGCCCGAGCGAACGGAGCGAGCGAGGGGGGGGGGAAGGTTTGGGAGGGGAGTGTCCCCCCTCCCACGGTAAGAACTTTTTGCATTTGGATGTTGTAAATGGTGCAATTTGATGCATGTTTTTGCGCGTTTTATCGACGTGAAACAGTCCCACTTGTTTATGGTAGCAGTTTATTTTGATGAATATTATTATTGAACAATTTGCCTATAAAATGGTATAATTTAGATACACTTCTTGTATTAATTTTTTTCACTAAATATGATGAACGCGACTGAACCCGAGCGAGCGGAGCGAGCGAGGGGGTAGGGGAGGGTGTGGGAGGGGGGGTGTTCCCCCCTGCCACAGTAAGAACTTTTGCATTTTGATGTTGCAAATGGTGCAATTTGATGCATGTTTTTGCGCGTTTTATCGACGTGAAACAGTCCCACTTGTTTATGGTAGCAGTTTATTTTGATGTAGATTATTATTCAACAATTCGCCTATAAAATGGTATAATTTAGATACACTTCTTGTATCAATTCTTTTCACTGAATATCATGAACGCGACTGAACCCGAGCGAGCGGAGCGAGCGAGGGGGTAGGGGAGGATGTGGGAGGGGGGTGTCCCCCCTCCCACAGTAAGAACTTTTTGCATTTTGATGTTGCAAATGGTGCAATATGATGCATGTTTTTGCGCGTTTTATCGACGTGAAACAGTCTCACTTGTTTATGGTAGCAGCTTATTTTGATGTAGATTATTATTGAACAATTTGCCTATAAAGTGGCATAATTTAGATACACTTCTTGTATTAATTCTTTTCACTGAATATCATGAACGCGACTGAACCCGAGCGAGCGGAGCGAGCGAGGGGGTAGGGGAGGAAGTGGGAGGGGGGTGTCCCCCCTTCCACAGTAAGAACTTTTTGCATTTTGATGTTGCAAATGGTGCAATATGATGCATGTTTTTGCGCGTTTTATCGACGTGAAACAGTCCCACTTGTTTATGGTAGCAGCTTATTTTGATGTAGATTATTATTGAACAATTTACCTATAAAATGGTATAATTTAGATACACTTCTTGTATTAATTCTTTTCACTGAATATCATGAACGCGACTGAACCCGAGCGAGCGGAGCGAGCGAGGGGGTAGGGGAGGATATGGGAGGGGGGTGTCCCCCCTCCCACAGTAAGAACTTTTTGCATTTTGATGTTGCAAATGGTGCAATATGATGGATGTTTTTGCGCGTTTTATCGACGTGAAACAGTCCCACTTGTTTATGGTAGCAGATTATTTTGATGTAGATTAGTATTGAACAATTCGCCTATAAAATGGTATATTTAGATACACTTCTTGTATTAATTCTTTTCACTGAATATCATGAACGCGACTGAACCCGAGCGAGCGGAGCGAGCGAGGGGGTAAAAATATAGGGGAGGATGTGGGAGGGGGGTGTCCCCCCTCCCACAGTAAGAACTTTTTGCATTTTGATGTTGCAAATGGTGCAATATGATGCATGTTTTTGCGCGTTTTATCGACGTGAAATAGTCTCACTTGTTTATGGTAGCAGATTATTTTGATGTAGATTATTATTGAACAATTTGCCTATAAAGTGGCATAATTTAGATACACTTCTTGTATTAATTCTTTTCACTGAATATCATGAACGCGACTGAACCCGAGCGAGCGGAGCGAGCGAGGGGGTAGGGGAGGATGTGGGAGGGGGGTGTCCCCCCTCCCACAGTAAGAACTTTTTGCATTTTGATGTTGCAAATGGTGCAATATGATGCATGTTTTTGCGCGTTTTATCGACGTGAAACAGTCCCACTTGTTTATGGTAGCAGATTATTTTGATGTAGATTAGTATTGAACAATTCGCCTATAAAATGGTATATTTAGATACACTTCTTGTATTAATTCTTTTCACTGAATATCATGAACGCGACTGAACCCGAGCGAGCGGAGCGAGCGAGGGGGTAAAAATATAGGGGAGGATGTGGGAGGGGGGTGTCCCCCCTCCCACAGTAAGAACTTTTTGCATTTTGATGTTGCAAATGGTGCAATATGATGCATGTTTTTGCGCGTTTTATCGACGTGAAACAGTCCCACTTGTTTATGGTAGCAGCTTATTTTGATGTAGATTATTATTGAATAATTTGCCTATAAAATGGTATAATTTAGATACACTTCTTGTATTAATTCCTTTCACTGAATATCATGAACGCGACTGAACCCGAGCGAGCGGAGCGAGCGAGGGGGTAGGGGAGGAAGTGGGAGGGGGGTGTCCCCCCTTCCACAGTAAGAACTTTTTGCATTTTGATGTTGCAAATGGTGCAATATGATGCATGTTTTTGCGCGTTTTATCGACGTGAAACAGTCCCACTTGTTTATGGTAGCAGCTTATTTTGATGTAGATTATTATTGAACAATTTACCTATAAAATGATATAATTTAGATACACTTCTTGTATTAATTCTTTTCACTGAATATCATGAACGCGACTGAACCCGAGCGAGCGGAGCGAGCGAGGGGGTAGGGGAGGATATGGGAGGGGGGTGTCCCCCCTCCCACAGTAAGAACTTTTTGCATTTTGATGTTGCAAATGGTGCAATATGATGCATGTTTTTGCGCGTTTTATCGACGTGAAACAGTCCCACAGTAAGAACTTTTTGCATTTTGATGTTGCAAATGGTGCAATATGATGCATGTTTTTGCGCGTTTTATCGACGTGAAACAGTCCCACTTGTTTATGGTAGCAGCTTATTTTGATGTAGATTATTATTGAACAATTTGCCTATAAAATGGTATAATTTAGATACACTTCTTGTATTAATTCTTTTCACTGAATATCATGAACGCGATTGAACCCGAGCGAGCGGAGCGAGCGAGGTGGTAGGGTATGGGGCGCCAAGTGTCCGCTTGAAAATTCCGTCCAAATAGACACGAAATTACCTTAAAACTACAGAAATCATACACTGAAATCCATTTCGTTACAAAATGAAATTGTACAGACAATTTCGTAACAAAACAATTTCATTTTGTAACGAAATCTGGTTTAATTACAAAATTAGGAAGACAGTTATCCAGTTTGTTACAAAATGAAACAACAAATTTTATTTTGTAAACAAAATATCATTTTGTTACAAAAAAGACTTGTGCTTTTTCATTTTGTGACAGAATGACATGGCAAATATAAATTTGTTACAGAATCTTATTTTGTTGCAAAAAAATTCATTTCGTGTACGGAATTGAACTAGTACAAAACAATTTCGTGCACGGAATGGTTCTACAAACTGCATTTCGTGTAGAGGGTCTAACAGAACTGAACTACACTCCCTTTTGTGTACGGAATTGAACAACAAAAGTCATTTCCCTGTAAGGTACCATACGAAATGGATTGAGTTGCACACGAAATGGATTTCGTTGCACACGGAAAGCATTTCGTTCCATATCAAATGGATTTCGTACCATGCGAAACGGATTTCGTGTTTAATACACAGAAAGGATTTTGTGTACGGAATGGCATTCTGTCAGTCTCTGCCGAGTAAGGGATATAAGAACGACGCTGATTGGCCGCCTGGTTGATCCGAGTAAGCTCCACCCTATATTTTGCATATACCGGTACTTGAATGAAGGGTCAGACAACGAAATTTCGAAAGCCGGTAAGACTTGTAAGTTTATTATAAACTCTTATTTTTTTTCTTTTTTTTTTCCTTTTTGCTTTATAACAAATGCCTATAACTAAAGTGAATCGATTAACGTTTGGCCTGCACGAGTCATCTAGATTCTAGAGTCTATCTAACGTTAAATATTAAAACAAGCAACAAGCGGTCGGGTAGCGAGAGCTAGAGCCTAGGGGCAGGGCATGGCAGGGCCAGGGCAGGGGACTACGCGTACGAACACAGTTGAGCTTGACGATCTAATGACATTAATTATTTAATACTAGTATGCAAGTTACTTACTTCATTTCTAATCCTGTCCAGGATTTCTAGGACGGCAGCTGAACGAGCGCGATCGCTCATAATTCTTCTTCATTCAGTGCAGTCTCGCCGTAAAACTGTGCCTCATGAAAGATCAGTCAAAGGCGAATAAAACGGTGACGTCTGTAAAGTGTAATACTGTAATGTCTCTTTGCTCAGTCGAATTAGGAGTACAAGGCGAGTCTGACCAGCTCGGCGGTCTTGGGGACAACTCGGACCTAGGGACAACTCGGCCCACTGCAAAGTTGTCCCGGCATGACTGAATTTTTCATAATTTTTTAAGGGTTACGGTTAGAGTTTAGGGTTAAGGTTGAATTTTAGGGTTAGAGTTAGGGTGAGGGTTTAGGGATAGAGTTAGGATGAAAGTAGGATTTAGGATTAGGGTTAGAGTTTGGGTTAAATTTAGGGTATGCCGAGACAACCCTGGCCCCGAGCCGAGTTGCCTCCGAGTCCGAGTTAGTCAGGATCCCAGTCCATCCAAGATATGAGAGGCACAAGGCCTGGGACACGTGTTCTAATGTGGCAAAATATTGTTGACGCAGCATCACAGCGTGCGAGTTAGCATCGTTGTTTTCACGGTATGCAAATTAGTAATACAGAGCTGCTTGCAGCGAAAACATGATCAACAAGGCGGCCAATCAGCGTCCTTCTTATATCCCTTACTCGGCAGAGACTGAGAGAATGCCATTCCGTACACGAAATCCTTTCTGTGTACCACGAAATGTGTTTCGCATGGTACGAAATCCATTTGATATGGTACGAAATGCATTCCGTGTGCAACGAAATCCATTTCGTCTGCGACGCAATCCATTTCGTATGGTACCTTACAGGGAAATTACCGGTACTTTTGTTGTTCAATTCCGTACACAAAAGGGAGTGTAGTTCAGTTCTGTTAGACCCTCTACACGAAATGCCCCTAACAAAAAAGTCCTGTGGTACTCCCTGTGGTACTTGTCGGTACCACACAATGTACCACACACTTGTAATGTTACCACAGGAACTGTGTGGTACTGTACCACAGGCTTGTAGGGTACTCCCTGTAGTACTTGTCAGTACCACACAATGTACCACATAAATAAATGTTACCACAGGAACTATGTCGTACTGTTTTACAGGCTCATGTGGTACTCCCTGTGGTACATGGTTGGTACCACACAATGTACCACACAAATATATGTTAACACAGGAACTGTGTGGTACTGTGTCACAGGATCGTGTGGTACTCTGGGATGTACCACAGGGCAGTACCACAGGAAAGTTCCACAGGAAAGTACCACAAGACAGTATACACACGAATTGTCCTGTGGTATTTTGGGATGTATACCACACAACAGTACCACAGGACAGTACCACATGAATTGTCCTGTGGTATTTTAGGACGTACCACAGGAGAGTACAACAGGAAAGTACCACAGGATAGTACCACAGGACAGTACCACACGACTTGTTCTATGGTATTTTTATTAGGACGTACCACAGGACAGTACCACAGGGCAGTTCCACAGGACAGTACCACAGGAAAGTACCACAGGATAGTACCACAGGACAGTACCACAGGAATTGTCCTGTGGTATTTTGGGACGTACCACAGGACAGTACCACAGGATAGTACTACAGGACAGTACCTCACGACTTGTCCTGTGGTATTTTGGGACGTACCACAGGACAGTACCACAGGGCAGTACCACAGGGCAGTACCACAGGACAGTACCACAGGACAGTACCACAGGAAAGTACCACAGGAAAGTACCACAGGATAGTACCACAGGACAGTACCACACAACTTGTCCTGTGGTATTTTGGGACGTACCACAGGGCAGTACCACAGGATAGTACCACAGGACAGTACCACACGACTCATCCTGTGGTATTTTGGGACGTACCACAGGACAGTACCACAGGGCAGTACCACAGGGCAGTACCACAGGACAGTACCACAGGACAGTACCACAGGGCAGTACCACAGGAAAGTACCACAGGAAAGTACCACAGGACAGTACCACACGACTTGTCCTGTGGTATTTTGGGACATACCACAGGACAGTACCACAGGACAGTACCACAGGATATTACCACAGGACAGTACCTCACGACTTGTCCTGTGGTTTTTTGGGACGTACCACAGGACAGTACCACAGGGCAGTACCACAGGACAATACCACAGGGCAGTACCACAGGACAGTACCACAGGAAAGTACCACAGGATAGTACCACAGGACAGTACCACACGACTTGTCCTGTGGTATTTTGGGACGTACCACAGGGCAGTACCACAGGACAGTACCACAGGATAGTACCACAGTACAGTACCACACGTCTTGTCCTGTGGTATTTTGGGACGTACCACAGGACAGTACCACAGGATAGTACCACAGGACAGTACCACACGACTTGTCCTGTGGTATTTTGGGACGTACCACAGGACAGTACCACAGGACAATACCACAGGAAAGTACCACAGGATAGTACCACAGGACAGTACCACATGACTTGTCCTGTGGTATTTTGGGACGTACCACAGGACAGTACCACACGAATTGTCCTGTGGAATTTTGGGACGTACCACAGGACAGTACGACAGGAATTCCTGTGGTAATTTTCGATGTATACCACAAGAGAGTATACATACCACAGGAACTGTCCAAAATCCCACAGGAAAATCATAATATGGTGCTATTCCACACAGAAGTACCACACAGCAAATTAAATTCGTAAGTACCACAGAAAAATGCTACAGGATATTCTTTTTTTTTCTTAACATTTTATACCAGAGGACTATCACATCAGGAGAATATCAAACAGCAGTACCACACAGGAGTACCACACAGGAAAATTGTAAGGCAGAATCAACTGAAATTTATAACAAAAATACAAACAAAAAAGCACATATTAATATTCCTCAATTAATTGATAGATGAGTTATGCTGTGAATTATAACAATTGATTTGCCATTACTTATCCTGTCCTATACTCCTACAGTATTACCTATTTAGTGAAAGTGCTGATGTAAAGCATGAGAAATTTCGTAAGGACTTCTGTGGTACTCCTGTGGTACTCCTGTGGTACTCCTGTGGTACAAATTTTTACATAGCTCATGAATATTCATAAAAAGCACTCTAGATTTTAGAAAATACATATATGACTTAAAAAGTCAAAGTATTAATGATGGAACTTACTTTGAACTTTATGAAAGATTGTCTAATTATGTTATGTTATTCCCAATATCATAGATATTGTTATGAAAGTGTAATTTCATATCTTGATAATAAAGTATAATCGAGTTAGTAACCATGCCTTAATGCTTTACGGATAGACGGCCATATATATATGTACTGAGAGGGTCGATGGCTACCTAGGAATAGAATATGACTATATAGATCTATTATAGGACTAGATTGGCACTTGGCCATTAGACTCTCGTTTAAGGTTATATGTTAGGAGTAGGACAAGTTATTAAGTAGGGCCATGTTTGTCCTAAAATCCATCACTCACCTATCAGAAATGTTCCTTGAAATGTGGCTAAAAGTCTCCCAAATTTTTTTTTTCGATCTATCCTGTGTGGTACTCTCCTGTGGTACCATGGAAATGCTGTGTGGTACTGCCCTGTGGTAATGCTGTGTGGTAATGATCGACCTATGGTACTGTCCTGTGGTACTGTCCCAAAATACCACAGGACAGTTCCTGTGGTACTGTTCTGTGGTACTAGTCCTGTGGTACTGCCCTGTGGTACGTCCCAAAATACCACAGGAATTCCTGTGGTACTGTCCTGTGGTACTGTTCTGTGGTATCGGTCCTGTGGTACTTTCCTGTGGTACTGCCCTGTGGTACGTCCCAAAATACCACAGGAATTCCTGTGGTACTGTCCTGTGGTATGTCCCAAAATACCACAGGACAATTCCTGTGGTACTGTCCTGTGGTACTATCCTGTGGTACTTTCCTGTGGTACTGTCCTGTGGTACCGTCCTGTGGTAATTACCACAGGAGTACCACAGGACTTTTTCGTAAGGGGCAGTTTGTAGAACCATTCCGTGCACGAAATTGTTTTGTAGTTCAATTCCGTACACGAAATGATTTTTTTTTTTTTGGAACAAAATAAGATTCTGTTACGAAATTATATTTGCCATGTCATTCTGTCACAAAATGAAAAATCACAAGTCTTTTTTGGAACAAAATGAGACTTTATTTACAAAATAAAATTTGTTGTTTCATTTTGTAACAAAATGGATAACTGTCTTCCTAATTTTGTAATTAAACCAGATTTCGTTACAAAATGAAATTGTTTTGTTACGAAATTGTCTGTACAATTTCATTTTATAACGAAATGGATTTCAGTGTATGATTTCTGTAGTTTTAAGGTAATTTCGTGTCTTTTTGGACGGAATTTTCAAGCGAACACTTGGCGCCCCATAGTAGGGGAGGGTGTGGGAGGGGGTGATGCATGTTTTTGCGTGTTTTAACGAGATGAAACAGTCCCACTTGTTTATGGTAGCAGTTTATTTTGATGCAGATTATTATTGAACAATTTACCTATAAAATGGTATAATTTAGATTCACTTCTTGTATTAATTCTTTTCACTGAATATCATGAACGCGACTGAACCCGAGCGAGCGGAGCGAGCGAGGGGGTAGGGTAGGGTGTGCGAGGGGGGTGTCCCCCCTCCCATGGTGAGAACTTTTTTTCATTTTGATGTTGCAAATGGTGCAATTTGATGAATGTTTTTGCGTGTTTTAACGATTTGAAACAGTCCCACTTGTTTAAGGTTGCAGTATATTTTAGTGCAGATTATTATTGAACAATTTGCCTATAAAATGGTATAATTTAAATACACTAGTCTTCTTGTATTAATTCTTACACTGAATATCATGAACGCTGTCTGTTCAGCAATCAAACAGAAAAAGCATGCACACGAGGGTGTAGATAGGGGCATATCCCCTCCCACACGAAGGTGATTTTACGTTTTCAGACCTGAAATTCAGCGATCTGGTGTAAATTTTTGGTTCAATACTTTTTCATCGAAGTGGTAATCCGAATGTGCACCATCTGTGCGTATGTTTAAAGTCTAGTGAGGTAGAGCTTAGGGGAAGGGGGATTCCCCCTCCCGCTCGCGGAGCTTTTGCATTTTTAGAATTGAAATAAAGCGATCTGGGTATAGCCACAGTCTACTTCTTTGCATGGCGGGGGGGGGGGGGGGGGAGCAGGGAGAAGGCGTGGGCGAGTGTTATCTCCACCCTTCCCTTCCGATGGAGCTTTTATCTTTTTAAGGTTGAAATTGAGATATCTCGTATAGGCCTACGCATATTTGATGGAATCAACATTTGGGAAATCACCAACAAAAAAAACAACAAACAAAGAAACAAACAAAAACTGATAGGGGGCTGAGGGAGGAAAGGGTCGATTAAAAGGGGAAATTCCCCTTAAGATACATGAGGGAACCTTCAGTTTTCGGAATATCAGTGATGAGTCTTGTGCACCGCCTGACTCAGAATTATTCAGAATTGTTTGTAAATCTAAAAAGTGTACTTAGCTAGGCAAAGAGGCACAGAGGGGGAGGGTTTGGGAGGGGGATACCCCCTCCCAAGCACGAGAGATTTTGCATATTTTGAATTGAAATTCAACGATCTGGTGCACACTTTGAGTGAAATATTCAAAAAAAAAATCTTATTTGATGACAGGTTGCAAAGGAGACCCGCTTCATGTGTATGCATATACAGTATACACGCATTTTTTTCCGCCTCCCAAATCCCCGGTCCAAATCTTGGGGGGGGGGGGGGGGGGGGAGGGGGGCGACCGCCCCCATCGCCCCCCCCCCCCAAACAAACAAACAAACATATCTAAAATATGGGGTCCCATATGGAAGTTAACTCAGAGGTCCTCTCTTGTTTATTCTTGATATAAATGATTTTTGTAGATCATGAGATTTATTCTTTATGTGGTAGAATACAAAATTTCATATTTTCCCCGCACAATAACCCATCTTAATCTTGTAAATACAATAAACTCTGATTTAGAAATTGTCGCCCAATGAATAAAGGCAAAGAAATTATCTCTTAGTCTTCAAAAGCAACATATGGTTTTAGCATGATTTTTAGCAACTGTACAGAGGCACTATACCTGTCGATATGTTGTTTAATATGCTGCTCCAATGGAACATGTTTCCCATTCTAAATCTATTAGAATAACAGTTGATAATGGGCTTTTATGGAAACGTTATGTTGTTAGTATATGGGTCAGAATTTTGAACGATGTACAATTGACCCAAAACAAGGCAAATTTTAAAAAGTAGGAAATTCTCCAAATCATTCTCCTTACCTGAAAGAGTATAACTCAAGCTTTAATATGAACCCAATTATACTGGGATTTTCCCAGAGGAACAAGTTTTTATTCACCGAGGAAGTTAACCATGTCCAGAGCAGCGAACGTCCGTGGGGAATAGTACTGCACTTACATTTGAATACCATTTAACATAGTTTGCAACGATCTGATTCAGTTCAAAATCGTAACGAAATATCTTAAGGGACAGGTGAACGTGTTGGGAGAATATCAAGTTTGTACTCTTAACCAGTACGTAATGGTAGACAACTGATGATTCAACCTAATTCGTCATTTCTGTTGAAATATTGCTCTTCCGCTAAACACTTTCTTCACTTTACGCGCATTTTACGGAAACTCAATATTTCGACCTCTTATTTCACTATCCCATACTTTAATCCTCACTCCCAAATAATAACATACCCTTGTATCATGTATCTGATCTAGGCAGTCTCGATAACCCAACAAACATAGCATAGTTTTCATCACGGAGGTTCGCATATAGCTCACGGACGTTCGGAACAAACAAGATATTGAACAATGCAGCTCTCTTCAGTTGGAAACGCATTCTACTAACAACCAACCGCAATTTCATGTCACGAACAAACTCCTCCGCAATATCCAGAATAGATATTACCAATTCTCAATTATAATAGCTTGTTTATCTTCTCATACTGAGGAATCAAAGAAAACAATTTTTCCATCTCTCGTAAATGAAAGTAGAAACGTACGTGTAATCTCAGTGACGTAGTCCATCCTTGAGAACGAATATATTTATCAAAATTTCGTTATCACGAAGTAAAGATTCAGGTCCTAAATTTGTTATCTTAAGTCTACAATGCAAAATTTGCTTTTAACGAACATGGTCACAGCTAATTATGACATAGAATTAACATAGAAAAACAAAAGAAATGTGCTCCGTTATAGAAATACGAAGTTTAGCTGGAGAGGGCAAACGAATACGTTAGGAAGAAATCCCTCTGCGTTTGCTCCTTGTGTTACACACTGTTACCGAGGAGAATTTGTGTTATTATATTAGTCAGCAATTATCTTAGGTTCGATACTGCGAAGTTTCGTCATACCAAGACACAATAAATCCATATAACTTGGATGGATGTTTGTGATTTCGATATTATACAATATGGTTTGTTATATTAAACATTTTGTTGCGCGTCATTTCGGAGGCTCGTTATTCATGCAGTTTGTCAATCCGAAAATTGATAGAGTTCGTATAATCATGAAGCTTTTTTATTCGGTAAATGATAGGAATCTCGGAAGATTAATCGAAAGGTTTATTAATTGGAACATGAACGATCAGGTTCACTTATCCCAATGTGGAGAAACAAGTTAACAACCAATTCCTCCAAATTTCAAAACCTCATGATAACCGTTTTTACCTAAATGAATGTCAGGCCAATTCCACTTTTAGAAGAACGGACCTAAAAGTATACCATTATGAACCTTAATTCTTAATTTTCGGACTAACAAACTTTCGGAATAAGAACATTTTTAATAAAAAACCTTCTGAATTAACTACGATTTTTTTTTTCGGAATAACAAACCTTTGGACATTCGGATTAATGGATCTTTGGAAGAGCAAACGTATCAAAGTGCAAACTTTAACCTATTCTTAATCACTGCTTTTTTAGCATGTGTTTTCAAAGTAAGCACAAAAGCACAAACAAATTTACAATCTCTCTGTCTCTTAAATGTAAAATGAAAGAAACAATCGTAGAAAGAATTAAAAATTAACATTGATTTTCATTGATGAGTATAAAATAACACTATGTCATGATAAGCGGAGGATTTGCGTTTTTTGATCAGACAATAATTGTATACTGCATTATTTTTGTTCGCTTGTGACGGCATTTCGATGAATAAAAAAATAAACAAACGAACAAACAAAAAAACTTCTTCAGAGGAATTTGGTAAAATGGGAGTGCACTGGCAATTCTTTTCTCTGTTTGTTGGAGCTCGATCCCTTCTCTGTTACTCAGTCATTTTCATTCAAATGCTTCCACGTCCTTTTGAAACTTTTCCGTTTCTTATTCCGGCAACATATGCCCATTACAGACTTCTTCCGTCATTATCCTTCATGTGATTACGTAGCACTTTTTGGATTTGTTTTGGTTTGTTTTGTTTCGTTTTTGTTTTCTGTTTGGTCGCAGCATGTTCAGGCTATTGAGGGAATGAGAGAAAAATCGTCATGAAGAGAAAAATAAGAGTGAATTAAGGCACTGAATATCATGACAATTACAGCGAACGTCCGTTATGGAGACCAAAACCGGATGTGTTCTATTTGAGACGGCAGCTACCATACTCAAAAGATAAACACTTGGAGCACCTGTCACTAAAAATTTGCACTGATCCTCTTTCTCCTACTATGTAATCCATTGACTTATTCTACAAACGAACATCCGTGACCAAAATGTTTTCCGTTTGTTATTACAGGTAAATTGAGAGCTGAACGTTATTCACTTTTAGGTATGAGAGACTCGGTGATTTGGTGATATTTTCAAGTAACATTAACTTAATGAGCAGTGATATATTTGTAATTATCAGAAATTTCCTTTCTCGGACAGAACGTCCGTGAAAGAAACTTTCAGAACTTGTAACAGCACAAATTGTCACCAGAACCTCATTAGAAAGAAATTTAAATGCACCGAAATTACAGATTACACAAAATTCCATTTTCCTATAACTTTGTTTTCAGCGTTAAGCTGTTTTTTGTATAAATAGAGGGACAATAATCGTAAAACTGTAGGTAAATTTCAACTGTTTGTTCATCATGATCACATAACGCCTTAAAAATTCTGAGACTACTGCTCTAAACTCATTGTTTATTTTGTAAAACTTTCCGTGTCGCTATTGGAGCCAAAAGTTTTATAGAATACAGGACATTTTCGGGACAAATTATACCTATCGGTGGGGTTGCATACGTCACGGACGTTCGCTGAAATCTTCACGGACGTTCGTTCTACAACTAGGGTCATGTTCCAGGACGAATAACTAATCGGCAGAGAATACCTAGCATTCCTAACTTTTTCAAAATTTTGAAAAGGTATTGTCGATCCAAATTATAAGAATTTTGACATCCTTACAACATATGTATTGCTCAGAGGGGGAACAGGAGGTGAATTTTCAGAGAAAAAATTAATTATTTGCTTGGTTCTCGGTGAATTGCATGGTCCAAAAACTGCGGACAAACCTCAGTCCTCTCCAAAAATGACATGCAGCTCCTCTGCTAGAGAGCCAAAGGCAAAATGTACCTCCGCCATCAAAGCAAGATGGTGTCCCACTCGAAAACGTTTTAATCATCACGGACGTTCTTTTTTTCTCGGAGGTTCGTCTAAAAATATAATTTCGGTTCCTATTCGACAAAGGATGGACAGAAACTCAAAACAAACATATTATCTTGTGGCTAGATCTCAGTTGATTACGACTCAGAACAATATCGCCAATAACGTTTAATGGGCTGCGATCTTTACTAGAAAATAGCGGAAGCACGTCCGTGACGAAAACTGAGTATAATTTTGTATAAAAGAATGTAACGCCCCATGTACAGCCAGCAGACGTACAATTTTTGCAGGATATGTTTATTAGGTGGAACACTAAATTTTTGTATACATTACAATTGGGACAACAAAGTAGAATTTGTAGCAGCGATAGAAATAAGAGCATCACGGACGTTCGTCTGTTTAGTGCTTTGATATTTCAATTGTTTTCTGTAATTTTATACGTGCTCATAAAGTTCTTATAATTTTGTGATACATACTCATGATATGTCAAATCCAGAACATGGTCAGATATTAGATGCCACGTACCATAAAACGGGCACATCATTAGTTTGAAAAACAAAAATTATTGTGAAAATAGCGTTTTTACCGTATTTTTACGCTTTAAGTCCTTGTCAAATGAAAAATATCAGGCAAAAGTCAACCAAACCATACATTTCCTAAAAGGAAAGTTACCAATCTTTGAGATGACATGAAAAAATCTGGTTTCTTAGGTCATCCTGGCGTGTTCTAAGTGAAAGAATGTCATAAGGTGCGAAAATTGGCAATTGTACATCGTTCAAAATTCTCACCCATATAATAATAATACTACATTTATAAAGCGCATAATAAGCACATGCTTCTCTATGCGCTGTACAATTCAGATACAACATACAAACAAATGACTAGCAAATGTAACACTCAACATAATAAATACAATAATTAACAAAAGGAGTAATTAATGTTTATCGAAGAAGACGAAAAAGGTGAGTTTTAAAGATAATAAAAAGTTCTGGTACCTCAAAAGTTTCCTTGAAATTCCTTGTCTTAGTTTGTGTTTCAGGTTAAAGTACCTTTCATATAACTAACACTGTGAGACTTACTTGCCCCAAAGTGCTCTCATGTCTTAGTAATCATGCAAGTAACTGCGACCAGCAGCCCCATACGCATAGCGACCAGCAGTCCCATACGCATAGCGTAATCGGGCTTCGCATTGTAGCATTCAGGATCATGACAGATTTAGTATCGCAGGATAAATGTCAACTTTAAATCCAAAAAATTCTGCAATTTGAAGACTTACCAATTAAGGTGAAGTATTGGAAACAGGCTTCGGGCAACGTTTGAATCTGCCTATAGTCCCTTTCTGTTCGGATTGATGACTGAATGTGACTCGGTCGAGAGGACCTTGGGAGAGCTACATACACTGAATACTAACAGCCAGTGCATGCGAACACATCACATGCGCACAAATTTCAAATCCATCAACGGATAAGATGTTTGTGTGCGCATGCGCTGGCCGTAGTAGTCAGTGTATGTAGCTCTCCCAAGGTCCTCTCGACCGAGTCGCATTCAGTCATCAATTCGAAAAGAAAGGGACTATTGGCAGAACCAAACGTTGTTCGAAGCCTGTTTTCAATACTTCAACTTAATTGGTAAGTCTTCAAATCGAAGAAATTTTTGGATTTTAAGTTGACATTTACCCGCGATACTAATTGTGTCATAACCCTGAATGCTGGTCGCATTTAGCTATGCGTACAATGGGCTGCACGCTGCTGGTCACAGTCATTGGTTTCGTACAACATTTTATCGACGCCGTACGGCGACGGCTCTGGTACGAAACCATTATTGCATGATTACTAAGACATGAGAGCACTTTGGGGCGAGTAATTCTCACAGACAACGTACTTTAACGTGAAACACAAACCAAGACAAGGAAATTCAGGGAAACTTTTGAGGTACCAAAACTTTTTTATTATCTTTCAGACCAGATTTGAAATTTGCAAAACTGGGTGCACATCGAATTTTTTGTGGTAGATTGCTCCAAAGAGTAGGTCCAGCAACTGCAAAAGATCTGCCTCCGTAATATGAAGTGTTGGTTCTGGGAATGTGAAGAAGCGCTTGGGTGCTTGAGCGAAGGTTGCGAGGAGGGTGATACTGCTTGAGCAAATCTGCCAGATATGTTGGGGAAGAACTATGTTGTGCCTTGTAGGTTAGCTATATGAGTTTGAACATTATACGTTTGTCAACAGGTAGCCAGTGCAATTGTTTGAGGATATGGGTTATACTTTGTTGACGAGGAGTTCGAGTAACAAGCCTGACTGCGATGTTCTGCAGCATCTGCATGCGGTGGATGTCGGTAGAAGAAAGGCCATACAACAAGCTGTTGCAGGAGTCTATCCGACTGGTGACAAATACATGAACCAGAATGAGTGTAGCTTTATTTGTGAGGAAACCTCTGACTTGACTGATGCATCTGATTGCTGCCATAGCCGATTTGCAGACAGTTTTTATTTGTTCCTTCATACTGATGTGCTGATCAAAGACGACCCCCAAATTTCTAGCATGAGGCACAGGATTGATTTGGCCATCACCAACACAGACATTCAAAGGGTTGGGTTGAGAACAAAACTTTGATGTGAAATGGATCACTTCCGTTTTGGCATCATTCAGAGACAACTTGTTCTTCATTGCCCAAGCTCTGACATCAGCAATACAGGCGTTTAATCTTTCCAAAGAATCTTCACGCTCGGTGTTCTTAAACATTACGTACATTTGAGTATCATCTGATTCATCTGCATAGAGCACTACATTCACATCATGAGCTCTTATGATGTCATTTATTGGTGCTGTATACATCGTAAAGGAAAGGGGCCCGATGACGGATCCTTGAGGAACCCCTAGTTTGTCACTGCAGGTTTCCGAAAAGGCATCTTTTATCTGAACTGTATGCGTTCTGTTCTTCAAATAGGAGCAGAACCATTGAAGAACAGTTCCCCTAATTCCAAAGTAGCATTCCATTCTCTCAAGCAGAAGATCATGGTCAATCGTATCGAATGCTGCGCTAAAATCTAGCAACACCAGCTCCGCTTCCTGACGAGTGTCTAAAGCCAGAAGGAGATCATTCTGGACCTTCAAAAGAGCTGTCTCCACACTAAAATGTCCACGGTAAGCCGACTGGGTTTGAGGAAGGAAATCATTCTCACTCAAATACTCCCTGATCTGTATAGCAGCAGCTCTCTCGACTAAGTTTCCAACGTAACTGAGATTTGCTATAGGCCGGTAGCTTGATATATCATCATGGGGAAGATCATCCTTTTTTAGTCTAGGATGAATAATTGCATGTTTCAAGCATGTTGGCACAACACCGTTTTGTAAGCTGGTATTCACAATCTCAGCAAGAACTGGGGTGAGACAGTACATCACATGTTTAAGAAGAGTAGTGGGTATTGGGTCCAGATCACAATAAGCATTGGATGTTGCTTTAATGATTTGACTATTTCATCCTCTGCCTCCATGTCAAACTCACTCAGACTAGATGAGCTAAGCTCTCGGACGGGAACAGACAGGTCCTTGTAGACTGAAGTATCTAGATTCTGCCAGATGCATTTGATTTTCTCGTCAAAGAACCTACGAAAAGACTCTGCAAGTTGAATGGGGGAATCATGACGTGGCAGGATCTGGTTTGAGGCACTTGGTGATGACAAAGTCCGAACCATGCGATACAACCCTTTTTGATCACGAAGATCAATTTTCTTCAGAAAATAATCCGTTTTCGTCTGGCGAAGAAGTGCAAAATAAGCTTTACACTTCTCTCTATAGATGTCCGTATGAACTTGAAGACCAGATGTGTAGCATGCCCTTTCAGCTTTCCTGCGCTCTTGCTTTAGTCTCCTTAGAACACCAGAATACCATGGAGCGTGAGGTCTAAGGATGAATTTCTTCTCCTTACGTGGGGCATGTTGATCTAACAACCTCTGCATCTCCCTGTTATATAGATCGGTAATATCACTGCAATCATCAGGTGGATTTGTGATTAATGGGGAATCCTCAATGTCCTGTCGAAATTTTACCAGATCAACATCCTTGCAGTTCCTCAGGATAACGAAGCTTCTGACAGGAAGAGGCCGAGTGATTGACAAGCCACAGATTGCTGACCGATGATCAGAAGGCAACGAAAAATCAGTTGTTGTTGTTGTTAACACTAGATCATCACATTCACGAGATATGACGAGATCAAGTGTGTGACCACTGGAGTGGGTGGGGCCCTTTACGTGGTTGCGAAGATTTACCCCATCCAACAAGCTAAGGAATCGTTGGGCATCAACATTAGTTGGGTCATCAATGTGAAAGTTAAAGTCGCCAACTATCAAGAGCTTCTGACGGTTGGTGCAGAGAACTTCAATCAGACCAGATACTTCACTGAAGAATTTACTCATAGTCTCCCTTTTCCTACCAGAAGATGGCGGCCTGTATATGACTATGAGACGAAGATCTATTGATCCAGGGGACTTCAGTATCAAGTCAATATACTCAAAAGACTGGAAAGTAAATCGTTGATTAACACCCACGTTGAACCCTTCATGCACCAGTACACCTACTCCACCTCCCTTCCCGCCCAGTCGGGGGGAGTGGTGGAACGAGAAGTTCGGTAGTATTGACTTAATGTCTGCACGGGTACGAGTGTCACGATCTGAGTTACTGAGCTAGGTTTCTGTGATAGCAAAGATATGGAGCTTTCTGGATATTACAAAGTCACATAAAGCTGCAGGCTTTCCGCGGGCCTTTACAGAGCGTGCATTCCAAGCAGCAAAGTTTGTACATGAGTATGGTCGTAAACTCATGTTTCTCTGAATGTTTACGACTTCCCGAGCTCTCATAACTGTTGAGGGAAGTAAATGCTTCTGCTTCTCATTACGCACAGTTATTCTAGTGCATGTGGTTCACCCTGGAAGGCCACTTGTTTCGTTCCTCCTTGTCCAACATACGAGTATCAGGATTTGCTCGCATCTTCCTGACACCAGCGCGTTTTCCACGGTGGGTTTCCTATACGTGACTTCATACCGTGATATACCAAGCTGATTTATCAAGTCCCGAGTGTCTCTAGGTACAGGAACAGGTGACAAGTTGCCTAACGATGGATTCAGCGACATCAGAAAGGAGCGATCATACCTGTACTTACTTCTCTGACATACACTGACAACACCACATATCTAATATAACCCAACTATTTCAAGAAACATTTTTATAATCACCGAGCTTAAATTTTGTCTTCCATTATCGTCCCTGCTTACATCATATTCATCCCTAATATTGCCTTTTTAAAATTATGGTATCCTCGCATGGGGAAATAGGTATCAAGCACTCTTACTGTAATCACTTCTACAAAAGAGGTCATTTCGTATCATGTATATCATACTGCTTTTTATTTCTCATACGTTATTTTTAACACAATTGTCAATTAAAGATTTACTTTTTTAATCTAAGACGATTTTCGTTTAATTATTGTAAAAATAATTTTCTAAATATATTTTAAAAAATATGTCGAAGATATCAATCCGTTCACATCATCCGAAAAGGCGATCGAATAAAATCCATTTTAAGAACTTTGCTGTCTCAGAACACCTTTCATTACGATGGGCCACAGTATCGGAACTTACTTCATAACTACATAACAGCTAAAATTTATATCTTGTTTTTAAAGACTAAATAATTGTTACGGTTATCAAAATCTTGTACAACAAATTAGGTTCGTTTCACCATCTAAATCAAGTCTTCAATTCCTTGAACATTAAACAATCACATAATATATTATATCATTTTTTTTTATAAGAGAAAAAGATCAATGTTCATTATGGTTTTGACTGGCAGACATTACAAAAAGATTATTCATTGCACAATTTTAAATGACTTATAAACTGAGTTACCTTTTTTTTTTTTATTTGTCCTGTTTTTCTACAAGCTCATTGTCTCTCACTGACCCTATAAAGCCCAAGCTATTTTGACCCTTCCCATGCCCAAGAGGAGACACATTGTGCCTCATAATAACTTTCTTATGGTTTAATATTTCATAATCATATTTTTCACAAAGCCACAGCAACTCTTATTTTACATGAGAGCAAATTTGAATTTTCTCAAGGTCACCCATAGAGGGCGTTATTCACCAAAATACAAATAAATTCATAGGAAAATGCTGGGACATATTTCTGTATAATTTCTCCCCCCCCCAAGTGTGTATGTTTAATCATAGATTAATCATTTTCCTAACACAAATTATGTGCAAGTCGAAGCTCATTTGTTATGATTGAAATTTCTCAAGGTCACCACATGGGGGCGCTACTCATAACAATATAAAGATATACATTATGAGACATGTGATGTATTGATTTGGACAATTGCATGTGTGTCATCACATTTCATATTTCCATTATATAGGAAATTTAAGTGTGCAAATTGATGTGATATAAAACAAATGATATTAGACGTATAACTTTGGTGAAGGAATCAAAATGACACAACATAACGGCAATCTTCGGAAAATACTGTTGTTTTCTATCATCTCTCATATTTCATATCATCTCTTATATCTATTGTTTAATGCCGTTGTCACATAAAACAAAGGAAATAATATGAAAAACATTCCAGGCAATAATTACCTGAAATTTTGCTTCTTCAGCGAATTTCAGCCAAGAAACGCACTATACACTATAATATTGTTAATTTGAATTGGAATTGACTGATATGGTTGTCAGTTTATGGTTGCCATGACAACCAGCAATATGAAATAAAGCTAAATGTTGGGAATAAGATTTTAGGATAAGTCACTAAATTTGGTTGAATTGGATTAAAGGCGGCGGAGTGCGAATGAAAATCTTATAGGGGCACAATGTGCCCTCCTTGGGCTTTATAGGACCTGTTTGAGCAGGAAACAGTGTTTGAAAGTTCATTTTGGATATACAGTCTTTCAAAAAATCACTCCGCAATGGGTAAAGGTCTACTATCCATATGAATTTACATTGTCCTGTCATGGTAAGGCATTATAATTTTGAGGAATTGATCGATTATATATCATTTGCTTCAGACAGTGGAATTACTTTTTAGGATCAAAGATTAAATGAACTGTCAATTCTGTCCTGTTAAACAATATATATTTCTGATTGCCCACAATCAATTTTCAATCCGCACTTAGTTCTTTTTTTTTTGTATATCATCTAATTGTAAAGTTTCTTCCAATCATGATTGAAAAACAATGCTTCATGTTGTTGTTTTTTTTATACCTCTATAGCTCTCTGGATGTGACAACTGCATTGATCAAGTTCCAGTTTCTTGTCTTCTTGTTGTATTGCGGCTACAAACGAAGTTGACATGAGTGAAACGCCGCCTTCTAACTCTGGAATGTCAGCGGGTGCCATCAAGAAGTTCGTATACGAAAGAGGTTCGGAAATCTCGCTTAGATAACTCATGGATATGCTTTCATGAATGTATATGAAGAACTTGCTTCCAAAAGTGGTTATTCAGACATTTTTCAAAGGATAAAGCGCCTTTTTCCTGGAAACAACTATCCCCAAATTTTCACATATCTCGTACTTCTATTAACTAAGTTTTATTATTTTCTTGAAAGCAGACACGTTGTATGGCTGCTTAATGTACTTCATGCACGATCAACACTGATCAAGGAAGAAAATGAGTGACTCATGTATTGTTCATAATAACATGAATTAGTTACGTTTTAAATTTACATGCGTCCACCCTAAAACTGCTCCAATTTTCGTTCTCCGCCCCACCTGGCGATTGGCAGCTCTAATCAGTTTCTTGCACTGGATGTCTGATATATTTTCCCTGCCAGATCATCTACAGTTCAGTCAATTTTTTTTTTGAATTTCTTGCCCGAACATTCTTCTTCATTTCTGGCCTTGCCTTCTCTGTAAGGTTCACTGTATCTTTATTTCACACTGTTCATCCATTTTCACCTTTGTACTCGTTTGATGAATTGTCTAGGCCATTGTCACACTGGAAAACTGGAACCAGGGCTTAAAGGGTTGCAATGTACAGTATTATTTTTTTTAAATCACAGCATTATTCTGACCCATCTTTTATTGGAATTAGAGTGCTACCTGAGATGTACTTGGCCATCAATGGCAACAATTTTTTCGAGGTGGTTGCTTCTGGTTTAATTGCATTATTACTTCGAGGTGACTGTTGTTAAACAGCCACTTCACTTTAAAGGGGAAGGCTAGTAACTGATCAGTGAGAATCAGTGGAAATGCTGGGAGATGATTGTTCCAATCCTTATGGGATTCATTCAAGAGTTCATTGTATATCTATTGTTGTATGAAAATGATTTGCTTCAGAACGGTCTCATATTCAAGTAATGTGCAGATTAATGCTCCGTCACTGACCAGGGACGCTAACCTGGAAGCATTAAACTGCACATTACTTGAATATGAGACCATTCTGAAGCAAATCATTTTCACACAACAATAAATATACAATGAACTCTTCAATGAATCCCATAACGATTGGAACAATCATCTCCCAGCATTTCCACTGATTCCCACTGATCAGTTACTAGCCTTCCCCTTTAATTCGAATCGATTCAAATCATTTCATTTATTTTCATCTTTTTTTTTTCAAAGAAAACATATCACCGGATAATTTAGGAATCATATCATAGACACATTAACATCAAATGAGTGATTTGCACCTGAAAGGAGATGAAAAGGCATGTTGAATAGAACATTTCACCTCATTAGTTACGAAAGTCATTTTGACCTTTGACATCATTATTTTTCCTCAAAAGTATGCTGTGTAGTTGTTTATGATATCATGTAGCAGTAAAGGAAAACTTCATTCAACCTTTTATTAACAGACGTATTTTCAACACTGTTCGTTTGGCTTTCAAAACGATTACATTTACAATCAGAAATTTACAATTTTATGAATTGCCATATTTTCCCTGGCGTCAGAAGCATTCACCTCCTATTGAAATGAAATCGATTCGGATCAGTATAGTTTGATATAAATCTCATTTCGTTTACCAGCAGCAAAGGATCCAATATGCGTTGCAAAGAGAATCGATCACAATGGAGGCGAACTTTGGAACGAAACTTTTGGCTTCTCACTCTCTATCCCTCCCGGAGCTCTGGCAGAGGGCGCTAGTGAGGTCATAACTCTCACCCTCCTCACAGAGAAAGCAGACAGCCTCAAACTACAAAGGAACGACATGATCGTTAGCTGCGGCTTCAAGTGCTCTCCAGCTGGGCTGAAATTTCTGAAACCTGTCCACCTCACGATCCCTCACTGTGCAGTCCTGACTGACCCCTCCAAAGTCGATACAACCCTTTACTTGAGTGATGAAAGTGGTAATGACTCTTGAATGATTTTGATATCTTACACTCTTTCCGTTGACATCGATTTTGTCTTGGAATTGTATTTTAAGGACTATACAGATGTCTATTTGTATATCATCCTTAAAATATATCTATTCATACCATCAAAGTTTTGAAAATTCAGAAGAAAATTAGCACAGCAATCACAAAAATCAGATAAATGCTAAGATCCCAGTGAAATAGAATAACGGTCAATTAAGACCAAAAAAAGGTTACTGTAATCTTCTCTCCCTTGACATAGACAGGGATACGTTAGTTATCCTAATTTAAAAAAAAAATCACGCAAAACAATTTATGTGTTAATCTACGCAAGGCAATTCAATTGCCTTTTGCAGACAGAGAAGGTCCGCTGATAAGCAGTGTAACTATACAAAATGGCTTTAATGAAACTGTTTCTGCCAAAAGGTGGACACTTTGCAAAAGACACTCGTAATCTTATAGCCTACTTCCCTGACGTAGCATGGAACTATCAAAGGCATTAAGCTCTTTTCTTGTATGTGCTTGTATGTTCGATGGTATTTACACATACGAAGAGTTGTCACATTTGTCTCTAAGTTAAAGGGAACTTGGCAGTACAGCTCAGGGACCGCGGATTTTTTTTTAAAGAGTCTAGGGTATATCCCCAGATATGGAAACATCTGGAAGTTGTGGGTTTCGTTGTCATTTTATTACGGTCACGGATGGGTAGAGGACCTATATAGGACTACCGCAAGGCCTTTCTCTCGTAAATTATAGTGATAAAGTTGCAGAGGCTGCTAACAATGAAAAACATTTTAATTCTTATAATCATTATCATATTGTCATAATTAAAAGTAGAAGACATAGCATTATCTGATAATTATTCTTTTTTTTTGTAATTTCACTCCGATATTATAAGGACTGATGGCAAGCCAGAAGACATCATCTCACTCATGCGTTGCACGTAGGAACCACTTCGATGTGTTCCTGACTCAACTGTCCGGCGGATGGCCGACAATCGTGTTTAGTAAGAGATCATTTGTGAGCCACCTTAAAATGCTTTGTGAAGTTTACTTTCCGAGAGATATCCGAAAGCGTCGCTACGACTGTCCGTTTGAGGTGTGCCTCTACAAGGATTTCAAGGGGGTACAGGAGGTAGGTCATTGATATATCGTGGAACCATGAAAAATACAATAGGGAAACTCAAAGCCAAATTAGACAAACAGGGGCAAGATAGGTTCTGTGTTTTGATAACGTCCCCCTTAAAAGAGGATTATAGGAAGCGTCGTGGAAGAAGAGGTTCAACTCGCACATGTCACACTACAGTGATTTGTCTATTCATTCTTGATGAATAGCATGGTCGAAACCCGTCATTCATATTTGTTTTGTTGTACTCCGGTAGGTGAAATCCATTCGTCCCGTATCAGCACATTTAATAGCAGGAATACTCAGACGTATTTCACTTTACTTTGGCTTTACTTTGGACAAACACATAACTCTCAAACACCATATCACAAACATCTGTAAATCTTCATCTTGGGTTATCTACAGAATAGGGAAGATCAGGATCAGGCGTCTGCTTGATCAATCATCAGCTCAGCAACTCGTCCATGCCATCGTCTCCTCTTATCTGGACTACTGCAACTCCCTTCTTGCCGGCCTCCCTCTTTCTCACATATCCCCTATCCAACGTAGCCAAAATTCAGCCACTAAATTAGGCGCCCTAAGTAGGACACATGGCAATCTACCATTCTCCGCTCACTCCATTGGTTACCTGTCCGCATTACTTTTAAAATCCTACTTCTGACGTACAAAATCACACGTAATTTTGCACCACGTATTTTCAAAACCTAGTCCCCCCTTCGTTACTCCTCTTTTGCCAGACCTCCCGTTATTCTTACTCTCTCCAATTATACTTCATGGCCCACGTACAAAAATCCGTTATGGTGACCGAGCCTTCTCCTCCATTGCCCCCACCTTTTGAAAAGAAAAAAGGTCCCTTTTCATATTTAGAATCCCTCATTTATTGAGTCATTTGAAAATTCTTCTTAAAACCCATCTGTCTGATCAGTTGTGATTCTTTTTTTTTTTTCCCTGGAGGAGCACACAACTGTTATTGACAAACGTTGTATCGTACTGTATCTCCATGTCATTTTTTTTCTTCTTTTGTCATTGTAATTTTGGCTTTGCATTGTCCTAATGTTCTTGTTTTTTTAGTATGTTGTGTGCTTAGAAACAGCAGTATAAAGCGCCTTATGAATGCAATGAGCCGATTACCATGTGATAATCATTATTTACCCTTGAGTTTATAACAAAAGCAGTAAAATATTCGCCTTAAAGTATTAAAAAAGTAACAAAATAAAGACATAAAGTCAGTCACTTGACCGCTTTCTCGTGGAGATATTTGAAAGTGCAAAATACAGTTGGAATTGTGGATTTGGATCCGCTTTGATCCCCTAGTCAACTTCATCATTAGCGAATAAAACAGTGTTGGTAAATCCCAGTGATAACTTATTTAACAATTTCTTATCAAACTCAAGTTTACAAGTTGACAGAATTAGGAAATAGAAAGAAACTCTCAATATCTTTTAACGACTACAACATTCCCTCTTATGCATTTCCGGGATATGTTTCAGTGATTAGACTGTTATTCATGCAATTTGAGGAGCAGTAAGGTAAACACTTTTTTTCCCAAAATGTCCATAGGTCAGCTTTTGTTTTAAGTGATATTCTTATATAACCATTGCACTATTTCACGATTGTTATGATATCCCAAATTGTTGTGGAGATCCATTCTATACAGAAGGCATCACACAGAATCAACCAAAAAATTCAATTTGTTTAATAGTGAGCAATTTTGCTGTATTCGCTGAATCCACGTAATTATGACAAGCTGCAATGCTGCACCATGTTCATCTTAATTTGTTGTAGAGACTAAAATTAACCAAAAACATTACGAGATAGGGGTTTGTGATAATCGCACTTTAAATGAAAAACGCTATGTCCAAGTTAACGTTTCACATAAAAAAAAATATTATGTTAAGGCAACAGTGCAGCCACATGTTATTCAAGGTGTAGGGTATCAAAATGTAACACTCTGCAAATCTCCGAATGACATTAACTTGTGTATAAATTTTGACTGAGTTAACTTTTTACAGACATCAGCGAAAAATACAAAGTTACTGACAATGATCTGACAGGCTAAGTGAAGAAATAAGTTTTTCAAATACTACTAGCTTGTATAACCTTTAAAGATCGTGTAAGATCGAAATCGCTCGTTGGTAATAATTCTAGCATGATTTCCTATCCAAATTTTCCTTGCAAATTCTATTTCAGTGCCATTGCCGATAATGGCTTTGGAGGGCGCTGTTTCTATTGATACTTCAGTTACAAGTTGACAGAAATCGGAAAGTCCATGGCAAAAATCAACCAAGAGCACATTTAATGTTATAGTGCAGTTGACAATGTTTGATGCTGTCTTTGTTACACCATTTCATGCGGTCAATGACAATTGCCATGCAACTGCAGTGTATGCTAGTACTTGGATGTGGGCCAATTTAGACTACTAGTTAGTTTAGTTTGTCGGTCAGTGACGACGCCAAAAGTTGTCAATCGACATGTGTCTATTTATTATCATTTTTTTTTTTTGCATTGGTGCAGACCCGACAATACAAACGGCATGAAAGCAGTGTGATCGTCGAAGGCTTTCCTGTCGAGTTTCTACTCTCCGTGGAGGATATTCACCACAGATTCCGTTGCATCATACATGGGTCTCAAGTAAAGGTAAATGAACACCTTAACACATAGTGCATCGTGAAATGGTCTACAGCTTGCTGACCCAGACTTCCTTTTAAATTGAATATGCGAAGGCAGTGCATACAAAACTAAGCAGGTAATGCTTATACAAATTATTGATATGATATATACAATAGGATTTGGGTAGACCATTTGCTGGCAAAACATTTCGATATCATGTCATTTGATTGATTTCAATTCACTTTATTTCACATTTCTTACAAATGCACAAACATAGACATATATACAGAACATAGCACATAAATATACACAAAACAATTTCAGAACACAGATAGTACAAGGACTGCTGCCTAAAATTGAAAATAGTAAAACAGTAAAAATGCAGCAGATGTGAGGAAAAGTCCCTTGGCCTATCGGAGGTCAAACCCTTCGTGGACTGCATCTTACAAATTTACATTCAAAAACTTTGTTACTTTAGTTAGAAGACAAAAAACATGAAATGAACAAGAACGGAGACGAGGAGAAAGACAGGATGGCAAAATGGAAGACTAAAGACAATGGGGGAAGAAAGCACATACATGGAAAGAATCAAGTAAGAAAAAAAGGAGTACTGACAAAGATTTACTGGTAGTTGAGTCAGAAAATGGGCCTCTGTACATAACATTAAAAAAATACGTTATTGGGTGAAATTACAAAGTAACTGTGAGAATACATCTTCTCTTATGTAAATGCAGGCTAAGAAGCTTTACTTCTGATGACAGGCACTCGACAGGTATCTTATTCCAAACAATAAAGTCTATCTAATTCCCATTATTACATATTAGAAAAAAAAAATGCGTTTCATGCTAGTTGATCTATTCTATTGTTATTATCAACAATAAGAAAAAAACCCGATATGATTATTGCGTTTAAAAAATTAGACTAACATACTGATTTTATAGACACGAAAGAAGTTTGTAGGTAGATCGTCTGCTGCAAGCATTTGGTTTTCATGCTTTATCATATAGTTTGATTTTTAAAATTTGTGTGTTCAATATTACGGTAATAATGGGTGACCAATAATGCGATAGTTTAGAATGTTTAGATCATCATCAGTATATAGATGACCGTAGATTAAAAAAAAAAAGAGAACAAAGAAAGAGCTGACGACCTTATAGTATTTCTCAAATAACATAATGATAAAGTACTGGCAATTCCGCTTTACAGTGGAATTATGTTTCAACACATCCATGTACACACGCACACACACACACACACACACACATAATATATATATATATATATATATATATATATATATATATATATATATATACTCTACCAGGGGGGTGACACGAAAAATTATCACCTCCCTCTTATACTTAACTTTCGTTTAAGCATGGACATCTGACTTATCGTGAACTTTCTGTCAAGCAACAACAACAACAAAATCCCATCAGTAGTAATGTATATAATTATGTGTGTTAACCTAGTATCAAGTGTCTTTCCTGACAAGCACTACTCTGAATGTTGTGATTAACTCTCCCCAACCCCACCCCCCAAAAAATAACAAAAACAAAACTAAACAAAACAAAACAAAAAAGGTCGGGCTCTCTAGGGCTCAAGAGAGAAAGTTCATGTTTCAATTTGTTCTAGCCTAATACATTTCGTGTTTTCCACTGGAGATGGCGCGAGAGGAGCATGACCTATGGAAGAGCAAGTGTCAAAGGGTTTCTAGGAGGACGACCGCAATAATAAACTGTACACACTGGATTACGGTGACAAATCAAATAAGTGTCATCCGACTCTTTTATTTGAGCTTAGTCGGTGCAATGTGGGATTTCGTGGTCCCGGACCGTAATGCTAACTCACCGAAAGTGTTCTTTCGGGTACAAAAGTAGGAATAGAAAAAAAAAACAAAAACAAATCGGTTTTTTTTTCACAGTTTCCTATTATTCTGATTAAATCCCTATGCACGTGCAGTTTTACCATTGAGATCCCCCAATGAATAATGTCACTACATATCAAATGATCAAATTCCTCGATATGGGTAACCGCTGGGTAACTCCAGCTGAGCTATCCCTTTAATTGAAAAGTCACAATTTACAGGGCGGTTACTAAATATCCAGCTATCGAATTAATCTACCAAAAGTACACATCTCTCCGATAAACAGTCACTTCTTACCGGCTTCTGCTATTAAGTCCACATTCCTCATGGGCGTCACCATGGGGGGTGGGGGTGCGTTGGGTGCGAACGCACCCCCCTTCGGCCCTAAAAAAAAATAAATAAATAAAAATAGTCTGAGAACGACATCAACGCCGGACGCTGAATAATTATTCTTTTTTATTTCTTTTTTATTTTGCACCAGGGACAACAAATTCGTGGGCAAAAACAATTCGCACCCCTGGCTCTGGCAGCACTGATTTTATACAATCATATCTACTAATATTCTATACAGTGTTTACTATTTATCGACCGTACTGCACATCCGAACGGTACGGAGCACGTACACGTTTGCATGTACGTGTCCTACTTACAAGTATATAGGGTCTATGTACATTACTTCTGACCAATCCATATTGCGAGCCTTAGCCTCATTAAAAAAAAATGGAGGGCAAGTATATCATTTTGCCCATATGTCACGATGTGACTGAGAGTGCGAGTGTGGAATGTGTGAGATTCCTTTGTTCAGGCAAGCCATCAGGTGGGAAATAGGGACAGCAGGCGTAAACAGCATAGAAAGTTAGAGTCGGGCAAGCCAGGTGGAGAGAAGTGGTTAGGGAGAAAGGACAGTGTGGAAGAAAGAGGGAGGCTCAGTGGAGTCAGGGTGGAATGGCTAATGTAGAAAGGGAGAGTTAGTAGGAAAGAATAGGTATCTAGTTAGGGGGAGATAGTTGGGATAGATAGGTTTAAAGCCAAAAGGGGGAATTAGTTGGAAAGAAAAGGGACATGTAATAAAAAGGGGAAAGCTAGTTGGAACCAGTTTAAGCACAGTAGAGGGTGGAGTTATATTAAGAGGCGACAAGGAAAGTAAATTTGGAGGGAAAAATCAGTTGGATCTGAACATCTGTCAGAGCAAGACATGCTCTTCTAACTCACTGGTGATAGGAGTAGAGAGGTAGCTGATCGGCCTACAACGCAGCGCTGCATTTCAGGCAGGAGAGTCATGGCACAGCAGCCCCACGCATTAGGGCTGGACACGCGCAAGACATGCTGCAGGCACTGACAACAGCTGAAGTCTCCTCCTCACCAATTGCTTGAGGGTCTGAACACCAAATCAGACATCGACACTGACGAGCTGGGCTCGACGTCATCGCTAATACGCTCGACGGCATAGCAAATACGCTCGACGGAATCATTATCTCGACGGAAGCACCGTCAGGTAACTCAACGGCATCATAGTCGGCATCACCATTAGCTCAACGGTCATTTATGTCCGCTCTAAGATCTGTATTTATCTACGACTGACAATAAGTCTGGTTCTGCTATGAGATACACTGTAATCAATACACTTCAACACTTCGTGAGTTTACTGAACAAAAAATGCAGCTCCTATGCTATTTATTTTTCCAACAAGACTTCATAAACAAAATATATATTTCTACAATACTTTCCCACAAAAAAAAAAACCTTTTACAACAGCGTTCGTATTTACACCTAAGAAATTATAGAAACGTTCAGGAGCAATCCAATGAGATAATATAATATGCTAATAAATCCTTTCCTCATGTAAACACATCCTAGACTAATCTTATAAACACATCCTAGACTAATCTTATAAACACATCCTAGACCCGGGTTGAATAAAATACCTGTGGTTCAATACTTTACTGTGCGCACGTGTGGTTTCAATGTATACTGTCCGACGGGAATGGGGGAGGGGGGGGGGGGTGTGAACTAGTCTGTGCGGTAATGCAGAAGTTGCCTGGATAATCGCGATGTCGAGGATGTCGTCCGGCTGGCGGGAGTTGTCGTCGTGTCGACCGAGATGCCACCGCTTGCACCGGAGGACTACCAAGGTACGGGAATTCTGTCAGAGTAGCGGGAATTGCCCTCACGCTAACCGAGATGCCGTTGAGCTACTAGCGATGATTCTGCCGAGCGTATTTGCTATGCCGTCGAGCGTATTAGCGATGACGTCGAGCCCAGCTCGTCAGTGTCGATGTCTGATTTGGTGTTCAGACCCTCAAGCAATTGGTGAGGAGACTTCAGCTGTTGTCAGTGCCTGCAGCATGTCTTGCGCGTGCCCTGCCCTAATGCGTGGGGCTGCTGTGCCATGACTCTCCTGCCTGAAATGCAGCGCTGCGTTGTAGGCCGATCAGCTACCTCTCTACTCCTATCACCAGTGAGTTAGAAGAGCATGTCTTGCTCTGACAGATGTTCAGATCCAACTGATTTTTCCCTCCAAATTTACTTTCCTTGTCGCCTCTAATATAACTCCACCCTCTACTGTGCTTAAACTGGTTCCAACTAGCTTTCCCTTTTTTATTACATGTCCCTTTTCTTTCCAACTAGTCCCCCCTTTTGGCTTTAAACCTATCTATCTCAACTATCTCCCCCTAACTAGATATCTATTCTTTCCTACTAACTCTCCCTTTCTACATTAGCCATTCTACCCTGACTCCACTGAGCCTCCCTCTTTCTTCCACACTGTCCTTTCTCCCTAACCACTTCTCTCCACCTGGCTTGCCCGATTCTAACTTTCTATGCTGTTTACGCCTGCTGTCCCCATTTCCCATCTGATGGCTTGCCTGAACAAAGGAATCTCACACATTCCACACTCGCACTCTCAGTCACATCGTGACACCATCCCCCTCCATAATTCCAGAGACGAGAAGAATTTCTTCTTACCTTTTTAAGTTGCCCCCATCAAAATATTGGAGGACCACGCATACTATAATTTTGCACCCCATAATTAATAATTAATAGATGAGAAGATTTTCTTGCTTTTGAAAGAAAAAATAATGTTGCCCCCATACAAATATTGGAAGGCAAGCGCACCATTTGCCCCACCCCACATAATCTTAATTCCCGCGATGAAAAGAAATTCTTGTTTTTTTATTAGAAATCTGTCCATTTATTTCACCCAAAAGCAGTGGCGTAGCTATGGAGGGGGTACCCCCCCCCCTCCGCTGGTTGAAATAAAAAAGACCTACCAAAATGGTAATTCAAGGGTTAGTAAACTGCTTTTGAAGTCGACATGAAAGGGTGATCAAGAAATAATATATTTTCTTATCTTTTTCTTTTAACCATATTCAAGAGGTATATAGTGTGAAAAATTGTTCAAAAAGCCCGGAGCCGACAAAAGATTGTGATTCAGCGTGATTCCTGGTTGGCATATAAGCAGGATGTGCGCAGTGTACTCAGAACATCCGAACGGCAAAAAGAGTCGGTGCAATGTTGCGCAATGTGATGTAGAACATAGGCGCCGGAAGTGGGGGGGGGGGGGGGGGGGGGGGGGGGGGCAGGGGGGGGGGGGGGGCGGCCGCCCCCCCAATCCAAAAAGTGGGGGGGGCAAAACGCATTTTTGCCCCCCCCCCCAAAAAAAAAAAAATAATAATAGTAATAATAAAAATAAATGAATAAACAAAGAAAATAAAATAAATATGTATATGAATAAAAGGGAAAAAATATGGCTACAAACGGCAGATTTTGGACTTTAAAATGTCAAAATTTTCAAGCTCGCTCGCTTTGCTCGCTCGCATCCAGCAGTTGAGCCCGGTGCGCCTCCCCTTTAATTTATAAAGCGAAAAACATAGCTACGACGGCAGTTGTTGGACTATAGAATGTCAAAATTTTCAAGCTCGCTCGCTTCGCTCGCTCGCATTGAATCGTTATGCCATTCTCCTAATGTTGCTGACAGTAATTGCCAGTAGTTGCGCCCGATGCCCCCACCCCTTAATTTCCAAAGCGAAAGATAAATATAGCTACAAACGGGAGTTTTTGGACTGTAAAATGTCAAAATTTTTCAAGCTCGCTCGCTTCGCTCGCTCGCATTGAATCGATATGCCACTCTCCTAATGTTGCTGCCAGTAATTGTCAGCAGTTGCACCCGATGCCCCCCCCCCTTAATTTCCAAAGCGAAAGATATAGCTACAGACGGGAGTTTTTGGACTATAAAATGTCAAAATTCTCAAGCTCGCTCACTTTGCTCGCTCGCATTGAATCGTTATGCCATTCTCCTAATGTTGCTGCCAGTAATTGCCAGCAGTTGCGCCCGATGCGCCGCCCCATTAATTTCTAAAGCGAAAGATATAGCAACAAACCCCAGTTTTGGGACTGTAGAATGTCAAAATTTTCAAGCTTGCTTGCTTCGCTCGCTCGCATTGAATCGTTATGCCATTCTCCTAATGTTGTTGCCAATAATTGCCAGCAGTTGCGCCCGATGCGCCCCCATTTATTTCCAAAGCGAAATATATAGCTACGATTAAAACTGCAGTTTTGGAACTATTTAGTAGAATATCAAAATTTTCAAGCTCGCTCGCTTCGCTCGCTCGCATTTTATTGTTATGCCATTCACCTTATGTTGCTGACAGTATTCAATTTGTCGATCGTTTCACACCGTCATTCCATAATCCATGTAAGGAAAACTTACATTGTTCCCCAATGACTGTGTTGTTGAATGTATCACATTCCGTAATGTATTGTAGTCCCATTATTGCTCACGCACACACGCACACACGCACAAGCATACAGACCGTCAAAATTACTTTATGGTTCCCCCCATGTTTCGACCCACCGTACGCCACTTTACATATATATATATATATATATATATATATATATGTACATATATATAGATGTGTGCGTGTGTGTGTGTGTGTGTGTGTGTGTGTGTGTGTGTATGTGTATATTGTGTAACATATGCATGGTCTAATCTTGAGCCCCCTCCAATGTTTGCCCCCCCCCCCCAATCCAAAACTGCTTCCGGCGCGCCTGATGTAGAATGTACACCTTTGTACCTTACGCTTCGTTGTATCAAAGCTAGATCATTGATTTTGCAGTGTTGCTTTACATACTAGTCTTTATAAAAATGTGTTGCATTGCCAATATTTAAAAAGACTTGACCTGGGCTAATTTCTAATTTTTCCATGTATATAATACACACACACACACACAAACACTCACAATTAGGGGATGCTCTAAAGTGCAGATTTTGGACATCACTTCCCCCGCTTGGCCACTTCGACGCCACCTCGCTGGTCATACCTCCCCCCAATCATGAACATATAGACCGACCCCCTTGACTACCAGTGGCGGATCGGGGGGGGGGGGGGGCGCACCGGGCGTCCCCCCTTAATTTCCAATGCGAAAAAGTATAGTTACAAACGGCAGTATTTGGACTGTAAAATGTCAAAATTTTCAAGCTCGCTCGCATTTAGTCGTAATGCCATTCTCATTAAGTTGCTGTCAGTAATTGCCAGCAGTTGCGCCCGGTGCGCCCCGCCCCAAAGCGAAAAAATATAGCTACAAACGGCAGTTTTTGGACTGTAAAATGTCAAAATTTTCAAGCTCGCTCGCTCTGCTCGCTCGCATTTGTTGTTGCCATTAGCTGTCAGTAATTGCCAGCAGTTGTGCCCGGTGCGCCCCCTTAATTTCCAAAGCGAAAAAATATGTCTACAATGGCAGTGTTTGGACTGTAAAATGTCACAATTTTCAAGCTTGCTCGCTCCGCTCGCTCGCGTCAATTGTTATGCAATTTTCCTGATGTTCCTGCCAGTAATTTGTTATTTCACACCGTCATTCCATAATCCATTTAGGGGGGACCACAACCCCCCCCCCCCCTTGCTCGCTCCGCTTGCTGGGGCTCGGTCGCGTTCATGACATCAGTGTAAGAATTAATACTAGAAGTTTATTTGAATAATACCATTTAACAGGCAATTGTTCAATCACAATTTACTTCAGAATGTACTGATACCTTAAACAAGTGGAACGGTTCGAGTCGATAAAACACGCAAAAAACCTGCATCAAATTGCACACTTTACAACATCAAAATGCAAAAAGTGCTCACCGTGGGAGGGGGACACTCCCTCCCACATCCTCCTCCTCGCTCACTCCGCTCGCTCTTGCTTGGCCGCGTTCATGAAATTCAGTGTTAATATTAAACAGGAAGTTTATTTTGATGATACTATTTTATAGGCAAATTGTTCAAAAATAATCTACATCAAAATATACTTCTACCTTAAACAAGTGGGACTGTTTCAAGTCGATAAAACAAGCAAAAACAAGCATAAAATTGCACCATTTACAACATCAAAATGCAATTTCAGTTCTAACCGTGGGAGGGGGTTGGCCCCCTCCCACACCCTCCCCCCTCGCTCGCTCGGCTTGCTCGGGCTCGGTCGCGTTCATGACATCAGTGTAAGAATCAATACAAGAAGTTTATTGAAATGATACAATTTATAGACACATTGTTCAACAACAATTTCCATGAAAATGTACGGTTACCTTAAACAAGTGGGACTGTTTCAAGTCGATAAAAACACGTAAAAACCTGCATCAAATTGCACCATTTATAACATCAAAATGCAAAAAGTTCTCACTGTGGGAGGGGTGGAGACAACAGGCACGTCCACACCCTCCCCCCCCCCCTTGCTCGCTACCTCTCATACTAACACCCCCCCCCCCCCCATGAAATCCTAGCTACGCCGGTGCCCTTTCCCCGCTTGGTTTCCCTCAAAACACACTGTAAAAGTCTGGGGATTGAGAGCTTCCTATATTCCAAATGTCTGTCCAAAAAATCGCGCTACATTTATTGTCATAACGCACCCCCCTTGAAAAAAAAAACTGGTGACGCCCCTGGTCCTGCTATGTACACTGAATCTATTTTGTTTCTAGTTTTCACATCCTAATTCCACACAAAATTTACTTTCATTTCTGAATCAATTCATATCCACTCTTTATCTATCTGGAATTGTATCGTAATCATCGTTTATCGTATGTATGCATACCGATATATGTATAATCGAATTATCATACATCGTAATAATTGCGAGTATATCGGACTAAAATGTAAACACTGGAGTAATTGCACCATAACTTATCACTACGAATAAACCCCTCACTCTCATTTCTTCTACTCAAACGGTTTCACTTTTGGCATACAAGAAGCATCCTAACCTTCTCACTGTCAGACTAGTTTTTTTTTTTTTTTTTTTCTGGCTCAAATATTTTTCGGCGCATTACGTACACAAAAAACATCATTATATCGAGCTACTTTCGAGCACATCGTGGGATGAGGTGCTACTCTTCGATGTCAACATTCCTGTACTAGTATTCTAGTCAACTCAGGAAGAAAAATTCTTCTCGGTCCCTTCCATTTTAGAATGTCAGGCAAGTGGTGTTCACGGGGATGGCACCAAGTGACGCAGCCGAATTATCTAAAATATGGTCAGGCTCTGGTCGTGGCGTCTCAACCCGTCATCGGCACCCATTTGCCAGCACGACTCAAATGCAGTTGCTCACTCTCTCTACTATTTCAAGGCACAACCGCACCCTAGCCACACATTCCTCCTACATAACATTCACATCATATTCAAATTTTTTTCTCCAAAACATTTGTCCATCTATTATAACCTACCTCTATTGACAACCAAGCGAAACATAATCATTATGCGGTAAAACGAGGAATGTTCGCGTACATTTTGAATTCGTCAGAACCAAGATTCACGAAATCAAAATGCACAAGGAAGACAGTAGTAAGTTGTCGTATACACTTTTAATGCTAGTAGCAACTTGTAAAAATTTAAAGACGCGAAAAATGTTTCTTTACTTTACGAATCTAAGCTTTTTGAACGAAGCACCGTCTACTTGAGCGCTATTCGTGATACATTCTAACCTTTTTATCTAACATTTTCTTTGTCACTGTAGTTTGCTATATTCTATGTGCTTTTTGCTTTTTGTTTCAAAATTTCGTATGTATTTATGGGTGTATATCATAACCTATTTAAACTTATTTCATATTCTTTTTTCCTTTGATTGTTCTTCCATGCTACATATAAATCATAAAAAATGTTTGTAGTAAATTGGTCGCTCTTTTTGAAACATACGTAACATTATTAAATCATTTAAGAATCCTACAGGCATACTGAAATGCCGGTAAAATCTACTTTTCACGGAAATACAGGAACTGTATCTCGAGGAACTACAGAACATGGTCGTGGAAAAGATCATTTCTTGCCGCCTCGATTTCAAAAGAGAGGACTATCCACACCTTTGTAGCTTCTGCATACGCCCGTCGACTGGCTCATCACTCTTCATATATGTGGATATACTCTGGCGTAAGAGGGTCTATCAATATTCAGTCTCGAATAAATTGGTCACGTTTGTAGTTTGAAAAATCATCATTATCGGTCCGACCCATACCAATTTAATCTGACGTTGAACGTGTTGTCTACATTGAAAAACAAGAACGATTATTCCATATGCATCGATATCCATTAAATTATTGTTTGGGCTCTTCGAGGCAAACTATCACGGAATATGGTAAAGATAAGAGATACTATAGGTATATTTGAGAACATGATAGAAAAAGACTGGGTTTCACACCAAGCTTTGCGTAGAGTTGCGTAGAGTAGCGTAGCGACTACGCCGAAATCGGCTGCGTACTCATGAAAAATAATTGTGATGATCCGCGCAGGATTTGCGTAGTCTCAGCGTAGGGTTACGTATGGTTGCGCAGGAAGCGCGTATCAACGTAGCGTGTTCGGCGTGTAGCGGGCGTAGAGTTGCGTACATAAACGTAGGTCGGGCGTACAGGCCGCGTAGACTTGCGTACAGTTGCGGGAAGTTGCGTACTGCGGGCGTATGCACCAATTAATGTAACTGCAAAGCTACTTCAGCATAGCCTTCTGCTTTTTATTCCACTAATTGCCTGCTGTTCAAACATGATGTGGTGGGGAGGTTTAGTAAAATCCATTGCTGGTACCTTCAGTTCTCCAGCATTTAGCTGTCCTAGAAACCGCATTACCATAAATACGAACGTTTTGCAAAAATGAGAAAAGAGAAGAAAATAAGATGTTGCAAGAATCCGAATTAAGAAGTGTGTGGGCCAAATCTCGGATCCAGCGGCGACCAAGGGGCAATACGAACAACTGATGAAAAACACTGCATGCCGACAATGTTTCTTCATTTATTCAATTTCATGTGAATGAAGCCACAGGCGTTCAATAAACTCCTGACACGACATGCACCGAGAATTACACAATAAGATACAAATTCAGGAAATCTTTAGAACCTAGCTTCAAACTTGCAATAATCTTCACTTGATCGAGATGACCAGCAGCATTATCATGAATTAACTTCAGGTTCGTGGAGATACGTACAACATCCACCTGCCAGACATGGAACAACTGTACATAGCGTGGCAACACAAGCAGAGCAGAAAATGAACAAAGGAACTACCTCATGGTGCCATGGGAAGATGAGATACCCATCATTTAGATCAGTGTGATTAAATGACACTTGCAGTTGCAGTAGCTTCCTCTACCTTATTGGGCATTCAAGCCACCAATAACATGAGGAGACAACATGTCTTTATACTGATTCTCCCTGATGCTCCTCCAGAAATCTTTACTAGCTTGCCAACTTTGTCTCGTTGAGTTTTGACCCATGTCTGCGTGCGCTAGCCTGGTTGATCACTATACTGTAGCATACCTTTTACCCCAATCTCCATTTTTTTTTTTTTGATGATGATTGATACAGCAGCTTCTTAGCCTCCTTTTTATAGTCTTCACGAGCCTTATCATAGAGCATCGGGTGCTATCATCCATTAGAACGTGTACCTTTTCTTGGTCAGTTAAAATAAGGCTGGAAGCACGTTCTGTTTCCTCTACTTCGGTGATTATTATAGGGAACTTCCCGCTGGAGCTTCATTGCCAGATTAGTTCAAACAGTGCTGGCAAATTGTCTGCATCTTGATCAGTAGAGGTATGTAAAAATGAGCAGGAGAAGAACTCTCCCACCTACCACAGCAATTTGCTCTTCCTTTTCGGCCTTTTGCAGTCACTAGGCCTACATAATGAAGACTCGAAGAGCACAGGAAGATACATTCACCAGCCATTCAGAGTCGAGTGGGATGAATGATATCATGCAGTTTTTAAACATGGATCACATTGGAATGCCAAATCTTCACCAATAATAATTGCCTACGCAGTTGTAAGCAACACTACGTAAATGTACGCCAGGTCTACGCAAGTCTACGCAAATGTCTACGTAACAGTACGCAACACTACGCCAAGTCATACGCGAGCCGAAAAAGTGCCTTCGTGTGAACACGGTTTGATCGCGTACTGTTGCGTATAAATGGCGCACAGTTGCGTAGGGTTGCGTAGACTTGCGTAAAACCTGCGTATCAGTGCTCTACGCGGAGGGTACGCGAAAAAATTAAACATGTTTAATTTTTTGCGTACATCTCGCGTACGTATTTTGCGTACCTCGGCGTACTCTCCCGTAGAGTTGCGTACTCACAGCATACAGATGCGTCGTGTTGCGTAGTCACTACGCAACACTACGCAACTTTACGCAACAGTACGTAAAGCTCGGTGTGAAACCCCCTTCTTGAGATAAAAGTGTACTTTAGGTCAAGCAATGTGTAACTTCTTGTGGTTATATTAAATTATGTGTTTATGTTTGAATATACATTTATAATATGTGTATGTATACACACACACATATATATATATATATATATATATATGTATATATATATATATATATATATAAAATCCGTTAGTGTGATATACGTAGGTATAATTGTGTAAGCCATGCATAGTATCATGTCAAGGTCAGTATGGGCGACTACATTAATCACGTTAAAAAGGAGGTAATTGAAATCAGTAATGAAGTGTGATCATACTTTGCAGATTCCTACATGTATGAAGACGACCGTGCATTGATTCCTGCGGACGTAGATACGCACGGAAAAGGGGTAATCCATCGGATTACTGTCGAGCCTTTGCACCTGGCACCATTGAAAGTAGAGTCTGATTGTACGGCATCCGCGGGGTCTGCCTCTACGACATGTACACGTGTGAGTACGACCTATGACGTACTTTGTTTGTTTGTTTTGTTTTGTTTTTGTATAACTCGTGAGCACGAAAGTTAAAAGACGTCGTTGATTTCGAACAAATGTCATTTCATTACATTTCGTTTCATTTCCTTATTTGTGTGAAAACAAAGAATTCCAATATCTACAACAGCACGTGACTGTACATTTGGTAAGGTAACAAATCGTCGCGTCGTCGGCCGTTTCACGAACCGACAGATGTGTTAAATTTCGAGCAAATTTTCACTTTTCATAAATTCTTAATATACATGCTAAGATCTACATGTGCGTTGAATTTATTAGCGTAAAAACACATGGAAATACGAAAAATAGCTAACGCCACTTTGACAAAGAGACCCTTTAGTCGAGTTGAGTGCTTCACGAACTGACGCAAATCAATGCGTCTTTTGGGGAAATATGCTTGCGGCGTAACTTCGCGCACAGCGAAACGACGCGGACAATTTCACGTACGGGGTCCTTAAAGGGAAGCAGTCCTGAGATTTTCACTGTACTGATAATTAAGAAGAGTAAGAAATATAAACTTTCACCAATTTATACGCTTGGACATCAAAAATTGTCTCCGTACGCGATTTTTGAAAAATAATTCCTGCAAGCGATCGTGAAAGAGCCGGCAAAAAGATGCTATGTAGTGCATGCCCTACTCACCAAGTTGACAGCCGTGCCTCTAAAAACCAATTTAAGTGTTCAAATGATTAGTTGCAATTTTATCATATAATGTGAAAGTTTGTGGTTTTATAATTTCAAACAAAATATTTCAAGCTTAGATATATATAATTTACGAAAAATTAATATTGTAAACATAAATTTATATGTATTTTTAAACCAAATATACCATGAACTTGACATCAAATAGGCACGGCCGTTTTCTAGCTTCCGTCCGTGTTGCATACTTCTTAGCGTAGAAACCACTCTCCTTACCATACCAATACACAGTACACTCGACTCCGTCCAGTCGATTTTGGCATTCAAACCGAAGATAACCTGTGCATGAGAGAGTCGAATTCTTCAAAGAAAATATTGTTTGTATCTCAATATTTCTGTAAGTAGTCAGATAATCGCCTTTCCTCGAAAAAAAAAAATATGACGTGAGCCGGGAAGGGTAAACACAGGGGGTCGTAGGGATATGATTTCGCTCCACTTTGCCGTGCATGTCCAGTCGGCACTGGCAGCAGCTAGCTCAGTGGCACTGTACTGCAGTCCAACCCCGGCTGCAGGCCCACGGTAAATCAAACATAGCTAGTCACTTTCCTTACCTCTCTACGCTTTTTCCCCTCGGTTCTCTTCGAAGTCGATGCTCGAGGTGTTTCTGTTTTATAACTCGTGTGAGCAAATGGTCAGGATTGCATCTGGTTTCAGGAGGTTTCTCGGTTTATAACCAAGGGCCACAGCCTGCCGGTCCACGTAAAAACATCGCTTCACAAATTGTCCACGCACAGGTAGGTCACAACACGATTTCGAGATTTTGTAGGCCCTAAGTTTCTTATGTTCGGCATCGTTGTACCGATATTTCCCAGCCACACAGCTCACCTTTCACGATACTTTTGTTGGTCTGGGACGGAAAAAAAGGATTTTCCTGGGAAATTTTCTGCACGATTCGAGCAAAACTACTGATGTAAGATAGCCTGACCAGACGACGCTGAATGCGGTCGCCCCTGTAGTGTACTAGCAGGCCTGTGTAGAATCGTTTCTACCTACAAATATGTACACTCTGTACGTACTATAGAACTGCATGAGCGGCGACAGGTAGGGCTGCAGCTGCGCTTGTGAGACTGGAAAAGTACGAAGGGCAAACCGCGTACGGGGTGCGTACGCGTATCTACCGTAGATCTATCATCTAGTTGTACCGTCCACACGTGCGAATATAATACACAATACACACACACACACACACACACACACACACACACACACACACAACGTAGAAACAATGTCAAATACTTAGTACGAGTCGGAGTAGCCACCGACGTCTTCATGCATCCGGGTAAACTAGGGAGCGTACGGATAACGAGCAGAACACGGCTGGGAAGAGTTGTGCATCGACGACGTATGACTCTCCGCCAAGACTTGCGTAGTAGCATATTCACCATGCAGAGTCACACTTTTTCAACTAAAATGTACGAGCTTATTTGGTGATTTTAAAGTTTGTTTTTGGTGAAAGTAGTTCATTGGAGGTACCAACAACAACATATTCTTTTTAATTTCGTGAGGACTGTGTCCCTTTAAGCTCTGACACAACAAGGCCGCAACATCACACGAGTTGTCTTCACGGCTGATAGGGTGTACATGCCATAGGCAATCGATGAATGAAAATTCCGTCCGCCAATGCTTGATACATGCCCGCATTTTATTTACTGTCTCACAAAATAATTCTGGTGGTACAACTTAAGTTCCACTTAACTTTCAAGGGATATAGAGATAAAAATTGTTTCATGTTTTAGAAGTGAACAGGAAATGAACAACTCATTTTCTTAACATCCTCGAGTAGGCCTGCGCCAAGATAAAGCTACTCTTAGATGAGTTTTCCCGTAAATAGATCTAATTGCGTTATAACATTGCCTTAGCTTGAACTTGTGGACCTAGTTTTCCCCGCACTCTGTACAAGAAGAAAGTGAACAGTTCTTACTTTCATATTTTTATTCTGACTGTAATCAACACCAATCAACATAAGCGTAGATGAAATTTAAGCAAACTCGATACTTCAAGTTTAATTGCCCGGTGCGGTAAGATAAGTTTCACTGTTATGTATAAATGAACCATTTTTTTTTTTGCTTTTGTCAAGATACAAAAGCAAAAACTGAAAAAAAAGACCATCTACCATTGTTGTATTAATTCTGCAGATTTTTAATGCAATGATCGATAATTATGGTGGCCCAACAAGATATTAAGTCCTAAGAAAAAAAATACAATTGTTAAGAAAAAAAAAATGTACTGAGTTTATGGAAAGACGCATTAATTACTGATCATAATTTTCTTTCAAAGTGCCATAAGTCATGCTCACGTTTATCATGCTGTGTTCTACGTTTTTGTGTGACATGACTGCATTTTGGTTTGGTTAACTTTATTGAGGAATTAAGGAATTTTCACTTTTAGGCCTACACTTCTGACCAAATGAAAGGAATGTGTTCTCTCGTACGTTAGGTTTCGATTTCTTTAAACACAACTGAAGTTCCCTCAGATTGATGTATGATTTATGAATCTCCATAAAAGTCTGTAGATGACCATACAAATTTGTACTTTCTTGATTTTTTTTTCCTGCTGTGTATGGAATTATAATTCATCCAATACATTTTTTTTTTATTCTTGTTCAATATTCCACACTTCATAGAAGTTCTATATTCCATTTGATTAAAAGAAAAAGTTTATCACAACAGTCAATTTGAAACAAAATTGCACAAAAATATATAAGGACATAATAAAGTGATGTGTAATAAGACATGAGGAACCCACAAAAAAGCAAAGCTTGTAGGATGTAAATTCACTACAATAGATCTATAAAGTATACAAGCGAAATCAGCTTCAATTGTTGTAGTTGTAGTTGTAATATCTACCTGTAACTGTGTAATTGCATCTTAACTACTGGATTCCATTTGACATCTCAAAGGGGTTTTCAGTAGATATCTCAGATTTTCTGTCATTTTACTCTAGAACTTAGTTTAGATGCAATTATAGGTACCTATTAAGAAAATATTTCGGCATAGCATGTTCTATTCTTATTCCATTCATTGCTTGTAAAAGCAACAATGGTAGCAAGAATTAGATTAGTTTTTGATGAATTAAATGTTCTGAAATTCTCAGTTTGTTCCTAAAGCCATATACTGCCAATGAAACTTTTCTATGAGTTCAAACACATTCAAACTAGGACTCTTTATCATAAAATCCTTACAAGTTAGCCCGTGAACAGGCTACTAAATGCTGCAGTTGGCAGAAGTAATATTGTTTAGGCAGTAACACTGAGATTTTCACAGATTATAGTCCGTTTTTTTTTTCTTTTTCTGCATCACATTATATCATTTTCAGGGGATGCAGGTCACCAGTAAAGATGCTCAGGAAATGGTTCAGAAAGAGTACATCAAGTAGCAAATTGGACCTATATGACTGCAGTAGCGGTGATTTAATGGTTAAATATCTCTTCCATCTAAATATACCTTCTGCCACTTGTCTACCAATGATCATCGAGTACTCCTCTATCAGGGATGATTACTTGTTTCCAAAATATCAAAGGTATTATGACTGTCCGTCAAAACACTGCGACAAGATGTAAAAGAATCAAATGATTGTGACGATGATAGATCGCAACGACTTTAATTCCCATATGTTTTCGGGGGAACAGTTGCATGTTTTTTTTTTGTCAAGGATAAAGGGGATTAAATCGGTGTCGAAAGTCCGTGGGAGACGACAAATATAGATTTATTCATGTTTTTCTTGTCCCGTTTCCGATGTTAACAATATGAGAAGAAAGCTGGTCAAAAGAAATTTGTGTTTATTTGATTTGAAGAAGTTTTGCTTCTAATTGTGATGTAGTGAAACAAGCTTGGTGTGAGGATGAGTAATCCAAATATGTATTAAACAGTAGTGACATGCTTTACAAATAAAAATGTTATGAACTTGAAAATTTGGACTGGATATAGTTAAAAAATGGATGATAATTTTTCAGCTTTCCCATAATGATTGACCAATTTGTAGCGAAGTGAATACATTTTGCAGGCATCTTTCAGATTTAATTTCTGCATTTTTTGTCAGATAGCATATAAAAATGGGTCAGTTTTTATTCAAATTCGTGTTTCTGTGTATTGTGTTTCAGCGTTGTTGTTGTTGTTTTTTTTTTGGGGGGGGGGGGTGGAAGAAGGGTAGATGCCTGCTTCTATAACAAAACGAATGTCTTGAGTTTTGGCTTATAATTAGAGCACACAACATTGGTAAAGTGACATGTGGCTGCAATTGAAATTAAAGTCAGATTCTATACCACTGTATTGTAAAGACAACAAATGTTTTTTTTTTTTTTAAACGGACGGAAGACAATTCAAGATTTCCTATTCACGTCGCCGGCAGACAGAGTAAATAATCCCGATGTAGGTCTACTTTTATCAACTACCGGGTATCTTGAGGCAAGGGATAAACCCTATAAAGAGTGGACTATTTTGACGCACAGCAAGGCGGGGGGGGGGGGAGGGTCCCACAAGATCTGATTGGCCGTTGATCCCGCGATCGCGACCCCAGAAAAAAACAATGGCACGAGTGTCACCCACAACGTACTCTACAAAACTAAATCGGTAATCTTTCTGCGATTATTTCATCTTATTTCATTTCAATTTATTTTCATATTTCTCACATATATCACAATACAGTATATAAGTGCGAAAATTATACAAAACATAATTTAGATGATTCTTCATCGGAATGTACAGACGTTTGATTTGGTATAAACACAAGGTCTGTATACATGCGAATTAAACTGTGGTCATGATGCGAAAAAATATGATGGGGCCTGCGTAAAAGCATTAGCTTGTACAGCCGCAGGTCCCGTGAAAAATCAGATTAGGGAAATTTAAAATTCTGATTTTTTTTAAGACCAACAATAACTGGGGAAACCGATTAAAACAAACAAAACGAAAAAAATCCAAGCAAATAAATGTCACTAAATAAAATACAGAAAGGTCACATGTTTCAGCAATATAACCTATATAACCCGATACATATACAACAATATATAATTATCTAATTATGTTGATTTACTCATGAATGATAAAAATGGCTGTAAATTACCTTGTAAATAAAAAGTGCAAAAAAAGGTGCAAAAATGCAATCTTACTCTGTTCTAGATATTCTCTTAAGGCTTGTTATTGAATGTATACATTAGAAAAAATGGCGGTATCGGAACTTTTTTCTTGTATATTAATTCCTTTTTGAATTTCTAATTTATTTCATTGTTTTTTAGACAGTTTAATTTCTAATGGTTTCTTTTTCCGCTGCAAATCGTCGAGGACACTTCCAAGTATAAACAGCATAAAAATGATTAATTTCAATGGGCGAAAATTAAAATAAGATACATGCGTGAATTTTGGCAGGAAACAGACTTTGCATTGCATTTGTACATGAAATCACGTTTTTGAGCAATTTTGGGTCTAATACGCACTAACGAAATATTGCGTAACTTCGGAACCGCATACCTTGGCGTCGCTAATTTGGTATAACAAGTTGCGCGAGACTTGCAATACAAAAACGAAAAAGAAAAATCTGAAACGTCGCGGCGCGAGATTTTTACGTTTACATGCGGATTTATTGTCGTGAAAAATGTTGGAATTTGGAGGTTCAATCAGCCCAAGTCTTTTTTAAGGGATAAGTCGATTAAAATTAAAATTAGAATAAAAAAAGTCGTTGGTCATTCTTCTTTATGTCCGATCACAGCCAAAACTAGTGCGAATCATTTTTAGATGGTAGAAATGTAACGATCTTTAGCAGGAATATGGACCTCACAGCAGATCCAAAACATAGTAATGTAAGCATTACTTTGTTGTTGTTGTTTTCTTTTTTTTACCAGAGATATTACTGTGATGCCATGATTACTTCGCCTAGGGCTTTATTTACGAAGGATGCCCATGTCGAAAAAGTTATAAAGTTCACGTTTGGAGCTGTCTTGAGTAGAAGCTAAACATGACCTCTTCTCCTTAATTCGTCCTTTTAATCTTCTTGTTCTTGGTTTTTCGTTCTTTGTCAGGTATAGTTGCGTGCGTTGAGTGTGTGTATGCGCGCACGCGTGTATGTGTGTGGACTTCTATTGTGAGGACGTATCCCACCACAACCAAAGTTTACTTACAATGTAAAGTAACATTTTTTTTTTTGCATGTGTAGATGTATAATACAAATATAGCTAGTGGAAAACTTAATAGATTACATTAAAGGCATGATTTACCATTTGCAGATGAAACAAAAACAACCCTGCATTAGTGCTTCAAAGTAGTTTAAAAACGTGAATTAGTGATTTTTCTAAGGAAAATGTGAACCAGTTTATTCTATGTTAAGTGTTGTTAGATACACAAAATCTGAACAAAAGTTATAATAATAATGATGTTAATGATAAAGATGTTTTCAGATTAACCCTTGTAAAGATAATTATGGTGAAGGAAGAAAAATAGTGACATCTCCTTATATCTTAGACTTTACTGCAAAAAATCTTATATGGTAGGATGTTTTGTGATACAACTGAACTACACATATGCATCAAATTGACATCTTCATTATCTTTTAAATCCCGGCTCTCAACGGTAAACAGGACCACTAGATTAAACGAAGTCAACATGAAGTCAAGACACCTGTCGTGCATGTTAGGTCAGACGTCACGTAATGCGGACATACCCTCAAGCATGTACCAAACATTCGTGAGAATGGCTCAAAATATGTATGCAAATAATTCGCGGATAGGTCGAAAAATGGCTGGATGATATTGGTTGTTTTCGCAGGAGATTATATGCCCCAAAAACAAAACAAAAACAAACAAACACTATAATCTTAAACCATCGGCATCTGTTTGGGGTTCCGCGAAGGTGTCCGCATATCGCGTAGATCTGACGGTGTTTCCGCACGTCCGCACTGGTGAGCCCATTACAATATTTACAGCCTCGACGAATTTGGGACTTTTCTTTCGCAAATCGTTTACATAGTCCGTGAAAACAGCCCTTTAAGACGAAGCTCTTTATTCTTCTTCGACGATAGATCATCAATAAATTTTGGTCCGAAATGAGTCAGGAATGTAGAACATTAGACCAAGCTTTCAACTATGTTTCAAACCCTCTTTCCTCCTTTAGAGATGTCTCTCAGCCTGAAAATTATTTGACTTTAGCTTCTTTTCCGTAATTTGCAGCTTTTGCAAATCGTTCGCGTGCCCCATAAAGACAGGCCTTAAAAATGTTAAGTAGTGTTTCACTGGGTATTTGATTGGAAATTTATATTTAGGCCTACTTGTTAAAGGTACTAGCCCACATTTGTAAACCTGCAGCAATTGGGCTCACAGTTAGGATGGAGTTTGGGTATGATTGCAGTAACACCTGTGCAAAATTTCGTTCCAATTAGTCCATTACTTTCATAAAAATAAATGAAAATGCACCGTATGCATGCGTATAACGCTCGCTAGCTCCGGTCCACGTACGTACTACTTGCATGCGATACATGTGTAAGTTAATGTACGTACTAGTAGCTAGCCCTGTTTTTTCCCAGGATGCGAAAGTCACTAGTGTGTGTAAAGTCTATGGCAGTCTACTGACAAAAAAACGTCTGAAACTAAGACTATAGGGAGACAAATTGTGTTTGCATACTTTAAAAGCCCAATGACCACCAATCTCGGCAGCTCCTCCCTGTGGCACGATGTGTTAGTGCTCTGATCATGGAGCTATCAGTGCTAAAAAGATGGACGGTGGTTCGAATCCGACGTTGGGTTTTGCTCACCATCTTGTTTCCATTTTTGCTCTTAATTTGTAAAGTATAATAAGTTTGTAACGGTTTATTCCGTCAGGCTTATAGAGAGTGATAAATTCAAAGACTTGATAGTTATTCTCTATCCAAGTCACCCAGACAAATAAATGCCTTTCCCATCCTGGGAAAAAAAATATCGCGCCCCGGAGACCGCGCCACAAGGCGCGGTCCTGGCGGCTACCTCGCAGCTGAGCGGGAGCAAAAATCACTGCCACATTCACGGCGACTTCACAAATAAAGCACGGCTAAATTTCTATCATAAACACAGTGACAATTAATACATTACCTTTTCGACTTGGTTTTTCTCACCCATTTATCTAGAAACTGCAAAATTTTCTACATTTTTTAGGAGTAATAAGCGGCCTGCCCTAGTGCAACAGTGGAGAGACTTGCTGCTATATCCATTAGTACGCATTACGCATGCTCTCAATGCACTGCACTGCATGCATGCTGTGCGCCTGTGCAAGTGATTGTGAGTTTCAGTGAGCATCGGTGAGCTGAAGATATTCGCGTTATAAGACAACATTTTCTGCATCATAAGCAATGAAATGCATCAAACAGTCGCCGAAATTAATCATTTAGGTTTAATCGACCCATGTAAGTAGTCCTAGTAGTTTTTTTTGAAAAATTAAGGAAATATAGCGCCGAAACGGCACCCGTTTTGTACAACTCCTCGATCTGAATGCGAAAACGGCACAGCCCCAACGCTGCACGTTGGGGCTGGTCGCAGTTAGTACGTAGCTAGCCCGCGCTCGTAATTCGATTTTGGGTCGGGTTGACCCGGTTTGAAAATTGATTTTAAAACGATGATTTTTCTCTCTTTTATCGAATGGTATAGACAAAGAGCAACAGGTGAGGTATGTTACTGTTATAACTTGTACTTGAAGTCGTATTGGACCTGTTTTATGCAGTTTTGATTTTCGTGGGTTTGCAAATGTGGGCTAGTACCTTTAAACTCTTTGTATTTGATTGGAAAATATTATTAACTTGTTAAACTCTGTGTATTTAAAATACTCGTACTTGTATAATACCTTAAGATTTTTTCTATGTCAACGTCAAAGCTGACGGTCTGTTGCATGTTCTCCTTCAAAAAAGATCCTTGTTTAAATTCATTCACTATTTGGAAATAGTATTTCCTATGTTTTCTTTGTCCAATTTATCAGTGTACCTTGTTTATCCAACTGGCATCGCAATTATCTTTCTTAGAATCGAAGTTCTTGTTTGGTCGGCAACTGAAAGTTCGTACTTCTGACCAGAAATAAACATCATCGATCCTGGCATGTCGTTTTGGTATATCATTGAACAGCTTGCTACACCGAGGTTGTATGACATTATAATTCGATGCTTACTAGTTTAAGTTTGGCACCATATTCTTTAGGACATTGATCACCGTGGAGGCGAGCTTCGGAACGAAACGTTTGGCATCTCACTCTCCATCCCTCCCGGAGCTCTGGCTGAGGGCACTAGTGAGGTCATAGCACTCACTATCCTCACGGAGAAACCAGAGAGTCTCAAACTACAAGACAATGAGATTATCATCAGCTATGGCTTCCAGTGTTCTCCACAAGGACTGAAATTTCTGAAACCTGTGCACCTCGAGATTCCTCACTGTGCATATTTACACGATACCTCAAAAGTGGAGTCTGTCCTTTACCTCGGTGATGAAGATGGTAATGATATTGGCGTTTAATTTTGTCCAAAACTTTTCGCTAATATGAAACTTGATTAAAAAATCATAACTGCTTATTTTATTCATTTACATGCTACCTCAAGTTTACATTCAATCAGGCTATCAGAATATTTAAGATTGAAGAGAAGAAGATCCCCTCGACATCTGCGCAACGCTGATATTCTAACAATATCGAGTAATCAATAGACAGTGAGGTATCATATTCCTTAAGTCATCATAACGCTCCCTTCAAATTAACTAAGAATATTCTAATCGTAATTAATTTACTGAATGATTCTTCAATTATTATATCAAAGTTTCTATGCGCACTGTTTGATGAAATTTATCGGAATACTCTTCCTATACAAACCAAATATCTAATTTTGAATTTCAAGCTAGTACATCATTCTTATTGCTGGGTGTGTTTTTTTTTCCTGTAGTCATTGTCATTATCATTGACGACAAAAGTCTAAGTTCAGTGACGTTTTGGTATGTCAGTTGTAAGCCATCCCGTCATTTCGGATGTCCTGTGGTAGTATATTTTTATCATATGTTTAGTTCACAAGAGGATAGTAAAGTTTAACAAGGCGCTGAAAGTTCAAATTTAGACACGTCAAACATTGAGAACATTTGGAACCAAGTAGTAGGAGAATAGTTTGCTGATTGGTCACATTTGCCGACAGTGTGCAACCCATATGCCATCCGCTTGTCAAGACACAAACACATATACACAAGCACAAACAACACAAATTGATTTAAAAAAAATCTTGCAATGGAATTGCGACTGCTTGTAAAGAAGAAAGCAAATTTCCATAAGAGCGTGGAAATTGATGAAAATGGCTCTGCTATCAATATTGATGGAAGTCAAGATCTTAAAGGCCGTGTCACACCTTTCCGGGCAAGCTACGCGGGCTTAATTGTGACGAGGAGGTAGTTTCTAGCACGTAGAAGATTTTCCGCGGGCGAACAAGAATGTTTGCAATTTTCGCATTTGTTTTGTTTTTGTTTTTGTTTTGTTTTTTCAGAGAGCAATATTGGCTACTCGGTGATCCCCGCAAATAGTCCGCACGTGACAGTACCTGGAACGTACCTCGCCCGTAGTAGCCCGGAGGTGCGCACGCAAATCCTTTTTACCCGCAGCCATATTTAGGCCATGTCACACCTTTCCGGGCAAGCTATGCGGCTTGTTGCTTGTGGGGATTTTCCAGCATACCGGACTATTTCTGAGAGCGGACAAGGATTTGGGCAAGTTTTGCATGTGTCTTACTTGCGGGATGTGTGCTACTTAAGTTCTACCTGCGGGTATTCTGTGTGCTCTGTGTGTCAGGCGCGTTGGGGCTGACATTACTCAGTAAAGTAATTCCTCTGAAGAAACATTAATTATTTGGCAGATGTTCCAGAGAATGTCATTATCCTGGCCGCAGCCGAGTCTCAACTCTCAACCAGCAGAAAGGCAGTAACTGACCCTTGACATGCACGCAGGTTAACTGCCTGTGACTTGCGGCAGCTACGGGCCTGTTACTGGTGTTCTGCATGGACCTCTGCTGGCATTCCCCGGGGGGCACAAGAAAATTTTTTGAGCATGCTCAATACTTGGCTGCGGGTAAATCAGACTTTCGTGCGCAACTACGGCAATGTACGGGCGGCTACGTGTTAGGTACTGTCACTTTTCAGGCAATCTGCTGGGGCCTCCGGGTAGCATCGAAAATTGCTCCCCGCAAGTCCCAAGCAAGGCTCTATATGATTTGTCCGTTATAACTGTCAAATCATTCTCTTTTTTGGTGTATGCACCGATATTTCCAATCATTTTCCAATTTTTCAGTTCACTCATGATACGGTAAATGGTAACCTTGTTAAATCACCCCCTTTTTTCACACAACTTTGTATTTCTATCCTTTACTGAGGAGCTAAAGTCAGTTGACTTTACAACTGTAACAAACCAGTCAGATGTTAATTCTGGGTAGGCCTATGATATATTCGTAGAAATTTTTACCAGTGTCTGCAAGAAACATACTTGATCTAGATATGAAGATAAAGAAAAGAAATGGGCCAAGAAACCTTCGATCACAACTGGTATTCTGCAGTCCATGAAAACGAGGCAGAGATTGTATAAGAGGTTTTTAAAGACAAAACAGTTGTATGATCACAGACGTAACGTGCATTTTTGTAACAATTTACCCGACGTTATGAGATTCTCAAGAAAGTCGTATTAGGCACATCTGCAAACTAGCTAAATCGAAACAATTTGAAAAAGAAGTGGAATGTTCTGAAAGAACTACTCGGTAAAACACTCACAATCATTTGCCCTCTTTCGTTTGAATACACAATAAAAAGTGTTTCGTGAAAATGAAATTGCCAACTGGTTTAACGATTACTTCAGTCATATTGGTTAAAATGTCGCCTCAAATATTGAAGCCTCAGAAGAACACTTCGTTTTTTTTTTTAAAGCTTAGATTATATTATGTCATTATCTATGTATCCCACTGAGGAATGTGAAATTTCCAAACGATCTGTGTACACAGGTACCGATGGTATTAACTCCAGTGTTATAAAAGACGTTTTATCATTTATGTCGATTACTATCATCCTTATCTGCAATTTGTCTTCGAAGAAGATGTCAACTGGTGTTTTTTCAGAAGCGATGAATGTCTCTAAGTAGTTCCTGTTATCAATGAAGAATAAAATTGCCTCTGCAGATGTAAAACTGACACTCAATAACGATGATATTTCACAGGGTGATAATGTCAATTTCCTTGGTTTGATTATTGATCAGAAATTATCCTGGACCAGTCATACATAATATTATTTCCCGCAATAAGCATGAATATTGGTGTTATGCATGAGATACGTACTATGTTACAATTAAATGCCCTGAACGCACTGTACAACACCACTTTATTACCTTACTATAACTACTGTAACCTTATGGCGTCGTGCATCTGCCTACCTTTTATAGAGACTAGTGGTGTTACAGAAGAAGGTTATCGTCTTTGTACTGGCTCACATTATCGTGCGCATGATCTATTTCGACGCCTCGGCGTCTTATCTCTGTCTGAGTTGGTTTTGTTTAAAACTGGATTATTTATGTATAAGTTAATTCACAATTAACTTCCATCTGTTTTCATGGATTATTTCAAACGTTGCAAACACATACGGCATCAATTTAATATTTATCCATTTTGTTTCTCAACAACTCGTGCCCCAAAACAGTTGACCAGGATTTATGGATCTAATATTTGGAATATTCCGAAAAATCTTAAAAAGCTGTCTTTGTACAATTTCAATACAAAATTATTATATTCTCTTGCCTTCTCCTCATTCTAGTCAAAATATGAAATTTGAATTACATCTTTTTATCATGTATTTTGCATGTACTGCAATTGATGCTTTCTCGTACTTTTAACAAGTATATTTGTAGTCTCGTTCTATACCTCGTTTTGTTTTGTTTGCTTTGCTTCATGTGGTGTTATTTGTTTTGTCCTCTGTCTCAGTAGGTTTAATTCTTTCCATGTTCCCTTGATGTTATCGGTAACTTTTGTCAATCTTAATTTTGCGCTTGTTTTAATACGTTTCATTCTCTCTGTGCTCCTTTTATATTGTTGATAACCATTTTCATTTGGTATTTCAATGTTTCAATTGCAATATGTGTGTGATTTGTTTTCAAGGGTACATTCTTTCTTAACATGCGTCTGGCTTTCTCAGAACTATACCTACTAAATTTTGTAAACATTTTACATCCAAACGATTTTTATTAATTTCATTTCATTTTCATTTTCATTTCAATTTCTTTTCATTTTTCTCACATATTTCACAATAAAGTATGTAAATACGAAAATTATACAAAACATAATTTAGATGAGACTTCATCGGAATGTGCAGAAGTTTGATTTGGTATAAACACAAGGTCTGTATGCATGCGAATCAAACTGGTTATGATGCGAAAAAGTATGATGGGGCCTGCGTAAAAGCATTAGCTTGTACAGCCGCAGGTGGTCCCTTGAAAAATCAGATTAGGGGAAGTTTAAAATGCGGTTGTTGTTTTTTTTTTTAAGACTAACTATAACTGGGGAAACCGATTAAAACAAACAAAACAAAAAAATCCAATTAAATAAATGTCACTGAATAAAATAGAGAAAGGTCACATGTTGCAGTAATATAACCTACTACTTAGGACATTGGTAGAACAACAACTGGGATTGCAAAGATTCAAGGGGTGTGTTGCAAAGATTCAAGGGGTGTGTTGCAGAGTATAGAAAATGGCATAACTGTATGGCATACATACAAAAGAAGAAGGTGGAATGAATAAATTTAATGAATGAATTGAATTGAAACGAGTGAGGTCCATATACATTTCTGTGGAAACCAGTGGAAGGGAATGTTATCCACCACAAACAGTGCTGGTCACTGGAAGTATGTGCCGTCTTCACTCTAGTCTGGTTTTAAGACCGTCTTTTCACACTAATTTCCTTTTCAGAACAAATCCCTTCTAACAACAAAAGAAGCAGCAAGTTTGGCTGATGGACTTTAGCCTTTGGCAAAAGTGGTGACTTCGTCAAGGGCTGCGACGAAATCCGCGAAGGGTGCATTTTGTAAAAAGAGTAGGGCCTACAGTTGACAAAGGGTCTGAAAACCAGACTATGTTCAGGCCGTGTTTGTGCCGAGACCGTTGAGAGTCCCCTCGTCTAGACTCGTGCTAAGGCTGTGTAGCGCGACATTCACCCCAGACTCACGCCAGACTCACTCCAGACTCGTGCTAGATGATTTGTACCGAGACCGTTTCAGAGTACCCATCGTCGGGAATGAACACGGCACAACCTCGAGAGGTTGTGCCGTGTTTGGTGGGACTCTAAACGGGGTATAAAATACTAGTACTAACTCTCCTGTTTTATTCAGCGGGACAGAGAGGAGATCAAACATTACTGGGTTCATGACGTTAGTCCACGGATCACACAAACATGCTGTTTCGTGGCTAGCATGGTAATGGGGAAAAAGAAACCCTAAGTGATGCCCTTTTACTTCATATTGATTGATGTGGTTATATTTCATGAGGAGTTCGTCAGCTAGGATAGTGAAAGAACGATTCGGGTGATTTGATGGATTAGGACACACGTGAAGGATGGAGAATGTAAGGTGACTAGTTATGGTAAAGTCGGTTCTAGATCTGAGCATTGATAAATCTCAAGCATCGTTTCTAAAGTAATATTCTTCAGTTCTGACAGCATTTTTCCTCTTTTTTTGTTTTAGGATATGGTATGTATTAAAAGAATTAAGGGCAGAATAAATACCGAACATTTTTGGTTTCCTTTAAGGTCGTCTGCTAAGCTGTCCATAACAAAGGACTGTGACACCTGACCCAGCACCTCTTCCTTTAAGTAAAGAATTGTGCTCTCTATTGCTTTCCTGGATAAAGTAGAACATGAGAGTCTTCACGTCATCCGCTACTTCACACTCCGAACCTTTAAACCCCTTTAAATGGAAATTTCGAGATATTTATTTGTTTTACATATGTACCTATAGCTGTGCTATACTTGATTCAGTGTATCATTCCCTCTTTGTTATGCAAATCGAAACAAAGCTTGCTTTTGTTACGTAATTCATATCTACACAATTTGGAGGAATTAATGAAATGGCAAGACATGACATGACCTAATTCCGTCATAAAATGTAGGTCAAGGCAAAAGGTACATCCTTACTGTCTGTCTTGAACATCGGGAATTCAATATGCAATTTAAAAAAGGCCGTACAGAAAATATTGCAGCAAGCGAATTGATATTTTTTCCCCTTTTTCAATGTGACAATTTTTTCTCTATGGAAAAAAAAAAAAGAATTATCAATGTGTTCTAGCCTGTAAAATACGAAGTTGTATCGCATCTACTTATTAAGGTCGAAGGGAACTCCGTATCACTTGAAGTGTCTCAAGCAAGAGATAAATTCCTACTCGCTTGCTTTTGTTGTCCTAGCGATCTTGGGTAATAATGATAACGGCACGGCCTTCAGGGAGAGTAGAGAATATTGTGCTGTTGAAGATACTGAAGGTTACAATCACTTTTAACATCATAATCATTGTTATAATCATCAACACTTGTGTTATACTATACTACCAGTATGTTAATGAACATTTCCTTTCATTTCAATGTTCGAAGGGATGATGACACGCCAGAAGACACCTTCTCAATCAATCGTTGCTGGTGATCGCTCATTCGATGTCTCTCTGACACATTTGGCCTACGGATGGCCTACCATCGTACACAGCATGGAAAGAGTACGACTACAGTTTGAGCCCCTTCTACCGAGGACAACACAAGCGCATGGCCGGAATACTTTGGACGTGTTGATTTACAAGGACATTAGGGGCTTGATGGAGGTAAATCATTAAATTTGGTAATCATCATCGAAAAGAAAGTACAAGTGTATTGCACATTTTAAGTGTTCTCAGGATCGTTTTTGATATGATATTCATTGAACGTGCTCGATGGTTCCATCTGTCTCGCTTGCAAGGTGCAATACGCATATTAAAAGAGGTCTCTAGTAAGAAGCCAATGTGAAACCACTTGAGCAAGTTGCAGCTGATTGACAAATTGCCTTTCATCGGCTTAGATAAGCATGTTTTTTTTTTTGTAGGAAAAATCATGATAAAGAAAAGAAAAAAAAGACATGGCCATAGGTTACCGGTTTGGGGAATTCATTAATCAGTTGTAAGTATTGAGCCAATGTTCTGTGTCATGATGGTGACCAAAGTGTACTAATTGGATGTCTCGCTTTTTTTTTTCTTGTATATAGTAGGGCAGACAAGCAATGTAGCAAAAATTGGTCGAGACTCTCACATCCAGTGGAAAGAATGACACTTTGCATATAAGGGGTATTTTGGGGTGCTTATTTCAACAATTGTTGGATCCAAGAGATCTGACCATGGGGTGACCGCCATTTTGATTTCCAATATAGTTGCCATCACAAAACAAATTTGAAGATCCCTATCTTCAGTTCTGAATGACCCGTGGCACCAAAATTTGGTACTCAAGAGCGTTTTGGCATATTATTTGATGACAGATTAATTTGAAGTGTCTGACAAACATCGAATGGCCGCCATTTTGAATTCCAATATGGCCGCCTCGACGAAAGATTCAAAATCCCTATCTCGAGTTCTAAGTGGTGAGTGACGCTAAAATTAGATGCAGGACAACATAGCATTTTAACATACTGAGTTAAAAATGGACTAGTGTGATGTGTCTGGCAAACGTTATGCCAGCTATTTTGAATTCCAATATGGCTGCGAAGACAAACATCACGACTAACATTCACGGACATGCAACAAAAATGAACCAAAATGCACCTTTCACTGACGTCACAATGTAAATACAGCAACGCGCACTCCAATCATTTACAAACGCGCGCTCAATCATGTAGCCTAATTATGTTGCAAACCCGAGATAGAGATTTCCGAGACTCCAACATGGCAACTATGCAGGAAAATTCAAATTAGCTGCCTTGCAGCTCGTCAGACATATCAAATAATTCTGTTACTGAAGTCATCATACCACCACACATTTATGTATCAAATTTCAATGGCTTATTTCAATCAGAACTGAAGAAAGGAATCTATGACCGCGGCCATTTTGGAATTGAAAATGGCGGCCGATCCCGTGGTCAAATTTCTTGGACCCGGCATTTTTTAAAATCAGCGCCCCAAAATATCCATGTGTGCAAAATTGCATACTTTCCGCCGGATGTGAGCATCTTTTTCACATATCTTCCCCACTAATATGCCCATCGCTTGTGTGCAATATATTATGATGTCTATTGGCCAGTCTCAGAGTTCATGTCAGTTTTCCCCTTTTTTTTTCGTTCATTCCTGTTTTTCATTTTATGTCAGTTGACACTGGTTTCTACGATTTTGTTTCATGTATTTGTGTGTAGTTTCATGAAGTCACTATTCATTTTCTTATGTATTTCTGAGGGTCCCACATCGTACAAGCTTAGCATTTAAAGTGGGACCCTCCATTTCACATCCTTGTTATACTATGCATATAATCTACCTTAAAAATTCAATTTTGTTGTTACTCATGATCACATGCATTTTGTTAATGTACTTTTTGAAATTATTATAAATATGTTCTGTTAATGCATTATATATAATTGTATATGGTCACTTTCACGGTAAAGGATGTAACTTTTTATTTTTAGCCTTTTGGCCCACCCTGAACACATAGATTTACAAATCTCAAAGATTTTTTCCCATGTGAGTCACCTCATGAGTAGCCACCTTGGGTAGCATAGTCAGGTCCAGGAATTGATGCGTTTTGTTTTGACAGTCACATATGTCCCCTAAAATGACCATTTTGTTGCACTGGAATTTATGTAACATTTTTGAAATGTAAATAATTTTCTACAGCAACTGCAGAGATCTAATTTTCATGTTAAAAGCATAGTTGTATGGTCAATTGAAATGACCAAATTAGTTTGGTTGGTAGCTGGCCCTGTATTTTAGAATAATATGTCTTCAAATTTGAGGTTTCGGAGGTTTCATTTTACTTACTTTACTTTTACTTTTCCGGAACGATGTTGTAGGACAGAGCCTGTTAATCGATCAGGTAGAGTTATCTCTTGATGCTCTCTTTCCAATCAAGCAATTGTCCAGCGCTGTTACCCTTCTAATACAATTAACAGCTCAACTTCTATTGCTTATTCGTGTTATTACCAAAAATGGCCTATGGCAGGAGTTGACAGTTACTGGAGACCAAGAGCATGTATTATGTACCGATACACATACATGTAATGACTATAATCAGTCATAATCAAACACAACACCTTTCCAGTGCTTGTCTAGCCTATTCTTAAAGGCATTTATGGAACAAGCAGAGACCACTTCTTCTGGGAGAGAGTTCCACATATCAACAACTCTGTTAGCAAAGAAATACTTTCTGACATCTAACCTTGCAAACCGTTTTCCCAGTTTCATGGAATGACCACGTGTTCGTCCATTACTATTATGACAGAACATGTCAAACTTTGTGTGATAGTGTCCATGTAGATACTTGTACACATCAATCATGTCCCCTCTTTTTCGCCTGTAACTGAGAGATGGCAGTGAAAGGTGGCGTAGACGTTCAGAGTAGGACAAATGCCTAATCCCCGGAATCATTTTGGTCGCCCTTCTCTGAACACTTTCAAGTCTTCTTTGTTCACCTAGCTTGAAAGGTGACCACACAGCTTGACCATATTCCAAGATGGGTCTCACAATGCCTTTAAACAAGAGCCTAACAGTATCCTCATCCAAACACACAAAGGATCTCCTAATAATTCCTAACAGCTTATTTGACTTTGCAACAGCTTGGGAAATATGGTCCTTGAATGTCAATTGTGAGTCCACTAAAACACCCAAATCCTTCTCAGCTTTTGTTTGAGCCAAGACAATTGTGTCGGACCCTTTCTTCATGACATATTGGGAGTCTGAACATGACCGACCAATTTTCATTACAACACATTTGTCAGGGTGGAAACGAAGCTGCCATCTATCTGCCCATGACTCAAGTGCCTCTAAGTCCTCTTGCAGCTGCTCAGTAGCTCCTGGCTTATCTGAGCGCACATACAACTTTGTGTCATCTGCAAAGAGTTTTGAGCTAGACCGAACACATGTTGGGAGGTCATTTATGTACACTACAAACAGAATCGGGCCAAGTACACTCCCTTGTGGTACCCCACTTGAGACAGCTGACCAACCTGATTTCTGACCACTGACCACGACCTTTTGGCGTCTGCCAGGTAAAAAAAAGATCTAATCCAAGCAAGGACTTTGTCCTGAATGCCATATGCCTCCAATTTACAGAGCAAGCGCTTGTGGGGAACGGTATCAAAAGCTTTCATTAGATCCATATACACAACATCAACAGTACCACCCTCTTCTAGTACTTGTGTCCATTCATCCAACACTTCCAACAAGTTTGTCATGCATGACCGCCCAGCAATGAAACCATGCTGATGATCAGAAAGAAGATCATTCCTTTGGAGATGATTAACAACTTGCTTTCTCAGCAGGCTTTCAAACAACTTACACACCACACTGGTTAAGCTTACTGGCCTATAGTTTTTTCCATCTGTCTTACTACCCCTCTTGAAAATCGGAGTCACGTTAGCACTCTTCCAATCCTTTGGTAATTACCTGTTTCAAGACTCTCCTTAAAAAGGATGGCAAGAGGTTCAGAGATGACATCTGCTAATTCTTTGAGTATGCGAGGGTGAAGATTATCAGGTCCCGGGGATTTACTCGGTTGGAGATTGTGGAGCAGGTCAAACACATCCTTAGTCGATATGGCAAAATCTGAGAGTGGATGATCAAACTCAACTACCGGTGGGTCCGGCATATCCTCCAGATCCTCTTGTGTAAATACTGACGTGAATACACCTTGCAATACCTCTGCTTTCTCTTTGCTTGAAGAGGTGATGCTCCCATCACTTTTCTTAAGCTTGGCAACAGACTCACGAACAGTAGTCTTCGATTTCACATACGACCAAAAAGCTTTAGGGCACTGTTTTCATCCAGATGCTATACGACTCTCAAAGTTACGAACTGCTTTTCTACACGCCCATCTGGCTTGATTCCGTGCACGAGTGTAGCTCAGTCTTTGCATATCGATATCATGACTATTGTACTGTTTTTCCCTTACTAGATTGAGAGTGCTAGCATCCATCCATGATTTCTTCTTCTTGCCTTTCTTAAGATCCTTCTTTGGTGTGTATCTATCTAGTACAGAATTTACCTTTTCTTTGAAAAACAGCCAGGAATCATCCACAGATCCTGAACCGAGTTCCGCCTCCCAGTCAACGGCACCAAGGGTATCCCGCATTGCGTCATAATCTGCCTTGTTGTACAGGTATTTTACTTCCCTTCCAGTTCCATCATTTCCACATAACTTCATCTCAAAGATAAGGGTATAATGATCACTTTTTCCAATGGGCGCTGAGGTTGTGATGCCAGATATTGACTCTTCCATACTAGTAAATACCAGGTCCAGAATATTGGCACGTTGCCCCGACCGGTACCTGGTCGGTTCAGATTGATGTTGAACAAGGAAACTGTCTCTAGTGCTTTCTAGGAACTTTAAGGCACTATGGTCTGCACTTACATTGCATGACTCCGTAGGCCTACTCCAATCAATTTCAGGGAAATTGAAGTCCCCTAAAATCAAAATCTCGTGAAAGTTATGTGATCCAATATTACTCATTGTTGAAAACAAACATTCATTCTCTGTTTCACTGCTATTTGGACTGCGGTAAAACAGCCCAATAAGAAGATTCTTCTCGTCACTAAAGCTTATTTCTGCAAATACAGCATCCCTATAATTATGTGAAGACAAACCCGAAAACACCTCAGGTTTCAAATAACAAGAAATATACAAACACACACCTCTACCATCTTCTTGCAGATTGTGAAATACCTCATACCCATCAAGCTGAATTTCAGCCAAAGACAAACTGTAACGTGAATTTTTAGGTTTAACTTCTGTAACACCAATAACATGTGGACAATGAACAGATATAAGAGCTTGTAACTCATGCCTCTTATTTAACAACGTATCTACATTAGTATATATACACTTGAGACTATCTGCGTGCCCTCCTACTTGCCGATCTCTGGGAAGTCTTGACGACTGGCCAGGTCCGGCATCTCTGGAACCTGCCTCTCCCGAGGCGGGGTTTGACTTTGAGGCACCTGTGCTCTGCTCTGAGGCGACTGACTGGGAACAGCTGGATACTTCCCGATGTTTACAACTTTGCCGTTCCTCCGAATCCACTGGGCTGACAGGTCACCTTTCCGGACAGACTCCTCCTTCTTTTTTTGCCACTCCGCCATTAAGTTTTTTTCCTGTTCCCTCTGAAGTGGAGTCAAGTCCTTCCTAATTACAATGTTTTTTGTGCCATCTAGCTCCTTCAAGCGATGGGCTGACTTGAGGATAGCATCCTTCTGGGCAATTGACTCAGTACTGATGCGCAAGGGACGGGGTTTCCTCCCAGCAAAATCTCGTCTGTATGGTCCTAGGCGTCTGCAGTCTGTGATGGTAACTGATGCTACCTCAATTTGAGCCAGAACAGCCTGGACTGTTTCGGTGCCCTCCTTCTGTCTAATTTTGCCATCAGCACTGTCACTCTCCCTCACATTGAAAATGACAAGATTGAGTTTCCTCTCTTCCCTTGCTTCCAGTTCACTGATACATGAATCAACACCTTCATTTGCAGCAGGGGCTGCACAGGCAACTTCACACATGAAGGACACTTCCACTGAATTTCAGGCTTGCAAAGCATCTTCTTCTCAGTTTTATTGTATGTCAGACACTTGAAACACATCCAACCACAACACGCACTACATTCTAACATATCAACCTCTCGAACTGAGTCATTGTACTTAGTCTGACATGGACCAATGCATTTTGTGTGACTGAGTGTGCGAGACCGAGATTGATTGGTAGTGGACCCATGTGAAACTAGGCTAGTATCTTCACTAAAATTTGTGGCCATAATGAAAAAAGGAAAATTAACTTACAGTGACTGATGCAAACAGAAATGCCCAAGGCCAAGTTAGAGATGAAAACCGTGACAAAACTTTACACTGATCACGACTGATGACTTGCAGTTGCACAGCAGCTGATCCACAGGCACAACAAATTTGAGAGTATGTGGGGCTACACAATACACAAACACAACTCGCTCGTGCCCGAAGGCGAAACTAAAGCCTCCAATGACCATGAAACAACAAGAAAGAGCATTAAAATGCAATTTCATGAGCATCTATGTAAATAGAGAAAACATTTGAAAAATATTGTGTCACAAGAAAATAACTAAAAATGCAAACATCAATCCTATCTGTTTTGCCCTTGGCTCACCGAGCTGTCTCCCGCCATTAAGTGTTAAACGTTTTCCGTTAACAATTGTGAGCAAACTTTGATGGACAGTGATGATCAGTGGATGTGTTTTGGTTTACTTTCTTTTATGCTGAAATTATTAAGGAACAGCTAAAGTGAAATTTCCGTTAGCAGTTTTGAAGCCTCCGAAACAAAGTGTCTAGTCAAATAATATGAATATAGATAAGAGAAGAGACCCAATCTATATGTCAAAATGTAGGATATGGGGCCCTAACCTAATAAACCAAAAATAGTTCAGATCCGCCAAACTCTCTGAAAATAGGAGACAATACAAATTTTCCGTTAACACGTGAAGCCTCCGAAACACATTGAAGCCTCCGAAACAGCAAAAACATCTAATTTGACATTTCTGATAAATTCTTTGAGTGTCTGCCTCAAATTATGCCATGAAATCATCAACAGCCATGGACAGACAACAAAAATAATGAAAACAATATGATACTGCAATAATTTTTTGAGCCAATACACTTTATAGAGAAAAAGTGGTTTCGGAGGCTTCAGAAGGATGTTAACACTGCATTTTTGTGATTGTCTCTGAAAAAAAAAATTAAATTAGATTTATTGTTCACCCACCCAATGATCATTTATGACATATCTAAAGATATCTTATCACATTCAGTTTTCTGGCTGCTTTGTTTACTCACCAATATAGATTTACTATACAATTAACCTATTTTCCCTTAACAGCACAGACGTGCCAAACATCTACTCACCTTTTCATTCAGCAATGAAATATTGGCAGATGAGGACGTTGCCCCACAAATATGTTTAAACAGTGTATATCAACCAAAGAAAGACACAATTTACCCATCACTTTCTACATAACATACATGATTTTCTTAAAAACATAAGGCATACCAAATGAATTTTCCAGACGTTTCGGAGGCTTCATTTTATGTTAACAGCATGTAAATGGAACGTTTCGATCCATTCTAAGTGTATTAAATAACTGGACTGAATGAGACTTGTCGGTTCTTCAAACAAGGTGTACATAGTTGTTTAAATGTGTGAAAAGCATTTATTTTGTAGGTTTCCTTTTGAAACAACAGAATAGGCTAGATATTGTGAGAAATGAAAGTGACTTCCGGCTAGTCTGCATGCCTACATCATGCAACAGTAGTGCAACAAAGCAAGTAGTTGTGGACACATCAATGTTCTTAAGTTGGATATATCATTTTTACTCTTGAGAGAAGATGAAGTGTTGTAAACCATTTTTGTATCACTCTTTCGACTGCTCACACTTAAAGAAATGAAGACCAAATAATTACTTGATTATTTAGTATTAAATGTACTTTTTTTTAACTGAAAACTCTTCCTGGCCTGAAGATTCAAGGATTTTAATAGATGGTTATTCAAGAGGGAAGCATGTACACAAAACTAAGAAATGTATTACTTTTGATTTAAGGTTGTACCATTTATGCATGATCAAAAGCAAATGGTGGAAAATACCATCTGAGTGTAATAGTTTCAAAACACAATCTTTTACATGTCTATTTTAACATATTGACAAATCCATTCCATTGTTACTCACATGGCATTTGTTTTTGCCATACTAAAATCTGACCTTTTTCAGCTATCCATTTCCTAACAAGTTCTTTGGCTTTCATCTCCAATACTTATTTGGAGGAAAGTAATCAATAAATTTGTGATTGGATAGAAAATAGCTAATATCCTGCAGATTATAATTTCTGTGGTGTGACTTGCATCACAGGGTATTGTTTTGGAATTTGGACATTTAATTACTTCATTCAGACAGGTTTTCATATCAATCTGTACAATTATGTATTGTCAGATCTGATGCATGCTAGGTGCAACACAACCTTGATACTATACTCTATTTTCCATATTTTGTCATGCTGGCAGTAACCACTTGGCTATTTTTGAGTAAACAAAATGTAACTTGTGTTACGAAATATCTCTTATCACACAGCTGTACATGTGTGACAGCAGCGTGAGACTCTATGACATGTTTGCAGATGTAGTTATCGGAGCAGTATATGGACAGTACTGGTTGAGATAGGATTGTTAATAAATGACATACTATATACCTCTACTTATAAATAGCCTGTTGCCATGGGGTACATGTAGTTTACATGGGTGGGGTGACTGGAGAAGTTATGTTCATGAAGAACAATATTGAAATAATTGAAATCTTTATAATCTGTTTAGTCCTGGCTTTTCTAGAAAAAGTGACAACCCCCTAAGTGTATTTTGAAATTCAAAGGGATAAAACTGTAGTCTGTGGGTTTATATTCTAAAACAAACTTAGATATTTAATCACATTTGCTCCTCTTTAATCTGCTTTTGCTAAAAGGTTGTCATTTTAGAAACAGTAAAAGTTCTGTTCACAATTTCCCAATGTGTTATCTTCAAAAACAGGCCTCCTAGCTGTCACAGGATTCACACAAACTGGAATTTTATACAATAACTATAAACAAGAAGCCTTTGAAGCATAGAAAATAAAAGAAAATGATATAAAACAGAGGTGACTTGTATACCATAGAAAAAGAAAGCAAAATTCTAACTATCATATAGGGAACTATACATTTGGTCAACATTTTTTAAATTAAAAATTCATATACAGTCATGGGTAGGGTATGTACCTTTTCAACAGGTGATTCAAAAAGATGAATGGGATCTTGACCATTTCAATTTATATCTCCATGATAATATCACCCATATGATTATTCCAACTCCATTTTTTCAGTTTGATGATGACCCTTACATGAAATGGCTAATCGGCATTTCAGATTGCTGTTCTATGACCATGATCATTGCATTTGAGCTCTACGTATGAGGATATCAAGCATAGTCCACATATGCAAAAGAATATTCAAAAGCCTTTACCCCTTTTTATATTTTACAACACTATGTTGCATTCTAACTGTCATGCCATCACATAGCCTATTTTCTATCCCATTGTCATCAACAGCTGAAATCGATTTCACATAATATATCTACAATTATGATGGGTGGTTTATGTCAATATACATCCCACAAACTGTCCATATAAAACACAAATAAAGCAAGCAAACACAATCTTTGCATCAAGTCTAGCTGCAGTTTGAACTCATTGAAAGTAATACTTTTTGTATTGTGAAAAGTTTTACAAAAAATGCATACAGCTGTACATGTGTGTAGCCTACTCATGTTCTGCACTGCCACAGTCATGATATACACATATGCAAATATACAACTGAGCTTAAAGATTTAGAATTACACTTTTCTTTGTCTCTTAAAATATGATGGAAAGTCTTTTTTTCTGCATACATATACATGCTATTTTACATGTTACAACTTTGTTAGTTATTTGGAGACAATCAATTGCATTAATGTACTTCATATCACATTAAAAAAGACCAATTTTTGCATGTTAACAGTTATGATGAAGCCTCCGAAACATGTGTTGCTGCTCACTTCAAGCCGCCAAAAAAAAAGATGTTCCTAATCAGTGTTACCTTTATTGCTACCGTTGCAGTTTCCTTTAGAATCATATTGCCACATGTAATGTCCTAAATTCAAACCGAGCATCGCTCAAAGTGTTCACAGATTGTTATTCACTTTTGTGGAAGCCACTTTCCTAATAATAATAAGCATGAAGAGTTAACATTATGTAGTGCCATAAAATGTACATCTGTATACTGTTATTCACATTTTATTGATGCCCTGTTGTTATTCTAGTATGTTGTGATAGTTACTTACTGTAGTTTTATTATTTTAAGTGAATACAGGACTACAACTTTGTGTTAACAGTTTTGAAGCCTCCGAAACACACTAGTTTGTTAACTGAAGCCTCCGAAACACACAAGTGTGAAAATTTCAACTTTGTTAAAAATAATTGAATTTCTTTGGGATTTGGATTGATAAATGTTTGTTACCAAGAGATAATTTGGGGCTATGTTTAGATTGGCTCTTGCTTCTAGAACATTCTTTTAACTTAAAAATAGTTTGTCAGGTACCATTTTTATCTTAGAATTTGAAGTTCACATCCAAATGATTGCAAGAGTGAATATCTGTTGGGGGAAAAGTGTTTTGATATTTCAAATATATGTTCACAGCAAATGAAAAGTTGTATTGCATCCACCATTTATGTTCATTTGGTTGCTGTGGGTGACCAAAACATCCATGTTGTTTTTACCTAAATTTATCTAAAATTCCATAATAGTCACTTCATTTTTCATATTTAGCCTAAGAATTAAGCTCTGGAATGACAAAATATTGAAAATATAGACATTCCTTTATAAAACAAAGGCAAAGATGAAAACGGAAGCATAACTTTAATTTTTGACCCTTGCCACATCAAAGTTACACCCTTTACTGTCAAACTGACCATATTATATTCCCTGTTTATTTAATGGAAATGAAATTAAGTTGAAGTGAAATGAATTGAAATAATCAGTTTCATAATCGTTGGTTCTTGATGTTTATGAAAACAGTTGAATCTTAACGAGAGTCCCAACTTCTGTTGCAACAATCAAACCACAATCCATGGAGCGCATAAGATATTTACACTGATTACTATAGCTTCATTACAAGCATGCTGCACTTTCGCTGTGATGTTGTTCCCCGACTCGTAGTCACATTGAGACCAGTAAGGTGATCTTGACAATGACAATGAACTTCGATTCCTTTTTGAAAGGGGAAAATGTAGTTTGACAACAAAAAAAGATAAGATTTTATATGCACAGCAATGAAAACTTCATTATAAGTGGATGAAAATTAAATAAGTTATACAGTTTGTAAATTTTGTTAATTTTCACAAAACAGATCTTTAACAGCCAATACAATGCAATATGAATATACAAATGAGTAAATGATGATTTCATCGCTTCATAACTTCCCATATAGTTTGAACTAAAGATCTTGAAATGTCCAAACCACATAGGCCCCTGTGCCTAAAAATTATGTCTGAGTGTTAAATGTTTCGAAGTTATTGCAGCCAGGAATGACATCATATTTTGTACTTTTACAGCAGAAATAGTATTGGATTTTCATCATATTTTTTACATGATATGAGGGAAATTGCGAGGGCACGACACCATCAACCCACACATTTGAATATTCACATCAAATTGTTTCATAAGTGTTTTGCAACATTGACATCACATAGATTTAGGAGATTTTTTTTTCGCGAAATTTGGCAATTTCATTACTTCTCTGATTTTCACTCTATTTTGATAGGGCTTATAACTTTTACTAATGTCGTTTTAGAATTTAACCCCTTTTTTCCAGATTAACTTTTAACTGGGGTGGAATTTCCTGTTACACTTATTTTTGACGCCGGGTTTCACGTTTTCTTTTGCATTTATTCAGACCCAACAGTACAAGCGGAATGAAAGCAAGCTGCTGATCACAAAAAGGCCGCCTTTCCATTACGACATGGACACTGACGTCATAGTCTTGTACGGGCTTGCTGGAAAAGTGGAGAAAAAGGTACATCTCTCTATGCGGTATCTGTATTGTGAATTGCATTAGCGGACATAGTGTAGGAAAAAAAGAAACCCTGAATAGTGAACTAACCTCCCTCTAAGCTTACACGAAATAACTAGATTTGGAATTTGTCAACACTGAAAAATTAGGTGATCCGATATATTCGGAAATAAATGTTATGACCCTTGACAGTAATTTACCTCAGAAAGGCAGTGTCTGATGAAGTGGTTGTTATTTTATGAAAAGATGTACTTGACATGGACTAAACATGTGCAAAATGTAGGAGTAAAAGGGCGTATTTTTCTTGAGCCATTGCAAAGAAAGTCACTGAAAGAAAGGCATATCTCTCGAAATTGAAGCCAAGCATCAATTCCAACCAGGTCTTGGACGTAATCCCGACTTCCACCAAGAATATGGATCACATGAACGATAGCCCCAAGTTTTCTACAGCATATTAAATCTCGGAGAAATTCACTGAAGGACAAACAAATTAGCTAGTGCGCGATAAACACAAACATGTTATTTTTCATTTCCAGAAAAAAAAAGATACTCCCATAGAGATAATACCTCTTTTCCACAGCCAAAATGGCGTCCGACCAAAACGTCGTTATTTTACAAAATGATCCATCTATTGAGGCCCATGTGTGTGCAAAATATGACGGTGATACAATGTTATTATACTGATGAGATTACAGAATGAATTTTATTTGACCTTTGACCCAACTTTACACAGCCAAGATGGCATCTGAGCAAAAAGTTGTTATTTTGTTAAATGATTCTTGCAACATGTTCCTCACGTGTGCAAAATGTGGGAAAGATAGGAAGTGTATATATTTACCAAGATACAGGATTAAACACTTTTGACCTTCGACCCTAATTTACCTACCCAAGATGGTGTCGGAGGAAGTAGTTGTTATCTTATGAAATGATTTTCGTGACATGAACTAAACATGTGGAAGATAAATGAAGAAGATAAATGTGCTTAAAAAAAAGCACAAACAAATATTGGCAGGGGTGAGCCTCGAACCGGGGACCTTAGGATTACAAGTCGGATGCGCTATGCACTGACCTGTTTCATCCTCCATAGGCAATGTGTATTAAGCAAAATGACACTGCCTCGAAGCCAAGTGCCAATTTCAACCAAGTTTTTCGACGTGATGCCGACGTCGTATGAAAAAAAACGAAGGGCACACTTACGATAGCCTAAAGTCTCAGCTACAACATATTAAAATCTGGGAGAAATTCACTGAACTGAGCTAGTGCCTGAAAAAGATAGTCATGTCAATTTGTCATTTCCAGAAAAACTGCACTCCCATAGAGATTACATGTAAACTGGTAAAATGTGACAAGGTTACTTTCAATTCATTTTTACAATGTGATGCCGTCTACCAATCAAAATTTAGTACGAAAATTAATGAAAGAGCATTTAATAAGCTACAACATACTGAAATCTGGGTGAAAATCAGTCAAGGATAAGTGAGATACGCTCGAGTGAACTTGAAATTTGATGACGTTATTTTGAACATTTACTTTTTTATTTTATTGAAAAATGTGATATCTTTATAATGTCATTTTTCTAGCATCGCCAACCCATGCAATGACATGTACAGCCAATCAGTTTTCAGAGCATGTAAAGAAAATGGGGGGTCACCGTCCATCCTGACAAGTTAAATCAGATTTAAAATTGGCGGTTTTTTGGCATAGTTGCACTGTATATCGACATTGACGCGCGCTCGGAATTTTAACTTTCACGGGCCCGTATGATGTCATATGAGTCGAATTGACTTGAAACTTGGTAGAATTATTTCTTGACATTTCAGACATCCGATCCGTGTGAAAAAACGGGAAATTTTTAATGCATATGAGCTGTCGGTACGCGTCCGTCCATTTTTCAATTATTTTGAAAAATACTCCAAATGATCTGAAACGTGTGCAAAAAGAAATTGAGCTCGATTTGAGCATGTAGATATCTCAACGCGCGCGTACGCGCACGTTTTAAGAGTAGATATGAAATTTGAGAATATGGGTAGAAAGACCTTGATTTGAACTACATATGAGACGTAAATTTCATTGAAAAATTCCATTCCATTAATGAGATATTAATGAGAATGTGCTTTCATAAAATGACGTCATAGTGACGTCATGGTCGACTGATCACTATGATTTTATTAGATTTGTCGTCGTTGGGACATGATACATATATGGTATGAGTTTGAAATTGATAGGCAGAGGACTTTCTGAGCTAATCTCTGCGCAACTTTTGAGGAGAAAGAAGAAGAAAGAATCCGTACTGATACAGAAGGTGGTCCGAGAGGATACTAGGATCACCTAAAAAGGTATTGCGATCAAGAACGCAGGAGCCGCGGAACGTCTTTTGAAAGTGTTCTTCTGTGTGTTTGTGTGTGTGTGTGTGTGTGTGTGTGTGTGTGTGTGATAGAGAAAGAGTCTGTGCTTGTTGGGTGCCTCTCAGTAATCAAAAACTCATAGGTAATTTTATCTTCTTCTTTTTTTCGTTTACGGGATGTGTTCCAGTGGGGAGGGGGGGGGGGGGGGAGTTGTATTAACCCCCCCCCCCCCAAAAAAAAAAAAGAGTGGGGGGGGGGCTGCAGACCATCCCCATTTCTCCAGTTCCGCAGCTCCTGCAACGCGACTGGTAGACTTTCTGTTTCATTGCATTCTTATAAAATCAAAACATAAGAAACTTGTTCCGTGGCCCTCATCAAAGAGGTACGAAAGTTTTCATAAAAATAATCACCTTATCCCTACGATGACAAAGTGCAAAAATATAAACTAATAATACTAATAGACCTGAATGGTCTTTAGAACTTGTCATTAAAAGTCTCTCAAGAGAAATAAGATTTTTAATAAAAGTCACATCGATCTTCTATAAGTGTTGACGGTAGAGTCCAGCACAAACACAGACAGGCACATGCATGAACAGATGGATATAGGAATGTAGCTACTTGGATACATGGCTCGGAGTAGAAAGCACAGGTCATAATGTCATGCACACATTGAGATTAAACCTAAAGATTTCAATCAATACAATTAGCGGGCGATAGTTAAATTCAAACAATAACATACTGTTTCTGTAATCACGTAATGACCTCTAAAAACTATTGCACTGAAAAGAACTGAAAAGTATAATACGCTCCGATTCTTGATTGTGACATGATTCCTGTCGTTTTCCGCTTGATATGATTAGGCTATTGCATATACTGTATGTCTTGGTAGCTAACAAGCGATAATCATCGTGTCATTTTACATATTATATATTATATATATATATATATATATATATATATATATATATATATATATAAGTAAACGAATACGTCGAGGACGTCGAGGACGGACGCACAGAAACGAGTCTCTCCAATCATAACTCTACTTTCACTGAATTTTTATTGAAGAAACTGGAATTTTCGTCCATAGACTCAGAGAACTTTCCTTGGATTTTGTCCTTTTTACAAAATCACAGCGGCCATTATGTCTGAAACTTGTAGGATAAACTCATATTTTCAAGAAAGAGTGATCGTGGAACTTTGACGTGATTGCGTACTGTGGCGGCCAAAGCAACGGCGTAGCCAGGATTTCATCTTAGGGGGGGGGGGGCGGTTAGTCTGCGAGGGAGCGAAGCGACCGAGCCCGAGCGAGCGGAGCGAGCGAGGGGGGGGGGGGTGTGGTAGGGGGGTGCCCCCCCCCCCCCCCCCACGGTAAGAACTTTTTGCATTTTGATGTTGTAAATGGTGCAATTTGATGCATGTTTTTGCGCGTTTTATCGACGTGAAACAGTCCCACTTGTTAATGGTTTTATAGCAGTTTATTTTGATGTAGATTATTATTGAACAATTTGCCTATAAAAATGGTATGATTTAGATACACTTCTTGTATTGATTCTTTTCACTGAATATCATGAACGCGACTGAACCCGAACGAGCGGAGCGAGCGAGGGGGTAGGGGAGGGTGTGGGAGGGGGGTGTCTCCCCTCCCACAGTAAGAACTTTTTACATTTTGATGTTGTAAATGGTGCAATTTGATGCATGTTTTTGCGCGTTTTATCGACGTGAAACAGTCCCACTTGTTTATGGTAGCTGTTTATTTTGATGTAGATTATTATTGAACAATTGCCTATAAAATGATATGATTTAGATACACTTCTTGTATTAATTCTTTTCACTGAATATCATGAACGCGACTGAACCCTAGCAAACGGAGCGAGCGAGGGGGTAGGGGAGGGTGTGGGAGGGGGGTGTCCCCCCTCCCACAGTAAGAACTTTTTGCATTTTGATGTTGCAAATGGTGCAATTTGATGCATGTTTTTGCGCGTTTTATCGACGTGAAACAGTCCCACTTGTTTAAGGTAGCAGTATATTTCAGTGTAGATTATTATTGAACAATTTGCCTATAAAATGGTATAATTTAGATACACTTATTGTATTAATTCTCTTCACTGAATATCATGAACGCGACTGAACCCGAGCGAGCGGAGCGAGCGAGGGGGAGGGGAGGGTGTGGGAGGGGGGTGTCCCCTCTCCCACGGTAAGAACTTTTTGCATTTTGATGTTGCAAATGGTGCAATTTGATGCATGTTTTTGGCGCGTTTTATCGACGTGAAATATTCCCACTTGTTTAAGGTAGCAGTATATTTTAGTGTAGATTGTTATTGAACAATTTGCCTATAAAATGGTAGAATTTAGATACACTTCTTGTATTAATTCTTTTCACTGAATATCATGAACGCGACTGAACCTGAACGAGCGGAGCGAACGAGGGGGTAGGGGAGGGTGTGGGAGGGGGGTGTCCCCCCTCCCACAGTAAGAACTTTTTGCATTTTGATGTTGTAAATGGTGCAATTTGATGCATGTTTTTGCGCGTTTTATCGACGTGAAACAGTCCCACTTGTTTATGGTAGCTGTTTATTTTGATGTAGATTATTATTGAACAATTGCCTATAAAATGGTATGATTTAGATACACTTCTTGTATTAATTCTTTTCACTGAAGATTATGAACGCGACTGAACCCGAGCGAGCGGAGCGACTGAACCCAAGCGAGCGGAGCGAGCGAGGGGGAGGGGAGGGTGTGGGAGGGGGGTGTCCCCCCTCCCACGGCGAGAACTTTTTGCATTTTGATGTTGCAAATGGTGCAATTTGATGCATGCTTTTGCGTGTTTCATCGACGTGAAACAGTCCCACTTGTTTAAGGTAGCAGTATATTTTAGTGTAGATTATTATTGAACAATTTGCCTATAAAATGGTATAATTTAGATACACTTGTTGTATCAATTCTCTTCACTGAATATCATGAACGCGACTGAACCCGAGCGAGCGGAGCGAGCGAGGGGGTAGGGGAGGGTGTGGGAGGGGGGTGTCCCCCATCCCACGGCGAGAACTTTTTGCATTTTGATGTTGCAAATGGTGCAATTTGATGCATGTTTTGCGTGTTTTAACGAGTTGAAACAGTCCCACTTGTTTAAGGTTGCAGTATATTTTAGTGTAGATTATTATTGAACAATTTGCCTATAAAATGGTATAATTTAAATACATTAGTCTTCTTGTATTAATTCTTACAGTGAATATCATGAACGCTGTCTGTTCAGCAATCAAACAGAAAAAGCATGCACACGAGGGTGTAGATATAGGGGCATATCCCCTCCCACACGAAGGTGATTTTGCGTTTTCAGACCTGAAATTCAGCGATCTGGTGCAAATTTTTGGTGCAATACTTTTTCATCGAAGTGTTGAAATCACGGAATTTAGCTCTTATTCCGAATGTGCACCAACTGTGCGTATGTATAAAGTCTAGTGAGGTATAGAGCTTAGGGGAAGGGGGATTCCCCTTCCCGCTCGCGGAGCTTTTGCGTTTTTAGAATTGAAATAAAGCGATCTGGGTATAGCCACAGTCTACTTCTTTGCATGGCGGGGGGGGGGGGGGGGGGGGCGAGCAGGGAGAAGGCGTGGGCGAGTGTTATCTCCACCCTTCCCTTCCTATGGAGCTTTTATCTTTTTAAGGTTGAAATTGAGATATCTTGTATACGCATATTTGATGGAATCAACATTTGAGAAATCACCAAAAAAAAAAAAAAAACCTGATTTTTTTTTTTTTGGTGGGGGGGCTGAGGGAGGAAAGGGTCGATTAAAAGGGGAAATTCCCCTTAAGATACATGAGGGAACCTTCAGTTTTCGGAATATAAGTGATAAGTCTTGTGCACTCAGAATTATTCAGAATTTTTTGTAAATCTAAAAAGTGTACTTGGCTAGGGAAAGAGGCACAGAGGGGGAGGGTTTGGGAGGGGGATACCCCCTCCCAAGCACGAGAGATTTTGTATATTTTGAATTGAAATTCAACGATCTGGTGCACACTTTGAGTGAAATATCTAAACAAAATATCTTATTTGATGAAAGGTTGCAAAGGAGACCCGCTTCATGTGCATGCTTACAGTATACACGCATTTTTTTTTTCCGCCTCCCAAATCCCCGGTCCAAATCTTAGGGGGGGGGGGGCGATCGCCCCCATCGCCCCCCCCCCCCCCCCCCTGGCTACGCCAGTGGGCCAAAGGCGGTACAGTCGTGTTGGAACCTATATGCAAGCGTGGTATGTGAATGTCCATTACTCACCGCGTATATAGCTCGTGCATATACCTTTCCGACATACATTTTGCATAGTCTGTGATTGTTTTCATATGGCCACTCTTGCAGTATCTATGATACATTAACACTGCCTAATGTCTCCATTTGAGAATGCACCGTATTCATCATTTTGAACTCCGCATGTAACCACTTGTTGAAATGGGCACTACACACACCAATGGCCGACGCCATGTTGAAAAGGGTCGTGTGAACTGATTTGACTCTTGGAGCTAAGGGAGTTTTTATCGGTCATCTTTGAGTCATTTTCAACGATACAACCTTATTTGTATTTAAGACTTTCAACTGTCATCTGACTTCTCTCACTTGGGCGTTTGTATAGCTCTACCCGTCATACGATTTATATCGTCATTGCAATTAACTCATCCGCCATCATGCCTAATGCGTCGATGACTCAGGAAAAGGTCAGAGCCATCATTGATGAGACAATGAAAGCTTTTGTTGAAGGAGATGCATTCCTCCAAGCAATCAGGAATGCTGTCCGTGAAACCGTGCAAGCTGAATTATCAAGCATTGCCCAACGTGTTGAGGCGAATGAGGCTAAGATAATGGACTTGGAAAAGCGCATTGAGGTCCAGTCAACCGAAATCACGAATCTACACAAAGCTCTTGACAAGGAGCGCAACCTTGTTCAGAGCATTCAGCGAGGTGTCTGCGCACAAGAGCAATACTCAAGACGTAATTGTCTGAGATTCTATGGCGTGGAGGAGTCAAAGGGCGAGAGCACAGATGATCAAGTTTGCCACATTGTGAACGAAATCCTCAAAATACCGCTCACAAAGAATGACATCGAAAGATCTCACCGCATCGGATCCCCTAGCGATAGTGAAAGCCCGGACGGATCTCTGAGGAGGAGCAGTCGCGCTTCGCGGAACAACAAAACGAAGCCTCGTCCAATTATAGTGAAGTTCGTTTCATATCGCCTAAGGAAGCTTGTCATCTCCAAACGGCGTGCACTCAAGGGTTCCAAGATGGGCATCGATGAAGATCTTACAAAGGAAAATGCTTCGCTGCTTCGCAAAACCAAAGCGTGTCGCAAGGTGCTGTCAGCTTGGACTTCCGATGGGAGAGTGGTTGCCCTGCTCCCTGCTACTGGCGGGAAAACTATCAAGCGTGCGATAAATTCCGAAAGTGACTTAGACTTGATATAACTCTCTGAATTTGGCACTGTATAGATATGCCGGTTCACATCAGTCTGCTCTATTGTATAAGAGTTTGCTTCCAAATAAGTGTAAAAGTGATTATGATGCATTCTCAACTTTGTTCTTTTCATTTAGTAAATTGAATGTTGTTTTTTTTTTTTTCTCTCTCAAATCTTGCGTAACTTCAATCTTTTGTTATATATCTTTCTGTGTTTTTTTTACTTGTTTATTATTTATTTCTTCATTTACCCGGTCCTTTTAACACATATCTTTGCTACATGACTGTGCAATACCCTTGTGTTATATGTACTAAGGCAGTCAAAAACAACCAAAGAGGATTACAATGCACCCAATGCTCAGCCTGGTCGCACACAAAATGTGAAGGCGTAAAAAATGAACATTATGATGATGTACAATATGAATTTTTGAACTGGAGATGTACAAAATGCGTTTTTCAGTGCTTACCTTTTGCTAATTGTATACCTGATGAGTCAAATATTGATACTAGAGATTTCATCACACCTCCTGTGAGCTCTAGTTACGATAATGAGCATGATAATTCTGATGTATCACGACAATACGATAGTTTCAAAAATAATGATTTTAAATGTACTCACCTTAATATTCGTATAGCTTATATCGTAATGTTGAAGAAATAAAACTGTTTTTATATAATAATGATATTCATATTTTAGCTTTGAATGAAACACTTTTGGATGATTCTATAAGTGATAATGAAATAGGTATTCAACATTACGATATAATCCGTAAGGATCGGAATCGTAATGGCGGTGGTGTCGCTATTTATATTCGCAGTTCAATTCCTTATGAGGTGATACATTCTGATGTAACTGATTCGCTGGAGCTTATTTTCATCAGAATCCGACCGAAATCATGTGCACCTTTTTTGTTTATGTCCTGGTACCGCCCTCCTGACAGCAAAATTGAAATTATGAATATATATGAAAATGTTTTAACCTTTGTTGATACTTTCAGATTAAATATTATTGTGATGGGAGATATAACACACGGGCACAACACAAAACACACACATACATGTACGATGTATTTGGTTTTTCAGTGGATGATATTTACATATCGGAATGTAGGGGTTTAATAATCTGTCAGAGTACTGATTTGTATGTTTATAATGTACTTTATATTCCAATTCTGGCAATAGTTATGGATTTTAACATACTGTACATGTTATGTAAACTGTATGTGTTCTTTCTTTATTTCATTTATCAATGTATAGACATTTATTGTTTGAATAACATCCCTGCACATGCACGTGTACTGTGCATTTTCTTCCAATTGATGCAGACATGTGCGCACATGTTTTAGTACATGGAAACAGGAACTTGATAGGGTGTGTAAGTGTGTGTCTATGTCGTCTGCTTGGGTATGTGTATGTGGTATGCTTTTGCAGTGGGTGGATATGTGTCAGTGTTTTGGGTGCGCAGCCGCACACTGACGCTGGGGGTGTGGATTATTGTGTAGGGGTATGTAGAGCTGCGGAGCTACTACAGTAGCCCTTTGGTTCAGCTGTACATTTGTGATGTGGGCGTGTATGAGGCGTGGGGAGGTGCGGGTGTGTCTGTGTGTGTGTGTTTGTGTGTGTGTGTGGGTGTGTGTGGGTGGATGAGTGTGGGTTTGCGTGTACAATGTATAGTTTTTGAGTGTCGGATGGGTAGCCGGGTCACGAGCCATGCATGCTTTTTTTGCGTGTAATAAGATAAGTCATGTACATGTGCAGGGACCAAGTGCAATATTTTGATTATTATAATACATGTACGTGCACTTGCTGTACTTTGTTTAGTGTTATGTTCCTTGTCCTTCAGTTATGTATACATATTTATTTTCCTTTACATGTGAAATTTTTATGGAGACTGTTGCAAAGATTTTTATGCCGTAGTGCATGACAATAAACGATCTGAATCTGAATCTGAATCTGAATAAATTGTGATATTCGCAAGAAATATAAGTCGAATGTTTTGAAGCGTTGTGAAGAAATAAATACATTATTTTCATTGCAGCAAATAAATACCACGCAGTTTACTCGAGTCACGCATAATACGAGGAGTTTAATAGATCATATGATGACCAATGCGACTGATATAGTAAAAGCTTATGGAGTAATTAATGTTGGACTGAGTGATCACAATTTATGTTATTTGATTTTGAATTTTAAATCTGTGCAAAGTCCTAGGATTATAAGTTACCGAAATTTTAAAAATGTAGATTTGGAAGCCTTTCGTATTCATTTGTCTAATCACCCTTGGCATGAAATATCAGCAGCCACAACTATTGATGAAGCAATTGAACTTTGGGAAACATATTTTATGGATTCGATTGAAAAATTTGCCCCTGTTAAAAAGAAACGCGTACAAAAACAGCCTGCCCCCTGGATAAACGCAAATATTAAAATGTTAATGAAAAAGAGAGATGATCTGAAACGAAAGGCCTCAAAATACAATAATGAATATATTATGAATATGTATCGTAAAGTCAGAAACTTAGTAACAAAGCAATGCAGATTGGCAAAAAAAGAATACTTCTCTAAACAATTATCAAATGTTTTTAATTGCTCTTCCGGTGAAAATGTTTGGTCGGTGCTTAAACCGCTCCTACCGTCAAAAAAGCTTGTTAACAACAGCACTGATAGCAATAACAGTTCAGTTTTGGCTAATCAATTCAATGATTTTTTCGCAAATATAGGATCCGAACTAGCGGCTATACTATTCCGGATTTCAGAAATGATATTGTTGATACTAATTCTGTCCAATCATGTTTTGAATTTAATCCAGTAACAAAAGATGATGTAATGAAAACAATTCTGAGAATGAGTAATAAGAAATCTATGGGAGTAGACAATATTTCTATGATAATGCTAAAAATGGCTCTTCCGGTTATTGTTTCTTCATTGACCCACATATTCAATAGATCTTTATCAGAATGTACATTTCCTTCCAATTGGAAGAGATCAAAAATAATTCCAATATATAAAACTATAGACAGAGCATCCCCAAATAATTATAGACCCATTTCTATTCTGTCTTCGGTATCTAAAATATTGGAAAAGCTTATTCAAGTCAAATTGACTAATTACTTGAAAGACAACAATATTTTATCCCAAGCCCAGTCGGGCTTTAGGAAAAATCATTCAACCATTTCTACTTTACTAAAAGTAACTGATGATTGGCTGACCGCCATAGACCACGGTCAGTACACCGGTGCAGTGTTTATAGACTTACGCAAAGCGTTCGATACTGTTGATCCTTGCATTCTGTTAAAAAGGTTATCTGCTATAGGTGTTGCTGAGAGTTGTTTGTCATGGTTCTCTAGTTATTTAACTGATCGCAAGATATATACACATTTTAGTTCATCAACATCAGTGGAAGCCAATATCGATTACGGTGTTCCGCAAGGGTCAATTTTGGGCCCGCTCTTGTTCATCATATATATTGACAGCATAGTCAAACAAGTAAATTCCTGTTCAATACATTTATACGCTGATGATACTGTTATTTATTTTTCACATTCAGATATCATTATGATTCAGTCTGTTTTGAATTCTGAACTACAGAACATTTTTAGTTGGTTGTGTGAATCGAAGTTGAGCCTCAATCAAGATAAAACTGTTTGTATGTTATTCGGCTCTCAGATAAAGTTAAAAAAGTGCAATAAACTACATTTATTGGTAAATGAAAATATTATCTGTCAGGTACATTCTACGAAATATCTTGGCATGATCTTAGATCCATGTCTGAAATGGAACCTTGTAGAGCCCACTAATGTCAAAATCGCCCACTAATGTCAAAACAACCACTAATGTCATAACACGTCGACGACAAATGTCAAAACAACCACTAATGTCATAACGCGTCGACGACAAATGTCAAAACAACCACTAATGTCATAACGCGTCGACGACAAATGTCAAAACAACCACTAATGTCATAACACGTCGACGACAAATGTCAAAATCGGATCAACCACTAATGTCATAACACGTCGACGACAAATGTCAAAATTTCCATTTTTACTGCAAATGTCATAACACGTCGACGACAAATGTCAAAATCGGATTAACCACTAATGTCATAACACGTCGACGACAAATGTCAAAATTTCCCAATTTTCTGCAAAATGTCATGACGCGTCACAAGGGCGGATCGAGGAATTCCATAAAGGGGAGGCGCCTTTACAAAATCAAAGGCTGGCGTGACCCTCGCCCCCCCCCCCCATTTTCTTATTTTTATTTCTGTTGTCTTGACAAAATAGAGAGAGGGGGCTCTAAAGGGGGATGCGTCCCCTCTAAATCCGCGATTGCGTCAACCACAAATATCAATATTGGATTAACCACAAATGTCATAACACGTCGACCACAAATGTCATAACGCGACACAGGGGCGGATCCATGAATTCCGTAAAGGGGGGGGGGGGGGCTTTACAAATTCAAAGGCTTGCGCGACCCCCTTTTCTTTTTGTTTCTGTTAGTGAGGGTGCACGAGAGGGGGAAGCGCCCCCTCTCGATCCATCATTGCGTCAACCACATAAAATTATGGACAAACTCATTGCTTCAATTACAGGGGCGAATCCAGGAATTTTGTAAAGGGGAGGCGTCTTTACAAAGTCAAAGGCTGGCGCGACCTTACCCCCTCCCCATTTTCTTGTGTTGACGAAATAAAGAGAGGGGCACTAAAGGGGGATGCACCCCCTCTCAATCCGCGATTGCGTCAACCACAAGTCAAAATCGGGGATTAACCACAAATGCAATAACACGTCGACCACAAATGTCATAACGCGTCACGGGGGGGGGGGGGGATCCAGGAATTCCGTAAAGGGGGGGGGAGGCGCCTTTACAAAATCAAAGGCTGACGCAACACGTCCCCCCCCCCCCCAATTTTTTTTCTGTTGTTTTAACCTAATAATTACAGTGAGGGTGCACCAGAGGGGGATGCGCCCCCTCTCGTCGACCCATCATTGCATCAACCAGAAATATCAAAACTCATTGCTTGTATTACGGGGGCGGATCCAGGAATTCCGTAAAGGGGAGGCGGCTTTACAAAATAAAAGGCTGGCGCGACCTTCGCCCCCACCCCCATTTCTTATTTTTATTTCTGTTGTGTTGAAAAAAAAATAAAGAGAGGGGGCACTAAAGGGGGATGCGCCCCTCTAAATCCGAGATTGCGTCAAGCACAAATATCAGTATTGGATTAACCACAAATGTCATAACGCAACACAGGGGCGGATCCAGGAATTCCGTAGGGGGGGGGGGGGAGGCGCCTGTACAAAATCAAAGGCTGGCGCGACTCCCCTTTTCTTATTTTTGTTTCTGTTGGTTTAACCTAATATAGTGAGGGTAAACGAGAGGGGCAAGCGCCCCCTCGCGATCCATCATTGCTTCAACCACATAATACAATGGAAAAGCTCATTGCTTGCATTACAGGGGCGGATCCGGAAATTTTGTAAAGGGGAGGCGTCTTTACAAAGTCAAAGACTGCCGCGACCTTCCCCCTCCCCATTTTCTTCTTCTTAGTTCTGTTGTATTGACCAAATAAAGAGATGGGCACTAAATGGGGATGCGCCCCCTCTAATTCCACGATTGCATCAACAACAAGTCAAAATCGGGCATTAATGACAAATGGAAACACGTCGACCACAAATGTCATAACGCGTCACAGGGGTGGATCCAGGAATTCCGTACCGGGGGGGGGGGGGGGCGCCTTTACAAGATCAAAGGCTGGCGAGACACTCCCCCCCCCCCCATTTCTTATTTTTATTTCTGTTGTTTTTAACCTAATAATTATAGTGAGGGTGCCCAAAGGGGGTGCGCCCCCTCTCGATCCATCATTGCGTCAACCACAAATGACTAAACTCATTGCTCTCATTACAGGGGCGGATCCAGGAATTTCGTAAAGGGGAGGCGTCTTTACAAAGTCAAAGTCTGGTGCGACCCTCCTCCCTCCCCCATTTCGTTCTTTTTATTTCTGTTATCTTGATGAAATAAAGAGAGGAGGCACTGAAGGGAGATGCGCCCCCTCTCAATCCGCGATTGCGTTAACCGAAAATGTCAAAATCGGAGATTAACCATAAATGTCGTAACACGTCAACCACATACAAATGTCAAAATTTTCAAACTAATTGCAAATGTCATAATGCGTCAGAGGGGTGGATCCAGGAATTCCGTAAAGGGGATGGCTGCCTTTAAAAAATCAAAGGCTTTTAACAAAATATGGTGTGGGGGCACCAGAGGGGGACGCGCCCCCTCTCGTTCCATGCTTGATTGCGTCAACCACAAAAATCAAAACTCATTGCTTGCATTACAGGGGCGGATCCAGGAATTCCGTAAAGGGGAGTCACCTTTACAAAATCAAAGGCTGGCGAGACCCCACCCCATTTTCTTATATTTATTTCTGTTGCGTTAACAAAACATAGCGAGGGGGCACCAGAGGGGGATGCGCCCCCTCTCGATCAGCGTTTGCGCCAACCGCAAATGTCAAAATTGGATTAACCACAAAATGTCATAAGACGTCGACCACAAAAATGTCGAAATTTCCAGATGTACTGCAAATGTCACAACGCGTCACAGGGGAGGATCCAGGAATTTCGTAAAGGGGAGCCACCTTTACAAAATTAGAACAGCCGCACCCCTTTTTTCTTTTTATTTCTGTTGTTTAAAAAATGAAAGAAGGCAGCAGAGACGAATGCGCCCCCTTTCGATCCGCGATTGCACTATAGGGGCGGGTCCAGGAATTCCGTAAAGGGGAGACGCCATTAAAAAAATCAAATGCCTGCGCAAGCCACCTCTCCTTTTTCTTAATTCAATTTCTTTCGTGTTTACAAAAGTAGAGACGGGGGAGGGGGTATACCGCCCCCCTCTCGACCCGCGACTGCGTCAACCACAAGTTTTTGGCAAATCTCGTTGTTTGCATTGCATGGGGCGGAACCAGGAATTCCGTAAGGGGAGGCCCCTTTACAAAATTAAAGATTGCCGCACCCCCATTCTTTTTTTTTTTTTTTTTAACGTTTAAACAAAAGAAATAACAAGAAAAATAAGGGGGAGGGGGATTTCGCAAGCCTCTCATTTTGAAAAGACGTCTCCCCTTTGCGCTTTAAGGAATTCTTGGACCTGCCCCCGTAATGCAAGCAATGAGTTTTGACATTTGTGGTTGACGTACGCGATTGCGGATCGAGGGGGGAGGGGAGCATCCCCCTCTGGTACCCCCTCTCTATTTTTTGTTTTTGTTTTGTTTTTGTTGGTAAAACAACAGAAATGAAATAAAAAAAGGGGATGCGGCATAACGCGTTACAGGGGCGGATCAAGGAGTTTCGTAAAGAGGGGGGGGGGGGGGGGCGTCTTTACAAAACTAGAACTGCCGCACCCCAACCCTCCATTTTTTCCATTTTTCTATTGTTTTAACTAAAGAAAAAGAAAGAGAGGGGAGCGCCAGAGGTGGATGCTCTCCCTTCTCGATCCGCGATTCGGTCAACCACAAAATGTCAAAACTCATTTTTGCTTGCATGATAGGGGCGGATACAGGAATTCCGTTAAGGGGAGGTGCCCTTACAAAATCAAAGCTGCTGCATCGTTTGCATTACAGGGGTGGATCCAGGAATTCCGTAAAAGGTAGACACCTTTACAAAATTAAAGGCTTCCACCCCCCTATTTTATTTTTTGTTTTGTTTTAACAAAAAAAGGGGGGCACCAGAGATGTACCAGTCCCCTCCCAATCCATGATTGCGTCAACCACAAATGTCAAAACTCATTGCTTGCATTAAGGGCGGATCCAGGAATTCAGTAAACGGGAGGCGCCTTTACAAGTTATAATGGCTGCCGCACCCCCATATTTTGTTATTGTTTTAAAAAAAGAGAGGTGGCATCAGAGGGGGATGCGTCTCCTTCTCGATCCGCGATTGCGTTAACCATAATATCAAAACTAATTTCTTACCGTACAGGGACGGATCCAGGAATTCCGTAAAGGGGAAGCGCCTTTACAAAATTTAAATCTGCCGCACCCCCCTATTTTTTCTTTTAATTTTTCTATTGTTAAACAAAATGAAGGAGTCACCATAAAGGTATGAGCCCCCTCTCGATCCGCGATTGGGTTAACACAAAATGTCAACACTCATTGCTTGCATTAGAGGGGCGGTCCAAATTTCGTAAAGGAGAGAAGCGGTTATAAAATCAAAAAGTTGCGCAAACTGCCTCGCCTTTTTTTTTCATTTAATTTCTTTTGTGTATAGAGAGATGTAAATAGAGACGGGGAGGGGGTACCGTGTCCCCCTCTAGATCCGCGACTGCGTCAACCACAAGTTAATGGCAAAACCCATTGTTTGCAATACAGGGGGCGGAACCAGGAATTCCGTAAAGTGATGGAGGCTCCTTTACACAATTAAAGACTGCCGCTTTAACTGTCGTTTAAACAAAAGAAATAAAACGATATTGATAAGGGGGAGGGGGATTGCGTCAACCTTTCATTTTGAGAAGACGTCTCCCCTTTACGCTTTACGGAATTCCTGGACCCGCTCCTGTAATACAAGCAATGAGCAAGCATTTCTGTTGTTGTTAAAACAACAGAAATGAAAAATAGGGGTGCGGCAGGTTTTAAATTTGTCAAGGCTCCTCCCCTTTACAGAATTCCTGGATCCGCCCCTGTAATGCAAGCAATGAGTTTTGACATTTTGTGGTTGACGCAATCGCGGATCGAGACGGGCGCATCCCCCTCTGATGCCCCCTCTATTTTTTTTTCTTCAAAGCCACATAAATGATAAAAAGATGGGGTGATGCGTCAGGCTTTAATTATGCAAAGGTGCACCCCCTCCCCTTTACGGAATTCCTGGACCCGCCCCTGTAATGGAAGCAATGAGTTTGGTCTATATATTTTGTTAAAACAAGAGAAAATGAAAAGAAGAAAATGGGGCGGTGTCGCGTGAGCCTTTGATTTTGTAAAGGCGCCTCCCCTTCACGGAATTCCCGGATACGCCCCTGTCCTGCAAGCAATGAGTTTTGACATTTTGTGGTTGACGCAATCGCGGATCGAGACGGGCGCATCCCCCTCTGATGCCCCCTCTATTTTTTTTTTCTTCAAAACAACATGAATGATAAAAAGATGGGGTGATGCGTCAGGCTTTAATTATGCAAAGGTGCACCCCCTCCCCTTTACGGAATTCCTGGACCCGCCCCTGTAATGGAAGCAATGAGTTTGGTCATTGTGGTTGACGCAATCATGGATCAAGAGGGGGCGCATCCCCCATGGTGCCCCCTCTATATATTTTGTTAAAACTAGAGAAAATGAAAAGAGAGGGGGCTCTTCCACCTCTGGCTCCCTCTCACTATAGTATGTTAAAACAACAGAAATAAAGATGAAAATGGGGGGGGGGGGGTGTCACGCCAACCTTTGATTTTTTTAAGGCGCCCCTCCGCTTTACGGAATTCCTGGATCCACCCCCTGTGACGCGTTATGGCATTTGCAGTTAGTTTGAAAATTTTGACACCTGTGGTCGACGCGTTATGACATTTGTAGTTAATCCCCGATTTTGACATTTGCGGTTGACGCAATCGCGGATTGAGAGGGGGCGCATCCCCCATTAGTGCCCAATCTCTTTATTTCGTCAACACGACAGAAATAAAAAGAAGAAAATAGGGGAGGGGAGGGTCGCGCAAGACTTTTACTTTGCAAAGACGCCTCCCCTTAACGAAATTCCTGGATCAGCCCCTGTAATGCAAGCAATGAGTTTGGTCATTGTGGTTGACGCAATCATGGATCAAGAGGGGGCGCATCCCCCATGGTGCCCCCTCTATATATTTTGTTAAAACAAGAGAAAATGAAAAGAAGAAAATGGGGCGGTGTCGCGTGAGCCTTTGATTTTGTAAAGGCGCCTCCCCTTCACGAAATTCCCGGATACGCCCCTGTCCTGCAAGCAATGAGTTTTGACATTTTGTGGTAGACGCAATCGCGGATCGAGACGGGCGCATCCCCCTCTGATGCCCCCTCTATTTTATTTTTCTTCAAAACAACATGAATGATAAAAAGATGGGGTGATGCGTCAGGCTTTAATTATGCAAAGGTGCACCCCCTCCCGAAAAGAAGAAAATGGGGTGGTGTCTCGCGAGCCTTTGATTTTGTAAAGGCACCTCCCCTTCACGGAATTCCTGGATACGCCCCTGTAATGCAAGCAATGAGTTTTTCCATTTGTGGTTGACGCAATGATGGATCGAGAGGGGGACGCTTCCCCTTCTGGTGCACCCTCACTATATTAGGTTAAAACAACAAAAAAAAAATAAGAAAAGGGGGTCGCGCCAGCCCCCTCCCCCCTGTATGGAATTACTTGATCCGCCCATGTGACGCGTTATGACATTATTTTGTGTTCGAAGTGTTATGACATTTTGTGGTTAATCCAATATTGACATTTGCGGTTGACGCAATCGCGGATTTAGAGGAGGCGCACCCCCCTTAGTGCCCCTGTCTCTATTTTGTCAACAGAACACAAATAAAAAGAAGAAAAGTGAGGAGGGTCGCGCCAGCCTTTCATTTTGTAAAGGCGCCCCTCCCCTTTGTGGAATTCCTGGATCCGCCCCTGTAATGCAAGCAATGAGTTTTTCCATTTGTGGTTGACGCAATGATGGATCGAGAGGGGCCGCGTCCCCCTCTGGTGCACCCTCATTATAATTATTCGGTTAAAACAACAGGAAAAAAAAAAGGAATTGGGGGGGGGGTGGGGACAGAGTGTCGCGCCAGCCTTTGAAATTGTAAAGGCGCCCCCCCCCCCCCTTCCGGAATTCCTGCATCCGCCCCTGTGACGCGATATGACATTTGTGGTCGACGTGTTATGACATTTGTGGTTAATTCCCGATTTTGACTTTTGGTTGACGCAATCGCGGATTATGAGGGGGCGCATCCCCCTTCAGTGCCCCTCTCTTTATTTTGTCAACACAACAGAAATAAGAAGAAAATGGGGGAGGGGGAAGGTCACGCCAGCCCTTGACTTTCTTGTGAAGACGTACGCCTCCCCTTTACAAAATTCCTGGATCCCCCCCCCCCCCCCATAATTTCAAGCAATGAGTTTTCGAGAGGGGGGGGGGGGGGGCTTCTCTCTCTGGTGCACCCTCACTATAGTATGTTAAACCAACGGAAATAAAAATAAGAAAAGGGGGGTCGTGCCAGCCTTTGATTTTGTAAAGCCTTCCCCCTTTTTTATGGAATTCCTTAATCCGCCCCTGTGACGCAATCGCGGATTTAGAGGAGGCGCACCCCCCCCCCCCCTTCCTAAGTGCCCCCTCTCTTTATTTCGTCAACACAACAGAAATAAAAATAAGAAAAACGGGAGGGTCTGGCCAGCCTTTCATTTTGTAAAGGCGCCCCTCCCCTTTACGGAATTCCTGGATCCGCCCCCGTAATGCAAGCAATGAGTTTTGATATTTGTGGTTGACGCAATCATGATTCGAGAGGGGGCTCTTCCACCTCTGGCTCCCTCTCACTATAGTATGTTAAAACAACAGAAATAAAGATGAAAATTGGGGGGGGGGGGTGTCACGCCAACCTTTGATTTTGTTAAGGCGCCCCTCCGCTTTACGGAATTCCTGGATCCACCCCCTGTGACGCGTTATGGCATTTGCAGTTAGTTTGAAAATTTTGACACCTGTGGTCGACGCGTTATGACATTTGTAGTTAATCCCCGATTTTGACATTTGCGGTTGACGCAATCGCGGATTGAGAGGGGGCGCATCCCCCATTAGTGCCCAATCTCTTTATTTCGTCAACACGACAGAAATAAAAAGAAGAAAATAGGGGAGGGGAGGGTCGCGCAAGACTTTTACTTTGCAAAGACGCCTCCCCTTAACGAAATTCCTGGTTCAGCCCCTGTAATGCAAGCAATGAGTTTGGCCATTTGTGCTTGACGCAATGATGGATCAGGAGGGGGCGCATCCCCCTCTGGTGCCCCCTTTCTTTTCTTTTTTATTTTAAACAACATAGATAAAAAGAAAAATATGGGAGGGGTGCGGTAGCCTTTAATTTTGTAAAGCCGCCTCACCTTTACGAAATTTCTGGATCCGCCCCGTAATTCAAGCAATGAGTTTTGATATTTGCGGTTTACGCAATGATGGGTCGAGAGGGGGCTCATCCCCTTGGTGCACCCGCCAGTGTTGCGCCAGCCTTTGATTTTGTAAAGGCGCCCCCCCCCCCCCCTTTACGGAATTCTTGGATTTCCCCCCCCCCCCCCCCTGTGACGCGTTATGACATTTGTGGTCGACGTGTTATTGCATTTGTGGTTAATCCCCGATTTTGACTTGTTGTTGATGCAATCGTGGATTGAGAGGGGGCGCATCCCCCTTTAGTGCCCCTCTCTTTATTTCGTCAACACAAGAAAATGGGGAGGGGGGAAGGTCGCGCAAGCCTTTGACTTTGTAAAGACGCCTCCCCTTTACAAAATTCCTGTATCCGCCCCTGTAATGCAAGCACTGAGTTTTTCCATGTGGTTGACGCAATGATAGATCGAAAGGGGGCGCTTCCCCCTCTCGTGCACCGTCACTAACAGAAACAAAAATAAGGAAAGGGGGTCGCGCCAGCCTTTGACTTTGTAAAGCCCCCCCCCCCCCCCTTTTACGGAATTCATGGATCCGCCCCTGTGTCGCGTTATGACATTTGTGGTCTACGTGTTATGACATTTGTGGTAAATCCAATATTGATATTTGTGGTTGACGCAATCGCGGATTTAGAGGGGGCGCATCCCCCTTTAGTGCCCCCCTCTCTTTATTTTGTGAACACAGCAGAAATAAGAATAAGAAAGGGGGGGGGGGCGAGGGTCGTGCCAACCTTTGATTTTGTAAAGGCGCCTCCCCTTTATGGCATTCCTCGATCCGCCCTTGTGACGCGTCAGGACATTTTGCAGAAAATTGGGAAATTTTGACATTTGTCGTCGACGTGTTATGACATTAGTGGTTAATCCGATTTTGACATTTGTCGTCGACGTGTTATGACATTTGCAGTAAAAATGGAAATTTTGACATTTGTCGTCGACGTGTTATGACATTAGTGGTTGATCCGATTTTGACATTTGTCGTCGACGTGTTATGACATTAGTGGTTGTTTTGACATTTGTCGTCGACGTGTTATGACATTAGTGGTTGTTTTGACATTTGTCGTCGACGCGTTATGACATTAGTGGTTGTTTTGACATTAGTGGGCGATTTTGACATTAGTGGGCTCTACAAACCTCCATATTGATAAGATGTGCATTCGAATAAGTAAATTGGTACGGTTGTTATCCCGATTACGACATACAATCAATCTGTCCAATCTAAAAGTTGTTTATAACGCAATTATTCTTACTATCTTTGATTATGGAGATGTCATATATGGTTCAACCAGTTCTAAACACACAGTGTTATTACAGAAACTTCAAAACAGAGCATGTCGAATAATATTAGGAATAAGTCCGTATAGACATATGTCGGTCAGAGAGCTGCATGCACGTCTAGGCTAGAAGTCTTTAGCAGCTCGTCGTTGTTGCCATTTGAACACCATGGTTTTTAAGGCATTAGAAAATAAACGGAAAGATGTTAACTCCGCAAATGCCATGGGTCGTCAGCAGCACACCAGGGATCACCAGTGTTTCGGCCATTTAAGTGCTGTACACCTCTCCCTAGCTGGCCGGTGCTGCGTTGGGATCCCCTTGACAGCACCCCCATGGCATTCCAAAGAAAAAACAAAACAAGACAAAACATCACAAAACAAGACAGAAAAGAAAAAGCTTGGCATCAATCACCTCTCCTCACTCCCGAAACACTCTCTCTACACCCACCTATTCCCACCACCCCCCCCCCCAAGCCTTCCCTACTATCCATGCAGATCCTGTCTCCGCTGCCCCACAAATTCTCCTGATCCACCTTTCCCCGTCCCTCCCACCTATTCCCATCCCTCTGACCCACCTCCTCACCGATCGACCAGCATATCCCCTGCACCCCACCTCCACAGTATGCACCTCCGCTCTCCACCCCCTTTTCTCACACTCCTCCCTCAACTCAGCATACCTATCCAGCTTCCTTTCCCTTGCCTCATCCATCCTTGTCTCCCATGGCACAGTCAGCTCCACCATTGCTAACCTGTGCACAGACCTAGCCACCAGCACCATGTCCGGCCGAAGGGCAGTTACTACCACCTCCTCTGGCACTGTACGGTTTCCCTCATCCACCCGCACCTCCCAATCATCCCCCGCTGCTAAGATTCCCCCACCATCATCCCTCTGACCCTTCCTTCTCACACTGCATCTCACACCCTCCTTCACAAACCGGATTCCCCTCACCCTAGGAGGCCCATTCTTCTTCCTTGCCTCCACTGCCACCCTCGCCACCTCCGCCATCTCCTTCAACACCTGGTTATGCCTCCATGTATAGGCCTGTAATAGACCTATACATGCTGACAGAGTGTGCTCTAGTGAGCCCTTTGCCTTGTTGCAGACCCTGCATCCACCATCCTCCACAATGCCCCATCTCTGGAGATTTACTGGGTACGGCAAAACATCAAAGGTGGAACTGATCATGAAGCGCACAGCTCCAGAGGACATTGACCAAAGGTCATTCCATGACACCTTCCTCTGCTCCACCCCTTCCCATCGGGTCCATGCTCCCTGCACTCCCTGCTGTACAGCCTTGGCAAAGCGGTAGTCCTCCTCCTTCTCCTTAACCGCCTCCACCACCAACTCCCTCCTACCCTTCCTGCCTTGCTTGCTGTACCATCTGACACCCTGATGAAACCCGACCCCTTTCCGACCCACCTGAACCGCACCCTGCATCTCCTTCCACTTTGCCATTGCCACTGCCTCGTCCGCAGCCTCCTCCGCCCTCCACTTCCTCCCTGTGCGGATCGGTGGCCTAACTCCTGCTATTACCTGGTCCTTTGACTCCCTCATCATCATCACTAGCCTAACCTTGCCAGCTTTGAACTCCTCCACCACTGACGTCATAGGCGATTGCAACCTGCCTGATCTGCAAAAGAATGCCAGATCTGTAAGCATTCTTGGAACGCCTAACCACTTCCGGTAGTATGAGTTCATCTTCTGCTGCATCCTCTCAACCCTGGACACTGCCACCTCATACACCTGCAGTTGCCACATGATCCGTGGTAGCAAGCCAAACTGGCAGCACCACACCTTCGCATTCCCAGGGATGAGTGTCCTGTCCACCCTCTTCAACCACTCCACCACTTTCTCATAGATCTGAACTCCTCGGTGCCTGTCATTCAACTTGCACTCATACCACCGCCCAAGGCTCTTTACTCCCTGCTCAGTGACCTGAGGGATATCTTTACATGATTTTACACCTCAGTATTTAAAAGATCAATTCCAATATTGTCATTTTAATTATTTACTTAGGTCAACAGGTAACTTAGCATTGCCAAAACCCAGGACAGAATACTGTAAAAGAACTTTTTATTATAGGGGTGCTGTGCAATACAACAATCTCCCTCCAAGCTTAAAAGTTGTTTGTAGTCCTGCTTCATTTTCTAGTAAATTGATATCATTTGTTCCAGATTTTTTGTAATCCGTTTATAGTATGTTTACTTTCTTTGTAGCTTAGTCGACATACAATGTCCTTTTTTTCTCTTGTCAGAAATATTTTTTGCAGTTTGAATGTTTGTTTGTTTTTTTTTTTCCTGATGTCAATATCAATTTTATACTAGGACCCCATGGAAGAACAGCCATGTCTTCGTAGACTGAGCTGAATGGGCTATCCTACCGTACATATTCGTTGCTTATTTCCCTCTCTTGTTTTCTTCCTCTTTTCCATATTTGATGCATTCTATGTATTATTCTACTGTTGATCATAAAATTATGTTGTATATTGCTTGTCATACTTTTACTGTACTCTTTTTTTTATGCTGAATTTACGGTGAATAAATAAATCAAATCAAATCAGTAGAAGAAGAACGCCGTAAAAAATAATAAATCCTAGATCTTGAAGATCTTAAAAACCGAGCATAGCTCTCAAATACTGAAAGGCAAGGCCGTTTACTTATCATCATCAAGATGCCGAGCAGACCAATTTTCTTACATATTATATATATATTTTTTTTTTTGGGGGGGGGTTGAAGCAACGGATGACCAAAATTTTCAGTGCTTTGCCACAATAAGGGGGGGGGGGGGGAGGTCATGGAGTTGATGCCTCAGAGTCCCTGAACTGTGATTTTTTTTTAATCTTCTTCTATTCAAATTTATGAAGTTCTTCCGTCGAGATGTTTTCATTGCAACTGATTGACAAATTGCCATACATCGACGTAAATAAGCACTGAATTGATCAGTGTTTTAGTATTTTTATTTAGTGTTTTGTCAATCAGTTGCAATGAAAACATCTCGACGGAAGAACTTCATAAATTTGAATAACAAAAGCAGTCCCCGCTGCATGCTATAAGGATTAGAACCAACACTTGCTGTCGGGCGAAAGCTCGGTGGTCTAGTGGAGATGACGCCTGTCCGGTGATCAGGAGGTCGTGGGTTCAAATCCTGCTCGAGTATGTACGCCCATGATTTTTTATCATGGCTACTACTAAAACACTGATCAATTCAGTGCTTATTTACGTCGATGTAGGGCAATTTGTCAATCAGTCGCAATGAAAACATCTCGACGGAAGAACTTCATAAATTTGAATAACAAAAGCAGTCCCCGCTGCATGCTATAAGGATTAGAACCAACACTTGCTGTCGGGCGAAAGCTCGGTGGTCTAGTGGAGATGACGCCTGTCCGGTGATCAGGAGGTCGTGGGTTCGAATCCTGCTCGAGTATGTACGCCCATGATTTTTTATCATGGCTACTACTAAAACACTGATCAATTCAGTGCTTATTTATGTCGATGTAGGGCAATTTGTCAATCAGTTGCAAATCTTCTTCTGCCGAACCGAAAAATATAGAGCTAAGTTAGTGCATTGAAAACATTATAACGACTGATATGTCATGTTTGATTATGGCAGATCAGGGGGTGCCCTGATTTGGGGGGGGGGGGGGGAGGACGGAGAAGAGGGGGGTTGTCTACATTTACTGAATCTGAATTCGTGATAAATCTCACAACGGATTTTCACCAAACTTGGCAGATAGCATTTTAGTCAAGGCGCAGGGACCCAGAAAAAATGACTTCGTTCAACCCACCCCGCAGAAAAGGTTTGAGTGCATGGGGTGGTCGGTTGGACCCTCTGGAACACCCCTAGGTAGTACGTGATTGCAAATTGTGGTATCAATAGAATTTTACAGGCCACTTTAGTTGCGACAAGACCTTATTCTTCGAAAAAGAGTCTGCGCGCGCTAAGACTACTAAACGCACCACTAGCACTTCTACAGGCGCCAGTGCCAGTGGTGCATGTAGTAGTCTTAGAGTACGCAGACTTTTTCTTCGACAAACAAGGGTTTTTCCCTGCAAACTAACTTTTCATGCCAAGCTGGGGTCGGTGTAGTGTAGTTTCTAGCCGTTTTTATTTCGTCTGTATTTCTCCGAGTTGCAGCAAGCCGAATGAGAGCGCATACCCAGTGATTGCGACGCCCGAACCGTTTTTGTCGCATTCACTGGGTATGCGCCCTCACTCGGCTCAGCGTAATACAGCGGGTTTCTGCACAATACACAAGCTGCAACTCAGAGAAATAAAGACGAAATAAAAACGGATAGAAATGAGACAATGGTCAGTGACGCTTGTCGCTATTGGGGCACTGAAAATGACAAAAGTTATCACAGTTTTTGCACTTATTTCATGAAGAATTCATCAAAACGCCATAAAACTATTATGTACATGTTGCTAGAGATGTCAGCAATACAATGGGATACATAGTAATGTATAATTGTGCATGGTTACCATGGTAACCGCATGTAGCTTGTGTATTGTGCACTAGCCCGCTGTATTATGCTAAGCCGAGTGAGGGCACATACCCAGTGATTGCGACAAAAAACGATTCGGGCGTCGCAATCACTGGGTATGCGCTCTCACTCGGCTTGCTGCAACTCGGAGAAATAAAGACGAAATAAAAACGGCTAGAAACTACACTACACCGACCCCAGCTTGGCGTGAAAAGTTATTTCGCAGGCAAAAACTCTTGTTTGTCGAAGAAGAGGTCTGCGAGAGCTAAGACTACTCTACGCACCACTGGCACTGGCGCCTGTAGCAGGGCTAGTGGTGCGTGTAGTAGTCTTGGCGTGCGCAGACTCTTTTACGTTTGTTCCAACAAATAATGATGAAAAGTGGCCTCTAAAATTCTACTGATACCACAATTTGGAACCACATACTACCGGGGGATGTTCATGGAGGTCCCATCTACCACCCTGTCTGGTCAAACCTTTTCTACGGGGTGGGATGAACGAACTCCTTAATCAAGCCCCTTACATGAATTAGCGCTTTGACTATTTTATTGAAGCTTCAGATTCCAAATATTTGGATTTTTCAGTCTTTTTCTGTCGAACCGAAAAAACCGAACCCATTTTCTGCATGTTCTTGTGAAATCTATGACGGATTTTCACCAAACTTGGTAGATACAAAATCTTTATCGTGATATGACCTTCATTATTTTGTTCAAATGCACTCTGCAGACACTAGTTACTGAAATCTCAGGTTCGATTATGACAGATCCAAGGGTGCCCTGACAAGAGGGAGGAAGGGGGATGGGGATGAGGAAGAATTTGTACACCTATAGTATCAGTATCTTTAAAAAAAAAAAATGACGTGGGAGCTAGCTTCCCTCGGTTAATAGAATCCCATTAACTCTTTATGTGCCATGGTGGAAACCCCCTGTGTGCCACGTTATTCTGGTTGTACATAATAGTGAGCAAAGTGTTAGAGGAATGCCAAACTTTGCTTCTGGCCCAAATCTAAAGGATTGCTTAGAAAATTTTCCTTACCACAAGTGTGAGAGATATAAAGACAGTACCGTGCTTTATTAAAAAGTACAGTTTATGCAAAATGTTCGTTCAAGTTGCCTATGGCAGATGAAGGGATGCCCAAAATAAAGGGGGAAGTTTTTCTTCATATCCCCTACCCCCTTACCTTTTGCCCGATATTCTGCATTGTTTACACTTGTTTATAATGAGGTGTATTAAATTTAGGGTCGTAATTACGATAAGTGTTAACATGTGTTACATTTAATTGGGTTGACATGAATTACATTTAGGGTTGTTATTACATTTAGCGTTAAGATGTATTACATTTAGGGTTGAAATGTATTACATTTGTGACTGTGCACCTCAAAACGAACATAAAGTCGCACACACTGATTTTGCGTGAGGACTGAAAATAAGTGAAATGGGTAAACCTAGCCGAACTTGACTTTTTCATACTTTCTGAAAGAGCGGGTCCTCTTTTACATTATGCTAAAATTTGGGATCATAAAATGGGCAGGAAAGTGTGTTTTTTAGCAGTTTATCTCGAACATTTTTTGTAGAACAGTGTGATTAGGTGTGTCTTTAGAATCCCTTTTTCATTTCTGAAAAACCTTGTCCACACTCTTCAGCTTCGACTCTAATAACTTTTGATAGGATAGTGCTACTGCTTTGAAAGTTGGCCTTAATTATGGACAGAATGTGTTAATGAGGCATGTTTAATTTCAGTTTAATTTGATAATCCCTTCATTGTTGTTACTCTGGTGGTTTACTTCCTGTTTTTTGTCCCATTCATGGCACAGCCAGCACGGTTTGGTAAAGATTAAGCGCTTGAATAGACATTACTTCAGAGCCTTTTTTTCTCGGTTTACACTTTTCCTGAGTTTGTGCTTTCTTTCCAATATTCAGATAGGTTAGGAGAGTCCATTTGATTTGAGTTACACATCATTTTAAAGCTTAAAGTCTGCTCTTTCAGAATATGGTATTATCTTAAAATTCATGTCTGGCGACTTTTTGTTAGTTTTGAGGTGCAGGGTCACATTTAGGGTTGAAATGTATTACATTTAGTGTTGAAATGTATTACATTTAGGGTTGTTACTACATTTAGGGTTAAGGTGTATTACATTTAGGGTCGATATTACATTTTAGGGGTAAGATGTATTACATTTAGGGTCGATATTACATTTAGGGTTAAAAAGGTATTACATTTAGGGTCGATATTACATTTAGGGTTGACATGTATTACATTAATTTTAGGGTTGACACATTTTACATTTTAATAGGGTTGTCTCCGGTTATTACATTTAGGATTAAAATGTATTACATTTAGCGTTGATATTACATTTAGGGGTGATACAATTGATGTCAAAACTTAGATCTATCCTTTTCGGTTCGACAGAAGAAGATAAAAATTCCAGAGTTAGGGACTCTGAAACTTCAATCCCCGGAAGCTCATTTCAGATCAACATTTACATGCTATCTACCAAATCTGGTTAAAAAAAAAATCCGTTGTGAGGTTTACGTGAAAATGGTACAAATGTAAAAGACAGGTGGTCACTAACACATGTGGCAAATATGGTAATGGTTCACGCGCATCTTTGCTTGAGAGTTCTCTTCATTATTATATACATTTAATAGACGAAATGAACGGTTCGCACATTTCCCGGCGGCTTTTGCACCTATCCTGGCTAAATTGCATATTTGCGTCTGCACATTTCCCGTTGATGAAATTTTATAGAGATATGCACATTTCCCGGCCAGACGTTTGCACATTTTCCGGTTCCACACGGTACAGTATATTATGAAAGCACACGACAGATTGGTGTAAATGCTGGAGTCCGTCCTTCCTTTTATTTTTGCGCACTAATCATGTATACAAGTGTAGTAGGCTATAGCGCTTCAGGCTTTGTGATGCTGTTTAGCAAAATCGACAAATTGGAAAGTCATTCTATCCATTGTATTTTAATTTTCCGCCTACTTATTTTTTTTTTTTCGCACGCGTAATTTAATTTGGTTAGTTTTTGTTTTTACTCATCTGTGTTCTGTCTCAATATATGACGGATAAAGGCACTGTGACGTACTGGAAAGACTCTTGACTTTTGACTTTCAACATGTTCAATCGGAAGACCAGAGTTCGGTTCCCGATCAGTGCTTATACGTAATTACCCGCCATGTCCCTCTCGACCCAGGTGTATAGATTCCGAGCTATGTTAGGGTAATAACAATGGCAGGATCCTCCGGCAGAGCAGTGACAACAGTATTCAAAAGGCTACCCTGGATGAGGAAGATAATATTGCTTATATTATTCACACTTGTTTATAACCTATACGATTTTCAATCGACCTGATGTGCTACGTAGACCTTACAATACGTTTATTGATAATCAATGAGCAAGCAAATACATATAGACATACACAGACACCCTCACACATGCACACTACACACACATACAGTTGTGTTATATGTACTTAATACCTGGAGAGAGATAGAGAAAGAAAGAGCAATTGATGTTTGTCAATTTTCCCATTTTCCCATCTTGTTATATTTATTTTTAATTCTGTTACGAAATTTATATTTTCATCTTATAAGCTGTCCATGTTAGTTTATACTTATTATAAGCGCGGATTGTTTTTGCTGTTTTCTTTTATTTGTTCTTTTGGTAGTGAGTGGACTACGGTCTTACACATGTATGATTAAAAAAAAAAGAAATTATACTTGAGTATGAAAGACAGTGTACAGTGTATCGAGGTACTGTTCTTTTTTAAAGGGATAGTACAGTATTGGTGGAGATGAGAATTTGGCTCTTAATTTTTTGCGAGATACCAAGAAAACACGTATGAAATAGTACAGAGCATACCATTTTAAGAGGAATTCAAAGTTTATTTGATGAAAATCGGGTTTGGAATGAATGAACCATCCAAAAACAAAGTAAAACAAAGCGATCGTAATAAAGTGTGGGTCCCACACTTTATTAGAATCGCTCTTTTTAAATATCTCAGCCATTTCAAAACCAATTTTCATCAAATAAACGTTGAATTACTCATAGAATTACATGCTCTTTCATATTTCATAAGAGGTTTCTCATTATCTCGCCAAAAAATGTTAGAAACCTGAAATTATGTCTCAACCAAAACTGTACGATCCCTTTAAACAAATTCTACGTAAACTTCACGATATCAGTCATTCAGCTAGTGTTATTACGAATATTTTATTGGTTCTTCACGGTATTTATTGAGACGTGCATGCGTCATATTTGGATTCCGAAAAAAAAACCCACTCTTAATCTTATAAATCAACAGGTATTCAATCTCAAGGAACTATGGCATGTGGTCTCAGGAAAGGTCATCCAATTTCCACTGGATATTCAAGATGACTCGTTGACACATCTGAAAGTAATGTCTGGGTCAATGGAGTATTTCGAATTTCATATGGTCTTGGAGTGTAAGTAGACCAGACACAATGCATCACCAATACATTATTTGCTTTTGTCCGTATATAGAGCAATTATCATGGGATGAATCTTTCTTCTCGTATCTTGTAAATCTCGCGTCACAAGTGACATGCTTACTTTTAAATGCTATGATATCGACGATTATTCGAAACACAAGCGACATGTTTATTTGAGAATTATCAGTGATTTCGGGTCCATACAGAGTATTTGAAGTAGGGTTCAATGAAGTTTATAACATACTTCTGCACATAGAGTGTATCCATATCCAGTGCTAATGGTCATTATGATTATAATTGTATAACCTATTTACCGGTACGTGTCACCACATTCATTACATTTGACTATATGACTAGAGCATATTTATTCTAAGCCAACATTGAAAGATAAACAGACATATTATTTATCAGTTGTAGGTATTTCCAAAGACATATCCCACGTTGACTGGATACAACTTTGCCGATCAAGGCGAAAAAGAATCTCACCGACTACTTATGGGCTTCAGCACCCATCTGGAGGCGAATCTGACTTGAAGTCATCCTCGGGGCATGCTCCCACGACGAGTCCAAACTTTAAGGTTGGTGCTATCCAATATTGATTTTTGACTCATTAACACAAAAGACATGGCCACCGATCACATTTTTTTTTTTCTGTTGCGACATCAAATATAATTTTCTGCTGTTTTCCAGCTTAGTGTATTTGATGTTTGGATGGATTACATTTTATTCCTCGATGATATTTACACAAGTGCTCCGTTTGAAATCGGACGTTTCCGAATTAGTGGACAAACTTATGGTAACTGCGCTTCAACAAAAGCCAACAATCATGGTAATAACAGCGAGCGAAGAAAGAGCTTTTTGAGCTCAGTGAACGTGGTTATTTAATTGTCCAGAAGAAACGCATAATAAAGAGTCACTTACTACTGGTGATTGATATACCAACTGCATGCTTCAACCAAAGGGCCAATTGAGTTGTAAAATTTGATTATCAGCCACCGTTCATCGTTGGTTATCTGTCTGGGTTGATAATTACGTCATAAATCAGTGTTTTTCATTTTAGCAAAAATCAACGAAAAACACTTCTATGCTTTATCCGACTGAATTTTCATCTCGTGTAGTGCTGAGTACAATTTTCGAAATCTATACACCACTGTCAACGAAGAGAGGGGAAATAAGTTAGCAAATTGCACCTTTCATCTCTCTCGTATTTCAACACAACGTTCGATATAGAAGCGTTTGATAAATGTTTTGCTGAGATATACTTCGCTTATCATAATTATCTTGTTTTTTTAATCATATTACATCATATCTCAGTGATTTATAATAGACGTGCAGCAGGCAAAGGATCGTCTATTCTGTCTCTTTTTCGCAATCATATAGTACGAAATGCTCCTCTCTTCAATGTTTTAGAGAACACGTGTAGAAAAGTGTTCAAAATGTGTAGGTCTACATTAGTGAATGCTGCCATCTGTACTTCTATACCACAGTTTTACCACGGCTGATGCATTCGAATATGGCTGTTCTTTTGTCTCTTCATAGTCAGTGCTCACTGTTACATTATATCATTATATCCGTCGAAAAATCTTTTGAAGAGACAATCGGTACACAACACTATGCGACTGATAAACAATGCCTTTGAATTAGAGGGCGAAGTGACAGGGAATTTAGGATTCAGGTTTTACATCGCTTTTTTTTCTTTCATGTTGTCATTCTACGACAAGAACATTTTGTACGGTGTTGTGAAATGCTTTGGTAGACCAATATCTGTTTCAGTATTCAAATTTTTGAATGGATACGTTGTAATGAAATACATTCCTTCATATTCATTCAAGAAATACGCAAGCTTGTTAAGAATGATAATCGCTCAAGATTGCATTGTTTAAATTGCTTGAATGATGAACGATGCCTTCTCTTGTCCTTCATTCTATATTATTTTGCCTCAAGTATGCCGGAGCAGGATCGTCTTCTAGTACAACTCCACACTATTCTTTTCAGAGTGATGAGGAAACAAACGTAGATGACATGATTGAAAAGCTGTCTATTCACCAGGAGATGCCAGATGATGACAGACAGAAATCGCATGGACCTGAGCAGAAGATCGGTAAGAACAACCCAAAGGATTAAATTGTAAATTATTCAAAGCCAAGGAATTGATTGAAATGTCCTGGTAACTATAGCAGGAAAACCATTCTCTGCCATAGAGTCATCCAGTCATCGGAATGACTTTAAACCAATTACTGTTTGTATATAAATTGAGGTATATTCTTGATGAAAGGTTGATTCTTCTTTTTTTTTGTACAGCATGGATAAGAACATCAATCAAAATGGGGATTACCTGATACCTCAGCTTCTCATCAAAATGCTGACAACCTTCTGAATTATTATTAAATTCACACGATCACACCCGATGAGGTGTTTATGTATCAATGCTTTCATCTTTCCTTTTCTTTTTTTTTTTGTCTTTTCCCGTCTGTGTGTGTCCATTCATCGACTTCGTATAATTAGTTAATCCGTTTGATGACCACTAGTCTTTTACATTTTTGACGACCCACTTCCGAAACATTTTTTGAGCACCTATTTCATCTGTGACGTGATGTTTCGAAAATGCTTACCTTTCTCGTTCTCTTCCTGCAAGTATGATTCGTAATGAATAGGCTTGCTTTTCGCAATATGATTATAATATTGATAATACCGTATATGTGTTCCTATTTGTGTATATCTTTTTGGTACCAATGAACTTCGAGAATGAATGCAAATCATTTGATTTTAGCGAAGGATAATCGTCTATTAGTTGAGAAGAGAATCGATCACCATGGAGGTGAGCTTCGGAACGAAACGTTTGGCGTCTCACTCTCTATCCCTCCCGGAGCTCTGGCACAGGGCGCTAGTGAGGTCATAAAACTCACAATCCTCACGGAGAAACCGGACAGTCTAAAACTACGAGACGATGAAATGATCATCAGCTATGGGTTCAAATGTTCTCCACCCGGGCTGACATTTGTGAAACCTGTCCACCTCACGATCCCTCACTGTGCAGTCCTTACTGACCCTACCAAAGTCGAGACGGCGCTTTACGTGAGCAGTGAAGATGGTAATGATGCTAATTTGATAAGGGATGATTTTACTCTCAATTTACGATTGTAGTATACTCATTCGTATAATTCTAAAACTTATGATAATTATATTCAATCAGTTTTCAAATAAATTCAAACTAAAGAAAAATTATTGTTAATGATTTTATTCCCTCCAGAAACAGAGTCTCCTGATTTTTAGCATTCCCGTACATTCCTGTCCAAAACGTTCACTCACAAGATTTGAAATGACATGTTGTAACCGTCTATGCGACATCTTAATGGGACTACGGCCTTCTTGAGTAAAACTCCAAGCTACTCATAAAGTGTTATGCTCCGCAAAAGCAAATTGTTACCTTTTGTTTGTATGAAAGTGTTAACACGCCATGTTCTGCTTAAAGTTATAGTTATGGTTACAGTTATAATGATGATTCTTTTGCACAGAGTACCGCGTTCTTCTTCCTTTCCCGCTCTTCAGCTCGTGTTTGTTCTTGAAATAAATGTGTATTATGCATATGTTTTTGTATATTATTGTTATATAATATATCGAATACGTACAATACGCATTATATACATGTGATATATGTGTTTATAGATCATATATTATCCTTGTCATTATATAGTAATCATCTCTATCATTACATATTATTAGTATTCTATCTTCGTATTGATGTTTTAAGGAATGATGGGACGCCACGAGAAAGGATCCCTATCATGCATCGTTCATGAGAAGCACTTTGCCGTTTCTCTGACACATCTCTCCTTGGGATGGCCGATGATGTTGTACGACTGGATTTTTGTAAAGTACCTCAAGTATCTATGTATGCCCTACCTACCGAGAACAATGTCGGCGGAAAATCGCAGCGCAGTCAGTGTGTTGGACGTGTGCTTCTACAAAAATATCAAGGGTGTTGATATGGTAGGCACTGGGAAATCAGGGAACCATTAGAAACACCAAAGAATATTTCTTAGTCTTTCTACAAAGTTCATGAGAGGATAGAGTCGCTTGATCGGCTGTCGGTACGCGCGTCTGCAAACAGTCATGTCGATTCAATTGAATTTACTTTTATATTTCGTAATGAAGGAATATACATCAAATAATTAAACTGAAACACAATTTCCGGTTAGGATGCACAATAAACTGTAGTGAACATATAGAACATGGCGGTCAATCTTTGTAAGATTGCTCTATGTATAAATGCTAAGGAAATATGATGGAATCTACTTAAAAGCAAGCTTGCTTGATATACCCCCACCCACACATTATGTGCGTGGTCATAAAGGAATCACTCTGAGGTCGGGTGGCCGGTAGGTCGGTCGGTCGGTCGGTCGGTCGGTCGGTCGTTCGGTCGGTCCATTGCAAAATCTTGTGGATCGAACTCCTCTCTCATTTTTTGAGCAATTGACCCCAAATTTGGCATGTGTGACCGCTATCAAAGGTAGATGTGAAAGACACATTTTTCGTTAGTATCGCATAATGTGTTGTCATGGCAACGGCATATTTTCATTAGCAATTGTGGATCGAAATATTCTTTCATTTTTTGAGTAATTAACCTCAAATTTGGAATGTGTGACCGCTATCAAAGGAAGATGTGCAAGACATCTTTTTGTTAGTATTGCGTAATGAGTTGCCATGGCAACGGCGAATTAAAAAAAATCTTACAAAATGTTGTGGATCTATTACACTACTCTCTCATTTTTTGAGCAATTGGGCCCATATTTGGCACTTGTGACCACCATCAAAGGTAGATGTGCAAGACACCTTTTTTGTTAGTATCGCATAATGCTTGTCTCTTGGGATACAAGTGAACTGCACTGTTAAGTTGAAATATTGTCGAAAAAGAGACAGGTAATAGGTCTTCCTTACAACGAAACATGAAGAGGGCAGTCTGTAGGAAATGTATATCACCTACTTTTAAACATTTTAATTTCAAGAACAATGGGTCTGCATGTTCTAGGAAACCAGACCCTGTACATATGCGAACAGCTTTCTTTTGCAACAAAAGGATATTATCTGTCAAACTCTTTGACGTTGCCCACAGAATATTACAATACGAAATATAAGGTAAGATAAGAGTGTTATATAACATCAAAAGCACTTTGTCAGAAACAAAACTTTTTACTTTATATAATATACCAATATTGCGGGATATCGGTGTAGCGATATGATTCACATGGTCACTCCAATTAAGTTTATCATTAATATATACGCCAAGGAACTTTGTACGTGTTTTCCTTTCAATGCGGGTACCATCTAGATTGACATTAATTTGTTGAGCACCTGAGCATTTCCTCCCTTTAAAGTGAATGAAATTAGTCTTCTGCACATTCAGAGATAGTATGTTACTTCTGAACCATGATGTTAGCTTTGGTAATTCTGAATTAATAGTGAGTTCAAGGGTTCGAACATCACGATGAGATAAGAAAACACTGGTATCATCTGCAAATAAGGTGTAGGTCAAGATTGTTGAAACATCACAAATGTCATTTATGTAGATGAGAAATATTCTGGCACATATGACCATTATGGTACATAGATGTGCAAACTTCATCTTTCGTCATTGTTGAACGATGCGTTGCTATGTTAACAGCATTTTTTTGCACTAAAAAAATTTACAAAAATATTGTGGATTCAGCTGACTCCCTCAGTCTTTGAGCATTCAGCTTGAAATTTGGCACATGTGACCAAAATGGTACGTAGGTGTGCAAACTTCATCTTTCGTCATTTTTGAATAATGGGTTACCATGGTAACAGCATATTTTGAATGAAAATCACATAAAGAATAGTGTGGATTTAGTTACCTCGCTGAGTCTTTGCGCATTTGGTTTGAAATTTGGCACATGTGACTGCTACAGTACATACATGTGCAAATTTATTCTTCTGTCATTATTGAACAATGTGTTGCGATGGTAACAGCATATTTTAATTGAAAATCATCAAAAATACTGTGGATTCGGTTAACTCTCTTAAGTAGTCTTTGAGAATTTGGCACATGTGACGGCTATAGTACGAAGATGTGCAAACATCATTCTTCGTCGTTGTTGAACATTGCGTTGCCATGGTAACATTATGTTTAATTGGAAATCATAAAAGTTTGGAATTCAGCTAACTCTCATTTTTCTTCAGCATTTGGCTTCAAATTTGGCACATATTACCACCATATTACCTAGCTTTGCAAAATTGATCTTTCGTTATTTTTGGAAAAATGTGTTACCATGGTAACAGCATATTTTTTATGAAAATCATACAATGATATTGTAAATTTACCTAACTCCCTCAGCATTTGAGCATTTGCCTTGAAATTTGGCACATGTGACATCTATGATATATAGTTGTGCAAACTTCATTTTTTCTTAATGCAAACATTGCGTTGCAATGGTCACAGCATTTTTACATGAAAATCATAAAAATTGCTGATTTATATATTTTATTCAGGTTTTGAGCACTTGAAATATGGCACATGTGACTATCAGTGAGCAAAATATACATTTATTGAATGTTGAACAATACATTGTCATGGTCACTGGTTTTTTTTAAATAAAAAGCATGCAAAGTAATCTTTGCTAGTGTAGCTAACTCATTCGGTGTTAGGTGGGGGTATTAATCACATTGACTGATAGTTGTAGTTAAGCGTAGGTCCCACTTCTGAATAGGGTTGAAGAAAAAAAAAAAGATGAGGAGCACGAAAACAACATAGGACCAAACTTAAGAAAACAAAAATAAAACAAGACAGGAATAACCGGGGATATAGCATATTCTTCTCGAATACATTGCGAAAATCAAGATGTGCTAGCTTCAGGTTCAGAGGCAAAACACTCTGTCCTGCTGAATGCTGCAAAAATAAAGTCCTTTGCGGAATAGATCAAAACTGCACGACAAATCGATCCCATTTTCACATCATCACTACTATCGCTATGCCAGACTCATTCAGAGAAAAGTGTTCATTATATTCATCACCTTGTAACCCCCAGGATTCTCTTTAAGCGCTACAAGCAGTCATGGTTCCATTCATAATGCAAAAGAAATGACCTAAAAACTTTGTTAAGTCGTACGTCACCATATTCATCTTAAAGAGAGTGTAATACTTTTAATGCCTGAAATAAATTGCTGCGTGTTAGAATGTTACATGGTACAGCACTATAAATTGAAATACATCTTCGGCTCTAGCACTTGCGAATGATAATGCATTGATAGTAAAGTTGAAGGATTATGTTAATAGATGAAAGATTACTGTCATATTAACCGGAGGGCCAAACCCCCAAAACTCGCTTACTTTTCAAGTGAGTTCCACTCTCTCTACAAACTAAGTAGACCATGCTTATTTTCAAGTTTTTATTGTAACAAACAACATTCCACTGGTCTACCTCCAAAAATTTGTTGCGAAAGCCTCCAAATCCATATTTACTGGATTTGTTATTTGAAAGATAGAATTTGATAGAAACATCAGATTTCAATAAATTTGATGTCATATGAAAGAATATCAAATTTTCTACAAGATGACACTATTTTTGTGGGTTATTGTGATAACTGGGTTGAGATTTTAAGAAAAAAACACTTATTTTTTATATTTTTCTGAAAAAAGGAAAATCATGAAAATGCTTGATTAAGCATAAATCAGAAAAAGACTATAGGATTATCTTGAAACGTTTTAAGAATTTTGTTTGACACATAATCAATATTTGGAGAAAATTAGGGAGTCAGTACTATTTTTGGTTCAGGAGTTATAATGTCTCAAACTTGAAAACTCACTATGTAAAAATGGCCACTTTAGTTGTGACCAAGACCGTGTTGGTCATAAAAAGGTCTGCGCGCGCCAAGAGTATCTACACGCACCACTGGCACTGGCGCGTGAAGTTGTCGTGGCAAACGCAGACACATTCTTTGACAAACGGCCTGCAAACTAACTTTCCATACCAAGTGGTAACTCAGGTGACGCTGATCGCTATTATTTCAAAGTAGATTGTTCTGAAGTAGATGAGATGAAGCAAAAAAAAAAATAAAATAGAAAAAGTAGCTTGAAACTTGGCACCAATCTTGTTATAGATAGTTTAAGATAGAATTTAGATCAACCACTAAAAAAAAAAAAAAGATGACAGCCATCAAAGTTGACATAGTGTATTGCGCCAAATTAAATGTATTATTTCGATTTTGATACAATTTTGTCTGTTTTGCTGTCTATTTATATTGTTTTTATATATTCTGAACATTATAATGATATTTTAAACCGTCTTAAGTTTTTATGGAGGCGTTCTTCAGAATGCACCATGAATATTTCTCTAAAAGGATTAAAAAAATAAATTTAAAAATGTTTCTGAAAACCATGTAGAAATTAACATCTTTCCCATATAATTAATATATGGAAAAAATAGAGGACAGTATTGACATGGGATTGCAACAAATTTGATGTCATATGAAGGAGAGTAAAACTTCCTAAAAGTTGGTACTACTTTAGCTGTGTATTGTGATAAGTGGGGGGGGGGGGGGGGTGCTTGTATTTTTTTTTTGGGGGGGGGAGGAAATCCGTATTTCTTTATCGTTTAAAAAAAAGAACAAATGTAAAAATGCATGATTTAGTATTTATGAAAGAAGAACTGAAGGATTATTTTGAAACCTTCGAATGAGATTGAGATTTACTGAGATTGAGACACAACTCATATTTATGGAATTACAGGCAATATCATACACTGTTGACAAGTTTGAAAAAAAATGTGACCCGCTACAACAAAAGGATCTGAAAGTTGGGGGAGGACAACTTTCTGAAAATGGCATGACATTACGTCCTTACTCTTCTATTTTAATTTCATACATAGCACAACTCATAAAAGTACTTGGTTGCGGAAATATTGATGATTTTATTAGTGCATGTCAAGTAGTGGTGGAAATCAGAGTTTTGAGAAAAACACCTTCAAAGTTTTCCTTCAGACGCTATCATGATCAAGGGGAAGCGAGACAGTTTTCCCCGTTTGACAATAGAAGGTATGCTCCTAGCGACCTCCGCAATGTTCATTCAAGCTTAGTTCCAGCGGTCTACATGCACGACCAATCAGTAATCAGGATGTCACGCACTGACCACCTAGATCACTCCCTCGTTGCTAGGGGTGGAGTCTAGCAGCGGCGCTAAATCCAAATCTTCGGACACGTGTCTGTTACGTTGAAAGTCAAAAAATCATGGCACAGAAAGACGCTGATTTCTTGCCTTTACTATGGTCATTTAGCTTGGAAATTTCGGCAGATGATAGACAAAACATTAGACAACAAAATTATGCCAAAAACAGAAATCCGACTGTTTTAACCGATTTTGATAATCTGGCTTCAAACTCGATTTTCTCAGCTCAGCCGTCAGCGACTTTAGGATCCTTTTGTTGTGGCGGGTCACAAATATTTATTTAAGCATTATAAATTTTGCATACAATGTGTTGACATGGTCCCTTGTTATACTGTAATGGTCTACTGACTTGCAAGTGCCTGCAAACTAACTTTTCATGCCAAGTGGTAGGTGACGCTGGTCGCTATTACTGTAGCATTTCATAGTAGATTGTTCTGAGACAGATAAGATTGAACAAAAAGTATTCTCTAAAAAGAGCTAGGAGCTTGGAATTTGCCACAAATTTTGCCAATGTGTCATATTTAGCGACAAAAATAGTATCCAAACAAAATTCAAGATGGCGGTAATTAATCGAGGTTGTCGTTAAAGGCATTATTTACCATTAGTGCACGTGAAACAAAAACCCAGCTTTAGTTAATTCCTCAAACTAGTTCTAAACTCTGAGTTAGGGATAGAACAACTAATGTACAAAATTAAATCACTATAATCAATGCTAGATATTGTTAGATATACTGAATAAATCTGATAAGAATGTTTTTCTTTATACATTAAGCTGTCAACAGTTATCATGGTTATGGTTTCTTGAAAAGAAATGGTGATATCTCCGTATGTTTTAGGCTTTATTGTAATTTTTTTTTTACATGGTAGAATGTTTTGTGATACAACTAACCTGCACATATAAATCGAATGTGACATCTCTCCCAATGGTAAACAATACCTTCAGTGTGTTGCGTTAAAGTTTATCTCAATATATAATTTGATATAGTTGTTTAATCTTCTTATATTGCTGTCTTATGTTTCTATACACCCGAACGATATTGTACTAGTGTAAACCATATTGAGGGTCTTTTTTTTTGGGGGGGGGGGGTGGAGCTCATTCCAGTCTTTGGGTAAGGCCCGATCTTTGATAAAAAAAAAAGAAATGCTTCTGTATCAAAGAAATGGTTTTTTTTTTACTTGTATGTTACTCTGCTGTTGTAGAAACGTGAATGATGATGGTATATATGTGTAATAATGTCTGATCCGTAGATGTCCTTGAAAGTCCTTCTGATCCGAGGGTAAAAAAAAAACGCCCCCCCCCCCCCCCGAAAAAATCCGACATGGCGGCAATTTCTCAAATTTGCTCTCAAATGTGTTGTGCGAAATTGCTTTTCAGTATATTGTTCGAATAAAACTGTCCGAATTGATTATTCGTGTAATGCTGAATATTCACATTTATAGATAAACATGCTGAAACTGTATTTACTGTTATTAGATTTATCTTACATTGTTTTTAGGCTGATTTCATGTGGGTTATAGTGTCACAATTGATCTGAACTTGTGCCATTGGTAGATGCTTTCCCGAATTAGATATCAGGATCACTCGAGAGTGAAAATGTTCATTTTCATTTATTTTAGAGTGACCTCAGGGATCACTCGAAGAGTGAAGAGTGATCCCTAAGGTCACTCTAAAATGAGTGAAAATGAACATTTTCACTCCAATTTCACTCCAATTTCACTCTAAATTCACTGTTTTCTGTTATTCACTCCTTCAAAAGTGAAAACTTCCACTCGATTTTTTTGTCTTTTTCGGAGAGTAGAATATCACTGGTTTTAAAAATATCTCCATAAAAACCTAAGACGGTCTAAAATAGCATTACAATGTTCAAAATAAATAAAAACATATAAATAGATAGCACAACAAACAAAATTGTATCAAAATCGAAATAATACATTTGATTTGGCGCAATACCCTATGTCAACTTTGATGGCTGTCACCTTCATTTTTTTTTTTGAGTGGTTGATCTAAATTCTGTCTTAAACTATCTATAAACAAGATTGGTGCCAAGTTTCAAGCTACTACCTCTATTTGAAAAATATTTTTTGCTTCATCTTATCTGCTTCAGAACAGTCTACTTTGAAATAATAGCGATCAGTGTCAACTGAGATACCACTTGGTATGAAAAATTAGTTTGCAGGCAAAAACCCTTTTTTGTCAAAGAATGTGTCTGCGTTTGCCAAGACTACTACACGCACCACTGGCACTGCTACAAGCGCCAGTGCCGGTGGTGCGCGTAGTAGTCTTGGCGCGCGCAGACCTTTTTATGACCAACACGGTCTTGGTCACAAAAAGTGGCCATTTTTACATGGTGAGTTTTCAAGTTTGATACATTATAACTCCTGAACCAAAAATGGTACTGACCCCCTAATTTTCTCCAAATATTAATTATATGTCAAACAAAATTCTTGAAACGTTTCAAGATAATCCTTCGGTCTTTCTCTGATTTATGCTGAATCAAGCATTCTCATGATATTCCTTTTTTCAGAAAAATATCAAAAAATGAGTGTTTTTTCTTGAAAATCTCAATCCAGTTATCACAATAACCCACAAATATAGTATCATCTTGTAGAAAGATTTTATTCTCTTTCATATGACATCAAATTTATTGAAATCTGATGTTTCTATCAAATTCTATCTTTCAAATAACAAATTCAGTAAATATGGCGGCCATCTTGGACGCCATCTTGGATTTGGAGGCTCCAATTTTTTGAGGTAGACCAGTGGAATGTTGTTTGTTACAATAAGAACTTGAAAATAAGCATGGTCTACTTAGTTTGTAGAGGGAATGGAACTAGACCTCTGTTTTTAGCTTTCGGCCCCCCGGTTATATGACGGTGTTTTAAGTCGGTGTTTTAAGGTTGTGTAAACCAGTTGTGCTCTTCCTTTTTAGGTGCAATACAACCACTCCCACATTCTTAATTACAATTAATTGAAGAGAATTGATGTATTTCACTGGGCATAACCTATGTAAATGTTTTAGAAAAGCACTCAAGAAACTTTAATCTTCATTGTGATTGTTTCAGCTGGTAATGTAAGCTTCTTCAAAAAGCTAACCCAGATCACACACAGAGTTAGACTGTTGAGACCGTTTGTCAGTTACAGTGCCCATTATGATCCACAAGTAATAACGTCGTCTACCTTGATTTAGTCCCCACAGTACAAGTTGCATGAAGACAACCAGAAGATCAAACAGCTTGCCCTCGACCACGAGTTTTTGCAGTCCAAGCATACTGACTTGCAAGTCACGTGTATGATTTTCGGAGGAGTGAAGGAGATCAGGGTATGTAGAATTATCTACGCAGTCTGGAAAGTGGTGTCATTTTACACAAGTCAGTGAAAAGGGATGGTGATGATTATGTACTATTCATTTTAAAAAAGTTTGTGCAATTCTTTTTTGTATTTTCTTCATACAGATGATGTGCAGTTCAACGCACCGGCGCTGCAGCCAACGGGGGCGGGGGGGGGGGGGGGGGGCGATGGGGTGTTACGGCATATATTGGTAAATTGCACATTTTGGTAAATTACCAAAATGTGCAAGTTATCAAAATGTGCCATTGCTATGTTACGGTACATTTTGGTAACTGCACATTATAGTAAAAGAAATCTGTTACCAAAATAGGCCGATAGTAGACCTAAATCTGACAGGATCAACTGCTACATAATAATGTGCAGTTAAACGTGATTTGCCTGCACATTTTGGTAACTTAACTAAAAACCCATGGATGGGCTTGAAATTTATAATACGGTCTCACCAGAGCTGAAGGCTCGAGGAAGCTATAATTGCGATTACTTTTCGTCCGCCGTCCGTCGTCCTTCGTGCGTCGTGCATAAACTGTTTATTTTTCATCTTCTCTTCCAGAACCGGTGGGCAGATTCCAACCCAACTTGATTGGAATCATCCATAGGGTATAAGGACCGAAAGTTGTTCATGTGGTGTATGTGCCCCCTCCCCCCCCCCCGGGGGGGGGGGGCAGGGGTAGGGGGTAGGGGGAGAGCCCCAAGGGAAAAGGGGTAAACCTTAAAAATCTTCTTCAAACTCAAAAACAGTACAGTCTAGACATGTTGTATGTAGATACCTTTATTGACCGATTCGGGTTCGTTGAGGGCAGCAGACAATTTGTGGCACTGGGCGCAGACAATTTGTGGCACTGGGCGCAGCCATGAGCTTATTTTGCGGTGTCTTAGTCGACCCCCCCCCCCCCCTCATCTCCCCCACCGCCCGGGCAACATGTTTATCGGGCACTTGTAACAAAGGTTCGCGCACTAATCAAGCGTTCGTGCACTCAGTAGGAGACGCCCATTGGTTAAATCAACCATGCATCACTTTTTTCATTCCGTGCGCTGAAGGGGGTGGGGGAGAGGGGGGGGGGGTGGGTCGGCTAGGACACCGCGTAATGGCGCTGCTCATGCCAAAAATACACATGGCGCGTCACAGAATCGGTCAATATATGAAGAATGCTGTTTGTTCATGACAAGAACCAAGATGGCCCCTTGGGCCCCTAGATGGGGATGAAAGTTTGAGGGATGGGGGCCAAGGGTGAAAACACATTTTTATCTTCTTCTTCGGAACCAGGGGGCGAATTTCAATCTAACTTGGTGGGAATCATCCTACCGTGGTCGGGACCCAGAGTTGATAATGCGGAGCATGTTGCCCCCAGGGGGCCGCCAGGTAGAGAGCCCTCAAGGGAAAAAGGGAGTACTTTCCAGACCCAAGAGTAATACAGTATAGGTATGTTGTACGTACATACCTTTATATGTGAAGAATATAGTTTGTTCATGGCAAGACCTAAGATGTCCCCCTTGGGCCCCTGGATGGGAGTGGAAGCTTGATGGGTGGGGGCCAAGGGGGGAAAACACATTTTCATCTTATTCTTCAGAACCAGTGGGCAAATTTCAATCAAACTTGGCGTGATTATCCTCATGGGGTTGGGTCCTGAGGTTGTTCATGTTGGGCATGTTGGGCATGTGGCCCCAGTGGGGACCCCCCCCCCCCCCCCCCCCCGGAACTATAGGAAGAAATGTGGGCTCCAGACCAAAAAGCATTACACTACAGATATGTTTTACGTGGATATCTTTATAGCTGAAGAATGTGATTTGTTTACGGGAATACCTAGGGTATCTCTCTTGGAGTCGGAGGGGGGGGGGGGGGGGGGGGGGACTCAAGGGGGAAACATTTTCATCTTCTTCAGAAACAGTGGACGGATTTCAGACAATCAAACTTGGTGAAGATCATTGATTGATTGATTGATTTTATTTCCGCAAAATAAAAATATGTACATCACTTCTTATTGAATAATACAAAGAAATTATCACAAAAGTACATGAAACTGTGGCTGGATGGCCCTACCCAGCTCCCCCCTCATGGTGGAGCTGTTCCACCGAGGGGTCCAGAAGGAAACACACTCAGTATATCTGAAATTATCATTCAAACTTGTATCAACAAAAACTACAACACACAAAATTAAAATTACATCCTCTACTACCCTACAGTTATACGAACACTATTACTATTACTATTACTTTCTATTACTATGATGGCACTAAGCCAAATCAAGGAATTTAACAAATGTGTACATCTACAAATATACTCAAATTAGAAATTTGATACTATTATATAAACACGATCCTCTATAAAGAAAAGACTTGCGGCAGTATTGAGTTTTGGGTTTTGGAAGAACAGGAGTACCAAAAGAACGAAGATTATAATTATATGGCGTATCGGAAAATCTAAACTTCTCTTTTAAATACAGTGGAGAAATATTATTTATGGCCTTAAATGTCATGGAATACAAATGATCTTTGCGCCGGGATTCCAATGTTTGAAGGTTCATCAGTGTATAAATTTCTTGATTTGAGACATATTTATAAGGGTTCACTCGAAGAATTATTCTCAGTGCCCTATTTTGTAATTTTTGTAATCTATCTGTGTGTTTTACCGCCGATGATCCATAAATAATATCGACATAATCAAATAATGGGAGAATGAAAATTGTATATATCGATTTCAAAGTTGAAGTATTTACATAACTGCGTAAACGGCCCAGAAATGTCACCATTTTAACAATATTCTTACACATTGTATCTATATCTATATCCCATTTCAGCTGTTGATCAATCATAACACCGAGGTATTTCACAACATCCTTCTGTTCTATTCTATTTCCAGAAATAAATAATTCTTAGGGGGTAGGGTACCAAAGTTGTAAGTGTGGGTCAAGTGCCCCCTTCGCCCCCACCCAACCCCACCCCCGCCCAAGGAAAAAGGGCATATTTTATACATGAAGATACCTTTATAGATGAGGAATATAAGCTGTTCATGGCAATATTTAGGATGGCCCCCTTGGGTTCCTAGATGGGTGAAAGTTTGGAGATGGAGTAAACAAGGGGGAGTTAAAGAGAATCACATTCCATATTCTTCAAAATCAATGGGCAGATTTTAACCGAAATTGCTAGGAATCATCCTTTCAGTTGAAGGACCCAAAGTTCTTTGTATGTTTTTTTTTTTTTTTTTTTTTTGGGGGGGTTCTCCTAGCGAAAGGGAGAAGGGGCCTTAATTTACATGGAAATTGCGTCAAGTGTATTGACTGCGACACTCGGGTTAGCACCTACCCCCCCCCCCCCCCGGCCTTTTGTTAAAATATGATGGTTAGTGTGTTGCCATGGTAACAGTATATCATCGAAACAAACACTGACAAAATCTTGCATATCAAATTACTTCCTTAATTTTTGCCAAATGCCCACGATAGTTGGCATGCACTTTTTGTCTTGGAGTGAAGACGTACAAGACACATTCGTTAAAGGATGGGTACTGGGGTACTGCGTTGTCATAGTAACGACATATAACAATAAATCAGCGAAAGTGCAAAATCTTTTTTGTTCCTCACGTAAGGCCGTCAAACGCACACTAGGGCGTGGGTACAGATTATCTTCTGTGATTGATTTTGTGTAATGAAGCCTCGACTGGCTTGTTAAAGGGACACTGCTAGTGTGTAATCGGCCAGTAAAAGGGGGGGGGGGGGGTAATAAACCGTTCCTGAGATTAAAACTAAGGATTTCTTTCTTTTTTATTTAGGGTGCATTGGTAGGAGATTTAGGATTACAGGAGGAAGAATTAGGGTGATCAATAATTGATCCAGGCAGGACTAGTGTCCAGGGCTAATAATTTTGTGCAGAATAAGAATCCACTGTAAAAATGTACAAGTAGCATTTTTTTTTTTTTTATGGGAATACTTTAGTAGTCCCAAACGAGCCCTATAAGATAAAACAAGTAGAACCAAAACCCACTGTTAAATGTAATTATCATTTTTTGTTTGTATCGCAACGTTGTCAATTTCTAGGATCCCTCTGGAAAATAGCTGTGTTATGAAAAACAAAGCTGAATAAGGCTATCCTTCCGTTCATTGTATGTATCATTTTATATAATATATGAAATGATATGCAATGTTTATATGTAATATGACTTTTTTATAAACGGAAAATAGATTAAAATTAAATCAAATCAAACCAACAGAACTACACAAAAATTGTTAATCGTAACGTTGTACACCAACGAACCCCCCCCCCCCCCAAAAAAAAAGATACACAACAACAACAACAGCAGCAAAACAGTTCGAGCTCCTGACTACACTGACGACGAAATAAACGTTTCACGGAGTAGGCCTAGTATAGCTTTTATAAAGCACAACGCTACATTGTCAATGAAATATGCGATGACATTACACAAACGGTTAGTCATTCGTACGAATGGAACCCATTTCAAGGAAAATGAACACTCCATAGATACACACATTTGTGACAAACATGTGATTTCACTTCTTTGCCTGTTTGTGAAACTATCATCTTTCTTTGTCAAGACGTACTCGTACTCTACACTTCTCTGATTGACACATTTCCAGATATTCCAACAAAAGTGAGCGTCAGATTGTTGAATGTCAGTTCGGAAAAAAAAACTCCCATCGAATATTAGAAAGGTATCTTGCCACCGTCCCATTGCTTGGTTCCTTCTTATGCCCCAGTCACACAGTGCTTTACGATGGATTACGTCCGCCGCGGATAGATACGAATGAGTGGACGCAGGGGGACGCAGCGTGGACGCAGGCATCCGCAGGGACGTATGTAGACGTAACTGCCCGTAACTCATCCGTAAAGAAACGCAAAATGACGTCGCCGAACCTGCGAAATTTTGAAATGTTCAAAATTTCGCAGAGGGACGCCACGGACGCAAACTTACGTAAGTAACCGTAACCAAACGTAACTATCCGTAACTGAACGTAACTACCCGTGGCTTGGACGCATACCATCCGCAAAAGAATTTACCTTCCGTCCGTTTGCGTTCGCTTACGTCCACCGTAAGTATCCGAAGTTCACCGCAAGTTAACGTATCACAACAGTTTCGTCCGCTTACGGATATTTACGGACAACAACGGATGTTGCGGACAATTACGTCCTTCGACGTGGCCGTTTTCCACTCGCATGGGAACACAGAGAATCGTGGAAAGGCATTCTACTCCTGCTGCCAAGCTGCAACGCCTTTACCTGAAGGAATGCTACAACACAGTCGGAGCGGTGGAGAGGCAGAACTGCATGGTCAAATTATATGAAATTTCTCCCACAATCAATGGTCATTTTAAGTGGCACCCATATACCATGTATACTCATGACATCGGTCGATTCTTGGTGCTGAACTTTTTTTCTTGTACTCTTCGAATGTATATTTTTCGAAAAAAGCAATATTTTGGGTAGGGGATGGGGTGACAGCATTTTATTAACTTTTCTGGCCGGGGGAAGGTGTGGGACAGGGGCAACTATATAAAATGAGAACGAATTTAGTATTTCTCTATAGTCTTACCCATGCACTTTACGCTCCATCGAATGTGTATTACATTTTTTTTATACTACTACTACTTCTACTGCTACTACTACTACTACTACTAATAATAATAATGATAATAGTAAGGACATTTATAATATTATATTGCGCAGCTACTATAATAATATACTCTACTGCGCATTACAAAATGACATGCATACAAGAAATTCAAACAGAAAATACACTACTTCAAGAGATGACTTGATATTGTACTTGGGTGTGGGAGGGGTGTTTGAAGGTTAATTTGATGTCTTTTTTTTTCTGTAAATCTTATAAGCATTGCTTTATCATAAATATCTCCTTAACATAACCCAGTAAGTCATGAATATCGCTGAACAGCGACAGCGTAACCACAGTTTGTCTATTCCATGACTGCAAGTAATATTTTCTTACTCTAATGTTTAACTTTTCGATCTATATTGTATTTTATTTGTGGTATAGTGATGTTATGTGACCCTGCAACACAAAACACACAAAAAGTCGCCACACATGAAATTTTAGTTGGGAGCATGTTCTGAAAGAGGAGACTTTAAGCTTTAAAATGATGTATTACTCAAATCAAATGGACTCTCCTAACCTATCTAAATATTGGAAAGAATGCACACACTCAGAAAAAGAGTAAACTGAGAAAAGAGGCTCTGAAGTAAAGTGTCTATTCAAGCGCTTAATCTTTATCAAGCCGTGCTGGTTATGCGATGAATGGGACAAAAAACAGGATGGAAACCACCGGAGTAACAACAATGAGGGGATTATCAGACTAAGCTGAAATGAATAATAATAATAATAATAATAATAATAATAATAATAATAATAATAATAATAATAATAAAAATAATAATAATAATAATAATAATAATAATAATAATAATGACAATAATGATATTATTAACAATAATAATAATGATAGTAGTAATAATAATAATAATAATAATAATAATAATAATAATAAGGCCTTATTTACCCAGGGTAGCCAAGTCAAGATCGGCACGGTTGACCCATTTCACCTATTTTCAGTCCTCCCACAAAATCAGTGTGTGCTACTTTTTGTTCGTTTTGTGATGCACGGTCACATACATTCTTTACATTTATGACGTTTATTCATATCTGAGTTGCACAAACAAAAAATTCAGACTTCAAGTTCAAAATTGGATATATCTTTTATTATTGTAAAGTAAATTAAAGGATTACGATTTTTTTTCACAACTTGTACGTAATTCAATTTCAGTTTTCCCCAGTGTACAATGTAAGACAGTCCAAAATGTGATAACCTTGCTGTCATAATACACTGACTTAGCAGGGATCGTAAGAGAAAACCAAATTGTCCATAATTATTCATAGCAATCTGTAACTATCCGTAACTATCCGAAAAATGCACAACTCTCCCCAAGTGTCCAGAACTATTATGTGCCAATTCGTAAGAATATCCGCAAGTGGACGAAAGTATTCGCATCTGGTCGTATCTGTCCGTATCGCCCGCATTTTTTGCCCGCATGTTTTGTACAAATTTCTGGTGACGGCAAAGGATCCGCGGTGGTCCGCGGAAAAAAATGACTTTTTTGGACGTAACGCCAGACGCAGAGCATTATGTGACTGGGGCTTTAGGAGAATGACAATTTCCGATTTTCCACAAAAAGCTCCGTTGAGCGGGAGGGGGCATCCCCCTCCCACATCCTCCCCTAAGCTCTATTAATCAGATTTTGTACACACACTTACTTACACACACACACACACACACACACACACACAAATGATGCACATGCGGAATAATAACTTAATTCCGTGATTTATCTAACACTTCTCTAAGTCTGTACCAAACGTTTGCACAAGATCGCTGAATTTTAGGTCTGAAAAGGCAAAGTCACCTTCGTGTGGGAGGAGAAATACCCCCTATCTACACCCTCGTATGTATGTTGTTGGTTTTTTTTTTTCTGTTTGACTGCTTAACAGACATCGTTCCTGATATTCATTGTCAGAATTAATGCAAGAAGTTTATTCAAATTAATGATATAATCTTATCGGCAAATAGTTCAATAACAATCTACACCAGATACGTCTACGTTCAAGTGTGACTATTTCAGTTGATAAAATATGCAAAAACATGCATCAAATTGCACCATTTACAACTTCAAAATGCACAAAGTTCTCAGAGTGGGCAGGGGACCCCGCCCCCTCGCTCGGTCTGCTCGCTCGCATACTAACCGCCCCCTAATATCACATGTTGGCTACGCCGGTACAGTAATGTCACGAACTGATGTGGCCTTCTCATCAAGCGACGGCAGCACCGAAGATCCAAAAAAATGATAATTTTTGAATGGATAGTGCGATTTTGCTCAACTTCACCGATATGTTGTACTATAAATATTGCTGTAACACTCTTGATCCATCTGAGATAGGGTAGGGTTGGGAGTGTATAACTGTAGACATGGTAGATACGAGGATCTTATAACACGCCATTACATGCATTTCTTACAGATTAAACGAAATCCCGAACCAAAAAGAAAACACACATACACCAACACACACACACACACACACACACACGCACACACACACACACACACACACACACACACACACACACAAAGAGCTCGCGTGAAATCGCCTAAATGGCAAGAGTACTGTGGATTGCAAGCCTAAGGCGGGAGCTCGGATTTTCATATTAGCGTATTCATGGGAAAGAAAAAAAAATGACATTTTGTCAATTTATAATTACAAACTAGGGCTGGATTCATGCCTGTGAAGTTTAGGCTTTGGTAAATCTTCTATTGCCAAAACATTATTGATACTCTGCGCAGGTATTCAACCGTTGTTTTTCTCTTAATGACGGTACGAGATAAACTATTTCCACTTGAATACGAAAGAAGTCAATTATGCAGTGTATCTTGGATAGCCCAGTCATTGCATTCATTAGCTTGATTACCATGATTCTGGCTATGGTGGATCACGTTATTCGTTTCATTTTTGTTACTTCCTTTTTCTGATCAACAAGTCATACAGGCATTATAGTTTAGAGTGCAAAACCGTGACGTAGATATTTCACAGGTCATGTAGTTGAATATTCCACTAAAGTAGAATGAAAGCTTTCAGTAATTAAACAAGAAATGGGATCTAGAGTATCATAAATCATTGCATTAAATGCGACCAGTATGGACTAAGTTATTTGTTTTTCTTTTACGTCCATAGACGGTGGATCAAAGTGACTTATTGAACATGGTCATGGAGAAGGTTGTCTATTTCTCAGTTGATTTCACTAACAAACCGAACGACAGCCAGATTATCGTAACACTGAATGGAAAAGAGGAGATCCGGTTTCAAGCGCGCTTTGAGAGTAAGTAGCAAACTTCAGTGGCGAGTAAATCAGCAGGTACTTGTGGATTAGTGTATCATCTACTGAATGTCTCTGGATTATCAAGACTCAATGTCACATACGTGATAATGTCACATACGTGATATACACTTAAAACGGGATTTCGGACTTTACTGATGTCACACGCCATATTCATTGGTTTCAATAGTCAGTGACTGTGGCATACGTAAAAGAACAGATTGAGCTACCATGGAATCATCTCACCTAAATTCATTCAATAGAATAGAATGCGATTGCAACAAATACAATTCATACGATTAAAAGCCCAATTTCCATGCTCCCTTATATTTCATTTTATATTTTTGTATATGCATTATATTTATGAATGTCAATATGTAAACTATTCGTAGGCCTAACTGAAACTTGATGGGCAATTCCTTTACAACTCTTTGTACGTTCAGAACATGCAACGAAGCTTGAGGTGAAGAGGAGATTTTATATTTGTATGTATCATCAACTCGTTCTACAACACTTTATGTGTATTTCAATGCGCGTTATATTTGACTATGTTTTTAAAGTAAACCTAGATTAGGATTCAAATGTAAATTTGCATATTTTTTATGATCAATTTATAAATTGCTATAAGAAGTGATTCTGGAGAAAGAAATACCTTTAAGAAAATAATTTGCAGTGGCCTCCTTTTCAAACAAATATACAGATCGAAGTTTGATGAAGTCATTTGTGCGTGTATGTGTCTGTGCACTTTACCAGCACATGGCGTGGCATTCATTTTCAAAGTAAAAGATTGTGAGAACTTGTGAAAGTAAGTTATTGGTTGAAGTAAAACAGAGAGGAGGAGAAGCATACAAAGTTACTGATAGGGCAGTGACAAAGAATTTGCACTGAAATTGGATATAAGGGAATACAGGGATGGTATAGTATTGGTGGAGGTGAGGATTGGGCTTCTTACTTTTTGCGAGATACCAAGAAACCACTTATAAAATGATACAGAACATACCATTATAAGAGAAATCTTAAAGTTTATTAGATGTAAATCAGTGGCGGAATGGCCGAGATATCAAAACACAGAGTAAAACAAAGCGATCCTAATAAAAGTTGGTCTCACCTTTAATTAGAATTGTTCTGTTTTGGATATCTCGGCAATTTCAACACCGATTTTCATCAAATAAACATTGAATCCTTTTTGGAATTACATATAGATGTTCATTCATTTTCATAAGACGTTTCTCGTTTTCTCACCAAAAATGTTAGAAACCAGAAGTTAGGTCTCAACCTAAACTATACTATATCCCTTTAAGGTAGGCCTATCTTTCACGCCTGTTTTCGTTGTTCTTCTCGTATAACTGTAGTTGTGAATTCAACACCGATTGCTGAGACTGAGATCAACAAAACAGCTCCACCGGAACCATCTGCAAGTGGTGGAGTTGCCGGATCTTCGTAAGTATGAATAGGATGGTATTGCTTGTCTAAAAAACTTACCTTACGTGATTCAAAGTTCCTTAAAATATTATGTACTCATGTAAGCGATATGTATATTGCTTAATTATGGAAATAAAATCACTGAATTGAATTGAATTGAATTGAATTGAACAATCATCATCATAATCTAATGTGTATTTAGCGTATTCAGATCTGTCGGTAGTGCAACTCTTCAGGAAAAAAAAAAACATTTTGTATCAATCTCATTGTTTAAAAGCGAAAAAAAATTCTGCAGAGAAAAAAAAATATAGATTTGTTGATGAGTTACCAGTATCATTCTTCACTTGTATAATATCCTCACTGGAGCTATAGTCGAGAAACTTTAAGAAACAATTAGTCATGAGGTAAATATGTCGTTCAATTTCTTATCGAGTAATCATAATCATAATCATGATAATGTTAAAGTAAGGAAAAGAGTATTCCCTTTCAAGGCTGGTAACAGGAAGGTGCACACATATGCAAGTACAAAGATTCACTGGTTGATACATTTAGCAGAGGTAAACGTCTTACAAACGAACTATAAATATATTGGTTTTTTACTGAGTGCATTTTAACCCTAACTAGACGGGGGGGGGGGGGGGGGGGGGTCTCCGAGCCCCCCCCCCCCCCCCGGACGTTCCGCGTGATGTATCGCAGTCGCAAAAGCTATCCCGCGACGTTTCATGATTTTTTTTTCTGTCGAGTCTCCCGCATCTTTTGACACCAAATTTGCGACGCCCGGCCGCGCGGTTCCGAAGCAATACGCACAAATATGTACATGCATGTCAGACCAATATTTGCTCAAAACGTGAATTCGTGTACAATTTCAATGCAAACTGTGCTTAAAGGCAAATTTCATAAAAGCATAATTATTTTGGTGTTTTATTGATTAAAATCAATGAATAACATATTTTCTTGTTCGGAGCGATGTCGCGGACAAATTTCATCGAAAAAACAATGAAAAACGTAAAGTCGAAAAAACATAGAAATACATAAAAAATTTAAAAACAATGAAATATTTAAGAATTTTTTCTGATATCCCAATTTTTTATTACTTTCGCTAAGGACACTAAAAAGAATATCTACACACAAAAAAATGTGCCTGTTTTGAGCTTTATTTTGTGATTTATACCAAATAGTCTGATTTCATGCATTATTATGCATAAATTAGCATAATTTAGCATAATTGATATTTTTTCTTAACATCAGGGTATTTTAGATTACATCATAGGCAATGTGTGTGCCAATTTTCGTCGCGATCGCGATGTCCACGGCCGAGATGTAGCCCCCCCCCCCCCCCCTCCCGCTCTATCAACAACCTAAATAGCCCGGCCTAGTTAGGGTTAAGATCAATACCATAAAGTGGAAGATGTTGTGTTATTTTCTGAAATATGAATATGGTCTTTCGTATATCCAGTAAAAAAGTCAAGACATTGGCCGACGAAACGTTGAAGAAGCTGTCGGGACGACTGTTGTCTTCCAGTTACGATAGTCTCAGCACTCATCTCGGAGTAAGTTACGCTAAGGCTACACGAGTACGTGAAAGGAATAGAAATGACAGTAAAAAGGCTTTCTTGGAGCTGCTCCACATCTTGCAACAAACGACTGATAAATGCCATAAAAGAATCAAATCTCAGGGGAGTGGTTGATCTCGTGGTGGGCGTCCCCTAAGCGTACAAGAGCAAACATACCACAAATATCATAAATGTCTTCACAGAAATCAACTGCCTTTTCGAAGAGTGATATCGAGTACAGTGATTTTATGCTATTTGATGAGTGCGAAGTCGAAGGCATTTTGATACTTTCTTAAGCTTTCTCTCATGCTTGGGATGGAAATAACTTGTGAAAAATTTATTTTAAACGAAGGCCTCATCGAGTCCTTGTCTTTTGCACTTAAAATCGAGAATGAATATGACTTCATCTATTAAAGTATTCATCTTCGTTTTATGTCACTCGTAAGGAGTAATAGTTTTCACTGATTTGTGATTTGTCAATCAGTTGCAATAAAAACACCTCGACGGAAGAATTTCATGAATTTGAATATTACGCAGTACCTGCTGCATACAATAAGAATTAGAACCAACACTTACTGTCGGGCGAAGCTCGGTAGTCTAGTGGAGATGACGCCTGTCCGGAGATCAGGAGATCTTAGGTTCGAATCCTGCTCGAGTACGTTCGCCCGTGTTTTTTTTTTTTTTTTCATCATGGGTACAACTAAAACACTGATCAATTCAGTGCTAATTTACGTCGACAAGGTAGCTGTTCAAGTATTAGAGTTCAATCAAAAAGTCAAATAAATCGGGGTCGCACGGCGCGAAAGCGAGTGTGCATTGCCATGCTTCTTCCGTTTTCGATGTTGTTGTTGTTGTTCATTTTCCATCTGTGAAGATGGCTGGATAGCCCATATTCAGCTACACTAAGCTGGTCTTCCATGGGGTCGATGACGAAATCGAATTGCGATAAGATCTCTAGCCATCAAGCCATTTGGTCAGTAGGTTTACGGAAGGACATAATCCAGCGAAGAGAGGAGTGGTCAATTCGAATATGGAATTACTTCCCAAATAGAAAGAGACGGAAATGGCTGTCGAAGACGACCACGGCCAGGAGCTCCATCCGTGTTGTGCAATATCTTCGCCGAGTTCGGGTCAGAGAACGACTAGCAAACGCATCAGGACGCTCAATCTCCTTCTGGGTGGACTCATCCCTCTGCAGTTGAGATAGCACCGCCCCACCTAAGCAGTCCAGGCAGTCTTCGATTAATGGCAAGAGATAAGCGTATTTCTTCGACACATCGTTTAGCTTGCGGTAGCCTACACATTGTCGTGCAGATCCATCGCGTTATTGCACATATACGAGCGGACTCGACCACGGGCTCGTCGCCTCGCGAGTGATCTCCTCCTTCCCCTCGAATGCACGAGGCGGACGGCGTGGTCGTTGCTTAATTAGCTGAGCATCACCCGTGCTGATAGTATGCTTGACGACTGATGTGCGGCCACGGTCAGATGGCGAAGAAGTAAACAGTGTAGTAAAAAGTAGTTTTCCGATTAAATTCGAGAGCTGCTCGCATTCGTCACCTTTGAGGCCGATGACACTGCGATTATAAAGCTCGTTTACTCCATCTTGGCGTCGATATTGTCAGAAACAAGTCAGTTTGTCGATGCGGGCTGACGGGGAATGTTCGTTGTCGACGATGTCGGCACCACACATATTCGATGCTAGTGATGCTTGAGCCCGCGAACAATTGAGTGTCATCAGTCACTCGAACTGGTATGTCGATGTCTAGCCGGCCGACATCGACACGGCAATGGGCGACGTACGCAGGTATCTCAACTCCCTTAATTAGCTCCACAATGGCATATGACGTTTCGCGTGTGAACTCAGGTCAATTGTCTTTCGACAACAATGCACTCTGAATTTTACGGTACCGATATATCGCTCTTCACATAAACATTAATAAAGTTTACAATGTTATCTCCTTCGAAATCAATCTGAAATGATTGATCACCAATGCGAAGAACGCGTCTAGCCTCCAGGCTGCAGTTGAAATGGTGCAAAAAGTCAAATCCCACGAGACCATCATCGGAAACATCAGCATTCCACTCAAAGGTTTTGTCACACCCAGTTGTACACAAGTCTTAGCGCAACCATAAACAGAGAAAAATTCACGGTTTAAAGCTAAATATTTTCAACTATTTTACAACTGCTGCATAACTGGGTGTGAAGAGTGGGGCATAGTTTCATACAGTTCTAATGAAATAACAGTGACCGCTGCCCCGGAGTCGACCAACAGCTCAGCGTCCAGGCCATTTACATCACCTTTAACAAAGGCTGACATACCTGAATGTCTGCTGATTCTTATCCTACTCGGCGCAGTCGAGTGCCGGGACGATCCCTATAATCGATGAGTCCCGTTCTAGAGTCCCTGTTGTATGGATCGCTGCTGATAAGGAGGTGGGGGCTGCTCATGTCGAGGTGACCACGGGTGTGAAGGCACAAATGGTGATGGGGGTGGTGCCCATAACGCTTGCTCCTGTTGAGGCTGTTGTCGGGGTTGTTGCCACTGTTGCTGCCACGTTTGTTGCCCTCGATGAGCTGTTTGTCTCCAGTTATCCCTTGCGAACCGTTCATTCTGACGACAATTTCTTGTCTTCCGTCCACAGTCCGGCAAACTTGTGTTCAATCGCATCCATCACGCGTTTTTCGAAAGAAGTGTGGTGCTCCTCAATGACATCGGTTGCGGTCGTCGTGCCCGTGATTGACCTTACAGGCCTCCTCACGTACTCCTCTCTCAGGTTCATGTACCGCTCCACTATTTCCATCGCCACCTGCAATGATTTTGGCTCATGCATTCCAATAGTCAGAGTCATTCCTCCATCACATAGCCCTCGGAGGATGTGTCGTGCGGCGATGGTTTCGGTGGTGGCTGGGTCCGCGGTCGGATAACCGAACTTAGTTTGTCAGACGGCAGATGTCGCCGGCGTACTCTGAAATAGGTTCTCTCGGGCCTAGGCGACGCGCTTCATGTTGAGTGATGTACGACGTGGGACTCTTTCTCGATGCGAATCTCTCTGATAGCGCCTTTAAGAGTTCAACATCGCTTTCGGTGTTATCAGCTGGTAACTGTTGGAAGGCGAAGTCGGCCGTGTCCCCTCGCAACGAAACTAGCAGCCGAATTCGTCTTTCCCATCGAGACGCTTCGCTGTGTCCCGTCGAATAGTTTCTGGTTGGCAATTTGAAAGCGTTGCCGCCCCGCTCTTGAGGCAGCAGCGGAGCATCGACATCAGTTTCGTTGTATGTCGATTAGGCCCCCTCTTCCACATTTGATTTTTGATTTTTTGCCTTATCCAACTCCTCGCGAAGTTGTTGCAGTTCAAGGTGCAGATCCGCCTTTCTCTTTGGTGGCATGTCGGTAGTGGTTGATATTTTTAATGAGAACAGGCGCGTGTTGAAGTGTGCAAGTAATGTGTTCTCTATCAGACATTCAGGCTAGAGCGGAAATCCACTTGTTTTGGAATGTTCCCTGCTCGGTACTTTATGAGAGTTATGCCAAAAATCTTTATGTTTTGGGACATAGGCCGGAAAGAGGAGAAACTCTGGAAAGTGTCAACGTGGAGGGGTGTGCTTTGCACGTGTGGAATGCCAACATGGACCCCTCGAGAATTATCTGTGGAAGACGAGTGGTTTTCATATACAACAAGGCGCATAGTCAGTGGTTTTCTGTGTATCCACATATTATCCTGGTAGTACAACACGAGGCTCTGGATGAGATTGATATATGTTTTGCCGTAGTACTTTGTTTCATCATGAGTATATTGTTTCATCTTATATCACATCATCCCCCTCATTCTATAATGTGAAGCAGACAAAGGATGACATGATTTGCTTTTATTTTACTTTCACAATTATTGTTTAAAATGCTTATCTCTCCAAGATTTGGAAGAACACGTATAGGAAAGGGCTAAAAACGTGCATTTCTGTGTAGTGAAAGCAGCATGCCATCTCCACTCCTGCAATAGTTTTACTACAAGGCTCACAAAAAAAAGTATGACTATTTTTTGTCTTTTTATTGTCAATGTTCAAGTACGTTGATGTTATGTGCACATCGATCGAAAATCTTTTGTAGGGACACTCGGTACACACCGTTATGTAGCCGAAAAACGGATTCAGATTGTACGTTTAAATATGTCTCTTTCATGTTCACATTCGATCAAATAAAGAAAATTTTGTTTGATGCCACAAAATGTTTCGGTGGATCACTGATTTGGAAATGTTACATCCATTTTAAATGTCCATGTTCCCATTCTAGCAGTTCACGTTTGTTTCAATATTCAAAGTCTTGGATGAACGCGTTTTTTTTTAATGCATTGCATTCATATTTATTCAAGAATTACACTAGATTTTTAAGACATGATAATCGAAGGCTTGTCGCTGAAGATTGCATTGTTTAAATTGCTTGAATGTTGAACAATGCCTTGTCTTTGTCCTTCATCCGGTGTTATTTTGGCTCAAGTATGCCGGAGCAGGGCCATCTTCGATTTCGGCTCAAGACTATATTCAGAGTCTGGGTGAGGTAACAAACGTAGATGACATGGTTGAAAAGCTGTCTTGTCACCAAGAGGTAGCCGAGGATGACGGACAGAAATCCTACGAAACTGTGCCGAGGAGCAGTAAGAGAAACTTCCAAAGAGTCAATTTTAATCTTAATTCATGTAGGTATATATATATATATATATATATATATATATATATATATATATTCATATATATAAATACATATATATTTAGCGACAATAATGGAACGATTCGCTGCCATTCGACTAATCCATGTTACGATGTTGCCAACCTTGAACTATACAATGTTAGGATTTTAACAATGAGATAGTATTCTTGGTAGAGCCGTAGACTTAGACCTGCACAAATTGCGCGTATCAGTTTGTAGGGCTGGTAATTTATATGTCCTTATATATTGGATTGATTAAGTGATTTCTGTGTAATCATTATATGAAAAGAACTGCAAGTGAACGTTATGATGTTATCGCGATTACTATTCTTCAAAGTACAACCAAGAGCAATCATTTAGCGATCAGGACGCCTGTAGCTGAAAAACCCCGAATTTGCCTGCAAGCCTAGCAGTAAATGGAATATAATACACAGGTTCTGAGGTGCCTGACCTCGAAAGATGAAAGGCAAAGAGAGGGGGTGCTATCCTTGTTGAATGTGGACAGGGTGGAGGGAAACGATAAATAAATTCACTTCTCTAGTCTCTTAAACACCTGTTGAATAACAACTTTGACGCATCGTCAGGACTGGTAAGATATTTAAATGCATGGCATTTGAGATTCACTCAGGTACAGAGCACTCACTTGTTTGTATAGCTGTGCAAACATAAACATTTTACAAACAGTAAGCATATATTTGTTTGTGTGAGTGTTTTTGTGTGTGTCTACATTTTTTAGGTTGACTAAATCAGTCTTACATCTTTAATTGTTTATGTGTATCTATAATGTTAGTCTATTTCTCTTTCTGTCTATTCATCTTTATATCTATCTATACTTACATTATTGTTATTTCATTTTGCATGTTACTTTTATTTTCGGTACAGTCTTATAGAAGTGCACATAGTAAAGTGTCGTGGCAATGAAACGGCTGGGTATAAGTTTCAAGTTTTATTTCATATTTCCATTTCTCAGTGATGGGATTACAAAATGATTGACAATAAAACAAAAGTACAAAACATATACAACCATATCTTATGTTTGAAGAAAAAAAGACAAACAAACATTACACACAAATATAAATGGTCATTTTCATCTGAGGATATCACAAATACATGTCAGAAATATGATGGGGCCTACATAAAAGCAATGATGCTTGTAAAAACTGTAGGTTCCCGAATTTATAGGCGTGAAATTATACGGAGAACGGACATGTTTATCTCGACCAACTTAAATTGTACCAGTGCAAAATCGGTATCAAAAACGAACTATCGAACCCCATGAATACTTTAGTATCGCTTAAACGAGACTGTACATATTTCGCCGTGTTTACACACACACACACACACACACAAACAAACAAAAAAGTGCTATAACGGTATCGTCAAATAACTTGGAGCTGCAGACAAAGACAAAAGACTGGAGGTATTAAAAAAATGTTGCTAAGAGCCGGGTAGTGTGTATCCACTAAGTAATAGCCGTTTAAGTTTGCGTTTGAAGGTGAATAAGGATAAGGAAGAAGTAATATCTTGAGGGAGGTCATTCCAGTATCTGGGTCCAGTAAACATAATTGTTTTCTTTGCAAAAATAGTGCGAGTACGGGGAAGGTGATAAGCGTCACTCTGACGAGTGGGGTAGCAATGAATAGAGCGATTTCTTTTGAACATGTGAATAAAAACGGATGGTAATTCATTAGTTGTTAGTTTATACATGAAAATTCCAAGATTATAATAAAATAGGTCTGGAATTTTCAGAATTCTGTTTTGATGAAAAAACAGTTGGTATGAGCAAAATATCCGGCGTGGTTTATAATTCTTATTGCACGCTTTTGAATACGAAGAAGGGAATCTAATAGTAAATTGATTGCATTTCCCCACGCCAAAATTCCATAATTGAAGTGTGGAGATATTAAAGAAGAATATATACTCTGCAAAATATAAACAGGGAACAAATGTTTAAGCTTGTTTAAAATTCCAATATTTCTGGACAAAATTTTACTTACAAAATTAATATGAGTTTTCCAGGATAATTCTCGGTCAATCCAAAGCCCTAAAAACTTTGCGTTATTGACCTGCGTTAAACATATATCATTTATTTTGATCTCATGTGGGACAACATTCAAAGAATTACTGAATACCATATAATAAGTTTTTTCTATATATATTCAGGGATAATTTGTTGGCATAAATCCAGGATTGCACAGACCTAAGCTCAGTATTCATCATATCAATTAATGTATTAGGGTCTCGATTAAAACAAAACAAACTTGTGTCATCAGCAAAACAAATAAATGATGAAATTGGCGATGATTTTTGAAGGTCATTTATGTATAAAATAAATAAAAGTTGGCCCAAGAGGGAGCCATGTGGGACTCCACATGAAATAAGTTTTAACTGCGAATCATAGCCGTTAATGTTAACAAATTGCTTTCTATCAGTTAAGTAACTCTTAAACCATTCGAGAGGTGGCCCGCGAATTCCATAATGATACAGTTTAGAAAATAGAATTTCGTGATCTATCGTATCAAAAGCTTTAGAGAAATCAAGAAAAACTCCAATTGTATGCTCAAAATTATCTACTATTATCAAAATTATCTATAGCATGAGTAAAAAAAAAGTATCCGTGTATTAAGATTTTACATTTATAGCGAGAGTGTCTTCATTGTGGTCTGATTATTTGTTTTTCAACAGTGAGAGGTACGTAATGATCAGGATACATTAGGGTTCATTCTTCGACAGTATAATCTGCTAAACATCTCTGAAAACTCTTTTACTATTATGCGTTTGAATGAAGGAATTTTTACGACGCAGTATACATCATTGCCATTTTTGTTTTCAATTCAACTATTTAAAAAAAAAAATCTTCTCTTTTAATACTTTCCAGGTAACTGAGAAGTGTTGTAAAGACTTATTTTGATGTTTTCATTAAAAAATTGATGAAAAATCGGGAACAGAATCCGATCGTTAGTATCCATTAGAAATAGAGATACGAAAAATATGCAAGGGACTTAAAACGTAATTTTTTTATTTGTTTTTTTTTTTGTTGGCAGCAAAATACATCATGTGTGATTATTGGAGTTAATCGTAGACATGATTTTTTTTTAATGAATGCATATTATTCAATGCACGTCGATTTTCAAACATCAATGAATTGAAATCTGTTGATGTATGAGGTATGTTGAATAGCCGTTCTGTCCAACATCTATTTTGTGTAATTTATCAGTCAGTCTGATTTTATAAATCTTTATCATCTTTTACTTTCTTCTTGAAATGCTAAACATCTTTAGATTACACGTTGTTGTCATAGCCCAGCCACTCCATTAATTTTCAAATCAAATTTAATTCAATTCAATTTCAATTAAATTTCAATTGAATTACAAAACAATTTCCACTCAATTACAATTTATTTTCATGTTTCCGGTGAAAAATACATAAAATATAACAAAATGAAATAATACATGACATCCAGCTAGGACGCATATTAGAATACCGCACACATATAGAACATAGTGGTCAAGCTGAACAATTTAGAATCTGAGAATAATTGCCAAAGAAATATGATGGATCCTAATTAGAAAAAAAAATACTCGGAGATTTAGGAAATTCATACACGTTTGGGGGATAGCTGAAGCAGATAAACAGTACATTGTGTAATGATGGTGATAATTATGGTTTAGACAATTATGCATATTTTGTTGTGTCGAAGTGCTGAAGACTTCAAACCACTTGTTAACAACTGCGTATACTTTTGCTCTTCAGATGAATGAATACGAATGAATTAATTTCATTTTGATTTATTATCAGATGATCCAACATACATTGAGAAGAGAATTGATCACCGTGGAGACGACCTTCGGAACGAAACTTTTGGCATCTCACTCTCCATCCCTCCCGGAGCTCTAGCAGAGGGCGCGAGTAAGGTCATAACTCTCACAATCCTTACAGAGAAACCGGATAGTATCAAACTACGGGACAATGAGATGATCGTCAGCTATGGCTTCAAATGCTCTCCAACCGGGTTGAAATTTCTGGCACCAGTCCGCCTTACCATCCCTCATTGTGCAGTCCTGACTGATCCTACCAATGTCAAAACGGTCCTTTACCTGAGTGATGACAATGGTATCCAATGCCATGATTTTGCTCACGTACCTCTCGTTGATTTTGGATTTTTCTAGTCATTTTCTATTCATGACTATAATAAGCTTCATTATCACTTGTTCATAGGTTACCTTGAAGATCGTTTCAGTCACGCCATCAGACAATGTCGATTAAGGAAAGGGAGATTTTCTTAAAGAAGTACTTTCTCCATAGAGTCTACCTACTGTCCTTATCATTTTTATTTTTTGTACATTCGCCACTAGGTGTCGTATGTTTGATTTCGGGTTGTCCGTCTGTTCGTTCTTCAGTCCTTCCGTCCGTAATAAACGTAGTAAATAACTTGAGAACAGAGTAGCTAAAAAGCAGGGAAACCTACTTGAAGCATCCCAATAAGACTTGGCATGAGTGGACGAAGTTGTGCCTATCAAGATTTGCGGTACACATTATCAAGGTTAAAGGTCAAGGTGAAGTTCTGAAATTGTGGGTATTTCCCCACATTTTTGCTATGACTGAAGATATTTTGTCGGACCCTAGCGGATACATGCATTTTCAGATTAAAAAAAATAAACAAACAAATCTAGCGAAGTTTTGGGCCATCGGGTCAATGGTCAAGTGATAATGCAAAAAAAAAAAATCACTTTTTTTTCCCTCATATCGCGAAAATGGTTTTAAGTGTCATCATGCAACTTAGCGAACTTAGCACATAATGCATACAGGCCTACTGTCTACTGCCTACGGCCTACTGACAGCGATTCTTAGGCGCCATGGGGTCGAAGATCAAGGGGCAATTTAGGGTCATGTCTAAATGCAAAAATTATATTTAATGCTGAAATTACACTTTTCTCCAAACCTTGGAGATTATTCAATGCTTAAACTAAATAAGTCTAGATACATAGTTTAGTTAGATTTTGGCCGTTGGGTGAAGGTCAAAAGAAATGTTTAAATGTCATAATGTCCCCCATATTCTGAAAATAGCCCGAATTATTGCCATAAAAATGAATGTTACCAATTACTGCTTTGAATAATAATTGTTGGCCATGGGGTCATGGGTCATGGACATTTTTTCATCCGTGTTTAAATACAACAAATACACAAACCTTTGAATGAAATGGTGCGATGTCAAAAAAAAAAAGACGGAGAAAAGGCTGTTTTTCGTAACTTAATCCCAAAAGTCATTGAACTTAGAAAAAGCACTGCATCATCTTCCCAGAATGAACGCTTGATGGAATAATGGGGTAAATAGAATGATAACAAGATTATGTAGTAAGAGATCCAGGTAGCAGTCACTGGGTCGGGCTATGATGTGTAGGTCGGGCTATGATGTGTAGGCGAAAACTTTGAGCAAAGAAAATGGGTTTTCATCGGGATTCGAACCCGAGACCTCCGGATTACTAGACCGGCGCTCTACCGACTGAATATTGAAAGCCCTAGATCGGTGTTCGTCCCAAACCCTCAACTCTCTTTGCTCGTGTGGTCAGAAGCTATAGTGTGTGTATGTGTGCCACACACACACATTAACCTGACATAGACCCAAAAGACGTAAATCAACTTTGGAATAAATGTGAGGGATCACCGAAGCGATGCAGCTTTTTATTTTTTGTAATATAAATTGAAACAAGAAAGGGAAAACTGACCAGAAACAAATAATACTAGTAAATGGCGAAAACTTTGGATAAATCCCTGTTCAACCCTTCACCTTGAAAGCTCTTACTCTCCCCGGCCACTCACTGACGGATGTCAGAGTATGCATTTTCGGGGGAGGTTACACATCAGCAAAGGAAAGAAAACTCGCCGAGTTACGAGTAATCGTGAAGAGTAAGAGCTTTCAAGGTGAAGGGTTGAACAGGGATTTATCCATTCTACACGGTTACTCATTCTTCCGATAAAGAGAGGAATAAGTCATGACGAGGTTTATAAAATATTTTTTTCAAAATATCTTTCTAATTGATAACTGTTTCACTACCACTAGTGTTTAGAGAAATCAGTGGGTTATTCTGTCTGAGAATATGATGAATTATAGCGAATATTATGATTTCATGTCTCCATCTTAATAATCAATTTACTATTATTTTGTATTATTTTCTATAGATGGATTCACACTGTCATCCTATTACTCATATTTGTTTATGATACAATCAATTTCACACTTGCATGCTGAAATCTGTTTAGATTTCAGTGGGACACTGACTGTGACTTTCGTAATGGATGATTTCATCTGTTTCTGAATTATTATACCGACTTCTTCCTACCGATCTTAACCGATGATTATTGTATTCTAAGTCATGAAACAATTTAATTGTTGGAGCGCTCTTTAACCTATATTTGTAATTTATGGTACGTTGATGAGTACAGATGTCGATATCATAACATGCGATAATGCAAAGTAATTGAACACCATTGTTTCGTAATAAACATGTCAATGTCCTCCTCCTTATGCGTGGGGTGCCTTGACTACACTGCATCTACATGGCAACATCATTGTAAAGGGTACACACTCTCATAGCAACCAATTCTGTGTGTATGAGTGCGCGCTCTTCATGTTCAATTTATGTTTTGTCATTGACATTCCCCGTCGAGACTCCTGAAGAAGGTGGAGGCCACCGAAAATTTGAGTTGCTCAATAAACTCATTCTTTCTTATATATTGGCGAAATAATGCATTACTGGTTTATTTCTTGATTCTTCGTTATTAGGAGGGAAGACGTTGCTTTGTTAGTGACTTAGCTGGACAGTCTGGTATGGCCGAAGGCCTCGTCAGCAAATAAATCAACTTCGTAACAATTTCTTGTTAGAATACAGTGTCAGGCATACAGCGCTGGTGCACTGAAACAAGCAAACAAAAGATACATGCACGTAGCCACTTAACCACACAACAAAGTTGATAATGACACTGGTACTGGGCTTAACGTAAGGCAGGGGTACAATGGCTTGTTACATCCTGTTTGTGTAATCTTATTAGCACTGCAATACAGTATAACGTTTTAGAGATGATTTTATTGTGTTTGATTTGATATTCGTTCATTTTCAATTTTGTATTTACATTACGGGTTTATCATTTCTTCTCTGCATGCCTTTTTACATAAGGGGATTTGTTGTTGTACCTGTTGTTGCAAGGGACCCTTTGAAAATCAATGATTGTTTAAGGTACTTCCAGACCCCAATTGAACACTAATTGTTGTATTTGATTTGATTTGATTTGATTTGATTTCATTTCATTTTTTATTTCGTTTTATTTTATTTATTCTATTCTATTCTATTCTATTCTATTCTATTCTATTCTATTCTATTCTATTCCATTCCATCCTATTCTATATTGTCCTATTCTATCCTATTCTATTCTGTTTTATTCTATTTAAACAGGAGAGGCAGATAATGTTGATCGGCACATGACCATGGTATCCGACGATTGGCAGTCTCAAGAATCTGGATATAGAAGAATTTTCTTCTCTGAAAAGGGTACGTTTGTAAATAATCAAGTGATTCATCTGAAAAAAAAAAAGAGTTATTCAATAAACAGTACACATAAAATAACTTTCCTTTTTGTCCCCGCCGAACGAGTTCGAGCAGGGGACTATGAAACGGGCTCCGTACGTGTGTGTGTCCGTGTGTCCGTCCGTGTGTCCGTGAGTGCGTCCGCGTGTGATCAAAATGTTCAATATGCTACTTCTCTCTCATTTATGAGCCGATTTTGATTCTGTTTGCTTTATATGAGAGCACTACATGGGAGCTTTGAAACTTCTACACAGAATTTCAGTTGTGACCTTTGACCTTGACCTTTGACCTATATTGTACATTTTGCTACAAAATGCTACTCCTTCGCCATTTCTAACCCGATTTCGATTCCGTTTGCTTTATGTGATGGCACTAGATGAGGGCTTCAAAACTTCTACACAGAATGTTGACCTTTGACTTCTTTGACCTTTGACCTTGATTTTTTGACCTGTATTGTACATTTGCTATAAAATGCTACTCCTTCGCCATTTCTAACCTGATTTCGATTCTGTTTGCTTTATGTGATGGCACTAGGTGAGGGCTTCAAAACTTCTACACAGAATTTTGACATTTGACTTCTTTGACCTTTGACATTGATTCTTGACCTGTATTGTACATTTTGCTACAAAATGCTACTCCTTCACCATTTCTAACCCGATTTCGATTCCGTTTGCTTAATGTGATGGCACTAGGTGAGGGCTTCAAAACATTTACACAGAATTTTGACCTTTGACTTCTTTGACCTTTGACCTTGATTTTTGACCTGTATTGTACATTGCATGGCTACAAAATGCTACTCCTTCGCCATTTCTAACCCGATTTCGATTCCGTTTGCTTTATGTGATGGCACTAGGTGAGGGCTTCAAAACTTCTACACAGAATTTTGACCTTTCACTTCTTTGACCTTTGACCTTGATTTTTGACCTGTATTGTACATTTTGCTACAAAATGCTACTTCCGGCGGGGACATATTGTGACCCGCTACAACAAAAAGGTCCTAAAGTCGCGCACGGTCGAAGCCGTGAAAATCGAGTTTGAAGTCAGAGCATTAAAATTGGTCAAAACTTACGATATTCTGATTTTGATATATCATTGGAATCTAACATGTTTTCTATCATCTGTCGAAATTTTGAAGCAAAATGATGAAAGGAAAGACCAAAAAAATAGCGTTTTTCTGGGCCATGTTTTTTTTTGGCGTTCCAACGAAGCAGAAACTGGTTCGAACATTTGGATTGAGCGCCACACATAGGCTCCGCTCCTAACAATGACCAGAGTGATCTCATTGGTCAGTTTGCTGCTTGCCGCTAACCGAAGCGTGAAGCTCGCACACTGCCCAGTCGACTGGTGCGTGCGGGCGGGTTGCGCTATGCCTAGCCGCTTCTCCTGACATCCTGGTCACTGATTGGTCGGTGAGGAGACCGCTGACGCTGTGTTTGAATGAGCATTTCGGGGGTTGCTAGGGCTTAACTTCTATTGTCCGGAGGTGAATACTGACTTGCGTGTCTCTTGCTTGTGATTGCGTCGCAAGGAGAACTTTTAAGGCGCTTTTCTCGAAACAGTGATTTCCAAGACGTCTTGACATGCTCTCTTTTATACATCGATATCTCCGCAGCCGATTATTTCTATAAGACGTGTTATATATCAATTTAAAGCAGAAAGATTAGGGAATTGACTGTGTTGTGCAATTTTCAAATAATCAACCTCACCTGACTTTAGGATCATTTTGTTGTAGCGGGTCACATATATTACGCACCGCGTAATTTCTACTTTTCCTTGTTTCTCTTCTTTTTTATTGAGCACTGTCTCCAACAAATGAATGGTTTCATACCAACAAATCATCTGTTAATTCACCACAGGAAGAGACTCGTTTGCTATGTGCCAGATCTTCACTTGATCTGACTTTCACTTCTCTGTTCATGCGAACAGGCAACGACATGCATCCATTGCAGTGTGCCATATGTATTTTGTTCAGACACGCTGTACGGTGGCCAGCTTCCTTTGCTTTCCTTTTTTTTTGTAAATATGCACTTGCTTTTCTGTCCTTCCTCTGCCAATTATGATGGTGAATCTGTGGTTCTTAGAGATATGGCTTTAATTCTAGCTTTCCTATTCATTTTCGCACTTGCGTCGCGGAAGCGAGATAACAGCGTCACGTTTCCGTCCTAATGTCGTTGGCGTCGTCAATACTTTTGTGTACTCTCAATAACTTTCAACAGTTTTAAGCTATGACCACCAAAATCACACCACATGGATATAACATAAAAATGCTTATATTCTAGGTTTTCCCGCCAAAATTTCATCTCATTTTCTTTCGAAATAATGAAAAGTCATTCAAATTCCAGCGATTTTGGTCACTGCTCTACTCTTACGGTTCATTTTAATTCTTTCGGTATTCAATTTCATTTCATGTAATTCCTTTAACATTCTATTTCATTTCATGTCATTTCTCTTAAATTCTATTTCATTCAATTTAGAGAGAGGTTCATTCAATTTAATCACTCAAATTTGACATTCAACTTCGCGTCAGCTGGATAGACGTTCAAATTTGTGCGAAATACCAGTTTCAATAAGTTCATTTCTAGGAATACAACTTCCCTCTTTGGACGTTTTAATTCAGTCAATATACACAAGTACTACGGGCTTTTTTCCCACCGTGATACGATTGGACGATTTCATCTTAATTTCAAGGTCTCATTCCATTATCTTGATTGTACTGGAAGCTCTTCTTTCCTGTGAACCTTTCTGCTAAGTTCCATTCATCCTAACAGCATGGATGTAACATTTAGGAAATAGCAATATCCCAAAACAATTAGTCTCCTATACGTCCAAATTCATATTGATCTATTTTTATTCTATTTCTTAGTTCCCCATGTCCATGTCATAAAATGTCGCAATCAAATCAACTGTAGATAGACCTATTTCACCAAAGGGTTATATCGCTAGTTGTGCTGCTTGTCAAGGTCATACTTCTTTCACTAATTCTGTCCGTATTCGAGATGTTCACTCATACTCTGTAATGTAGCTACGGCTAAAATCGTGTATGAATAAAGTGTAAATGTATGTGTTTGAAAGTGGGGTTATATGAGTTATTAGCTAGTATGAGTACAAAATCACATTCCAAGGTATAATAAGTTTGCATAGTCAAACAGCTGAATAACCACAAAAAATAAACGTAACAAAGAAAAAGACTGTCCATACTTTGTAGTTGTTTGCTATCGTTAATTTGAATTCCTTAAATCTTTCCATGGCGGTGCTGATGCGAATTTGAATGCGTTGCACTTGCATTTTCAATTTGAATACCCTTTTAACACGATTGTTTATGAATCTCATGAAATCGCTTGCTGATGAAATTATATTGAAAGAACTAGTTACCTCGTTGAATGTTGATCTCGGTAATCATTCAAAGTCACTAGAACTTCAGTGACCACATCGTTAAATCGAATGCAAATCTAATGTAATTGGGCGGGAAAACCTTTACTTTAATATTGTTGAAGTTCGCCATGATGATTACATGTGAAAAGGACAAGGTCCGTATACTGGACAGACCGCCGATGTAGTTTGGAAGCCATCCTTTTAGACGAAACAAGATATATTTTGTAAGCGAGAACAGCTATGATGAGTGATGTAATGGAGCCGCCATAGCAGGTGGTTAGTCGAGTTGTAAGATGAAAATGTCTGTCGTGTCCACGCGGATATACATTGTGCCTAATAATTATGATTTGAATGAATAAAGTAGAACATAGACTTCCTGGAAACGACTGTGTATGCCCAAAACTAGCTCACCAGCCGTGACTTCTTGATTTGAATGCAGAATTTTTGTTTTCAATTTTCACCGCACATTGACGAAATTAATCAGTCGTAAATGAAATTGAGTGCTTTATGAAATGAAATGGGTTGCCTGTCAAGACTTTACATCGCGCAAATAATGAATTCGCATGCTCTAAAACGAAACTGATTGCTCTTTGTATTAAATTAATTGACCGATACACACGAAACGTATGGTGTCGTTGAATTTGACGGACCATTTAACAAATTTGATTGGCAAGACTTTGAAACTGACCGGGGATTCCTATAATGCCATTTTTATGTACACATTGTGTTATCAAATTGAAAATTATTGTTATAATTAATTATTGGGTAAGATATACAAAACTCGTGTTGAAAAAAAAAAACACAACTTCAAAACAAAATATCAAATAAGGTTGAGTTTTAAGAGCGATCTCGTAGTCCAAGTTTAAAATTTTTTCTTAAGTTAAGATTTGTGTCCATATATGAACTTGTTCGATTCAATTCAATATTTCAGTGTCAACTCGTTTTAGAGACAATCTGCGAATGTTATTCTTCCGTTTGAAAGGACTGATTCCATTTCTTGTACAGATGTACATGAATGAAATTTAATAAGTCGCGATCTTAAGTCCAGCACTTTACTTTACTGTGCCATAACACTATTCAAACAACATATTTTTAGGAAGCTGTAATCATCATTGTCCATGACTGTATAGACTGTTCATAATTTCTTCTTCTTTTCATTTCTGTGATCCTTGCAGTGCAACAGAATGTGTGTGTTTGTGTTTGATAATGGCGTGATGGATGTACACTGAAGAGCAGGTGTGAAAATATATGCTAAACCATTACATGATCGCTGTGCAGTTTCAGTTAAAAATTTACCAATACCCTGAGTTTGTGTGTGTGTGTATGTGTGTGTGCGTGTATGTGTGTGTGTGTGTTTTGCAATATTAACCCGTTCCTCACGGGAACCTGGTAGGTTAGGGGATTGATCACTTGGTCTTCATCCACTTTGTCCAATACCCATTTCGTCTCAACCCACATGGTCTAATCCTGGTTCGTCTACAACCAGTTTGTTTAGTTACCATTTACGGTCAACCGCAGGAGTGCCTGAATTTGACGCCTTAACTAATGTGAATTTTTGTTGTGCTGCCCAGGAATATGGCTTTTTTATGGAAAAATAGTTTTTCTTCTATAAAAATATGTTTTCTTATTGTATGAAAACTGCGTGTATTATTACAGTATTATTTGCCTGTTATATTGCCTTCTTGTTTTGCTTTAAAAACTCGTACAAACACGGGCGTATCCAGGAATTTTGTAAAGGGGAGGCGCCTTTACAAAATTAAAGGGGGCGCACGACCTTATAAAGAGGGAACGCGGGCTCGGAGCGCCCCCATTGGATCCGCCCTTATAGGCACTCGGAGAATGCCCGAGGAACGCGTTTAATAAATAGAATATACTTGACACATGCCCTCTGAAAAATATTAGATTTGTTTTTGTCTCTCCGAGTAGTTTTTCATTGGGATTTAAATGTAAATTTTAAAGAGTATACAAAACAAGACACGACTTGAAAGGGACGAGTCGATTATCCGATTCTTTCAACTGAACGATGGCTCCGTCAACATTTTTGTTGTTGTTGTTCCAAATACCTCTGGAACGGTACTGATATGCAATGAGTGCGTGCGATTAGCTAAACGATCGACATGGAATCTCGATATTCTTCGTGAAAACGTACGGATATAGATAGGACGCTCACACATCAGTACCGGCGCTTACATAGCAGAAAGTAAACGTACGGAGCACAGATGCATAAGTGTGATAGAGATGATACATGTATACAAATAATGAATTTTTATGAGTGCAATGGACAGAAAAATTTAATGAGGTGAACGATGAAATCAACGAGGCGCAGCCGAGTTGAATGGAACAAACATTTCATCTTTCACCGAATGAAATATTCTGTCCGTTGCACGAATGACAAACATTTATTATTTGTTTTATATGACTCCTAAAATAGATCCTTGCCATCTGATGTTTTATTTATTTAGAAACAAGAGAAAATCTGAGATTGCGAGAGTGCTCACTGAGCGCTTTCCACTAGCGCGCTGTCGCGTACACACACTGCATGAAACGTTCGCGTTTTACACGCGTATGGATCCAAAATTGCATGGTAAATGGAGCAACAATTGCACGGAAGATGACGTCATAGTGAAATGGACTAAATGATCAATGTCAAACAACCAATCAAATGACAAGAATCTCTTCAGGCTTTATTATAATATGATCTCATTTTATCGAAAAATGTATACTTTCAAGCGTTTTCACAGGTGGACATTGGCTTTTTTTATATTCTAGGTGTGCACAAATATCGTTTCCAAGATATTGGTACACTTTAAGCTTGTTTGTTTGTTTGACCTTGTACAAATCTTGTTTTGGTCCCAACTAAAAGGCTCTACTTGCTTCAAAGGGGTCGTGGCGTCGAATTCTTAAAATGCGCTAAGAGTACTTGCATTTATTGTTATTGTATACATTGTTATTAATACGTATGTTTTTATCAGATCAGAGCAGATCAGTGATAGCTTTTAGGGTCTACTGCTTGTCTTATGGCCTTCACTCGCGCTTCTAAGCGTACGGACGAACTAGTATCTTGCATCGTGGGTTTTCTATGAGGTGTCATGTGTTTGCTGCATACAACGTACTAGTATCCTACATGACAACATACGAGCGAACTTTTTTATTCCGCATCTTGTCATTTATCTTATCATTTATCGTATTGGCAACGTGTCGTTAGCTGTGGGTCGCATCGTACAAGTACACTGTTTTACCCCATGCGAGTACTGGTTTCTATACCACCAGGGAGGTGGTAACATCTGGAGACGCATGGTCCATTACCAGCCTCGTTCGTGTCAGTGTTTATTTGCCGTTTTTTCGTATCCTCGCGGACCGTCGTTCATTCATCGCTCCGCAAACGATGCCATAGAAAGTGCACTGTAATTCTGTCATTGTCACCCTCATTCGCAATCTGCTTTTATATTTTTATAATCATTATAATCGACATTCAAATAATTTGTTATGTGCTTTCGAAATAGTTTTCTGAAGGGGGCACAACTCTGGGGCCACTTTCCACTGCTACACCGGCCATAAACAAAATGATCGTGTGAACTTTGGTGACACGCTATCATGTTGGTATTAGTGCCTTTTTGTATGTTTTTTTTTTCTGCTTGCTCTCCTTTTACCTTCCATTTCTCCATTTCTCCATAGTGATTTCTGAGATGAATTTAGAGAATTCTCAGAATTGATGAAGCATTTGATATGGGGATTTTATTTAGTTGGAGGAAGTTTTGATTGTAAACGTAGTGATATGGGCTTCTTTGTAAGGGATACCCTTTTCTGTGTGGAATCTACTCTTCAATGTGGGCTTTCATTACTATTATTATTATTATCATCATAAACATTATCTTTTGTAATAGCCTAGCATCGCCAGGTACCCATTTACACACTAGAACTCCATCTGCATGGTCGACAGGGATATGATGGGTTAGGGGATGAACATAAAGGGCTTAGGCACTTGATAGAATTTGAACTAGGGACTTTAAATTAAAGGACAAGTTCACCTTCATATACATGTGGATTGAGTGAATGCAGCAATATTAGTAGAACACATCAGTGAACGTTTGGGGAAAATCTGACAATCCGATCAAACGTTATGAATTTTTAAAACATCTGCACAGTCACTGCTGGATGATAAGACTACTACAGTGTATGATGACACATGCGTACAACGATATAAGGAAAATACAAAGATAATTGTAAAAAAAAAAATTACTTTTTGAAAAGAGTTAACATTTTCTTGAATTGTCACTGACGTATGTTGAGGTAAATATCATTCCCCTGGCCTTCTGAAAGAGGGAAGTCAAGTGACATTTTATTTAGGAGGAAAAGTGAAAGTATGTTAAATTTTCTTTATCTGTTCTTTATATCGTTGTACACATGTGTCATCACAAGCTGTTGTAGTAGTCTTCCCATCCAGCAGCGACTGCACAGAAACTTCAAAAAATTCATAACTTTTGTCCGATTTTCCTCAAACTCTCATTGATGTGTTCTACCAATATTGCTGCATTCACTCAATCCACATGTTTATGAAGGTGGACTTGTCCTTTAAAGACAAAGGTTTAGAGGTCGTGTCTAATCCCCCACTTCTGTTTGGAAAAGGATCACAGTCGCATCTGAACAATCTAAATACTTAAATTCATACGGAAAGTAAGCAAGGGCTTAGGCTTCGTCTCTTTCTTTTTCATTTTTCCCTCCCTCTTTCTTTGAGCATTTGAAAAAGCCCCCTCCCTTAGGCTGCTGGCAGACGATTGGACCTCCATTAAACTAGTCCAGTCTGGCCCTTTGTGTAGGGCCTAGGGGTGTTTACAATCCCGACATAAAACATAGAGCTCCCGATTATGATTCCTCTACAAACCTGACGTAAGAGGGAGACATACCAAACCCCTCCGGAACGCTTTCTAGGACTCACACCTGTAAATAAAATGGAATGTCCCAGACCCCTTCACAAATTCGTACCAAAGATACCAAAATAAATGAGGAAAAAATGATTAAAAATCAATGATGAAGTTTGGAAAAAAACTGAATAGCTGTAGATATTGAGTATAAATTCCTCTACAAACTGCATTTTGGTTGGAAGATTACAGTTTTTCTGATGGAATTTGAGGGGACTATATTTCATTGTGTACGTGTACGGAAAATAGGTGATTTTTTGAGTGACAAGAACTCTTGGTCTGGCTTTGCGGACCCTTGGACAGAATTTTATCAGAAGAACCCACCCTGGAAATTTGATGAATGAAAGGGTATATCTCACTTATCCAGGTTAGTGAAAATGAAACACCTCATTTCTCCCAGCTATTTTACAGAATTTTTTGACATTTGAATGTTAACACACGTCTCTATGGGGAATTATTTACCCGTGTGAGCCCTCTATGTGCGTTTCGGAGGGGTTCGGTATGTCTCCCTCTTACGTCAGGTTTGTAGAGGGATCATAATCGGGAGCTCTATGTTTTATGTCGGGATTGAGGACACCCCTACACAATGGGCCAGACTGGACTGCCATTAAACTAGAACGCTTTACATGAAAACAACACCAGTAAAATAGCAGGCCAATTCGTTACATTATTTAAAGGTAAACTCAAGCTTACTTGTTTTCCATTTAAAAAGCTTAGTTGGGCTCAAATGCATAGTCACACTATCAAACACACACACTCACACATACACAAACACAAACACTAACACAAACAAAAGTACAAACAATCAAACACCTGGAAGGAAGAGGTATTCCATAATTTTCAGGTAAGAGAGAATACAATTTATTACACAGCGTGTCCTATCAAAAACGAAACCGGGTGTTCATGCAACTTTTCACTATCGAAATCATACATTTTCTTTATGAGATATACATCAATGGAAAAATAAACCTTTCTTCTTTCATTGGATAATGTACAATTTGATGTTCATTGTTCATGCATGACTGAGTTAGAACAATGACCATCAGTGCTACCAAATTTTCATTTTTACGCGCAAATGGCGACTTTAAGTGAATTTTTCGAACTCTTAGCATTACGTTTTGGAAAAACACAGTTACCCAAATATTCATATGTTCTTCTTTCATATGAGACCTTACGCGTCAAATATGAATAACGCATGTTTGAAAAAAAATTGCATGAAAACATGCATTTTTTTCCACCGATTCTACGGATAGTCGAAAAACATGCATTCAACTCTCACGACTTAGCATTATACAATGGTCTCATCTACACCAGTGAATTCAAACAAAACAAAAGCAGTGCTACAATGAATGTTACTCGGGAGGGGGGGGGGGGGAGGCATTCGCACAGAATGCTGTATGAGACGGAAAGCCCTTTGTTGTCATTGATTTAGAATAAGCTATGAGACATAGCCAAAATTATTGAAGACTTTTATAATGAGTATTCTCAGGCTGCACGCAGTCCAATGACTACGGGAAATCAACATCACAACAACGAATCATATTTTTGATGATTTTGTTACTCAAACGTATTTCACTGTTTTAATTCCTCTCTACATTTACCTCACGCATGGTTAGTCCTTCATCACTGACAGGGTTTTGATTTTTTTTTTTTTGAAGTGGAAGGTGAAGCAGAAAGAGAGGGTTCACCACTATTTTATGACTGAACGTGCGTTTTTAACATTTCAAAGGTGCAAGTGCAGGGCAGAAAGTTGTCTTTTTTTTAGTGGAGGGGAGGGGGTCGGAAGGGTTTTTTTTTTCGGTCCGTTACTCCTACCCCACCTTCCCAAACATTCCGCTGATGAACACCCTTTGATCTGAGGTTAGTTGCATGGTCAGGCAAGCTCATGATCATGTGCTAATGTACGACCCTATTCACAACCGAACGGTCAGCAACAATCCCTTTTATCCCCTCCATTCATGTTTGTGTAAATTCGTTGAAGCATGAAGGCAATTGTTATCTACCAAGTCGGGCAGGTGACGGGAAAGCTAACTGGCTCCTCGTTTACTATCTATCTCTCTGGGTAAAAATGGAAGCACATTTTCAAATTAAGTTTTCTCGACCAGGCTTTGATCATTTTTTACGCATAGGATATCGTATGAAAGGAAAATAAAAATGGATAGGCTGTGATTTCATGGGTTTTTTAAACAAAATTTTGCTAAAAAAGAGTCTGAAAAGAACTAATTCAAAATCGCCATTTGCTCGTACAAATTTTAGTAGCACTACCGTCTATTGCTCTAACTCAGTCATGCACGAATTTTGAACAATAACCTGTGCATCAATAATGAAAGAAGAAAAGTGTATCATTCAATCCATGTACATCTCATAAAGCAAATATGCGATTATAATCGCAAAGATTGCAATTAAACTCGGTTTCGATTTTTCCGGCACCCGCTGTATAGCTGTGAGTGTTTTAGAGCAAAACCCAAGCAGTCTCGATGGCGACTTCAACCCTTGACTTTCCTTAAAGAGTATTTTTCCCTTCCACAGGGTATTTTATTCATACACATATTCAGAAATTGACATTTACAAATAATTTTTGAAATACAAAACAGAATAACAATTCAGTTATCGAGAAACAGTGGCCTACTGCAATTGTACATATAATAACAAAATGTCTTTAACTTTTTTACAACATATGATTTATATTATTCTTTTTTATTGGCAGAAACAACCCTGAAATACTTTGAATATAATGTAATCTTAATTAAATATCCAAAAACACTTAATAAATAAAGCCCATTTTCACAAAAATCTTTTCTGTACAATTCATTTGACTTATACATTTTTCCATCTCAAAATAACATTTTATCTCAGATATTATATGTTCGAATGACGGAACGTTTTTTTTTTTTTTAATTTCGCTGAAAAAAATTCTCTTCTTATAACAATCATCATACAGTTTAATGTACTGTTGTTAAGACCATAAAATCCAAATAACTTATGTTGGTTTGTAAATACAATTTGTTTATCTATCTTCAGGAGTTACCATCGCTCAAACGTATACCATATTATTATCTGAATAAGGACATGAACAGAATATATGCATTATGGTTTCCTCACTATCATTACAAAACGTACACTTTTTATCTGTTACAAAACCAAATTTTAAAAGAGCGTCTTTCATATATGATATTCTATTGAGAATCTTAAATTGACACTACCTAATATTAATATCAATAGTTGATTGAAAAGGAATTAAGCAGTATAAAGACCATGTTTCATCATCAAGATCCAACATACTACTCCACTTTACAAAACTGTTACAATGTTTTGACGTGTGTTTTAACAACGTTTGATAAATATCAGAACAACCTTTCTTATGTTTCAACATTACATTTAAACCATGAGAAATAAAATGTTCTGTCATCTTCGACATGCAGTTTTTTTTTGCAAATAATTGTATAGAAGTACACAATCCACCCTGCTGAAGAAAGTTAGTTTGTATACCAAACTTCCTATGAAATTCTAAATATGAAAGAAATTTTCCATCATTATCTAACAAGTCATTTATAAAACGTACACTTTTTTTTCATACCAAAACTTGAAATATACAGTGTTGCTATTAATTCTACTCAAAGGATTATTCCAAAGAGGCTGACTTGCCAAATTATCATGTGTATTAATTAGTACCACCATGACAATATAACTGGCACATTTGATTTCTGTTTATTTGATCGGGTTTATTTTCACATATAAACGAATAAAAATAACGATTTATATCTATCAATGTTTTAAAATTTGGTTCAGGAAGTGATGACAGCAAATAATTCAGTTTTGACATCAATAATGATTTAACTACAGTAACTCTTCCTAAAACAGTAAGTGATCGTTTAGACCAGGAGGTCATTGTATATTTGTAATATCTGTCATTTTTTTAGGGTAATGTTGTTCGACCACTTCATGTAATTTAGCTAAAAATTCTAATCCCAGGTATCTAAAGTACCTATCCTGAAAAAATCCAGTCAAAATTACAATCTTCCAGTAATTTAGTTCTACAATTCCGATTCTTTCCTATCCATATTATTTGAGTCTTTCTGGGTTAATTCGTAAATTCGATATATTAGCAAAATCATCAAAAATCTCAAGAGCATCTTTTAGATCTTGATCTGATTCGTAGAGTGTTAAAAGTGTGTCATCTGCGTATTGTAATACTTTAATTTTTTTCACTAATTTGCAACCCAACTACAGAATTCGTGTGCCTAATCATAATTCCAAGACTGTCACTGACCAAGAGAAAAAGATAGGGTGATAAGGGATCTCCTTGCCGACAGCCCTGTTCTATTTTGAATCTCTCTGTAAAATAATCATTCACTATAAAAACACTGGAAGTAGCACTGTTATAAAACAATTGAACCCATTTTTTCATAGATTGGCCGAAATTGAAAAAAATCTAAAACTTTAAAAAGAAACTTATGAGAAACAGAATGGAAAGCCTTTTCGAAGTTAGTCAACAGTAACAAACCTGGTATATCATGTGACTCTGTATATAAAAGTATATTATACAGTAAACGAATATTTTCACCATTGTATCGACCTTCCAAAAATCCGGTTTGATTTCCATGTATCAAAATAAAAAAATGATAAAAATTTCTTAAATCTGTTTGCTATACAACCAGATGCCAGTCTATGTATCACATTCAATAAAGAAATTGGACGCCAATTCTTTAAAAACTGTCGAGGTTGATTTGCTTTTGGAATTAATGTGATTACTCCCTGAAGAGTTAGTGTTTACTATCAGTTAATGAAAGAGTTTCTCGGAGACTCTGTATAATGACTCTTAATGCTATCCAAGGTCCAGAATGCAAACCAATCTTATTATACCTTCAGTGCTAGTGGTGATTTTATCGGGATTTTTTTTTTTCTCGTCAACCTTCATTATACAGGGATGGCAGCGGGCCAGGAGACATCATCTGAATCAATCCATGTACTTGAAGACCGATTCGAAGTGTTCCTGACACATTTCTCCAAGGGATTTCTGGCCATGCTTTGGGACCGGTTGTACGTGCGGGGAACACAACTGTTGTGCATGCCCTATTTCCCGAGAACAATGCCAACTGATCGCCGCCCCGTATTAGACGTGTGCTTCTACAAAAGTAACGAAGGTGTAGAGGAGGTAAATCATCGAGAGGTCCGCGAGCCATGATAAAACAAACATCGTATATCTTCTGGTCTTACTTATAGTAATATTGACAAAATTAAGGGCCATCTGATTCGATTTGATTTGATATATCCTTTTCCCTGTATGATATTTCTTTAAAATCATATGTGGATTGAAAGATACACTTTTCTTCTTTCATTTGTTGCACAACTTATTGTTAAGAATTCGTGCATGACTGAGTTAGAGCAATAGACAGTAGTGCTACTAAATTTTCATTTGCACGAGCAGATGGCGACTTTAAATTAGTTACTTAGGTACAATGTCAACAAGTTTCCTTACCATTAAGTACATCGGAAATATGATCATTTGCGTTACATATCAGTTTCCGGGCAGAACGGTTGTCAAGATTAGGTGTATCGCTTGATTGTCTGCCAACCAATTATGCCTAACATTAAAACGATAACACAAAGAGGACGCTGGTCAAACATGATGCTCGAATAGGTAAAAGAAAGTGGGGGTTGGGGAAGTGATAGAAACCTTCAGATACTAGTCTTGGCGGATCGGTTGGTTGCCTTTAATGTGGTCAAGAGGTTCCAAGTATGAACCCATTATAGACCATAGCTATACATTCTGGACCAGTCAAAAGTTAGTCTCAAAAGAAAGAGCACAATTATTTAAACAAAGAAGTGAAAACGTGATCAGAATGGGATCATTTTTGAAGTTACGAAATCGTGTTTCACTTATTTCTGCAGAACAATTTCCGGAACAGTTCGTATGAATACATGCAGCTGATGATTGAGCTGATGATGTCATTATGTCACAATTTTCCTTTGCGCATGAAAAAAAAAATAAAACAGACGAAAATTACAGATTTCTGCTGTGAGCGTGTAAAACCGTCGGGTGCCCGTGCATTGGCCGCTAACGCAATACAATTTGTATTGCGTTAGCGGCCAATGCACGGGCACCCGACGATTTTAACATAATATTATTTGTCCTTACTGAATACATTTAAAATAATGATCTGTCAGATGCATGCCTACAGGGATTTCAGTCTGGGCCATAAGTGCATTTGAACAGAAGTCGTGAGGCGTTGACATCATCAACTCATGTGCACTCGTGAATTGTCCAAGATTCGTTTATTCAAATTTATGAATTCTTTCATCATGTTGCTCTGTTTTGGGGTGGGTTTTTTTTTTTGCAACTGAGTGACAAATTACCGCTATTCGACGTAAATAGCGCCGATTATTCAGTGTTTTGTTTTGTTTCGGTGCGTGTGTCTATATGTTGTTGTTTTTTTTATATAGGTTTTCCGGCAAATTTCGCGCTTTTGTCAGTCCATTTGATAGAAGGGTCATTCAATTTAGCAAAAACCCTCGTTATTTCAAAATAGCAACTTGAGCGTTCAATTAAGCAATGACATTTACACGTGTGGCTTTCGAATTCGTAAAAAGGACATTCAAAATAGCTGATACCCCACGTTCATTCAAATTCGCCACCACTCGCCGAAAAGGGTATTTTAGTCATTCAATTTCGCGAATGGACAGTCAAATTCCAAACATTTTCATTCAAATTAACGTCATGTTAATTCTTTTTTGAAAACGCGAGAACATTTAAACGTGTATTTCTGAGTGACTTTTTGTTCCATCCACGCACAGTTAAGCAGAAAAATTATCATATTTTTGACCCAGGATAACTCGAGTTTGTTTTTTTGTAACGCCCCTTTTCATTCATACATACATGCAAGTCATTATACTCGGCCTACATGTGTCAATACTACAGATTTACTTCATTTTCTTACACTCATGACAGCACAAGTTAGATACAGATGTATATCTCAAGAAGACAGAGAAATAACTGTAGGAACATTAACGATCAAAACCTCGACTTCCTAGAACTGGCCGACACATTCGGAAAAAGCGCCCTTCGGATTGGGAGACTCAATAAGCACATTGAAAAAAATGTTGCCAAAATCTCTAAAAATGAATACAAAAAAAAAAAATAAATGTAACTAGACTCGGAATTTGTCAAGACTGACAAATTAGGTGATCCGATCTGTTCGTAAATCAACGATTTGAGTCTCCTGATCCCAATAGGCATGACCATACCGGTTTCATCTGTGTTTAGTGGACATTGGCCGTGTGATGTTTGGATTCTCATTTAGAAAAGGGAGTCAGACCTGCCATCTATGGTACACAATGCCGTATACACTAACGAAGATACAGAATGAAGTATATTTGACCTTTGACCCCAATTTGCACAGACAAGATGGCATCTGAGCAAAAAGTGGTTATTTTGTGAAAAGATCCTTGTAACATGGTCTTTACGTGTGCAAAATATGGGAAAGATAGGACATGTATTCACCAAGATACAGGATGATACATTTATGACCTTTGACCCTAATTTACATACCCAAGATGACGTCTGATCAAGTAGTTGTAATTGTATGAAATAATGTACGTGACATGAACTAAACATGTGCAAAATATGGGGGTGATAAGGCCTGTTTTTCTTGAGTTATTGTAAAGAAAGTTGCAGAAAGAAAGAAATATGTCAATACATCGAAGATCAGCTTTAATTTCAACCAAGTTTTTTGACGTGATCCCGACATCGTGTGAAAAATGGAGGACACACTTTCAATAGCCCAAAGTCCCAGCTACAACATATTAAAATCTGGGAGAAATTCACCGAAGCATAAGTGAGCTAGTGCTCGATAAAGACAATCATGTCAATTTTCACATCTACAAAAATTCCCTCCCATAGAGATAACACGTCATAACGAAGATAAAGAAAGAAGTACATATGACCTTTGACCCCACTTTGCACAGCCAAGATGGCATCTGAGCAAAACGTGGTTATTTTGTGAAATGATCCTTGTAACATGGTCGTTACGTGTGCAAAATATGGAAAAGATAGGACATGTATTCACCAAGATACAAGATGATACATTTATGACCTTTGACCCTAATTTACATACCCAAGATGACGTCTGATCAAGTAGTTGTTATTTTATGAAATAATGTACGTGACATTAACTAAACATGTGGAAAATATTGGGCTGATAGAGCTTGTTTTTCTTGAGTTATTGTAAAGAAAGTTGCAAAAAGAAAGGAATATCTCAATACATCGAAGATAAGCTTTAATTTCAACCAAGTTCTTGGACATGATCCCGACATCAAATGAAAAAACGAAGGGCACACTTACGATAGCGCAAAGTCTCAGCTACAACATATCAAAATCTGGGAGAAATTCACCGAAGCATAAGTGAGCTAGTGCTCGAAAAAGACAGTCATGTCAATTTTCATTTCCAGAAAAACTGCACTCCCATAGAGATAACACGTAAACTGGTCAAATTTGACGAGATTACTTTCAATCCATTGTTACGAGGTGATACCGTCATCCAATGAAAATGTTGTTATTACATTTATGAAAGAGTATTCAATAAGCTACAACATACTGAAATCTGGGTGAAAATGGGCAAAGGATAAGAGCGATACGCTCGAGTGAACTTGAAATTTGATGACGTCATTTTGAAAATTTACTTTTTTAATTGTATTAAGGTATTTGATATCTTTTAATCATTTTTCCAGCATCGCCAGCCCATGAATTGACATGAACAACTCATCAGCTTTCAGAATATGTAAAGAAAATGGGGGGTCACCGTCCATCCTGACGAGTAAAATCGGATTCAAAATTGGCGGTTTTTTGGCATTGTCGGACTGTATATCGCCATTGACGCGCGCGCGGAATTTCAAATTTGACGGGTCCGTATGACGTCATATTGAGTCGGATTGACTTGAAACTTGGTAGAAATATTCCTTGACATTTCAGGCATCCGATAAGTGTGAAAAAATGGGAAATTTCCATTGCATATGAGCTGTGCGTGCGTATATGTGCGCGCGCGTACGCGTCCGTCCAATTTTTTCAATTTTTCAAAAAATGCTCCAAATGGTCTGAAACGTGTCCAAAAAAAATTTGGGCTCGATTTGAGCATACAAATATTTCAACGCGCGCGTACGCGCACGTTTTAAGAGAAAATATGAATTTTGAGAATATGAGTAGAATGCGCATAACTTGAAATACATGTGACGTTAATTTCATTGAAAAATTCTATTCCATTAATGAGATATGATTGAGAATGTGTTTTCATATAATGACGTCATAGTGACGTCACGGTCGACTGATCACTTTGATTTTATAAAATTTTTCGTCTTTGGG